>CAWUFW010011651.1:0-598481 GCA_963921515.1 Calotriton arnoldi | reverse complement strand
TTAGCGAGGTGTACACATATAAATTGAAAAGCAGACAAATATTATACATTCAAATAAGACAAAAAAAAATTTTTTTATACTTAGGCAAAAACAATCCGAGACCATCCATAGTCAATTAGAAAGCATATCATATTAACATTCGAGGAAATTCCAGATACGATTAAATCTTATCATTGAACGAATAGATCGAGTTTTGGCTAATGCTCGTTCCTTTTCATAGATATCCTTCATAAGAATCAGCCAATCAAAAAATGAAGGTGGATTAGAATTAATCCACTCTCTAGCTATACATAGACGGGCTGCCACTAATAGAATAGACATTAAGTTTCCCATATAAGGATCATCACATATCTTATACCCCAGCATTATTTCTTTGATCGACATAGTTAAATCAAGATTCAGCTGTTGACCAATATATTGTGTGACTCTTTCCCAGAACTCTGATAGTTTAGGGCATAGATAAAACATATGAAGGATATCAGCCGCCTTTTGACCGCATTTAGGACAAATTGTTCTATCCATACTCCTACTGCCTGGTACTTGTGTTACTAGTTGCCATTTTGTTATTTTGTCTGGAGTATAATATAACATGCAGATAGTTCGAAACTGTTGTAACTTTAAACTTACAGAATGTACTGAGTTATTTAATTTGTCTAGAGCCATTGTAATTTCAGATGTTTCTATATCCATATTCAGAGTCTGATTCCATTTATTTGCTAATTCGCTAAGATCAGCACTTTTAACACTCCACAAATGTCCGTACATTGTACTAATTCTAATTTTGTGAGCAGGATTTAAAAAACAAGTAAGGACTATATGAGAGTGCGGCAAATGCATTAGTTTTTGTTTGAAGAAATAGTCTCTGAGTTGCAGATACTTAAAGAATGACTGATGTGGGAGACCAAAAGATTGTTGTAATGATAAGTAGGTGGAGAAGCCAGAATGATCATATAGCTGTCCCAATCTATCAATACCATGTTTAGCCCAATTGGAAGCAGATCCGTCATGAAATATATTTGGAAGAAATGGATTGTTCCATAGTTGAAAATATTCATGTCTAACAAGGTCATCAAAAGTAAGCGATAGATAACAAAGAATTTCCTTCCAAATACATACAATGTCCCTTATAGTCTTAAATCGAACTCTTTTATAGTAATTAGGGTCGTTAATCCTATACAAGAACATACGATTGTCATTACCTAAAGCTAAAGTAAGCCCATAATATGAAAGCTTATCAGTTAAAAGGCTTTGTATACGTCCTGTAAATGCTGCCCAGAAGTACAATTTAAAGTCAGGAAGTTGCAAACCCCCAAATTTATAAGGAAACTTAAGAAGTTTTATCGATCGACAAGCTTTTTTATAGCCCCAAATAAAACTACTGATTGCACCCTCTAATTTATGAAAAAAATAATTGGGAACCCGTAAAGGAATCGCCCGAAACAGATATAAAAATTTAGGTAGAATGATCATTTTAATTATATTAATCCGGCCAATAATAGTTATGGGTAGCTTATTCCAATTCTTGAACTGTTTAATTACTGTCTGTAACAATGCTCCATAATTTAATTTCCAGATTTGGTCCACATTTTTAGTGATCCTAATACCTTAATATGTGGCCTCTGTACAAGTTCCACGAATAGATGTATCAGGTGGCAGATTATGTATTATTTGTGTTTTACTTATATTAAGCTTATAGCCCGAGAAAAGCCCAAAATGTTTTGCTTCTTCCTTTATTATATCAGCAGTAGTTGCTGGGTCTGATGTAAATATCGCGATGTCATCCGCATATGCGGCTACTTTAAGTTGATACGCACCGTTATTGAATGGGGTGATATCTACATTTTGATTCAATGTTTCGATGAAAGGCTCGATATAAAGAGCAAAAAGTAGAGGAGAAAGTGGACATCCTTGTCTCGTACCACGTTGTATGCAGAATATCTTGGAATTCAGATTAGCATATATTAGCTTGGCCTGCGGGTTAGTATATAGTGCCTTAATCCAGTTCATAAACCGATCTGGTATTGCATTATTATGTAGTATCTGCCACAATGCATCCCATACCACCCGGTCGAATGCTTTCTCAGCATCTAATAGAATCATCCCCATGGTACTCGATGTTTTATGAGCGATATCAAATGCAGTTATAGCCGTGTTAACATGTGCGGTAGTATCCCTGCCTGAAATAAATCCGTGTTGGTGTTCAGATACCAGATCTGGCATATATGATGCCAGACGATTTGCCAATACTTTAGAGAATATTTTAGCATCAGTATTTATAAGGGATATTGGTCGATAAGACCCACATTCATCTGCACTCTTCCCTTTTTTAAGAAAAAAACAATATTAATCATATCCCAAGAATCAGGAACTTGCTTGCACTCAGCTATCTGGTGCATCACTTCTTGGAACAGTGGGAGGATTAAAGTTTTAAAAGTTTTATAAAACTCCAGTGGTAGGGCGTCGTCTCCGGCTGCTTTGCCTAAAGGCAGCGCAGCTATAGCAGTTGCGATTTCATCTTCTAATATATCAAGTTGTAGGTGTTCTATAGCCTCTGGATCAAGAACAGAGGGCCTCAGTGATTGTAAATATTCTTCAGCCACCGCTGAATCATAATTTTCTGACAGAGCATATAATTCCAAGTAGAATTGATAAAATTGCTCCAAAATTAGATTAGTCGAGTTGTATATAATACCATCTTTGCCTTTAATTGAGTCTATCCTGGTTTTAGCTTTCTTATCTGCTACCTGATAAGCCAATAAGCGACCGACTTGATCCCCGTATTCATATCTATTCATTCGACTTTTATTATAAGCAGCAGCCACTTTCTCTTTAAATCGCCGGGTCATAAGTGCCCTTGTACTTATTAATTCAGAATATATAGCTTCTTTATTTAACCCATTCGCCATAATCTCTTGAGCATGTAGCAGCTCCAATTTTGTTAGATTATTGCATAGCTCCTTCTCCCTCCCTTGAATAGCTTTATTCAGTTGATAAATATATTGCTGTGTAGATCCTCGAATCACAGCTTTCATTGTATCCCATATTATAAAAGAAGAAGCAGTGCCTATGTTGTGTTGTAAATAATCAGTAAGAACCCCTGTAGTACGAGAGATATATTCGGGATCGCATAGCAAATGCCTAGGAAATGAAAAAGAGCGAGAACACTTGTCCTCTAAGGAAAATTGCAAGTATATTAATAGAGGGTTGTGATCAGATGTTATTCGCGGGCATACTTCGATATCTATTCTCCCTAAAAGGGAGCATTTCACCAGGATTAGATCAATTCTAGAGTAGTGTTGATGAGGTCTAGAATAATACGTGAAGCCAGGTTTAGTTGGGTATAATGTACGCCATACATCAGCCATCCCATGAAGTCGGGCCATTTCCAAAATTGATCTTCTAACTCTATTCATTCTTGGAGAAGCATACCGATTAGATGAATCCATAGAGTAATTTAAGGTACAGTTAAAATCCCCTAAGATTATGATTTCCCCTGCCAACCCAAAAGCTCCATCATTAGCTTCTCGAAGATAGTAGGATCATCTTGGTTTGGACCGTATAGTGCACATAGGACTAACTTCTTTTGTTAATCTCCAATTGTAGAATTACCCATCTACCACCTGGGTCAGAGGCTTTTTCAAGTT
Source organism: Calotriton arnoldi (assembly GCA_963921515.1). NCBI lineage: Eukaryota > Metazoa > Chordata > Amphibia > Caudata > Salamandridae > Calotriton > Calotriton arnoldi. Next base: position 594,837 of record CAWUFW010011651.1, on the reverse strand, counting down.
TTTTGCATATAAAATGTTTGTCTTTAAGGATGGCTACGCCTCTGATTGTTGCACCCTGTGAGGTACACTCAAGCATTTCTAATCCAAGCTGTTTAAACAAACCCCTATCTTTGAATGCTAAATGTGTCTCTACTAAGACCACCAGATGTGGTTTATGTATCCTTAGCTCCTCCCTCACCAAGCACCGTTTACTAAATGAGTTTAGCCCAGCCACATTCCAGCTTATGCACCTGATTAACCCCATTGCATGTATTTGAAGAATTTCGGGCACACATTAAGTTTCCTTAAAAAAAAGTTTTTAAATTTAGTTTTAAAGAGAGCATCTTTTCAAATGATTGAATAGCCAATTTAAATAAGTTATTCTTATCTTTACGGATTCTGCAGTTTATATCAATGTTAATCATATATTTTAATTTAATCTGTACACCCCTTAATTTACACCCCCAGCTCCATTGTTTGCCGACACAAAGTCCCTTAATCATCAGTAATCCTTGCCCTACCCTTCGCCCTCCCCAACCTTTCCTCAACCTATGAGGAGTAACCCCCTCCCCACCCCGTATCCTGAAAAAGGAATCACCCCCACCATCTTGCTGTCGTTCACAGACAGCTAAGGAGGCAGCGCCACTGTGAGTTTCTCCCAACAATATTTAGTAAAATATAAATTGTAAACAAAAACAATAAGAATTAGGAACCAATTTTAGCCATATGTCCATATATCCATAGTCACTGTTCCGATTCATCCTAATTATAATTACTCCCAGATCTAGAACTTATAGTCTGAGACCCCAAATCCCAGAGAGGGAGTACAAAGAAAAAGATATTTATATTCTGCTTCCTTATTTCAGATTCCAAGTAATTATTTGGAGCCTTGTTGAGCTTGTTGAGCTTGTTGAGCTTTGGTGAGTGCCAATTTTGCCTCCTGATCTGAGAAATAAAGCTGCGATCTACCATCCTTAATAATCTTCAATCGAGCTGGCTCTTGCAGATAGACCAAGGCTCCAAGAGCTTTCCAAGAGTCAATAAGTTGTCTCATTCTCCACCTTTTGTCCATTGTTAGTTTACATAGATCCGACCTTGCGACAATAGAGAATGACTCAACTATGATTGGTGTAGAGGGTCGAGCTTTGATTGCGATTGCCTGACGTAACAAAAAATTGCCTATGTTGATAAGTATTGGTCTTGGACGTCGTGGGTTAAGCTGTGCGCCTTGGTTTAAGAATATAGGTAATCTATGAGCTCGTTGAATTTGAGAATCCCAGTCCCAATCTGATAGGTCAGGGAAAGCCTTCTGAAAGATTCGAACTATGAACTCACGTGAGTCTGACCCTTCGCTGCCCTCCGGAATCCCAAATATTCGCAGGTTATTCCGGCGCTGCCGATTCTCAAGGTCCTCAACCTTTAACTGAAGAGCGTTAACTTGTGTATCATGCTCTTGAAAAAGGAAGATGGCGGATTGATTCCGCCGTGAGAGGCAGCGTTCAAAGAGCTCTCCCGACAATGCTGACTACCGAACGCTAAAACAAAAGACTCTTGCTAAAAAACGACACGTAAAAGAAAAAGCTTTCAGCGTTTTAAATGTTCCGGTTTGAATCCTGGCAATTAATCCTTTTTGGCGATACCCGGAGTTGTTTGCATCGGCGTCGGAGGGGTCAGAACGGTCAGTGCTGTCTGGTGACCTACAGCCCCGGTCTATCCGCTTCACTGTCTATGGCTCCATCTAAGCTGAATACTGTGCGGACTGGACGTGTAACGCGCACTTGTGCAGCGGCTGCTGCCGCAGGTAATGCGAGTGCTGAGAAGAACGAGAAGAACGAAAATATAATAAAAAAAGGAACCAACCATGTGGGAAGACCGATAATGAAGCTGCTTCATTCCGGAAAAGCCAAAGAGCTCGGTATGACTACACCGGGATCCGCTATGGCTGAGGCGGTGCTGGAGATGGTGCATCGCGGATTACAGGGCTCACCTGAATCAAGGCGGGAATCACCGAAGGGAGCAGCGGCGATGGACGCTTTCGGAGAGGCAGCACAGGCGCTGGAGATGCGGTCTGAGGACGCCAGGGAGAATGGAACTCTGGCGCTTATACCGCAGAAAGTAACCGGTAATGAAAACGAATATCTGTCTTTGAATCCTAGCGATCATAGCGCTGTTATAGGGGGCTCCCTTAGCTCTATATCTATGGATGGCGTGGATGCTGTTTTAGCTGGTTTAATCTCGCCTGTGGCTATGCCGGCACTCGCACTGCTAATAGATCAATCGGCAGCAGTGGCGGAAATAACTGCAGAATCTATCTTTGATAATGGGCAAAATGTGTTAACTAAAAATAACGAAGCTATTCCTCGATATGAGAAAGACACTCCAGCTGTGGCAAGTTCAGATTTGGAATCAATGCAGGGAGAAGGAGGGACAAGAGAACTTTTTAAAGTACAAAGGGAAGGGGAAATTTCTGAGATGCTCACAGCTGATCTAATAACTCAACAGAGCAAGGAAAGTGCTGAATTGCCCACAGATGCTGCTATTGATGAGATATCCTTATCTCCAATCTCAATAACTAACAACGATATATTTATATATTCAGAAAATGAGACTAATGTCCTGCAACCAGCATTAACATTACAGCCAGCTCAGTCAGTGCAGTCGGTAAAAAGAAATGCAATGTTAAAACAAATAAACAAGGCAAACTCAGTCGAAATCTTTCTGAATCAAATTGCAACAGCAATATGACCCAGAAACAAGCAAGCACAACATCTGCAATACATGTAAGAGCCAAAACTAGGAATCAACACAGCCCTCTGCGTAAATGGGTGACCTCAAAAGGGGAAGTAAAAGCAATTATATCGAGACTATCTGGCTCTGGCCCGGTTTTGGGGGAAAATCTGGCAACTACCGGTACTCAATACCTTCCACTTCCTCAGCAGATGGGGCATGATATATCAGGTGATACTATTGGGATTAGCAGCGCCAATGAGAACTCTGATATCACTGGATTATTTAATACTGGCACTATGCATCTTATGAGAGATGCCCCTGGCCCAACGACTTCTTTAGCCACCACAAATATATCAGGCTCATCAGAAGTACTAGAACCATCATTAGCATCAATTATGCAAGCATTATTAACTCAAAGAGCTGAAGCACAAGAACACTTTACTCAGCTTCGGGCAGACAATGTTAATATACAGCAGGCTATGGTGGCAGTAACTGATAAGATGGCAGCAATTACAATTGAGATGACTAACCTTCAGCAAAGGATATCGGATAATGAGGATGCAGTCTCACATTCGGGTAGCTGTTGATTCCACATATGATGGAGCCCTTCCTCATCATGGTGTCCTGAGACAAGCCAGGACACATTCCTGCTGACCCCTGGTAGAGCACCTCTGCTCCGTGAGAACAAGTGGAGAGTAGGATACCCCACAGTCCTCTTCACAGGTAGGTCAAAACAGAACTTATGTTTTTTTACAAGTGGTCACCAGCCAGTCCCATTCTAATAAGCAGAAGGTGGATTACCATTTCTACCATTCATACTAGCCTATAATTGGTTTCAACTCCTGACCCAATCCTAACAGAATTTCCACTGTCACACCCCTCACACATTTGAAGTAGTTCATGCACACAATGCTGAAGTTCAGCAAGAACACGTCTAGGATTACAATTCCCAAGGCTGTCACTAGAGTTATCACACTGTTCTATTTACTGATGACAGCTACATGCTATATAAGCCCTGTTGAAGTTAACAATCTCACACCGTGACGAAACACGTGTTGGATGATTCGATCTTCATGACCTGAAGAAATAATAAACAGAACAACCATTCGGATACTATGTGTGCTGTGGTCTGGGGCATGCCCACTATTTATTTATTACATACATGAATAGCATGTACTAGGCATGTTATATGATGGAGATTTGACCTGACACCCTTGGCATGGTATTCCCTCAAACCTTTTGCCTACACTCCTCCTGTTTTGCTGAATTCGTTTTTATTGGCTTTAGGACTCTGTACTCTTTACCACTGCTAACCAATGCTAAAGTACTTGTATTCTCTCCTTCAAACATGGTAAAATCAACCCACACCTAATTGGAATGTTTAATTCACTTAGAAGTCCCTAGTAAATGGTACTACCTGTACCCAGGTCCTGTAAATTAAATGCTACTAGTGGGCCTGCCTGTATACAAAATAATACCCCCGTACCATGGATTGATGTGATCTATGTATAGACTACGTGATAATTCAGCATCTCTTTTGCCAACTTTCATTGGTTATTTACTTATGATATTCTTCCTGTGTCTCCTCGCACTTCTATACCTTTGGTGCTCACATGAGATGCATGTATCTCAAGACATGCTGGAAAACGTGACAAACACAACAAAAAAAAAATATTACTTATTTTACAGGAAAGAGACTCCTTCTCGTGGATCGTTTTAGTCAGTCCACAGAGTATATTTATAAGACAATACAAAACATAATCACATAAATGACAGTTTTGACCTAAATGGAGACTTAAACACTCGACCAATTGACGTTACTTCATAATACAGAAATTGACTGTTTTTGCATAATACTTTTTGTATCAACAAAAATAAGTGACCAACATAAAAAATTGTATATTTATATCACTTGAGGTATATTATTTTCCTCCCAAGTATGAAGTCCTACAGATACCATGAGGCCCTATTTGGTCAGAGCACATTGTTTTTTCCGTTATTCAGGGATCTGGGAAGTGCAGATTCTCTCCGTGACTGTCCTGTGGCTGTTTTTAGCCTTATGTAGGTGTGTCCGCCCTCAGAACACACTTGACTACGCTGACGCATTTCGACTTCCTTGGTGGGCCTATTGATTTAATGAAGGTCTTCCTCAGGGTTGTGCTCTTTTTCTTGTGTAGGACACTGTATATGAAACATAAATAGGGGAATAATGCCATGTTGTAAAGGAATTTGTAATAAAAATATCATCATCGTGCTAGTTGCCGTTGGTGCCCTAAACCTTCCACATGCAGGGTTGGAGTGGGATTAAAAATCAGCTCGGGCACCCTAAAAAAAGTGGCCCACATTTGCATATTGCCTTTCCGCAAAACAATGCACGGATTAGTTCACAAGGGTGAAACACACCTGAAAACAAGGGAGTCCACTTTTGCTCAGGCCCCCTGCCCCCGCTCAATATACATACATTAATGGGCCGGCCCAGCGAGAGAAAGGGAGTGACACCTCTGCCCGTTGATAAAAGGGAGGTAATGGGCGCCCATCTGCCTCCAGAAAGGCCATTCAGGCACCCACTGGGCCGCTGGCGGCATCGGAACAGCACAGACACCGCCCAAATCGGCCCCCTAGGCTGCCCAAAAAAGCAGCCCATGGCTGGAACTTGGATACCAGCCCCTCGGCCATTGCCCAGGTGCCCGCCTTACAAATCCGACCCTGTCCACATGCCGTGCCTTTGTTACCAGTGTTGCCCTGTGGGTGGTCCTATTATGGACGGCACTGTGTAAAGGGGCAGGAGGACCGCCTGGGGTGCAACTTTTGGTTTGGAAGAGAGAAAAAGGAACAACATAAAGTGGTCTAGTTTCTGGACCACACGTTACATCAGGGTCAAGTGGTACAGGGAAAAGTGTTTTTAGGTTCTTAGTTTTTAATGAAGGGGCTAATGTCCTCCTTCAGGTAGATTGATCTTGATTGGCTGATATTAAAACTTAGTTGCTTGCAGTTGCAGGTAATCCTCTTTGGATATATAATAGCATGAAAATAGTATTACCCATGTTGCAGTGCTAGTTAAATGCACCTCAGGGGCCTCAAATTGTATTTTAAGCATAGTCTCCATGCCAGGCGATGCACTCTGTATTTGCTGCTGCTCCCGATGCTGTGGGGGGAGACAAGGGCATGTACGAAGTTTCATTAACACTGCAGCCTGCATTCCCCAGTCGGGTGGCATGCTCAATGAGCTGTCCAGAATAGACAAAATACATTACTCTCTGCGGGCTGCAGCGGGGGCCTTAACTCACGATGCGGCGGTCCCATGTACATCGGCTGCACCGTGTTTCCTGACTTTTAAAGGGCCCGAACGGAAGTTCGTGTTCGGCTGCTGGGAAGTCATGGAAAATGTAGTTTTCATGGTGCGGTTCAGGTTGAGATCCCAGAGTGCCTTTAAGTGGACAAAATTACTCAAGCAATCATAGGATTGCTTCTGAATTGGAGGATTTTGTGATTTTGGAACGTTCCCCTGGGTGGAATAGAAACGTAGGCATTTATGGTAGGGTAACCAGATTCTCAAAACAAAAAACCGGGACAGGTCATAGACATAGAAGTAGGACTGACAGAAGTACCCAGGGCTTTAAGTGTGATGAAAAAACGGGGTGGGGGAGGGTCTCAAGGGGCGTGGCCGATGTAATTAAGGACGTGGCTTAAAACACATAAGTTAAAAAATCTGTGCCTAGCATAGCGTCCCGCCAGAAAAATGTGCTGCTTCTGTCATTGTATCCAGATAAATAATACAACGAGTAACAATACACATACAACAACCCAGGACTATTAGCTGTGTCAATTGGTGTTAGCTGCATAAGCTAAATAAGCAACAACTTTGGCTTCGTTGTAAATAACATTGAAAATGCTTCAGTTCTGGAATGATGAGACTGTGAAAGAACTAAAAACGGGTATCTTTGAAGGCACTGAAGCGTGGTACTGCTGCAGCAGTAAGATTTGTTTTGTCACCGTGAGGGCAAAAATGGAGACCCCCAATAGAGACCCGTCGCATTTGCCCGGTCCCAAAAGTAACCCCATCCTCCTGGCCTGTGAACAGGTGGCCTTCAGGTTTGATGCAGATCCCCGCGGTCGGTGCATTAACGCACTGAGCTGCTCGACTGGCTGGCTTTCCACTCCCCATTGTGACGCCTCCTGGGCGGCTGCACCTTCTCGCTGCGCCTGGCTCACACTGACTGCTCACACTGACTTCAGAAGTACAGCAGGCGCACGAGACACTATTTAAAAACCGGGACATTTATTTGTTTATCCCGGGCGCTGCGCAAAAACCGGGACATTTCTTTAATTTGAAGCAAAGTGTCGGGACACCGGGACACTGCTCCAAAAACCGGGACCGTCCGGGGAAAACCGGGATGTCTGGTCACCCTAAGTTATGGTGGGGTGAAACCATGATTATTGGGTAATCTACATATACTGGGACCGGCTGTCATCAAAAATGTATTCTGGGTCCTGCTACTGTAGCGTACTGTATTATTGTAACCAATAATATAGGTGGTGCGCATCAGGACCTTTTTTTCAACAGTTTTACAACATGAAGTTCAACACATTTCTATATGTTAGTGATTGTATACATATCGCCCCAACAGGTTAACAACATATAAATCGATACATCCCTGGGTCCTACAGTTGTTACATACTAATGGATGGTAGCCATGTTTGTGTGCACCTCTGTGCCACTATGGTTCACTCGTATGTGTGGTGCACATGGAGCTTTTTCTTTAACATGCTGTTCACATATGGTTCATCGCATTTCTAGATCATGTAGTTATTACATGTTGATGATTTCTAGTGGTGTGTTGTGCCTTGTTCATGTATCCCCCTCTAGGTTGGCTTAATGCTCATAGTTCTCTGTCGTGCATATGGGTAATAACATTTGCGCTTCTCAGCTTAGCAATATTGGTTCTGAGCTGGTAGCTTTGACGTGTCTTAGCACTGTCCATTTGATGTCGGTTAGTGTAGGAGAGTAGGAACTGCCTCTTATGTTGCCCCCACTTTTTTTCTGATGTTTACACTGGTTTCTGGCTATAGTCTGGCTGGGACCCTGCCAATCAGGGCCCCAGCCTCTCTGTCTCTCTAAACGACTTGGAGTGCACTCTAGGTGCACTAGTGATTGGATACTGTGGTACCTTATGAGTCCCTAGTATATGGTACCTTAGGTACCAAGGGCATAGGTACTTCACAGGCCTACCAGGGGCTGAAGCATGTATTATGCCACCCCTGGGAAGCAGACTAAGTCTGACACCACAGGCCTGCTACTGCAGCCTGGGTGAGGAGGTGCTAGCACCCTCACTGAGATATAGGTTCCCTATATCTCCCTGCACACACATTTAAACCTATCAGTCACCCCTAAGGCAGGCCCTATCAATCCTGAGGGCAGGGTGCTTAGTTTCTATGTGAGAGGGTGCCTCTGCCTGAGCAGGGCCCCTCTGCAGCTCTCAGAGTCCATTCTCTGGGGCTGTTTGTGAATGCGGTCAAACCATATACTCTTAAGTGCATTATAACCTCGCGGTTAATGCTAACTTTGGAATGGCTGCATCAAAACATGTCGTGTTTGGTGTCAAACACCTTGGAATCATACCCCCACACCAGTACCTGGTGTGGGAGTATGATCCCACCCTTCTAGAGGGATAGACATGTACCTACTGTGGAAACGCGGTAGAATCCTGAAGAGCCCTGGCATCACAAAATGGATGCCACCAGTCACAGACACTGGGCTGCCCTCCTGCTGATGACCGAAACTCGCAGTGGAGGAGGCCCAACAATAGGTATCCTGTCACAGGGAGGTGTGGCTACCTGCCCCTGCTCTGGCGTGAAACTGGACAAAGGGAGGTGGGTGTAGCCACCCACTCCCCTGACCCTCCCATAGGTGGGGTCATAGAGCTAGCCCCTCCCTTCCTTATAGTATAAGATAGGGAACCCTTGACCTTGCAAACTAGATATCCCTGGACGACGCTCTAAAGAAGAATCCCGGACCTTCGACGTTCCACTACCTCTGGAAGACTGAAGAATCTCCCTTGGAGTCAAGGAGTGACTCCTGCTTGGCAGGCACCAAAAACTGCAACGACGGTCGCAAACTACGCTGCTCCCGCCAGAGTCCGAAGTCCCTGCAGCCCAGGAAGAGGATTTCCTGACTTCTCCAAGGCCATCGTGAGTCCCCAGCGAAGCTGAGGCAAGTGGACCCCACGAGTGACGAGGAACCGCAGTCCCTGGGTACCGTGCACTATTTTCGAGTGCAACCCCATCACGACGTTCTACGAACCTGTGCTTTGGACCACGTGTGGTCCCAGCCTCTAACAGAGATCTCTCCCAAGATCAGAGGCCTACCCCATCTCGAGTGACCGTGGGCCCCTGTTGAAGGAATCCTCCAGAGGCGTCTTCGCGATCCCTTGCCAGCCGGCTTGTTGGTCCCCTGAAGACTTTTCTACAAATCCAAAGGGCTCCCCTGGTTGCTCGAGGCCTGCCCTGACTTACCCTCGCTGGGTGAGTCCCCCAGACCTTGCTGGTCTGCACCATTGACTTTTTGTTCTTTCCACGAGACTTGCTGCTACCAAGGCTTGTTGGCTCCAATCGGGTCGCTGATACCGCAGTCAGCTGCAGACTTCGTGGGACACGCTGAATCCAGCTCCTGGTTGTCCTCGACACCTCCTGGACCTCGTGGCCGAAGAGTCAAGACACCCGTGAACGACCTGAATCTGTCGACGACGGTGGGCATTCATCTTCCTTGCCCCGGGTCACTGCCAAGTGACTTTGAACACTGTCCCCTCTGCTTTCAGGTCTTCCTTCTTCCGAATCCAGGCTTGGATTCCACCGTACACTTCTTCTGGCTTCACAAGCAGCAAGTCTTCATTGGCTCCCATTGAAAACGACGCCGCAACCCGACACCAAAGGACACCTATGCACCCGGCTTTCCTGGGTGAGGTAACTCCAGCACTACGGTGCTCCTGTGGGTGTTGGCCCTAGAACTACTTACCCTTTAAGTGACTTGCTTGTAGCTACTCCCGAAGTGCCCTTAAACTCTTAATTTCCAACCGCGACTTGCCCCATTGAAGTCTACGGCGTTCCGCGCCTGTGTTCACTCACTGCACGCATCCCCCGTGGGTCCTTTACTTACCTGCCTTGGGTGGTTTCGTGAGGCCCCAGCACTTCTGAAGGCCCTAGGCCTTGTCCCTTTGCAAGTCGTTGTTCTTAAGTCTCTTTTTTAGTATATGGTCTGGTACGCCCCTAGGGCCCCAGCCATACTTGTGCTCAATTTGTGCATATGTTCCAGACTTCTAATCTCACAAGAGATTAGTAGAGAGTTGTTTAGTAATAAATACATATATATTTGATATATATACCTGTGTGGTGTCTTTTCATTTGGTGATTCAAGAGATTGTGTGGTAAAACAAGCTGCTTTACATTCCTCCAAGACTTAGCCTGAAGGCTGCTCTCCACAGCTACCACTAGGATAGCTTTCTGTAAAGGTTGTCTTAAACCTACTTACCATAAGAGTCGAATTGTACTGGGGCAAGGTGTCCACTTTAACTAGTGAACAGCATATACCAGGCCAACTTCTCACATTGGTGGCAGCGTGTGGGATTCCAGCTTGCTATTGTTTTACCAGAAAATCTCTATTTGAATTACTAACTGAAAACCACTATAGGTACTCAAGGTACATATAAAGTCAAGCTTAGTATCAATAAGTTCTACTGAACTTAGAGCTGTGTGCCAAGGGATAGCACACCCTTTCTACAGCTCAAGCTAGTATCAGTAGGCCACAAACTAGTGTAGGTAGTACAACACTGCACAACACTAGAATGTCCTTAAGGGGTGGATCCAGTGGATCCACTCGGCCTCAGTATAAGGACATGACTTTCTTTGACTTGAAAGCCATGTGTGCTGCAAGGCACCTGAAGATAGGACAGAGTCCCTCCACACTACACCTGATAGATCTGCTGACAGCAGATGATCTTAGATTAGCTCTAGGAGCTAATGGGTCTGAATCAGTGAGTGGGTCAATTACAGTGTCTGGGTCAGATGATGGACATCAGGATGACCAAGACTCTGTGGTTGTAGGGCCAGGTCCCAAGGGGTCTGAACAGGACAGAGGAATTCTCCCTAAGAGAACTGACATAGTGGAGGAGAGGCCTAGGTCCCTTTCTAGGGAATCTGACCACTCCTATCACTCTGGCAGAGAATCTGTCTACCAGAGGAACTCCTACTTCCCAAGAAGAGAGACCTCCTCTGACAGAATGTACAAACTGCTGCAGTATGAGGAAGCAAGATTTGCCCTCAAAACCAAGCAGTTGGCATTAGATAGAGAAGCCCTGGAGCTCCAGAGAGCTTCTAGAAAAGAGGGGTTAGAACCCCCTGGTGGCAGCAACAGTGTCCCTAGAGGCAGAGAATATATTCCAGACCATAGGAACCTGAGCAAGGTTGTTCCTCCCTACCAGAGTGGGGATGATATCCATAAGTGGATAACTGCTATGGAAAGGGCCTGTAGAGTACAACAGGTCCCCCAAAAGCAGTGGGCAGCAATCTTGTGGCTCTCCTTTTCAGATAAAGGTAGAGACAAGCTCCTCACTGTTAGAGAAGAGGATGCTGATGACTATGAAGTCCTGAAGAGTGCACTGATAGATGGGTTTGGCTTAACCACTGAGCAGTACAGGTTGAAGTTCAGAGACACCCAGAAGGCACAGACTCAGGACTGGACTGACTTTGTAGATTGTGCAACCAAGGCTCTGGAGGGTTGGCTGGTTGGCAGTAGGGTTACTGATTTCAAGGGATTGTATAATCTAATGATGAGAGAACAGATCCTTAATAATTGCCAGAACCAGTTGTTGCATCAATACCTGGTGGACTCAGATCTGACCTCTCCCCAAGAATTGGGAAAGAAGGCAGACAAGTGGGTCAGAACCAGGGTGAAGCAGAAAACCCAGAACCAAGGGGGTGACACAAAGAAGCAGGATTCTAAGGGCTCTGAGAAAAGTGGGGATAAGTCAAAAGACCAGAAGTCTTCACAAGGGCCCCAAAAATCTGCATCTGGTGGGGAGTCACAATCCAACAAGGGAAAAGGCCAAAAGAAGCCCTGGTGCAAATTCTGTAAACAGAAAGGGCACTGGACTTCTGATTGTAACAAGTCCAAAGACCAAACCACCACCACTCCTGCCCCTAAGGCAACTGTTCCCCCTAGTTCAGCTACTGGTGGAGGTGGTACTCAGAATAAGGGTGTAGTAGGGTTGACCCTGGGTTCTGAAGTGGACTCTGGCCTAGTCAGAGTACCCACTCAGGCAATGCTGATTTGTGATGGAGACATTGACATGTCCTTCCTGGTGAGCCCCAGTAATCTGGGCAAATACAAACAGCAGCCTGTAATAAATGGCAAACAGGCTTTGGCATTTAGGGACACAGGTGCTAGTGTCACCATGGTGGCAGAGGATCTTGTGGACCCTGGACAGATCATCCTGGGCGAAATGTACCAGGTGACCAATGCAAGCAATGTCAGGACCAACCATAGTCTGGCAGTTGTGAATTTCTCCTGGGGAGGGGTAACTGGCCTCAAGAAGGTTGTAGTCAGTGCAGACCTCCCTGTAGAATGTCTATTGGGCAATGATCTAGAAACTTCAGCCTGGTCTGAAGTAGAGTTATGGACTCATGCTGAGATGTTGGGCATCCCTTCAGAGGTATTTGCTGTGACCAGGTCACAGGCCAAAATGCATGACACTGAACCAGCTCTGGATCCTGAAACCATGGACCAGATGCTTCCCAAGAAGAGGAGCAGTAGGGGTAAGGCAGTGCCTTCCCCTCTGTCTCAGATCACTGATTCCCCTCTTGAGGGAGGAGGAGCAGATCCTGAAGAAGGAACTGCCCCAGAGGGACTTGAGCCTGATCAGGTTGAGTTCTTGGGGGCAGGGGGCCCTTCTAGGGAAGATCTGAGTAAGGAGCAACAGTGCTGCCCCTCTCTTGAACCCCTCAGACAGCAGGCTGCTGCTGAGGCTGCTGGGAGTGCTAGTGGGTCCCATAATGTTTATTGGGATGAGGGACTCCTATATTCTGAGGGTAGAGATCCAGCCCCTGGAGCCACCAGGAGGTTGGTAATACCTCAGAAGTTTAGGGGTTCCTCTTGACCCTAGCACATGATATCCCTTTAGCAGGTCACTTGGGCCAAAACAAGACCTGGGACAGGCTTGTTCCACATTTTCATTGGCCACATATGTCAGAGGACACAAAGGAGTTTTGTCGCTCTTGTGTCACATGCCAAGCCAGTGGCAAGGCAGGTGGCACCACAAAGGCCCCCTGATACCACTACCTGTGGTGGGGGTACCCTTTGAAAGGGTAGGGATTGACATTGTTGGTCCCCTTGACCCTCAAACTGCATCTGGGCACAGATTTATCCTGGTGGTAGTGGATCATGCCACCAGGTACCCAGAGGCAATTCCCTGAGGACCACCACAGCCCCTGTGGTGGCAAGAGCCCTCATTGGAGTTTTCTCCAGAGTGGGTTTCCCAAAGGAGGTCATCTCTGACAGAGGTACCAACTTCATGTCAGGATATTTGAAAGCAATGTGGAAGGAGTGTGGTGTAACTTATAAGTTCACCACCCCTATCACCCACAATGCAATGGGTTGGTTGAGCGTTTCAACAAAACCCTTAAGGGAATGATTAAAGGACTCCCAGAGAAGCTTAGGCGGAAATGGGACCTTCTTCTTCCCTGCCTGTTGTTTGCATACAGAGAGGTTCCACAGAAGGGGTTGGTTACAGCCCATTTGAGCTTCTGTTTGGGCATCCTGTAAGAGGTCCATTATGTTTGGTAAAAGAGGGCTGGGAGTTACCTCTCAAACCCCCAAACAGGATGTGATGGACTATGTACTTGGTCTCCGCTCCAGGATGGCCGAATACATGAAGAAGGCAACCAAAAACCTGGAGGCCAGCCAAGAATTACAAAAAGCTTGGCATGACCAAAGGCTGTGCTGACTGTGTACCAGCCAGGACAGAAAGTGTGGGTGTTGGAGCCTGTGGCCTCAGCAGCCCTCCAAGACAAATGGATTGGCCCCCATACAATAGTTGAGCAAAAGGGAGAAGTCACTCACTGGTGAATCTTGGAACTCCCAGGAGCCCCCTGAGGGTGCTCCATGTCAACAGATTGAAACCATATGTTGACAGGGCTGACATGGGCTTGCTCATGGCAACTGACGAGGAACAGGAGGAGGAGAGTGACCCTCTCCATGACCTGCTCTCACAGAACCCTGATGATGGGTCAGTCGATGGTGTTGCTTTGGCAAGCAGCCTCACTGACCATCAGCAAACTGAGTGCAGACAAGTTCTGCAGCAGTACAGACATATGTTTAGCCTGACCCCTAGTCAGACTACCTGGTGCACCCATGAGGTGGACACTGGGGACAGTCTGCCTGTCAAGAGTAAAATCTACAGGCAACCTGACCATGTCAGGGACTGTATCAGGACTGAAGTCCAGAAGATGTTGGAGTTAGGTGTGATTGAGCCTTCAGATAGCCCCTGGGCTAGCCCAGTAGTCCTAGTACCCAAGCCTCATACCCAGGGTGGTAAGAAAGAAATGAGGTTTTGTGTAGACTACAGAGGCCTCAATGCAGTAACCAGGACTGATGCCTATCCCATACCAAGGGCAGATGAGCTGATTGATACTTTGGCCTCAGCCAAATATCTGAGTACATTTGACCTAACAGCTGGCTACTGGCAGATCAGGTTAGCTGATGGTGCAAAAGCCAAAACAGCATTTTCGACCCCTGGTGGGCACTACCACTTTGTGGTGATGCCCTTTGGATTGAAAAATGCACCTGCCACTTTTCAGAGGTTGGTGAACAAAGTTCTGGCAGGGATGGAAACTTATTGCTCAGCTTATCTAGATGATATTGCTGTCTTTAGTTCCTCCTGGCAAGATCACCTGGTCCACCTCAGAAATGTTTTGGAGGCTCTGCAGATAGCAGGCCTCACTATCAAGGCCACTAAGTGCCAGATAGGGCAGAGTCAGGTTGTGTACCTGGGCCACCTTGTGGGTGGAGGCCAGGTTCAGACTTTACAGAGCAAAATCCAAACCATAATGGAATGGGTTGCTCCAACCACCCAGACACAGGTGAGATCCTTCTTAGGCCTGACTGGGTACTATAGGAGGTTTGTGAAGGGATATGGATCTATAGTGACCCCCTTGAATGATCTGACCTCAAAGAAAATGCCAAAAAGGTTCAGTGGACAGCTAGCTGTCAAAAGGCATTTGAAGACCTAAAGCAGGCCATGTGCACTGCCCCCATCTTACAGAGTCCAGACTACACCAAAAAGTTCATTGTCCAAACAGATGCTTCTGAGCTGGGTGTGGGAGCTGTACTGTCTCAACTGAATGATGAAGGTCAAGACCAGCCAGTAGCTTTTATTAGCAGGAGGCTGACCCCTAGAGAGAAACGTTGGTCAGCTATAGAGAGGGAGGCCTTTGCTGTGGTGTAGCCCCTGAAGAAGCTGAGGCCATACTTGTTTGGCACTCACTTCATAGTTCAGACTGACCACAAGCTCCTCCTATGGCTGAAACAGATGAAAGGTGAAAACCCAAAACTTTTAAGGTGGTCCATTTCCCTACAGGGGATGGACTATACAGTGGAACATAGGCCTGGGACCCAACATGCCAATGCAGATGGACTCTCAAGGTATTTCCACTTAGAGCACGAAGACTCAACTGGTCAAGGTTAGTTTAGTGTCCCTGCGTTTGGGGGGTTGTGTAGGAGAGTAGGATTTGCCTCTTATGTTGCCCCCACTTTTTTCTGATGTTTACACTGGTTTCTGGATATAGTCTGGCTGGGACCCTGCCAATCAGGGCCCCAGCCTCTCTGTTCTCTCTAAATGACTTGGAGTGCACTCTAGGTGCACTAGTGATTGGATACTGTGGTACCTTATGAGTCCCTAGTATATGGTACCTTAGGTACCAAGGGCATAGGTACTTCACAGGCCTACCAGGGGCTGAAGCATGTATTATGCCACCCCTGGGAAGCAGACTAAGTCTGACACCACAGGCCTGCTACTGCAGCCTGGGTGAGGAGGTACTAGCACCCCTCACTGAGATATAGGTTCCCTATATCTCCCCTGCACACACATTTAAACCTATCAGTCACCCCTAAGGCAGGCCCTATCAATCCTGAGGGCAGGGTGCTTAGTTTCTATGTGAGAGGGTGCCTCTGCCTGAGCAGGGCCCCTTGCAGCTCTCAGAGTCCATTCTCTGGGGCTGTTTGTGAATGCGGTCAAACCATATACTCTTAAGTGCATTATAACCTCGCGGTTAATGCTAACTTTGGAATGGCTGCATCAAAACATGTCGTGTTTGGTGTCAAACACCTTGGAATCATACCCCCACACCAGTACCTGGTGTGGGAATATGATCCCACCCTTCTAGAGGGATAGACATGTACCTACTGTGGAAACGCGGTAGAATCCTGAAGAGCCCTGGCATCACAAAATGGATGCCACCAGTCACAGACACTGGGCTGCCCTCCTGCTGATGACCGAAACTCGCAGTGGAGGAGGCCCAACAATAGGTATCCTGTCACAGGGAGGTGTGACCACCTCCCAGACAGGGTTTAGTGTATTGGGGCTGGGTGGGTGAACTCCTAGAGTGCTTTGAAGTCCTGCACTGGGGGAGCAGAAGGCTCCTCTGTGCATACACCAGTTCAAACCGGCTCAGGGGCTACCTGCCCCTGCTCTGGCGCGAAACTGGACAAAGGGAAGTGGGTGTAGCCACCCACTCCCCTGACCCTCCCATAGGTGGGGTCATAGAGCTAGTCCCTCCCTTCCTTTTAGTATAAGATAGGGAACCCTTGACCTTGCAAACTAGATATCCCTGGACGACGCTCTAAAGAAGAATCCCATACCTTCGACGTTCCACTACCTCTGGAAGACTGAAGAATCTCCCTTGGAGTCAAGGAGTGACTCCCATGCTTGGCAGGCACCAAAAACTGCAACGACGGTCGCAAACTACGCCGCTCCCGCCGGAGCCCGAAGTCCCTGCAGCCCAGGAAGAGGATTTCCTGACTTCTCCAAGGCCATCGTGAGTCCCCAGCGAAGCTGAGGCAAGTGGACCCCACGAGTGACGAGGAACCGCAGTCCCTGGGTACCGTGCACTATTTTCGAGTGCAACCCCATCACGACGTTCTACGAACCTGTGCTTTGGACCACGTGTGGTCCCAGCCTCTAGCAGAGATCTCTCCCAAGATCAGAGGCCTACCCCATCCCGAGTGACCGTGGGCCCCTGTTGAAGGAATCCTCCCGAGGTGTCTTCGCGATCCCTTGCCAGCCGGCTTGTGGGTCCCCTGAAGACTTTTCTACAAATCCAAAGGGCTCCCCTGGTTGCTCCAGGCCTGCCCTGACTTACCCTCGCTGGGTGAGTCCCCCAGACCTTGCTGGTTTGCACCATTGTCTTTTTGTTCTTTCCACGAGACTTGCTGCTACCAAGGCTTGTTGGCTCCAATCGGGTCGCCGACACCGCAGTCAGCTGCAGACTTCGTGGGACACGCTGAATCCAGCTCCTGGTTGTCCTCGACGCCTCCTGGACCTCGTGGCCGAAGAGTCAAGACACCCGTGAACGACCTGATTCTGTCGACGACGGTGGGCATTCATCTTCCTTGCCCCGGGTCACTGCCAAGTGACTTTGAACACTGTCCCCTCTGCTTTCAGGTCTTCCTTCTTCCGAATCCAGGCTTGGATTCCACCGGACACTTCTTCTGGCTTCACAAGCAGCATGTCTTCATTGGCTCCCATTGAAAACGACGCCGCGACCCGACACCAATGGACACCTATGCACCCGGCTTCCCTGGGTGAGGTAACTCCAGCACTACGGTGCTCCTGTGGGTGTTGGCCCTAGACCTACTTACCCTGTAAGTGACTTGCTTGTAGCTACTCCCGAAGTGCCCTTAAACTCTTAATTTCCAACCGCGACTTGCCCCATTGAAGTCTACGGCGATCCGCGCCTGTGTTCACTCACTGCACGCGTCCCCCGTGGGTCCTTTACTTACCTGCCTTGGGTGGTTTCGTGAGGCCCCAGCACTTCTGAAGGCCCTAGGCCTTGTCCCTTTGCAAGTTGTTGTTCTTAAGTCTCTTTTTTAGTATATGGTCTGGTACGCCCCTAGGGCCCCAGCCATACTTGTGCTCAATTTGTTGTGAAACGTTGATTTGTGCATATGTTCCAGACTTCTAATCTCACAAGAGATTAGTAGAGAGTTGTTTAGTAATAAATACATATATATTTGATATATATACCTGTGTGGTGTCTTTTCATTTGGTGATTCAAGAGATTGTGTGGAAAACAAGCTGCTTTACATTCCTCCAAGACTTAGCCTGAAGGCTGCTCTCCACAGCTACCACTAGGATAGCTTTCTGTAAAGGTTGTCTTAAACCTACCTACCATAAGAGTCGAATTGTACTGGTGCAAGGTGTCCACTTTAACTAGTGAACAGCATATACCAGGCCAACTTCTCACAGTTAGTGAGTGCTTTTTCTCTATGTAATGTTGGACCATAGGTGCGTTCAAGGTTTTGCAGCAAATTCACGATTTGTGTTGAACGATACTTTTTCATATCTCCTGATTTGTTTTCCCCATGTAGCCTTTTTCACATGGGCAAATGACACTATAAACAATGTTCTTCATATTACAGTTTGTGAATTCTGTGTGCCTGATCTTGATTTCCCCACTTATGATGGATTCTTATTTTTATTTATTTGTAAGGTTTTATATAGCTTTGGCTAGACCCAGAGGTATCAGAGTGCTGAGCAGGAGCAAGGCAAATATCAAAGGAAACAATAGTTACAAGCAAAAATCGTATATACAGTTAAATAAAATAAGGGAGGTATAACCTCAGAGCACACAATAAAATATAAACAAGGAAACATTTGTAGTGGTAGGAGGGAAGGGGTAGCTCAAAAGAGGTCAAGAACAAATTAACAACAACAAAAAACACGGGAGAACGCCAAAAGAAACTTACAGCAAAGTAGTTAGAGCTGACAGAATACATGAGAGACCAAGGAGAGCAAACGCAGGAGTAAACAATAAGAAGAACATAGGAAAAGCGAAAGGTCATCAGGTTAGCAGAAAGATGACTGATACAGGTGATCAAAGGATAACGGGATCTGAAAGAATTATGGACTCCAGTATTTATTGAGGAGATGACGTTTTAGGTCTGTTTTGAAGCCAAGGTAGGAGGGGTTGCAGCGAAGGTCCCTCAGAAGGGCATTCCAGATGCTAGGTGCATTTCCTGAGAAGGAGCGGGTCTGGGTGGATTTTAGTAGCGGGGAACGAGGAGATGAGCATTGGAGCTTCTCATCAGTTTGGCACTGCCCGCTTTTTTGAGTTTATTTGTTAAGTAAACCGGAGATTGAGAGTGAAGAGCTGTGTGGGTGATGCAGGCAGTCTTGTAGATGCATCTTCCTTCAATGGGAAGCCATTTAAGGGATTTGAGGGCAAGCGTGATGTGATCAAACCGTGTGCAGTAGGTAATAAGCCTGGCCGCCATGTTGAGCACGGCTCTGAGGGGGACAGGTGAACTTTAGGGGCTCCAGTGAGAATAGCGTTGCCGTAATCAAGTTTAGAGAGGACTAATGATTGAATGACCCATTTGAAGTCATCTTGAGGGATGAAGGGTTTGTTTTTTGGAGGTGTTTAAGAGTGAAAAGTGCTCCTTTGGCCGCGTTATTTATATGGTCCTTCAGTGCCAAATTTTTGTCCAGGATGAAACTAGGGATTTTGCCGAGTTGGAAAGAGTGAGCGGACAGTTGAGGGCGTTGAGGTCAGAGATCCAGCCTTGGATGGGGAGACGGTTGCTTTTAGGGGTGCGCAGTCAAAATATCTAATTTTAAATATCGACCCACACTAATATCGAGTTTTTAATATCGTAGGGACAGAATATCGAAGTCAAGAATATCGTTGACCAGAATATCGACTTTAAGGTAAGTAATATCGATTTTTTTTAAAATATCGAAGTAAGTAATATCGAAGTAATTAATATCGTTAGCAAAAATATAGTTGTAAATAATATCGATTTTTTTTTTTTTAGTGTTATGTATTTTATATGTATGTTTAACATTATTTTTTAAAGTTTTTTCATTATTTTTAAATATATGTATTAAATGTTTAGAAAATAGTAATTTTTTTAAAGGAAATTTTGCGTTTTAGTATCAGAGCGGGTTGTGGGTTTATAGGGGAATAGGGTGGGAAGTAATTTAATTATAATTAATTAATTAATATGTTTTTATTTATTGTTTATTGTAAATTTATTGTTAATTAATTATTAATTGGTAATTAATTTATAGTAATTGGGTAATTTATAATTATATTAATTATAATTAATTTATTATAAATTTTTATTTATTGTTATTGTTAATTAATTTATTGTTAATTAATTATTAATTGGTAATTAATTTTCATTCATTGATTAATTGGTAATTAAATTAATTATGTTATTTGTAATGTGTAGCATGTTGTGGGTTTATAGGGGAATAGGGTGGGAAGTAATTTAAATATAATTAATTAGTTAATATGTGTATATTTATTGTTATTGATTATTAATTTATTGTTAATTAATTATTAATTGGTAATTAATTATTAATTGGTTAATTAACATTTGTATTAATGGTAATTAATTTATTATTATTTATTTATTGTTATTGTTAATTAATTTATTGTTAAATAATTATTAATTGGTAATACATTTTTATTAATTTATTAATTGATAATTACATTAATTGTGTTATTTTTTTATGTGTAGCGTGTTGTGTGTTTATAGGGAATAGAGTGGGAAGTAATTTAATGTTTAAGTAAATATTAATCTAATTTAATAGGTATTTATTAATAATTATTTTGTTAAATAATTAGTAATATGTTATTTATTGATTTTTAAATTACTTTATAAGTATGTTAATTTAACCCCTACGCGATCCTACATTTTCCCTACTGTTGCACTCACTGGAGTGGGAATAGTAATTTTTACCCCTACGCTATCCAACACTTTCCCTACTGTTGCACTCACTGGAGTGGGAATAGTAATTTTTACCCCTACGCTATCCAACACTTTCCCTACTGTTGCACTCACTGCAGTGGGAATAGTAATTTTTACCTCTACGCTATCCAACACTTTCCCTACTGTTGCACTCACTGGAGTGGGAATAGTAATTTTTACCCCTACGATATCCAACACTTTCCCTACTGTTGCACTCACTGGAGTGGGAATAGTAATTTTAACCCCTACGCTATCCAACACTTTCCCTACTGTTGCACTCACTGGAGTGGGAATAGTAATTTTTACCCCTACGCTATCCAACACTTTCCCTACTGTTGCACTCACTGGAGTGGGAATAGTAATTTTTACCCCTACGCTATCCAACACTTTTCGTACTGTTGCAGTTACTGCAGTTGGAATAGCTATTTTTTTTCCTCCGCTATCTAATATTTTGTATTTTGTTAGCTAATGTACTGTATAATTATTTTTTAAAAGATTTAAAATAATTTTAATTTTTTTAATTTGTTACATATATTTATTTAATTTTTATTTATATTATTGTTTTATGTGTATAGATGTATTTATAATTTATAAAAATAAATTAAATAATGTATACGTTATTAAAATAAATATTAAAACATATTAATAAGTATATATATATTATATATTATACGTATTTGTTTAATTTATTTTTAAATGATATATATTACTTATAAGTTTTAAGCATTTAAAAATATTTTTAACTGTTTCTTTTAATTATATGTATTATTTACTTTATTTTACAATATTTTTTTAACTTAAATTAAAAACGATATTTTTAACAACGATATTTTTGACATCGATATTTTTTTCTCGATATTTTTGTACTTACCTTAATGTAGATAGGATGTCGATATTCTTGTCTTCGATATTTTTGCTGCGATATTTTTGTAGGTCGATATTGTGACCTTCGATATTTAGTCAGTGATTCGCTTTTAGGGGAGAATAGAATGATTTCCGTTTTGTTAGGGTTCAATTTAAAATGGTTGGAGTAAAACCAGGATTGAATCTTGCTCAGAGTGTTGTTTAAATGAAGGACCTCGCTGTGTGATTTGATTTTGTACTAGAGTTGGGTGTCGTCAGCGTAAAGGTGATAATTGATCCCTGCTTGCTTCAGAATGATAGTAAGGGGTTCCATGAAGAGGTTGAAGAGAGAGGGGGAGAGAATTGAGCCCTGGGGTACACCAAGGGAGACAGGAGTAGGATTGGAGCGGCAGGAGTTGATTTTTATTTGTTGTGTTCGGTGCTGGAGGTAGGAAGTGAACCAGTTAAGGACAGTTCCATTGAGGCCAGAGCGAGACTTGAGAGATTCCAGTAAGAAAGAATGATTGTATCAAAGGCTGCTGAAAGGTCAAGGAGGATAAGAAGGCAAGCCTCTCCATTCTCTAGAGAACGGTGAATGTCGTCAGCAATGTTCAGCATAGCGATTTCGGTACTACAGCCTTTCCTGAAACCAGATTGAAAGGAGTCAAGTAAGTTGTATTTGTCTATGTGGCTGTCGAGTTGAAGTAATACACATTTCTCCATGGTTTACCTAGGAGTGTGGGAGGTTGGAGATGGGACGGAGGTTGTTAGGATCATTAGGGTCTGCCTTTAGGTTTTTAAGAATGGGAGTGATATGCCCAAGTTGAAGGGAGTCAGGGACGCACCCAGAGGCAAAAGAGGTGTTAATAATTTTTGTCCAACATGGGGCAATGATGTGGTTAAGGTTATGTACTAGCTTTGTCGGGAGTGGGTCTTTGGTGTGCGAGGTCGGCTTTAATTTTGCAATGAAATTAAAGACTTCGAGCTCAGTCATAAGTTTGAAATTTGTCCAGGGGCGTTATTTTTCAGTTGTGTGTTGGAAAGGAAGTCTCCAAAACCAGTTGGAGTAGATTGATGAATGAAAGAATTAGGAGGGAGGGTAGATGTGGAAAAAGGGGGGATGTCTAGGGAAATTTGGGGGCTAGGCAAGGCCAATATTTGTGGGAAGGATTGATCAATTTTTGCAATTTTTTCCGTGAAGAAGTTGGCAATTTCCTCACATCTTTCGTTAAAGGCCGTCAATTCAGGCGGGGCAGATGACGTTTATCTTCTGACAATGTTAAAGAGTTCTCTGTGCCTATTTTTAACACAGTCCAATTGGGAACGAAAGAAAGATGCTTTTTCATTGAAAATGTGCTTCTTGTATGTTGATCTTGCGGATCTGAGGAGGGCTAAATGAGAAGGCGAGGGGTGTTGTCTCCATGTTCTTTCTGCTAGTCTAAGTTGTCTTCTTTCATTATTGAGTTCAGGATTGAACCAAGATTTAGATTGAATTGCTCTTTGTTGTTTTAGTTTAAGCTGTGCGACTTGGTCCAGGACATCAGAAATAGCCTTGTTGGAATGTTCAGTGAGCTCATTTGCGTTTTGGGAGTGTGGGAGAAGTTGCAGTTTAGCTTGAATTTTAGACTCGAGTTCAATTGGGGGGACTTGTTTGAGGTTTCTTGTCCACGTCTTGGGTTTGTTATTTACTGCTGGGGGATGAAAGGCGCTGATTAAGATGTTGAACAGAATGAGATGGTGGTCTGACCAGTCAATGGGGATGATGTCGGTGAGGGAGACCAGCTCTGTGCTAGTGATGATTACATCAATTGTGGCCCCTTTGATATGGGTAGGTTTGTTGCAGAGTTGCTTACGGTCATTCATCTCAAGAAGGTTAACGAGGCGCCTAACAGTGGGATCAACAGAATTATTCCAATGGATGTTGAAATCTCCTAAAAACAGATTCTTCGAGGCAGAAAGGGAGAAGTGAGTAAGAAGGTCAGATAATTCGTCAGCAAAGGGAAGAAGCTCACCCGGAGGGTGGTAGATATTATGTTGTCTAAGAGGAGGAGAGCCTTTGACAGTGAGTTCTACGCCGAGGTATTCAAAGGTAAAGTATTCAGTGTTCTTCAGAAGGGAGAGTTGTAACTCAGTTTTGTGGATTATGGCTAGGCCACCACCTTTTCTGTCAGGTATGTCCTGTCTGATGATGGAGTAGCCGGGAGGGGTGAGTAGGTCAAGGATGGCGATCGAGTGGTCATTGAGCCAGGTTTCAGTGAGGAAAGCAATGTCAATAGACTCGCTGAGGATGGTTTCAGAAATCTCCGTAGCATGTAGTGCTGCCGATCTGCAGTTAACAAGCATGCAAGAAAGAGGATTAGGGTTATCCTTAGCTGGTTTGAGGGTGTGGATGGTAGTGAGTTGCGTCAGAGCTCTAGGCGAGTTGAGAGTTGAAGGGACTCGGTTGACGCCCACTATTACTGGGATGCTGGAGTAAGGGAGGTGATCAGTCACCTGGGACTTAGGGAGCTAG
The DNA here is from genome assembly GCA_963921515.1 of Calotriton arnoldi. Lineage (NCBI taxonomy): Eukaryota > Metazoa > Chordata > Amphibia > Caudata > Salamandridae > Calotriton > Calotriton arnoldi. The sequence goes on along the minus strand of CAWUFW010011651.1, from coordinate 570,751 downwards.
GATTTGCTCAGGGCATTAAGGTCAACAGTGGAGAGGGAGCAAACAGCGCGGTAAGGCCTGTGAGCCCGTCTGCAAAGGGGGATAGTCGGCCACTGGGCACGTTGAGAGAAGTTGTGAGAATTAGTGGAAGAAGTATCAGAGATGTATGGGCATGCCCAGGAGTTAAGGATAGAGAGATCCCCTCTAAGAAGAGTTAATTCTGTAGCCAGAGGATTGAGTTTGAGTTCTATACTGTTCAGTATCTGTGCAATATAGTTTGGGGGGATTCCCGCAGTGAAGGAGGCGGGGGACAAAGTTGGGTCAGTGTTGACTGGGGAGGGAGATCCAACGAGGGGAGGGGATCAGAGACGGGGGAGGGAGCCAAAACATTAGGCAGGTGGTCAATGACATTCGGACAAGTATTTAATGGGCTCTGCGTGAAGTGCTTCGAGTCAGCCGTACGATATGGGGAGGAGTTGGGAGAGTGAACGAAAGAGGGAGTATTGAGGGAATAAACCTCATCGTGTCGCTTGGAATGGATTTTGTTAGAAGTCGGGTCATTAGACATAGAAGAGAGAGCAGTACAAGACCTAAGAGGTGGCAATTGAATAGGAAGTGTGTTGGAGGGTAAAACTGGGAAGATGGTTAGGACAGGGGAGATCGATATTTGGTGGGAGTAGGTGAGAGATCGACTGATCTTGGGAGAGAGGGGGCAGGTGGTCCTACGCTGAGAAGTGAAGGCCCGTCAGAGGTTCTGGGGGAGGCCAGGAAAGGAAGGGGAAGGTGAGACTGAATGGGGAGAGTGAGTGAAGTCACGAGGGAGCAAGGCAATTGGGGTGCTAGGGGTTTTTGGCCCATTTGAAAGAGCAAATTGGCCATGGTCCTGAAATGGCTGTCAAAAATGTTGAGGTGATGGTCAGATGCCTGAATAAGAATGTTTCCCGTTCTGAATATGGATATATCAATTTCCCCATTGAAAGAAAGGGAGGGGGTAGTCGTCAGTTTAATTCCATACAGAATTTTGATAGATTTAGTGATAGGAAGGTGGAGAAGGAATATATTTTTCCATTTAGTCGGGCATTTGGGGTGGAAAATAAGGTCCGTTTTCTTCGTAGGACAGGTTGTGGTAGGAATCCACTATTAACGTTTCATTGTGCAGTTCCAATAATTTGTTTGACATTTTTCTTGGCGTTCTTAGAAATATTTGACGGATATAAGATGCTCCACGAGTTAGGGCCATGACTAGCGAGAGCAGGATCCGGGGGATTGTGGGGGGGCTTTGTTGAAGACATGATAAGAAACAAGAATAGAATAGAAGCAGTCAAAGACAGGGAGGTTTCAGTTTGAAAAATGCTGTACACGGAGGATTCAGATTAGAAAAATATTCTATAGGGAGAGCATCCACACAGAGCAATAGAAAAAGGTAATGTCAAAGCATCAGATGGGGTCAATACTACAAACCTCTAATACTATAACGATAAAAAGCAGGAGTGGTTCAGTAGGAGGCCCCTCAGAGGCTGCTGAAGTCAGAGAAAAGGGAAGGAGCCAAATTAAGGAAGGAGCAAGGAAGGGGGGGAGAGGAAAGATTCTATAGTCTGTTGTGAGGTAGAATAGAACACATTTGGTGACTAGAATTGTAAGTTGTAAGAGAAAAGGGAAAGCGCCAAATTAGGGTAGGAGCAAAGAAGGGGGGAGAGGAAAGAGTCTATAGCCTGTAGTGCGGTAGAATAGAACAAATTAGGTCAATAGAATTATAAGTTTAGGGAATGAGGCTAAGAGAAACATCAGAGGGTTAATGATCAATATGGACGGCCAGGAAGGAATTCAGAGGAGTGCTTGCTCGTGCATAAGGTAGTCTTTCTGGCAGTAGGAAGTCTTTTTTTTTTTTTCAGTGCCAAAATGTCAGTCCTACCTCGGTTTCAACGGAAATCAGTGCTAGGTGAGTCCTTTTTTCCTTTCAATGAGGATTCAGAGTCGCCATCTTGTGAAGCCCCAAAGGTAGAGAGGTGGGAGGCACACCAAAATGGAGGGGAGGCAAAGGCCCAAACTTAGTGTATCCCCAACCAGGGGAAAAGCACAGTACTCAAAGCGTGATCAGAGTTGTACTGACGGGCGGGGGGGACCATGCGATTTAGATAATGAAGGTGTTATATCCCGTATAGAGGCCCTAATGTAGACCCGTTCATACATGCCCTAAAATGGACGTACTCATATTTGCCCTAATACGGTCATATTCGTACTTGCCCTATTATGGTCAAAACCGCATATGCCCCATTACGGTCATAACTGTACATGTCCTATTATAGTCATGATTCCTTATATAGGCATGATCTTTCACCTAAATTGGTCCTCACTAGTACACAACGTGCTCTGAGGGCTGAACGTTATCTATCCTGTGGTTTTGAATACAGCAGGGTTTTTCCCAAACACAGGCCCACACTGTACTCATCAATTATGCATGGCTTGCTAGGAATACACCACCTGCATAATATGTATGTACAAAGTTCACCCCTGACGTCTTCCTCATGTCTAACGACAGACCAATACAAACCATACTGAGGACCGAGACTCTTTAGGGTATAAATACACCACATCTTGTCCCGGTAGGAAAGAGGGAACCGAGACTTCCATGCTGACACACTGACCAGAGACGCTGAGGCTCCTGCATGCAGTCGCTCCAGCTGACAGTGGTCTGACACAGCCCTTGCGGGGTGTCCAACTTGAGACCAGGACGGGGTCCCACACTCTCTCTATTTAGGTATGGGGGTTCGACTAAATCCTAGAAGGATTCTTGGCTCTTAGGCTTTTAGACCTACATATATGCTAGGTACACTCAGGTACATCTAGTTAGGCATCGTAGGAGTACGCGCACTTTCATAATGCTTTTATATTCATGTATGTATTCATGACTATTGCAATATGGTAGAACTGTTCTATCCCTTTGCTTTTATCGTACTGCTGATAATATATCTCTGCTATTGTCTGCTGGTTGCCGCAGCACATATATTTTACACTAGAATAACAACTGTTCAATAAATACTTATTGAAACGCCCGACTGTTTATTCTGTGTAACTCTCTGAGACAAACCGAATAAGTAAGCACGAGTGACTGAGCGAAAAGTAGTATATTGTTTCCACGATTCTGAGGAATTTGGGTTGTCATGATCTAAGGTTGCCAGAAATTAATCTCTCCCCGATAAGAGGAGATTCTAGTGGCACTGTGAGCTAGCTAATGCAAAACAATCTAACATACAGGGTGGGGGTGCACAGAGCCAGTCTATCACCAAGTCCACAGCTTATGTTATACAAACGCGCAGGTCCTGCATGGGTACTATAGGAACTACACGACAAAGGCACCAGTCGGCCGACCGCACAACCATGCGCAAGTAAATCCCCTGCTAGGCGAAGGACGAGCAGGAGACCGGGGAGTAAGGCAGCTGCAACCGGCTTCACCTACTCACTTCAGCTGGAGCAGGACCAAAAATGAAAAAAACCAAAAGGCAGCCGCACCAGGTGGAGGGCAACCCATAGGACCCGGGGGTCAGCGCTGCAGAATGGATCCCACCGGAAGGTCGGGGTCGAGCGGCAAATCAGTCTGAGGGATGTCGGAGGCAAGAGCACAGGCCAGCCCTAATCCAATGACGCAATGAACAAAAGGACGCACGCAGGAATCAGCGCAACGCCACAGACACAGAAGCGGACAGGGACTCCGGCAGCCGCGAGGCGAAACCCAGGAGACCGGGCCAGTTCAACAGAGGCAATCAAAAACAGAACATCCAGGGCTCCAGGCACGGAGGTCCCAACAACAAGAGACTCCCAAAAAAGCACCAATCCCAGGGACAATCTCAACAGCGAGAACACAAGAAAACCACCGTGGACATACGTCCCAGGTGCGGCCCCCCACAGAGAACTCTGGAAAAAGAGCCCTTCCGCGGGCGAAGGCAACGAGCCCTGGGAACGGCACAAAGCCCGGGGCCGCTTTGCGCTTTTCACTGGTGGTAAATTCATCATGGTACTCAGGGTGGGGATCTTGGTTTTTAGAGTGACATTTGATCTGATGAGACTGTCTTGGATAGTCTTATTCCTTTTAAGTGCAAACATCGGCAATTCCTAACATTTGTGGAGGCCTGTGGCATTTTTCCAGTTCTTCATGATTGAGTTCTTCACCAAATTGGTTACTCTAGAGAAGTTTGTAACACAAACCATCACATCTGTCTTAGGTTAATTTCCTGGCTTGAGTAGGTTCATACGTGGGGTTCACCAAGTGCGACTCATTGCCCATTTCAGCAGTTTCTTAGGGTAAGTGCGTTGTTGCAATTTGGAGAGTATGTTCCCTGCATTCATGAAGTAATCCTCCCTCTTTGTACAGTTCCTTCTTATCCTTAGGAACTGCCTATAGGGCAGATTGTCTCTTATGTTTCTGTGGTGAAAACTGGTGTAGTGCAGGAAAGTATTCCTGTCTGTCTCTTTTGTGTAGAGAGGGGTGTATATTTGGTTGTTCTTATGTTGCAAAGTTATATCAAGTAAGTTTATTTCCTTGTTGTTGTTTGCCACTGAGAATTGAATGTCTGGGCCTCTTATATTTAACCAATTGGTAAAGTCATTGATCTTTTCATCTGGGCTCTTCCAAATCATCAGCACGTTGTCGATGTATCTTTTCCATACATGGATGTGTTCTCTGAAGGGATTGTTATAAATACATTTGTTCTCATAGAGGGCCTTAAGCATTATAGCCATTTCTGGTGCAAAAGGGCATTCCATCGGGGTTCCCTTTGTCTGTAAATAAAACTGTTTGTTAAACTGAAAGAAATAACATTTCAGACAGATCTTTGCGAATTCTAGAATGTATTCCATTGGGACCTCATATGGTCGCACTACATGGATTCCAAGGCACATTCTTGAGGGATATTGATGCAGATGCTCACAATATCCAAGGTTGCAAAGGTGTCCGTTGTTTCATTCAATTCCATGCCTTCCAGTGTGTTGCTAGTGTCCATGGTGTCTCTTAGGTAGCTTGATAGGTCTGCTATCAAACGTTTAAGAAATACATTCCACGTATTTTGCTGGGGGTTCTTAAATCAAATTCATTCCTGAAATGATAGGCCAAGCTGGTGGATTTAGCGGGTCCTTGTGGATTTTTGGGAGAATGGAGATGAGGGGTGTACGAGGATTGTTACATAAATATTTTTCTTTTTAAGAGATCCATCCTTCACACCTTCCTTCATTTAAGAGCTCATCAATCTTTCTGCTGATCATAGTGCTGTAGTCCTCCTGAATCTTTTTGTAATGTTCTTCATTTTGCAGTTGCCTCATTATTTCTTGTTCATATTTTCCCCTGTCCATGATGACTATGGTGCCACCCTTATCAGTTGGTTTTATTATTATCTCCTGGTTGGATTTAAGTCTTAGGAGAGCTTTGTGTTCAAGTTAAAAAGGCTTGGTCTATTAAACTCTGAAGCAGCAAAGGCCCCCAGCGATCTCGTGCCTGAGATACCCCTCAACAATTACGAATACACTATCCCCTTGGCACACACTCCCGCACCTAAGGAGCTAAACCTATTGTATCTAAACACACGCTCTATGGTCAAACACCAATTAGAAATGTTCAACCTAGTAGACACCGAGGCCCCAGACATACTGCTACTGACAGAAACTTGGCTGCCAACTGTTTTCTCAAATGGTTGTAGTTCTATGGGCATGTTTAAGGTCGGTGGGTAGAAGCTTGAAGGGTCCTTTACACCAGAGTAATTTCTTTGTTGTGTGGATTCTGTAGTATCAAAAAAAGACCTTTTAAAAAAATATATTTTTATTGGTTTTCAACACAAGATGAAATCATAAACAGACAGTCAGTCAAAGATCTTTATTCGGCTAAATGACAGCCATAAAAGAACAAATAAAAACATTATTTACAAAGATAAACATGATAAGATTTTAACCGACCTAATCAATACCCAGGAATTCATTTACCAACAATATTACGGAGCCGAACTGCAGAGGAGATATACTTATAGATCATAAGACAAGTAAATTCATCATTTAAAAGAAGTAGATGACATAATGCAGGTTGACACTTTCTAATGTTTAAAAATCTTAATAATGGTTTTTAAAAAGTACGTCTCGGATTAAGATAAAGTTTACAAAAAAACATAAAATGCAAAGTGCTCTGTGCAGAAATTGAATTACATGGACACAAGTCTAATTTAGCATTACAATATACATCACGTGGGTACGAAACCAGCAAATGAGCGATACCCATCCTGAATCTAATCAAGTAAAACATTTTGGCTTGGTTAAAATAAAAGGAAAGATAAAATTCACTTTGTGGGGAGCTAATTAACAACGAATGCTCTACAACCCTTTTTTTTACCATCTCTTGGCTATCTCTTACATGCTTCAGATATAAGAGAAAGTCACTTTTGAGCTTGGCTTTTGAAATTGCAGATATGTTTCCAGGAGTATTAAAACATTCCCGCAATCCCAGTTTCTCCACTTGATCTTTCAGATAAGAGAGCCAGGGAATTTTTTTTACACAATCCAATTTCAGGCAATCTAAAATTATATCACGATTCAGGGCTGGTTCCTCTTTTACCCAGATGCTGCGCCAAAGCATCAAAGGTGCTAATTGCGTACAAAAGGATAATGGTGTTACACCTAATTTATTATGACACATTATAGCAGGGGTGCTTTTAGGTAGTGTCAACAGACGTTTTAACATCATATTCTCTGCTCTCTGGAGACCCAAAGAATTAGTACAGCCCCAGACTCCGGCGCCATATAAAGTGATGGCGCATGTCCGTGCTTTATATATGTCTATAATTGCTTTTATGGGGCGAGAGCCTAATTTTTTGGTAAATCTAAAAATGGCCTCCACATTTTTGTTGAAGCCCCCCAATCCTTGCGTGAACTAGGTGGGACCAAGAATTTTTTCATTAAAAAGAATACCTAAATAGGTAAAAGTTGGCACCTGACACAGTGTTTCATTCTTTATATAGAATGTTTTCGTTTTAGATGAAGATTTACCTGCTACCATGACGTGTGATTTTGCAACATTTGCTTTTAACCCAAGATCACTCATAAATTCGTTAAAACTGGTTAAAAGCCTTTGTAGTCCCACCCCAGTTCTCAACATTAGGACGCAGTCGTCAGCATATAAGAGGGCTGGTAGAGACCTGCGGCCTATTGTTGGTGCATCTACATTTCCAATTCTGATGTGGCTTTCTAAGTCATTTATATATAGACAGAATAGGAAGGGAGCGAGTACACATCCCTGACGAACCCCACAATCCATCTTTATAGGTGGGGTAAGCTCGCCAGCTGCTCCATATCGTACTCTTCCATTGACTCCCTGATGCATTGCAGCTAAAAAATGGACAATGGATGGGTCAATGCCCATGAGCAGCATTTTCTCCCACAATTTCCCCCTCTGCACCCAGTCAAAGGCAGAAGTCAGGTCCATAAACCCAAGGTATAAGGACCCTGACTTAGCCATGGTATATTTGCCAATGACCAGGTGCAGATTAAGGCACTGTTCTACAGTGCCCAGGCCTTTCCTGAAGCCATATTGGACAGCGGAGAACTTCCCGTTTTCTGTTATCCAGGTCTCCAGTCTCTCCAGTATTACTCGTCCCATGATCTTACAAGAGCTATCGATTAGAGAGATTGGTCGATAGCATTTAGGATCCGATCTATCTCCCTTTTTATATATAGGGACTATTATAACTGATCTCCATGACTCCGGAGGGCCCTGGACCGCATAACATCTTAATATGTTTGTTAGCAACGGTAGCCACAGGGTGATATTTGCTAAAAATAAATCCGCGGGTATACTATCCGGCCCAGGCGCCTTGTTCCTTACAGTCTGGGAAAGCGCCCTATTTACCTCATCTAAAGTTGGGGGTTCCAAGGGAGATGCCGCATGTTGAAAGTAGGCACCACATTGTGTCTCAGTGCTATTACTGTAGAGACCAGCAAAGTGTTTTACCCACATTTTGGGCATAATTGTTGCATCAATGGTACTATTTTTTAACTCACTAAAATACTTTTCATTGCCAGTTTTCCAGAAAAGTTTGGCGTCTTTACTCTGAGATGCCAAGTGTAATTGGCCCCATGCGTCTAGCCTAATCTCCATTTTACGTTTCTCCAGCGCGAGCTTATAATCTATGCGCATCTGTCTCACTTCCGCCTTGTCTCGTGATTTAATTTTTAGGATCTTAATTAATTTATTATGTAGTTGAGAACATTCCCTGTTGAACCACCTTTTATTTTTCTGTATTCTATTAGGCTGGTTCTTAGTTAGAAGGACCTTTATTGTCTCGGTTATTGCCATGTACGATTTAATCATAACTGGGACATTTGGGTTTTCTTCCAGACAATCCAGTACATGGCCAAGGTTGCTCTTTATAATCTCTTCCAAAACAAAGTCTGGATTGACAGTAGACCACTTCCGAATTAACCCCTTGTTTTTAGTATAAGACAAGGGGACTACTTTAACTGGTGTAGTAAGAGGATCCGATAAGACCACTAGTTTTAATGTTAGTGGGTAATGATCACTAAAATGTATTTTAGGTATATTAAAAATCACAGTTTGAGAATTAAAATAATCAGACAGAATAATAAAATCAATCAGCGACCCTTGGCCTCTTCCTACATATGTTACCACATCAGAATTTAAGAGCTCAATAAAATCTAAGGTTAAAAAAGTGAAAATTTCAACAATAAAGAATTCAAAATGTTCCCACAAGGATTGTGTTCAAAGTGGTAACCACCCGCCGTATCCCTTGCTAGACAGTGACATGCCTCTCGTTTAGACAGTGAGCACAATTTACAATTAAAATAACCCCCAAAGTATTACGTAGTCCGTTTTTATCTCCTCAATATGCTTCAATAGTGCAGTTTCCAATTCCTGGGCAATAGTGATGTTTGCGCTATTAAAATTATTATGATAAAGATTAATATCCACCAGGGTCAAATTTTTCTTAAACAAAATATTAATAATCTGGAAATGCGAAGATTCCAACTGCATTTTCCTAACTCTGCCATTTAATGTTGTTGAAATCAGAGTTAATAGGCCTCCTTTGTCATGACCACCTGCGGACGGTCTGGCTGGTGTGTGAACAGAATAAAAGCCATTTATGTAAGCTATATCGCGCGTCCAAGTTTCCTGTAAGCAAACTATACTAAATTTACTAACAAACTCTACCCAGTCTTTAATGCCTAATTTATTTGACAGACCCGCTATGTTCCAGAAAAGACTACCATGTGTAATTGCACTAGTGTGAGCGGTGTCCTCGCTCTCTACGCAGCCAGTATCTGTGATACCACCTTCAACTATCAACATATTTGTTAATACATTAGGGTTCAGAGCACCGGCTAGTAGTACATCAGAGCATACTGACAAAAGATCTGATATACCATCATTGAGTGAATTAACAGAATTAGACCCTATAGGATATGTCAGATCTAGTAAACAATCCTGATTGGGATGACAAGAATCATTTGTAATGTTAGTGTTAAAAAATTAAGGGGAAATTGCTATTGAAGCATGGTAACTATCTCTTTCTGTTTCAGTAGAAACATGCAATAAAGTTAAATTTGAATTTGCAACACCAGACTCCCTCAACGACATAATCATAAACAAACAATAAGAATTTGCAGTAGGCATAATACAGACATGACATATAGTTGTCTTGAGGTTAGATCATTTATGTCAACGCTTCAGGATACAGTGGACCAGGCCCTGTAGGTTGTCTCCTTCGTCTAAGTGGCAGTTTCGGGCTCCCCTCTTCCACCCATGCCTCCTCTGTTGGCCCTCCACGGGGACTTCACCTTCTCCCACTTTCTGGGGCATCCCCTGCTTTGATAAATTGTCTTTTCTGCGAGCATGCACCAATCAATGTCATGCTTCCAGTCCTGTAATACTGGAGATTCTGCCGCCCCTCACTTTTGCGCTATGTTCCGCTTAGCTAACCCAAGGCCTAGGGTCAACAACAACAGTTGTATCTGGGTGGCGGGTCATCACCCCATATGTTTAACTATGCAACATTTGACTGTTTCAGACATGGAGCATCCCGTTACCGCTCTCATTGTTTCTCTAATGGATACCCAGTATGTTTCTGTCCTGGGCAGCTCCATGCCACATGTAGGAAGGTCCCCACCTCACCAGAGCCCTCAGGCAGGTTACTGTTGGGCATCTGCCCATAGTGTGAAGGGTCGTACAGGAGTAGCATGAACGGTGGAGTATGCGGCGTTGAACTAATCGGAACCCAGATTTGATGGCAATAGGTCTGAGTGCCCACAGGGCCACCTTCCACTCTCCCTCTTCAACTTCGCCCACTTATGTTTCCCATTTAGCTTTAAGGGTCTGTAGGGTGTCAGGGGTGTTGTTTATCAGTTTTTTATTTATCAGTGAGATGGCCTTCCTACAAAGCCATTCTGTCAGTATACGATCCTCCAATGGAGAGGATTCTTCGATTGCCATGCCTTTCGGTGTGTGTGTAGCTAGAGCGTGTTTGAACTAGATATATTTGTAACTTTGTGACTGTGCCAGTTGATATTGGTCTGTCATGTCTTACAGTGTGAGCGGTGCATCTCCTTTCCATACATCCCCCAAGTGCATTTTGCAGAAGAACTGAAGAACTTACAACCTGATTTGTATGAAGTCTGGTCTTGTGGTAGGAACGAAGGACAGGTCTTTGCTAAGTAGTCTCGTCTCATCTTAGTCCAATTCTCTCCTTGAGAGGTTGTAGATCGAGATTAGCTCTGGTACCGTCATCTGTATGTCTGTCATCTGATTGTTATCTTCCCTGCGTGTTGGTTCTGGTTGAACCATCTCCTGTCTCTGTTTCTTCCCCAGGCCATTCCTCGGCCTCTGACTAAAAAAGAGGAGGATCCTGGTTGGTTTGGGGCAGTGCTTGTCGGTAATTCTCGAGCTGTCAGAATATGATGATGTGTTGGAGAAGGAAATTAATTTCCTCCTAATGCATCCTTGGAATTGGGTCAGCGCTCGTGTGTTATCTGGTTGTTTGTAGAAGTCTTTGTCTAGGTAGGGGTATACTTTTCCCAGTGCAAAGTTGGTGACGGCCTTCTGTAGTTTTGCTCTTTTGAAGCCTTCCCTATTTTTAGGTCTCGCCTAGCAACGCAGTGCATGCGCTGCTCGCCTTGGCGAGATCTATTGTCGTCGGTTTGTCGGCGGAAGGGGGACAGGAGATGTGCACGCATACAGACAGGAGATGTGCATGCGCACGGCCGTCTCTTTTGCTCTCGGCGTTTCAGGCATTCTGTGATTGTAACTTCTTTTATTAGGTTAAGGCTGGGATCCGGCCCCTTTTAACTAATGTTTTCGTACTTTTGCTGATGCATTTGTAGGATTCTTTTCGTGGCAGCACGCACGGCTACATTTCTTTGTTTGTCCTACATTTTCATTAGTTTATCGCGCATTTACGTAACTTTTCCTGGCTGCACACATTTAAAGCGTTCTTTTGTTTGACGAACAACCTTTTAAGGAATCTGAGTAAACTCCTTAGTCCTGTTACACCAGAAAGTGCTTACATAAACAATATGATGTGTAGACATATTCAACCAATAGTGGTAAGTTATGGGGACTTGCATTGGTTGAGAAACTCTTGTTGCGTGATTGGCTGAGTGGATACCAGCAGGTTCATTGGCTGAGGAATTTCGGAGAATGCATGTGCCAGCTGCTCAGTGATTGATTACTATTCTCCTTGACTTCTGTCTATGGGGGGTGTTAAGTGACGTCAGCACAAAGATGTTGTCTGACTGGTCTTCCTCGCTTTAGGAAGCCGTACATGGAGAAGCAAGCAGATTGAAATTGATTGTGTCAATGGGATCGAAACTGGTGAGTAGGCATTGCGGCAAGATTGGTAGTAGTTTGTTCCTAGTAAAAACCATTAACCTAACTCAACCTGCCAGCACTGCACATCTACAAGTGAAGGAGCAGCTCTGGGAGAACAGCCTGATGGTGTCCGGTTAATTCAACAGGACCGGGGAAGATCCCTCTGCAGTCACAGCACTATCGCAGCCCAAGGAAGCATGCAATAAAGCTGCTGGGGATCTTCTGTGGGACTGGACAGGCAGCCCAGCTGGGCCCGAACGGGGGGACTGCAGACAGAGCTACAGAAAGCAGGTGAGGGCTTATCGGTGACCGAAGCTCCTTGTACAATCCTAACCACTCTGCAGTCTGTGCACACTCGGCTCTGCCACCCTTAGTTGTACCCCCTTAGTGCCCTGCGCACACCTGGCTCTGCCATCCTTGGTTCTAAACCCCTAACTGCCAGTCCCTGAGCATGCCCTAAATCATTCCTTCTCTCTGCTGTCTGAAGCCACCTAGGGGACACTATGCTCTGCTTCCTACAGTCCTAACCCATTACCTCCTTGTGCACGCCTAACCTTTACCACCATGTGCACCCCCGGCTCTGCCACACTTAGAGCTACCCCCCTCTTACTGCCCTCCACTGTCCCAGCTCTGCAATTCTATAATTTTAACCCTGCTCCTGCTAGTGCACTCTCGGCTCTGCACCCCAGTCTTAACCTCTCTCCTGCCTGTGCACTCCCGGCTCTGCAATCGTTACTGTTAAACCACTCCTGCCTGTGCACTCTGCACTCAATAGTTTTAACATCTCTCCTGCTTGTGCACTCCATTGCTCTGCTGCATGTAGTTCTGAACCCTTATCCACTGTGCATACTCACCTCTGCAATCTGCAGTCCTAAAGCCTTACCTCCCACCCGCACACTAGGCTTTGTGCCCAAAGTCTGGATCCCTTACCCCTGCACACATTAGGCTTTGCACCCATAGTCTGGATTGCATACCCACCCGTGCAAACTATGCTTTGCGCCTGTACACCGGATCCCTAACTCGCTCCGCACACTAGGCTCTGCTGCCTCTAGGTGGTGTAGCGGCGCGAGCTACCGACTATGGAACTTTGGAACTGGAGTCTTGGCGTCGGCTGAGCATCCTGTGATCCTGGGTAAATCCCTCAATCTCCCTGTGCCTACAAAAAACAAGCATTTGCAATGCAATAGGTCTCGCATTTACGCGAGTTTGAGCTATTGGCATTATAAATGACAATGCCTTTTATTTATGTTTTAAAAACCAAAACATAAATAAAAGGCATTGTCATTTACAATGCCAATAGCTCAAACTTGTGTAAATGCGAGACCTATTGCATTGCAAATGCTTGTTCTTGAAGGGGCTATTTCTTTCTCTATTTCGTTCAGGAGTGCTCTTGTGTCTTCCATCGCTGCGTCAATTAATGGGGCATCCTCATACTCCTTAATTAATTCCAGCTCGTTTTTGCTGAGTCTCTCCACTGTTTTTATGGATTGAAACATCCAGTCTCTTGAGCATTTGATGCCTATATGGCTGAAGTCTCCTATATATTCGGGGCCTTCAACAATGATAACAGGGATGTTCTTGACTTTTAGCCCTAGAGGTGTTGGTACTGCTCTCAAATGCTCTAGTGGAACCTTGCCATGCAATGCAGTTCTCATTTGTTTATCTTAAGTCTGGTGATTTTTTCAACGTCAGACTGCTGTGCTATGCTCTGTGCGCTGGTGCCAATTTTTAAGGTAGATGGTCGTCTTAACAGTTCTTCTATATCTTCGTCTCCAAAACTTAAGGTTTTGGGCTCCGACATACTTTAGTGTGGGATTCGTCATGGACTTTGTGGATTTTCTTGGGTACGTTGAGGAGATGTGAGGGGAACTGGGTAGGGACACTTAGTGTTACTTCCCACAGTCAAAGCCGGGGAGATGGGAGAAATACTTTCCCAAACAGTAGGGGACTTCCTCGTGGGTTAGCACCCATACTAATAGTGTCTTTCTTGATGGGGATTGATCCTCTTGAAGCAGTATGGGGAGGGATCAGTAAATTGTCTGTATACAAAATAGTACCCCCTGTACCATGGATTTATTTGAGCCAATGTATATGCTACATGATTATTCTGCGCCTCTTTTGCCAACTTTCGTTGGTTATTTACTTATGATATTCTTCCTGTGTCACCTCACACAACTTGTATTGTCCTATGAATACACTCTGTGTACTGACTAAAAAGATCAACAACAAGGAGTCTCTTTCTTGTAAAATGTTTTTTTTTGTTTTTTGTGTTTGCCGCATGTTTGCCAGTACGTCTTGAGATACATGCATGTCATGCGAGTATCAAAGGTATAAAAGTGTGCGGTGACACAGGAAGGATATCATAAGTAAATAACCACCGAAGTTTGGCAATAGAAACGTGGAATAATCACGTAGCCTATACATTGATCACATAAATCCCTGGAACAGGGGGTATTATTTTGTATACAGGCAATTTACCAATCCAGCCCCCTACTGCCTCAACAGGATCAATCCCCATCACAATACACACTACTAGGCCTGCAGCACTCATTGTGCCACCCACTAAAGTAGCATTTTAAAAACATGTCTTGGGCCTGCCACTGCAGCCTGTAGTGCAGTTTTGAACTGCCATTTTGATCTAACAAAATAAACCTTTTGCCAGGCTTAAACGTCCCTTTGTATACTTATAAGTTACCTCTAAGGTAGGCCCTAAAGGATCATGGGGGAGGGGGTATTGTATTTAAAATGTAGGGCGTGTGTTTAAGTTTTGGATGTACTGGCAGGGAAAAACTCCTAAAGCCATTTTTCATTGTTGCGAGGCATATCTTTTCCATTGACCAACACTGGGTTACCTTAATATATTTAATAAGTGCTAATTTTGTATTGGGAGCAGATAGAGATATGCTGTTTACACTCAAATAAATTGTAATTTATAATTTTCTTTAATGGTTAAGTTGGATTTTAAGAGAAAGTTTGCATTTTCTTATCCCAACCATTTGTGCCTTCTGCCAGTGTCCTAAGTCACATGACTGTGAATGGCTCTGCTGCTGGGGGTTTGTGTATTGCTTCCAGAGAATAGCACAAAAGGGGCTTAGATGTGGACAGGATGGGCCATTCTGGCAGGATGACTGGAGAAGGGCTTTACTCAGTCCCACTTACACTTAAAAGGACTTTTCCTCCTGCACACACAATGGAACCTGACACCAGGCTTGCCCTAGCTTTTGCTACCCCTAGGCTGTTTGGCGCCTTGACAGGGGAAGGGGGAAGAAAATTCCAGAACCAGATGTGGGGGTAGGGCAAGGAGTCCTCACACACAAAGCCTGGCACCAGGTGGAAATATCGGACCTTTAGAGCCACTTGTCAGAACACTCCTGGACCTGTGAAAGTTACAGAAGAAGGGCTGCCATTCTGCCAGAAGATTGCCCTGCTACTTTAAGGACTGCCTTGCTGTCTGATAAGGAAGAATGGGCCTGCTTGCCTTCATCCCCTGCTAATCGGAGTGACTCAAAGGATCTGTTGGCTGACCTCCTATGTCAGCTACAGGGACACAACAAGCTTCAGAGGCCTTCCTGCAACTGCCCAGCTGACGACCTGCAACTTGACCTGCCTGGACCTGCAAATGAAGCTGTCTGAGCCCTGCTGTCCTCTGCTGGAGTTAGTTCCTGATACCCAAGAGGTGCCCCCCAGGTCTTGGACCCTTGGTTGGCCTTGTACTCCTCCTAAAGAAAAGGTGAAAATCCTAAAGTTTGGGCTTATCGCAACCACATACCGGCCCGTTGCCACAAAGACTCTGCTACCCGCAACAACATCCAATGTGAAGCCCTGGTGAAACCTGCTCTTCATGTTTATAGCCAACTCCAGAGACGACCAGCAATGCGAGACCCGCACTTCAAGCTACAGCACGAAACTTCAGCAATTACCATCTGCGATGCCCGACCAGCTCTTCGCACTATAGTGATGATGACTGTCCGGAACACATGGCCTGCTTTTCGCGTTACAGCGATGACTGTTCAGCCTACTCCTCGCGGCCTCCTCCAACACGAACAAAACTCTTCGCACTGGACTCAGAAGGTAGCTTTTCAGTGGGACTAACCTGGTCCCTGATTCTGACACACGTTCCATCACTGTTGGCCTGATCTTGTGACTTTCCCCATGTCTAGCTGAAGCAAATGACTTGAGTGCTGAGCATGTTACATTGTGTGCTGGCGGTCTGAGGGGGTGGCATGAGGTGGGAAATTTGGCTCCTTGTGGATGTGACTCTATTTGAGTACATGACTCTATGCACTTTGTTTTTCTGTAGATTGTATGCTTATTTGAGGGCCAAATTAATTGTTTGCCTTTTAAGAAGTTTAACTTTTGTCAAAGCTAGACCTGCTTTACTCTTTTTAAAATTACTAATCACAGAGTACATCTGTTTTTTTGTTGCTGGCTTCCTAAAAGAGGCTGCCCAGGTGAGATGATCAATGACTTTTAATTTGAGTGTTTGGATTCATCATTTGCATGATTTTATATTTGACTTGATTTTAACTATGTGTCTTAATCATGATTTTGAGTTTATTTGAATGAATTGCATTGTTGGATTTGATGTATATTTATTGTCCCTGTATGGTTCATGTCTTATAAACTGAATGAAAGGATTTATTTGATGAGGATGGCTCCGAGGGACACTTTTTGCTTTTAGATGCTATTTTCACAAAACAAATGTAAAATTACATATCTGCGGTTCTACTGTTTGGATTTTTGTCGTTCTAGTATCATTTTATTTATTAACAATTTCTCAATTTTTCTAAATTGGTCTGGGATTTTTCTTGTGCTGTGTTTTCACTTTATTGCAGTTTGTGTGCTGCATAAATAATTTACACATTGCCTCTAAGAGCCTGACTGCTCTGTGCCAAGCTACCAGAGGGTTAAGCACAGGTTAATTTAGTGACTTTTTGCAGTTCACCCTGACAAGGATTGTGGTTGTTGCCTGAGTGGGGTTTCCACCCTCCCTACCAATAATCCAATTTCTCAAAACGGTGCTGTGATGTTCCCCAACCAATCTCTCACCCTCCTTTCCCTCACTGTCAGTGGCAGGTCTTTTTATATCAAACGTAAGAAGCTATTAATGTTCTTGGCCGCCAGATCTCTCAACGTAGGCTAGAGTTAAGAGATCCACATATCACAGACTGAGTCTGAGTCTCTAAATGGGGATTGGGTTGGAAGAATGGTGAGCAGCAGCAGACAATGAAAAGAGGTAAGCCTCAACTAAGGCTATGCTCATCTTCAAAGAAGTGTGGGATACTATCCTCTTTCATAAATCGTCATCATACATCGTCCTGAAGACCTGCACCTAGGGAGGTATGCTTTTACCAAAATACACTTCCTGAACACCTTGCTCATGATGGCCTCTACATATGCTCCTAACTCCTCTATGGTCTCTTACCTAACTGTAATCCATAGGGTACATAAGGAACTCAAATTCACAAAGACAGTCATTACAACGACTGGAACACAGGGGCGGGCAGCCGGCACGGCTCTTGGGTGGGGTGCGGGCGCTGGGGGTGGGGAAGATGCTTGCGGGCTTCTTAAGGTCGGAACAGGAAGCAGGCAGCCAGGCTCCTACCCCTAAGACAATCACAATGCTCCAATGGAGCGCTGTGATTGGTCTGAGCGCTGTAATACATCGCTCAGCCAGGGGCTGTAGAGACGGGCATGTCTCCATGCAGGCTGTAATGCAGCCTGCATGGAAAACAGGGGAGTGTGTATGACTGTTTTGGGCGCCCGAGATAGCCGACCAAACGGTCATTGCGCACAGGAGTGTCTACCACTCCTCCCCTGCAGCACCGCTCCGCCCCCTCACGCACTGCCGCACCAAGGAAAAAATAAAATGATAATAACATTCGGTTATTATCATTTTATTTTTTCCTTTCTTTGCTGCTCCTGGCAGTTGGGCGACGCTCCAGCCGCCACTGCTGGAACATGCCATTTGAACCAGTTGTGGACAGGGACAGTCCCCTTGATAGGCACAGTGTTAGGGATAGGACAGTTCTTCATGACATCATGACTGACCAGGGCTTAATGACCGCTGGAGACTGTTATATGTCACAGGTTGCCATAACTGGTATTTATGACAAAACTGAGTCGTAGTGACAGATGACTGACTTTTCAAGATTGTTTCACTTTTTTTTTTTAAGGATCTCTATAAATGCGCTGTTGATATCTACGCTGAAAAAGGATGACTTTGCGACCTTCCCTTCCCCACAATTTCAGATGATGGAGTCCCTTTTGAATTGAGAAATATTATTAGAGGAAATCGAATCTGCAATAGCCGTAAGGCAAAACACCTGGAGACAATGGCTTCCCTTGTGAATTTTATAAGATCAACAGTCTCCCCTCTTATGTGGCATCTTCAAAGAGACAGAGGAAACAGATCAGCTCTGACCAGCGTTTAACAGAACCCTAATCCTCCCGTTGCCTAAACCAGATAGAAACCTCTTTGAGTGTTGAGACTTCAGGCCAGTATCTTTAATCACCAAGACATACAAATCTTGTCAAACATTATGACAAATTGCCTACGAAAGGTCATCATTAGCTTTGTCTATGACCTTTGTGCTGCATTGGTGCTGGGCAGATCATCCAGACATCACCTACAACAACTGTTAGATTTAAGTTAGTAATTGAGGGATGAGCCAGAGCTTGTGATCGCCATCGTTTTAAATGCCAAAAAAGGCATTCAACTTGTTCTGAATAATGAAGGGAGCTGGTAGTCGTCATGACTTCCTAGCCAAGGGCAAATAACTTTAAGAAGGAACCACTTCCCTGTTTTTTGCAGCAGCTTTATCTCCAGCACTCTTTAAATCTGTAGATATACAAAGCAGGGTTACACGCTCTCCCCGCCGATTTTTGTATGCTTTTACTAGAGTCCTTAGTGGATGTAATCAGGCAGTCGAACTCTGTTGTGGGTGTTGAAACACTCACTGGTGGTCATGTTAAGGTCACTCTGCATATGAATGACATTCTTTTTAGACTAAAACATACAAACCTGTCGAATTTCAATCGTATCTCTCTTATAAACTCCTTTTCTGCATTCTCGGGTTAGAGAATGATTTCACCTGCTGGTCTGCACTACAAATATCTCTCTTGGGTAGTGTTTAGATCATAAAGATGGTGGTAGCCCCAGATACATGCTAGGAATGCTAAAGTTCCAGGTCCTCATCTCGACATTAAAGATGATCATTAATAGGAAAAAGGATTTAATATGGGCTGGCAAGAAACTCTGCCTCAAACCATCCATTAGGTTACCCTTAACTCACCACTACCACTTGGCAGATCACCTCTCACAGCAGCTGCTCCTGACTCCTACTTGTAATGACTCAACGTGGACCCGTTATTGGTTGGCATTGAAAGGCAGCACCTAAGCAGCTTACCAAGGCTCACTTGTGTTTATTGTGGGCGACATACATGTGACAAGGTTAGACCGCCAACGGTTGAGTGACTATTGTCTGCATGGACGCAAGCACACAAACAACTTAGCATTCATGTTTGTATAAACAAAGGGGCTTTACTATGGAACAGTACACATCTGTTGATCGGGGCGTACCTTCAAATGGCAGAGGTGGGTCTCTTGTGGTGTTCTCATGCTGAATGACGTGAACTGCAATCACACTCTCAAAACCTCTGATGACCTGCGCACTAAATTCAAAGTAGCTTGCTCCCAATGCTGGAAATGTTGTCAGCTTCTGCATTGTCTGACCGGCCAGAATAGCCCTGGCACTTTCACGCTTCTTCCGTCTGTCATACTGTCCTATTCTGGGTGGGTTCAATGGTGTTGTGTCTGGGCTCTATGGGGTTCTGATCCAGGCAGTGTACTGAGATGAGGTGTTCACAGAAATTAGGGCCCAATAGCAAATCATTCCGGGCCTGAAATACTAACATGATGGCTAGTCGTCATTGTTAAACACATATGACAAAGAACTGAAGGAAACACGACTCAAGTAGGCTTATTTTAGAATACTCCATAACTGGTTTCAAGCCATTTTATTGTCAAAGATTTTAATATCCTTTTTAATTTAAAATAAATGTAACAGTTGTTTAAAGTATATTATCGTAGAAATAATTTTTAATACATAATAAATAAATGTAATTATTTTACTTTAGGTGGGATTTTAAATACATCCATAAAATGATGATTTTAATTTAATGTTTTTACCGTAATTAAATATTTATTTCAAAATTATTGCTTTAGCATTTTTTGCATTCCATGTCTAAAAGAAATATATAAATTCATATTTGACATGAACATTTATATTAGCTATTTTTTCAATGTTTAATGAACTTTTTTACTTTTCCCTACACTTTACCATAGGGACATCTCCACCCTGTCTGTGAAAAGTTACTAGTACAGACATTACACTGTAAATTAAGCTCCATCCCCTGGTGGTTAGAGGGTGAGGACATGTAAGTCTAAACTTAGTAGAAAATTTACACTTGACAATGGCGAACTGACAAAAGCAGTAGATTTACTACAAAGTGGAAGAGTACATTTAAATGTGTAGATTTTGCCACTTGTAAATTTATCTTTGTGAATAGTTCCTTTAGATTTTAATACAGGCACTTGACAGGTAATGTCTGACACCAGTGTGTCACAATAATTTGTGAATAGAGTTCTGCACCTAAATGTCCACAAAAAGGGCTGGTCCCACTCACTACACCCCTGAAACTGTCTCTGTCCCTCTCCATTTCGCTCTCTCTCTAAGCATATTGTAATGTGGGGCTGTCATTCCATCTTTTTCTAGGACTGCTTTCGTTTTCCTGTCTGGCCATGTGTGTGAATCAGTCTTCTCTTTCATCGCTGAACCAATATCCTTAGAATGCAATTTACATTGTATTTGTACTCACTGCTCGAGTTGTTTCATGTTCAGTTCTTAAGCATGTTTTATTTCACTAGGTATCATTTCCCGACCAGAGGCTGAAGATATGTTAAAAACAGGAAGTGCAGGAAGCTTTTTAATCCGAATCAGTGAAAAAATCAAAGGATATGTTCTCTCTTATCGCTCAGAAGAAGGATATAAACACTTCATGGTAGATGCTTCCTGCAATTCATATAGCTTTCTTGGAGTAGACCAACTGCAACATGCAAGTCTCGCAGACCTTCTTGCATATCACCAGGTATAATTTTTTAATTAAGCAAAAAGTGTTTACCATTTGATCCAGAAAGCTAAAAAAATCTATAGTCCTGTTTAGCTTTTATTGTATATGTGACACCTCCCAAACGTCAGCTACCACCACAATTTCTTTTGTTGTCCAGACCTGTCCATGTATGCTTCCTTCGTAATTTTGTGCAGCGTTTCTGTTCCTTCAATACACTGAGTTTAAAATGTTTTATGTGTAATTCTGGGTAATTATTATTTGCATTAAAAAATATTCCACCATATGACTTTTTGAAGCTGTGTGAACAATTAGGTTCCAGTTTTCAAAGTGAAATTGTGCAAACTTTGCCATTGAAATTGCCTCAAAGTAATTAGCATGCCTAAAACACATATTCAGATGAAATATTTAAGGTTAGGTACATTTATGACTAAGGATTGTTTCCACCGAAAGAAGAGTTGAATGTGCTGCCCGTCTTGGCGCTGCTAAACTGATATCTCCTTTCTGCATTTTAAACTTGTTTTAGCCCATTGTGTTTAAGCTATTAGGCGAAGTATTTACATGGGAGGCTGAAAGGGCACTTTTTAAGACGTCGTTTTTTAAACATAACTTGTAATTTGCACATACCCTCTGATTGCCTGCCCCGGTCCATCGCGGCGGAAGTGCCGTTTGTGTGGAGGGCGTGGCTAATCGGGTTGAGGCTTGCCACAAACACTTCCGGTTGGGGAGAGTGTAGAGGGACTTCACTCTCTATATAACATCGATGTGCCAGCGCCCGCGCGCAGCGAACGCGCCGCTGGCGCGGCAAAGGCGCGCCTAAGGCAAGCCCGTCTGCGCCTGGCCGGGCCCAGGAGCCAGGACCCCTGTCTCTCCAGATACAGCTCCCTCTCAGGTTTACCCAAGGGAGACGCTCTTAGAACTGTCAAGACAGGTTGTAGGTGGTGAAACTCTCTGCATCAAAGCTCACCCAGGGCATACAGAAGGCCCCTTCTCATGCCTAAATTGTAAATGGGGCAGCTTCACACAGTCGGAGCAGCCATCAAGAAAAATGGATGACCCTTATAAATTAAGATGCATCTACTTCAACGCCCGCTCTGTACCCAAACACTCCCTCAATATCTGGGACATCATAAACGAAATGCGTCCGGATCTAGTTTTTATAACGAAAACATGGCTGGATGAAAGTAATGCTCCTGACATTTCAATTTCCCTACCCTCAGATTACAAAATCATAAAACAAGATAGGCAGGGACAGAAAGGAGGGGTCTGGCCATTCTCTTTAAAGACTACCTCACTTGCCTCCAGGTCGTAGTGACACAAGTAGGGAAGCATGAGGTTCTAGCCTTTCAAGTAGCCAGAGAGGGTCACATATTGCTCGGAGGAGCTGTAATCTACAATCCTCCGGGGCATCAATCTGAACTCAGCACCCATCTACTAACTCAACTATTCCCCCTTGCCTGAAATATAGTCATTATCTGGTCATAGGGGATTTTAACATTCATTTTGAGAAAACTAATAATTCTGCAGCCTTACACCTGGAGACTGATATGCAGATTCTCCAGCTAAAACAGTGGGTCAAGGGCCCACGCATATTGCAGGGCATACCTTGGATCTGCTTTTTACAAATTTTGACTCAATCGATATTCGGGACATCAAACCCCTATCCTGGACAGATCACTCACTCTTATCCTTCGCAATCACGCTTCCGGCGAATCCTACTAGGCTTATGAGGGATTTACAGGGGACAAAGAAAGCATGGAGGTCAGTTACCGAGGATTCCTTCCGGTCCCACTTCCACCCCAAGAACTTAGAGATCTTAAGTATGTTCCAGGCCAATGGGGACATAACGAATCTTGAAAAAGAAATCACTAACACTCTAGACTTACTCGCACCAAAGTTACCATTAAAGGTGATAAACAAACCTCAACAAAGAAAGTGGTACTCACACGAACTCAAGGCACTTAAGAGAAAGTGCCAAACTGCAGAGCATCACTGGAGGCTATCTAAACTACCAACAGATAGACAAACACACAAAATAGAGTTGAGGAATTACACTAACGCCATTAAGATAGCTAAAAAGTCCTATTTTGCTAGAAGAATTAATGAAAACTGTAACTCAAGCAAGGAACTATTCAAAATAGTAAGGGAGCTATGCAACCCAATGAGCCTATCCCAAACCTTGCCACCCTCAGAGGAAGGCTGCGAAGAATTCAGTGAGTTCTTTGCAGACAAAATTAGTAAAATATATTCCACATTCAATACCAGTACCTCATTGCTAATAACCAACCACCCAACTTCAACTCCCCCCTCCAACGCATCTGCCTGCCTGGGCAGCTTCTCCCCATTCACAGAGGCAGAAGTTGCCAAAACAATGGGGGAAGTCAAGTCAGGGTCTCCTCTCGACCCCTGTCCTCACTATATCTTTGCCCAGATCATACCTACAATCTGCCCATATGTTACCCAGCTATTCAATAATCTGTTGGATACCGCAGTATTCCCAGAAACATGGAAACAGGCTGTAGTAATCCCCCTTCTGAAGAAAGCAGGACAGACGTGAGTAATCCGGCTAACTATCGACCTATTTCCCAATTGCCGTATCTCTCCAAAGTCATGGAAAAATTGGTTAACAAATAGCTGTCTAATTATCTCGAGTCAAATGATCTATTAGACCCCTCTCAAACTGGCTTTAGAACCGCAAATAGCACGGAAGCAACCCTTCTAGCTGTATCAGACAATATAAGATCCCTGGTTGATCAAGGGAAAGCCGCCGCCTTAATTTTATTGGACCTGTCGGCGGCTTTCGACACTGTTTCACACAATCGCCTATTGGAGATTCTTCATGGAAAAGGAGTCTATGCTAAAGCCCTTCAATGGCTGAGCTCCTTCCTGAATAGTAGAACACAGAGAGTACAAATGGGGGGGTTCTCATCTAAATCAAAACCCATCAGTTATGGCGTTCCGCAGGGGGCTTCCCTGAGTCCCACTCTCTTTAATGTCTATGTGTCATCTCTGGCAAAAATCAGTGAGAAGTGGGGCTTCGGTATTTGCTCCTATGCCGATGACAGTCAACTGCTGATAACTATCGAAGAACAGCATGATAACACAAGACTAAAACTAAATAACTGTCTCTCGGAAATGGCAACCTGGATGGCAGAGCACTGTCTTAAATTAAATGCAGGAAAATCCGAGATTTTACTCTTTGGTGGAGCCAAACTCGTTTGGAATTCTATGAAAATAGTGGAGCGGTGCACTACCAAAGAGTTTTCAATAAATCCAAATGTTCATTTTGTATAGTGGTTTATCAATCCTTTATTTTCAATATCAAAATGTGCAAATTCCAGCCAACGCGTTTCGTTCATACATAAAATGAACTTCTTCAGGGCAAATGGTGATGTGAAGAAGACGCAGGAACACAGAGGCAATGAAGAGCCCTTGATCTGAGATATTTCAAATTCCTGCTGTCGACGCACAAGTCAGTGCCGACCGGACGATAATAACAGGACTGTGTCCCCAGAGATACAACCATCAGGCACTTCTCATGGTAGCCTTTAAAATTTAAATACTTGTGCGTCGACAGCAGGAATTTGAAATATCTCAGATCAAGGGCTCTTCATTGCCTCTGTGTTCCTGCCCTGAAGAAGTTCATTTTATGTATGAACGAAACGCGTTGGCTGGAATTTGCAAATACTATCCATTACAATTTCTTAAACAAGAAAAGGAATAAAGCAGGGAGGTGCGGTTACTCAGATCCACCGTTGCTCATTCATTCTCTATCGTTTGGAATTCTACTTGGTGGCCCCAGACACTGGGGGATGCCCCAGTCCCAAAGCAATGCGCAAAAAATCTGGGGATCCTCCTGGACAACACACTATCCATGCAGGACCATGTGCGGGCCCTGTGTGGAAGATGCTTCGCGATGCTAAAGCTTCTAAGAAGGCTATTTCCTTGGATTCCGCAAGCTTGTAGGAGAACTGTCACGCAGGCTTTACTTACCAGCAGACCGGATTACGGTAATGCACTATTTGTAGGCATGGCAGACTATCTTTTTACACGACTACAGGTGGTGCAAAATGCCGCAGCCAAACTGGTGTGTAATGAAGACAGACTCAGTTCATCGTCCAAGTGCCTGAAACTACTCCATTGGCTGCCAACGCGCCAAAGAGCAAAATTTAAGCTGCTCAGTTACACACACAAGGCCTTGCACCAAAGGGGACCCTCATCCTACAGAGGAAAGTTGAATTCTATGTACCCACGAGGTGCCTAAGATCGCGGTCCCTTGCCTTGGCTAGAACAAAACGCATTAAGAAGACAAGAACAGGGGGTCGTAGCTTCTCATACCTGGCAACTAAACATTGGAATGACCTACCACAAGAACTCCGCCTCATAGAGAACTATCTTGTGTTTAGAAAAAAACTTAACTCATTTGTTCTCCGGAAAATAATATCGGCCAACCTCATAAATCATTCATGAACCACTCAGTCACACACTAGAAGTCTTAGCACAGCGCCGTGATATCCTCTGGATGAATGTCGCGCTTTATAATTATAAATACAAATACAAATATGGCAATCATCTTCTCACCAATGTAAAATACTAGTCTTGCATTCCCTAGAAATTGAAATCCCCATAAGGGTTGTGGTAGAGGAAGACCACAGGTCATATCATGACGACTCTACGCAGAGCCGACTAGCTGTTTATTTGCTCTTGAGTTGCCTACAATTCACACATAACTCAGAATGTTGCCACTGCAGCATCCTATCCTTGAAGGTGGAGGGGCCAAGCCCCGCACATTTTGGACATAAAGAGTGTCGGTCAGGCTGAGCAAAGGTCAGTCTGACAGACGTTCTTTTTTTGCAGGTCAGGCAGCCAGGAGCTAGACATGCGATAAATGTGCAGTCTCCTAGCTGCCTGAGATGAAATTTGCTGGGCTGAGAATGTCACAGCTCCTGACCCCATCCTACTCTGTGACGAGGTGTGGATTGCAGTCCCAATCCTCCTGGCACCTCCGAGGCTTCTCTCGCCGAGAGCTGCAGCATTTAAGTGTTGTTATTTATTGACTGTTTGGTGTGTAGATATATGTATGAATTTATGTATATTTGTGAGTGAGTGTTGTGAATGGATATGTGTGCGAGTGTCTGCATGTAAATGCATGGGTGTGAGTGTGTATGTGTGTGCCCCCCTCTCAGTTGTACTTACCGGCCGTCACTGAGAGAGAGACCGTCAATGCTCACTGTAGTAGGAAATGAGGGGGATCTCACAGGAACCTGGTTCAGGCAGCTATTTGTGAGCCGGATCTGAGATCCAGCTGATCCTGTGAAAAATGCTGAATTTGTCCTTTTTTAATTTTTTTACTCTTGAACACAATTCAGCAGCTTCCGCACGTTATCAGTTTTCTATTCGGAGCAGTAACCTGCAGGTGGCAAGCGGACTTTCTAATTTTCACTTCCAGCTAGGCTTAAAAACAAAGGCCCTATTTAACAGGCTATAAGCCCTTCTGTTGTTGAAATATCCTGCAGGGAGCCATCTGGAGCCTAGCATTTAGACGCCAATGCAGTGGAAGGAAAAAATGGCACACAACTTATCACTTCACCAGTACTTTTGAAAAACCATGATTTGAAGGCAGATTTTTAACTTTATTCAAACTCCCCTATGTCAGAAATGTGCATGCACTGTAAGAATGCCAGATTTATTTGTGTATATGAGTAATTACTCATTAACTAATTAAATGGCAACTACTAATTTAATTTTTAATTCTTTTATAGAGCTACTCATTCCAGTGTAGGGTGTCAGTGCTTTACATCACACTCAGAGCAACAATAAATCATACAAGTGTGTAAATCAATGTACAGGAAATGTTACATAAGACAGTGAGTATTATAAGGAGTAGGGGCCACATATTGTCCACACTTCTAGACATTATATGTTAAGAGTGCATGGTCAGGAGAAACACAAAATCAGGATTTGAAGCGCAACATAATGATTGGGGTTGCCTGTACTAACATGACTTTATTACTTCCCAAATAAACCCTTCTTTGCACACTTAGAATAACAGCAGATTGAGAAATACGGATATAAACCCATGATTTGCAGTGTGCATGCAGCTCTTCCTGCCGGTTCATAGTTTACTGTGCTGTATTAGAATAACTACAGCTTATGAACTGGAAGTAACAAAAGGATCTCCATGTCAAAAGCCGTAACCCAGTTACCTGTCTACTTGAAATACAAATCTGTGATCTGCATGTTACACAATGTGCTTTGCAGCTGGCATTTTAACCATCTGTGCACTCCCAGAATCATACTAGCCGCCAGTTATCTTACCATTATGATCCCCCTGAAAATTGCTGGGCATGCAAAGATCTCTGCAGCAGGTGTCTTACCCCTACAAGATACTTCAAAATGTAGCTACCCCATTTCCGTTGCCATACCTTGGGCCTCAATTTATGGGTTCCCGTAGTAAATTTTTACGAATTCCAGAACTGAGGCTGACAGGGGGTGAATGTTTGCATTGTCCAGCATTCCGTCCATCAATTGTTTCTTTTGCAATTGTCGCCCTAAGTGGGAAGGGTATGCCCAGACGTGGGTCCCGTGCTCACTACACCACTGGAATCAAGCTAGCCTGGCTGAAGAAGGGTGATGCCCTGAAACCGGTCCCAGGATGCTTGTTTCCGGTCCAGGGAGGACCTGGCTTGGCAGTTCGGGCTGGACTGTTCCCACAAGGAACAGGGTCAAGACTGACTTGCATATGGCTGGGTCCAAACTGGGGTGGTGTGGTGAGCAAAAGAATGATGGATTTAACCCAGATCCTTGTGACTGGGGGTGAATGTTTGCATTGTCCAGCATTCCGTCCATCAATTGTTTCTTTTGCAATTGTCGCCCTAAGTGGGAAGGGTATGCCCAGACGTGGGTCCCGTGCTCACTACACCACTGGAATCAAGCTAGCCTGGCTGAAGAAGGGTGATGCCCTGAAACCGGTCCCAGGATGCTTGTTTCCCGGTCCAGGGAGGACCTGGCTTGGCAGTTCGGGCTGGACTGTTCCCACAAGGAACAGGGTCAAGACTGATTTGCATATGGCTGGGTCCAAACTGGGGTGGTGTGGTGAGCAAAAGAATGATGGATTTAACCCAGATCCTTGTGACTGGGGGTGAATGTTTGCATTGTCCAGCATTCCGTCCATCAATTGTTTCTTTTGCAATTGTCGCCCTAAGTGGGAAGGGTATGCCCAGACGTGGGTCCCGTGCTCACTACACCACTGGAATCAAGCTAGCCTGGCTGAAGAAGGGTGATGCCCTGAAACCGGTCCCAGGATGCTTGTTTCCGGTCCAGGGAGGACCTGGCTTGGCAGTTCGGGCTGGACTGTTCCCACAAGGAACAGGGTCAAGACTGATTTGCATATGGCTGGGTCCAAACTGGGGTGGTGTGGTGAGCAAAAGAATGATGGATTTAACCCAGATCCTTGTGACTGGGGGTGAATGTTTGCATTGTCCAGCATTCCGTCCATCAATTGTTTCTTTTACAATTGTCGCCCTAAGTGGGAAGGGTATGCCCAGACGTGGGTCCCGTGCTCACTACACCACTGGAATCAAGCTAGCCTGGCTGAAGAAGGGTGATGCCCTGAAACCGGTCCTAGGATGCTTGTTTCCGGTCCAGGGAGGACCTGGCTTGGCAGTTCGGGCTGGACTGTTCCCACAAGGAACAGGGTCAAGACTGATTTGCATATGGCTGGGTCCAAACTGGGGTGGTGTGGTGAGCAAAAGAATGATGGATTTAACCCAGATCCTTGTGACTGGGGGTGAATGTTTGCATTGTCCAGCATTCCGTCCATCAATTGTTTCTTTTGCAATTGTCGCCCTAAGTGGGAAGGGTATGCCCAGACGTGGGTCCCGTG
The DNA here is from genome assembly GCA_963921515.1 of Calotriton arnoldi. Taxonomy (NCBI): domain Eukaryota; kingdom Metazoa; phylum Chordata; class Amphibia; order Caudata; family Salamandridae; genus Calotriton; species Calotriton arnoldi. The sequence goes on along the minus strand of CAWUFW010011651.1, from coordinate 541,907 downwards.
CTCACTACACCACTGGAATCAAGCTAGCCTGGCTGAAGAAGGGTGATGCCCTGAAACCGGTCCCAGGATGCTTGTTTCCGGTCCAGGGAGGACCTGGCTTGGCAGTTCGGGCTGGACTGTTCCCACAAGGAACAGGGTCAAGACTGATTTGCATATGGCTGGGACCAAACTGGGGTGGTGTGGTGAGCAAAAGAATGATGGATTTAACCCAGATCCTTGTGACTGGGGGTGAATGTTTGCATTGTCCAGCATTCCGTCCATCAATTGTTTCTTTTGCAATTGTCGCCCTAAGTGGGAAGGGTATGCCCAGACGTGGGTCCCGTGCTCACTACACCACTGGAATCAAGCTAGCCTGGCTGAAGAAGGGTGATGCCCTGAAACCGGTCCCAGGATGCTTGTTTCCCGGTCCAGGGAGGACCTGGCTTGGCAGTTCGGGCTGGACTGTTCCCACAAGGAACATGGTCAAGACTGATTTGCATATGGCTGGGTCCAAACTGGGGTGGTGTGGTGAGCAAAAGAATGATGGATTTAACCCAGATCCTTGTGACTGGGGGTGAATGTTTGCATTGTCCAGCATTCCGTCCATCAATTGTTTCTTTTGCAATTGTCGCCCTAAGTGGGAAGGGTATGCCCAGACGTGGGTTCCGTGCTCACTACACCACTGGAATCAAGCTAGCCTGGCTGAAGAAGGGTGATGCCCTGAAACCGGTCCCAGGATGCTTGTTTCCGGTCCAGGGAGGACCTGGCTTGGCAGTTCGGGCTGGACTGTTCCCACAAGGAACAGGGTTAAGACTGATTTGCATATGGCTGGGTCCAAACTGGGGTGGTGTGGTGAGCAAAAGAATGATGGATTTAACCCAGATCCTTGTGACTGGGGGTGAATGTTTGCATTGTCCAGCATTCCGTCCATCAATTGTTTCTTTGCAATTGTCAGCCCTAAGTGGGAAGGGTATGCCCAGACGTGGGTCCCGTGCTCACTACACCTCTGGAATCAAGCTAGCCTGGCTGAAGAAGGGTGATGCCCTGAAACAGGTCCCAGGATGCTTGTTTCCGGTCCAGGGAGGACCTGGCTTGGCAGTTCGGGCTGGACTGTTCCCACAAGGAACTGGGTCAAGACTGATTTGCATATGGCTGGGTCCAAACTGGGGTGGTGTGGTGAGCAAAAGAATGATGGATTTAACCCAGATCCTTGTGACTGGGGGTGAATGTTTGCATTGTCCGGCATTCCGTCCATCAATTGTTTCTTTTGCAATTGTCAGCCTAAGTGGGAAGGGTATGCCCAGACGTGGGTCCCGTGCTCACTACACCACTGGAATCAAGCTAGCCTGGCTGAAGAAGGGTGATGCCCTGAAACCGGTCCCAGGATGCTTGTTTCCGGTCCAGGGAGGACCTGGCTTGGCAGTTCGGGCTGGACTGTTCCCACAAGGAACAGGGTCAAGACTGATTTGCATATGGCTGGGTCCAAACTGGGGTGGTGTGGTGAGCAAAAGAATGATGGATTTAACCTAGATCCTTGTGACTGGGGGTGAATGTTTGCATTGTCCAGCATTCCGTCCATCAATTGTTTCTTTTGAAGTTTCTGACTTATATGCATGCATTAATTTGGCGAAATTCCTAGTTACATGTTTGAACTTTAGGCACCTTGCTTGCAAAACACGGGCACTCTCCTCTGCTCAGAGCCATTATGATACAGCCCCAAAGCTGAATATGGCAAAGCTCAGGCTCCCAAAACAATATGATCAGAGTATCTTTCCAAGGCAGACCACTTGTGTGTAGGAACTGTGGGGACAGTAGGGATTTATCGCCTCCTAGATTTTAGAGTGAGCGGGAAGCATTGGATAATATCCCTTAGATTGTGAACTGTGAAGTGATGAATAGACTTTGGCAGGCAGAGCATGTCTCTTTGAAGTCACTCTGCTCATCGCCTAACTCTCCTAGAAGAGCTATAACCTGAGAAGCAAACACTGTTGGCTCTGTGGTCTCTTTGTTTTGTTATTTAATTTTTGGCATTGACCTCTTGAACCTCTCCTAAAATAGTTATTTTCTGAAAACAGGTGAGCCAGCAGAGTAAGGGAAGGCGGGGGATGCTATTTTACGTTAATGTTACTGCTAGTTCAGAATAAGAATGATTTTAGTAGACACTCACCACCTTAATGACCGCAATTACATAGTTAGTAGAAAATGAAGAGGTCTCAGTGCTCCCACAAAATATCCTCCTTAGGTTACAGCTCTTCAAGGAGACACTTAAGTGCAATATAATTTCAAACAGTCATGTTCTGTCACTGTGTTCTATCATTAGTGTTCTTGGAAACATTCCAAACAAAAAAGCACGCCTTGAGAGCACATGACTAAGCCCATAAATGTGGGAGTGTCAGTTTTATTTTAGATGTGATAAGTTTATTTATTGAACTCCATATGCTAATTGAATAACAATAATTGAATAACTAAATACAAAGCACTGATCTTTGGTGTTAAAGGCAAGAGAGAATAATGCATCCCTACAGTCTCTGAACTGCACAATATGCAATCCTGGACTCAATTTACGGCTTCCCACTGGAGACAATTGTGTGAGCCATGGCCTATTGCTTTACTTCACTATGTATCATTTTACTTAGCCATCCAGTCTGAGAACACATTAAAGTTATTCAGTACAGGATAACTTGTAAATGGTTAATATAAAATAATCTAATAATCCTGCTTCACCTTTCTAACAATATAGATCATAAAAACAGAGAAAATGATAAACAGACATATTTTGAGTAACTTGTGGTAAAATTGTCAACACATGGGGTATTCTTAAATGTTTCATATTTGAAAAAATAGTACTTCCAATAAGTGGTAAAACCTATCTACTTAATTGTGACACTAAGAAATATTGAAAAATATATATCTTTGTTTTCATTTTAAAGTCTTTATTATATTTTTCTCATTACATTTGCGTCCTGTTTTACATCTTTTGATAGCTTGGCTCGTGCTTTGGCTCCTACAGACAGTTCAGACCCCTTGGCTGTGCTCTACCCAAAGCTGTCCATGTCCCCCTTGACCCCCTTGGCATATAGTGTCTCCTATGTCCATGGCAGAGCACACACTTTTCAAAAACACACTGGTCTCCCCTTTTGGCAAATTTGAGAGAAGCTGATGGCTTACATTTAAAAGTGGCTGGTGGAGGAGCAGTCATACAGTATTATGAAGAACAGAGCAGTCATAGAGTATTATGAAGAACAGAGGCCGTACCATGATGGGCCGAGCACAAGGCCCATGTTTATAATTTTTCATGCAACGCAAAGCAGCAAGACAACTTACCGCACTGCGTGAAAGAGAATGGGCAGGAATATGACATATTTACCATTATATAGCGCTTTCCTACCCTCTCCTTGCACTGGCACTCTCAGTGCAGCCTACCGCCAATGCAGGCACCCTTGCTTCATGGATCAAGGGTGCCTGCATTGCAGGCAGGAATATTTTGTGCAGGAAGTATGCTGCAGAATGAGGCACATTTAGAAAGAGGAAACAATGAGGACAAATAAAGATACTTTTTCTTGTTGCACCTCTGGTGGGAAGGCATACAATTCTGGCTCATTCCCAGGTCTACCAGTGTTGGTAAATCTTGGAAAGTGTCAGAACACGTGTAGATGCCTGGGAACACCCACGCTCAACACATGTAACGCCTCCGCTACGCAGTGTAATGCAAGACCGCGATTTGCGTTGCCTTTCATTACACCAAATTTACCAAGCCACGCATGGCCACGCAGGGTGGCCTTGCGTGCTTGGTAAAACTGTTTCTAGGTTTTGCGTTGTCGTAGGTCACCTTGAGTGATGCAGGCGTGCTGCAAAAGACTGATAAATCTGCCCTCTGATTTTTTATGCGTGAGGTGTCTAAAGTGCAAACATGCAACTCCGAATTTCTCCAAGTTAATGTTTGAACTGTAAACAGAACAAGTCTGTTTACCTCTTGTTCTGTCTAAAGTTCAGACATTAACTCAGAGAAATTCCGAGTTATATGTTTGAATTTTAGACACCTCACACACAAGAAATACAGGCTTACAGGCCATCATAATACAACCAAAAGGGGGCATGGCCTGACTGGCCATGGACTAAGACATGCCTATCGGAGCTCCTGCCCCTAGCGGACGCCCTGGGGACATTTATCCTGTATGTCGGCAGGCTTTGTCCTGCTGCGATGTGGGGGTTTACCCCTGATTAATTGGGGAACTGGCTGAGCCAGTTACCAGTGTCCGCCGACTGAGAGAATTAATCAGCCAAGCCCGAACCCTCCGAGGAGCTAAGCTGGCAAGATGGTGACTGCTGGGCTGCCCTTGTACAGCGGCAGCTGCAGGAGATAGTGTGCGGGCACCAGCGAGTCCCTGGAAATCAAGACGAGATCGCACACGGTTCCCAAAGGAGTCGGACGGTTGCCCTCCTGTTCCCGGCTGCCGACGAAACCAAGCGGCCAAAATGGAGGGCGTTCGGAATAAAAGGGGTCACGGAGCGAGAGCCTGATGTTGGGCTCGACCGCTCGGAAGTGCTCAGCGCCAGCTGGGGGTTTGGCAATCACCCAGAACGGCAGCACCAAACCCCGCTGGGTTTCCTGCCTAGTTCTACAGCCCAGATTCCCACAAAAGAAGGAGGTGAGGCCGGGGGAGCCAGGTGAAAGATTGTGATCAAATATAGAGCCTAAACTGGCCAGGGGTCCTTTTCTAATAGCGGGTGGCAAGAACATTAACTATCAGTGCAGATAGTGCTCGGCCACATGTCACAATAACAGAGAAGTTGGGCCTGTGATCCCTCCTCCCCCCTCACTCAAACTGGGTGGGGGCTGAGTGGATTTATGGGAGGCACAGAGACTGGCACAAAGGGCTGTCTGCTTATTTTGAGGCCTACTGGGTGCCTGGGGGCAATCATGTGCTGGCTGCTTGATGGACGTAGTGATTCGGAAGCCACGGAAGAGTGGATGAGCAAAGGATTGGGGCACAGTGGGCAAGCGTTATCTGTGCTGGAGGTGACGGATGCGGGTGCCCTAGGGCCCTTCTCTGTAGTTTGGGAGAAGGCAGGACCCTGAGGACAACACTGACACACCTGAAGTGGTGACTGCGGATGTGCTACCTACACCCCCCGAAAGGACCATAGAAACTGGCAGCCTTTACTCCTGTGGCCCGCCTCCTGATTCCCCTCTGAGCGCGGAGACACCATGAGGGGCTGGAGCCTGGGCCCTTAGTCTCAAGTACCCACTGAAAACACTGGCATACATGCCGTAGGAGTGATGGGGAAACCATGAGGGGTCAAGGTGGGGTGCAATGGACACAAGGACAGTCACGCTGGGGATTGAACAGACCGCAACTGAGGAGGAGGTTGGCTCACTGGCTGCTCATACAGTGACCATCCTGAAGGCCATCAGGGACACAAAAGTATCACTGGGAATGCAGATTGCCACGATGGTGAATGAAGTGGGTCTCCTGCGTGATGACCATAAAAAGCTGGTAGACTGTGTCAAAGAAACAGAGGACCAAATGGCAACCACCCTGCCGAATGTCAAAGAGCTCACATTCAAATATTCCACCATGGTCAAGGAGGTGAAGGCATTGGCCAATTGACTAGAAGATGCGGAAGGTAGATCCCATTTGCACAATCAATCAATCGAATAGGATTTGTAGAGCACTACTTATCACCCCTGAGGGAATCCAGGCACTGGGGGGAAGGATGCTGCTGCTGAGATGAGTTAGTTGAAGAGCCAGGTCTTTATGTCCTTCCTGAACTCCTTCAGGGTGGGGGAAGTATGGAGGGGGAGGGGGATGCCGTTCCAGGACTGTGGTTTTAGTTGGCGTTTATGCAAAGGGCCAGGGCGTTTGTTTTGTCAGACTGGTTGGAGTACCGGAGAAAGCGGAAGGGCCAAATTTTGTTTAGAGAAATGGCTGGAAACGACTATTCTGCAGGGCCATCCCTCACGGTTCTTCTCAGTGGAATGAGCGCACAGAATACCGGTGCGCACCCGATTATAAAAACCTGATGAACTTCAGAGATAGAGATGTTATCCAACTGGCATCGAGGAAACACAGTCCTTGGCTAATTGAAGGCCAGGAGGTAAATCTGTACGTGTGATAGAATTAAAATGTCTTACTGCCATGTTATTCGTATCTTACCTGACATTGTTAGCATTCATGTAGCTATGTTGAAATAAATCTTTGCTGTATGCATATGTAATTAGTAAGTGCAGATGTTATGTAAGTTAGGTTGACATCTGTGCCACCATTTTAGTTCTCGAAGACGCCATTTTGTATTATAATCGAAACAGTTACTTGCTCATTTATGAGAAATGGTCCTTGGTAAGTTTTGTTTCTCCAATGCTGAAACTTGCTCATTAACGCATGCCTTTTCTGTTACATAGAGGCCTTCTCCCGCCTGTCTAGTGGGGAGGATAAGTCAGACGACCTTGGGCAGTAGATCGCTCATGCCAGGCTGCGGAATCGAAACTTATGTTCTGTACCTCATTGTATTACGACATCTACCAGTGTTTTCCCTTTGTAGGCGGGTCTTTGTGGGCTCCGCAACATACATAATGTAACTTTATGCTTGTTAGTCAGTCCCTCGTCAGCCATCATTGGAGGTTGGTCTGATTGGACTCCACTGCAGTGTACTTAGTGAATAAACTAGTCTGTTGGTGTTCTCTACTGTGTCATCGACTCTTCATTTCTTGGAAGGCTAGAGGAGGTCGAGAGTGACCTGGTTGACCCTAGTGGGCCACTTCCTTCAGTTGGCGCCCGAACAGGGACTCCACCAGGTGACCCATCCCGCCCGTAGTCGGGTCGTGGGGGTCGGGGTTGCGTCCGGTCGGATGGGCGGATCGGGGATCCCCATATGATAGAGCCTGGTTCCTGCGGCTGCCCCGCCTGTCTGATTGGGCGGCTCCTCATCTAGTGGTCATCTCGGCTGGAGTCCTGAAAAGGCGAAACCCTTGGATCTGACCGTTTGGTCTGAAGAGTCAGCAGTGGAGAATAATCGTGTTTGACCTGTGTGCACCAGGTGAGTTATTTTGGTCTTTGGTATATGCAGCGCTGTTTTTATTAACTTGGTGGGTCTATGGACCCTTGTGATACGGAGCGTTTTTGAACCCTCTGCCAGGCCACTTGTTGAATTTGGTTTATTCTTGAAAAGGCCTGGGGCTAGAGCCTATCTTGTCTTGGTGCAGTCTATGGACTGACTTGTATTGGTGCCGTCTGAGGACTGCTTTTTGAGAGCTCTTTGTTTGTGTGTGTTTTAATTGTGTGTGTGTGTGTGTGTTGATTTGGGTGGAAAGTGAATGAGTCTGATGCTAGAATGCCTTGTTGGAGTAAAGTGTTGTGCTTGGAGTGCCGCTGTTGTTCTGCAGAGCATCGGCCAGAGGAAAGGCAGCCTGCGCCTCCAGAAGGCACTCCGAGTTTTGAGATGTATGTGAAGCACGGTATTGGCCCTATTATGTTTCGTACATTATGGCACAAGTATACGAGGGACAATACTGAGCTTCAGTGGCCACTGGATGGTACTTTTGATGAACAAAAACTGAATTATTGACAGGACAAATTGTTTGCTAGGAGAAGTAGGCAGTCGATGTTTGACACCTTGCAGGTATGGCAGAAGGAAGCTAAGCAGCGACGTATACGGGCTGAGAAGGAGTCTAGGAAGAAAGTAATGTAGACAGTGGTTCAGAAAGCTGTAGCTTATGACAGAGAACAAAGAGAGACAGGTATTGAATGTGCCGATAGGAAGTTTTGATTACAATGTAATAAGTCCTATGTTGTTCGAGAGGAAGTGGATCCCTTTGTAGAGGATCTGCTGGAATCTCGCCCCCCACCTCCCTATGCCCCGCAGAAAATCTATCCTGTTGTTCCGTCGTCTCAGTCCCCTGTTGCTTCCCTGCCTTCTTCTGGTCCATCTACAGACTCGACTGCTTCTGCTCCAGCCATGTCTGCCTCCTCTCCGGTTTCGCAAGCTGTGAGTGTGGTGACTGCAGGCACCTCCGCAGTGTCTGCTGTTCCTGTTTGTTTCTTCCCCTTCTCTTACACCTACAACTCAGCCATTGTTAACCTTGTCACCTATGTCTCTGTCTTTTGTGTCTTCCCCGAGTATTTCATCTCCAGTGTTGTGTAGTGTTGGGACACTGGTACGTGGATCGGACGTAGGGAATTGGGCGACAGCACGGGAGCGACTGGAGCGATTATTGATTAGGTCTGATGTGGGTGAGGAGGAGAAAAAGATGGTGGCAAATCAGGCAGCGCAATGGGCTCGGAGTCCGATTTATACTGGGGAGGATATATGGAGTGTGAGGAAAGATTTTGAGCCATATGTGCAGCAGCATGCCCTTCAGCATATGTCGGCTACATTGATTGGTTTGTGGGAACAATGTATTGGTGGTACAGCTCCTCAAATTATTTATGACATTCGAGACCATGTTTAGTCAGCTGATATGGCCCCTGCAGAAGTTTTCAATAATGTTGGGATACTTCTTGGTTATCGGAAAAGATTATGTCACCAAACTCCAACTACTGTGTCCCAATTTCCGATGGGAGAGGTGCATCCTGTTTTTCACCCCGAGATCCCAGAGCAGCATAATCAGAGAGGAGATGTTGTTCAGCAGCGGGTAGAGGCTCATTTTCAGGAACAGTGGGTCTATACCCCATGGAAGAGACGCGAGGTGCTTGCTCTTAAGAGTCAGTTACCGGACCCTAGGAAAAATCCTACCGCATATTATAAAGAATTAACAGAGGCCGCCTCCTCGTCAGTTATGACTTTAGCAGACATTGAGATGTTTTTCGGGTTTTTGGTGCCAGTGGACATTTGGCGGCAGGTGCATACGCAGGATCATGTTTCGGAGCTGGGTGGCACTTGGAATGAGATTAGGGAATGGGATAAAGAGAGAAAGGCTGGTGAAAAGCCTAAAGCTGAAATTTTGGCTTTGCCAAGCCGCATTATTACCTATATGCATTATCTTATCCCACCTAGACAAGTGGATTGGGACAAGTTGACGGCATGTCATCAGAAGAAAGAGAAGAGTGTGTCTGATTTTTTTCACTCGTTTTGAAGGGGTGTTTTGGGATTTCAGTGGGCAGGATTTGTCAGTCGAAGGCGGTCTCTATTCGACAATCGGCGGGGCTCATCCTTAATCATGATCTCACAGTAATGGTACTGCATGCTGTGGATGTACTTTTGAACAAAACAAAGACGCAGCGCCTTACCAGTGCTCATCTGACTGATTATGAATTAACATTATTTGCACCTCATATTGCTATCAAAAGATGTGCCACATTGAATCCAGCCACGTTACTACCCCTCCCTTCGGAAGAAGAGGACAATGATGTCCATGATTGTCTATTTCGTACTGAGGAGGAGACGAAGGGACGGGTAGACCTGACTGATGTTCCCTTATCTGACCCTCAAGGGGAACTATATGTCGATGGCTCTTGTTTCAAATTGTCAGATGGCACTACTACAGCGGCGTATGCCATTACCACGCTGCGCACTGAAGTTGAGACATCGCGTGTTCCTTACCAATCAGCGCAAGCTGCAGAGCTGATAGCTCTTTTGCGAGCATGTGAATTAAGTGAAGGGCTGACTGTCAATATCTATACTGACAGCCAGTATGCCTTCGGGGTGGCCCATAATTTTGGACGCCTCTGGGCAGAGAGAGGATTCTTGACTTCACATGATACCAAAATACAGCACGGTCCATTGATAGAGAGGCTTCTAACCGCTCTGACTCTTCCCAAACGACTGGCAATAGTGAAATGTAGTGCTCATAAAGCAATCACTGATGATGCGTGGAGGGGAAATGCCTTTGCAGATCAGATAGCGAAAGAGACAGCCAGGTCGAGAACGACAAAAATGCTTGTGGCAGGACCTGCTAGATGGGTACCAGATGTTACTATGTTTGAAAATTCACTGGAGAGTGTTAGGGAAATACAGAGTGAGGCAACAGTGGAGGAGTTGGCAGTGTGGCAGGAGAGTACAGGGCGTCTAGATGACGAAGGATGCTGGACTGATAAGTCCGAGAAACAGAGATGGATGCTACCTGATGCATATGTATTTCCCGTAGTTACCATGGCGCATGGTCCAGCTCATATTAGCGCCAAAGGCATTTGCAAATTGCTAGATCCTGTGTGGAAAAATGACAATATTTCAAAGGTTGCTGCTCATTTGGTGAAACACTGTATGATTTGTTTGAAACACAATCCTGGGAAGGGTACTCCTACCCCTTCTGGTAATTTTACACCCCCTTCTTTCCCTTTTGAGGTACTCCAGATGGATTATATAGAGCTACAGCGAGTTAATAATTTGAAATATGTGTTAGTGGTGGTTTGTGCATTTAGTAAATGGATTGAGGCTTACCCAACAAAGGAAAACACTGCCATGGCAACGGCAAAGGCTCTTATTGAGGAGTTTTTCCCGCTCTACGGCTTGCCCCGTTTGATTTGGAGTGACAACGGAAGTCAATTCAATGCAAAGGTGATCCAACTGGTGTGTGATGATTTGCACATCAAGCAAAAATGTCATGCAGCCAATCACCCTCAGTCAGCAGGTTTAGTTGAGAAGTACAACGGTACTCTCAAGCTAAAATTGGCAAAGATTAAGGAAAGCACTGGGTTGCAATGGCCAAATGCCTTACCCCTTGCCCTGTTGTCCACCAGAATGACAGCCCATTCTAGAACAGGATTATCACCCTATGAGGTGGTTTTTGGTCGTCCAGCAAATGTGTGGGGTGTCCCTAGACCAAAGAAGTTTTCTGAAATCGATTTATCCTCTGTTTGCCGATTATTTGTATGATCTCACTAAAAGCTTGCATTCTATTCACCAACAGATACATGAAGCTCTGCCTCCAGCACCTGAGGGGCCCGGGCACACTATTCAGCCTGGCGACTTCATCATTGTGAAAAGCTTCCAGAGACGAGACAGTTTGGAGCCTAGATGGAAAGGACCCTACCTGGTCCTCATCACAATGAGGACGGCAGTGAGAGTAGAGGGCCGGAAGCACTGGATTCATGCTTCTCACTGCCGACGGGTGCCGTTACCTCTCCCCTACGACAGCTGGGTGCGTGAGGGCATCGGAGACCACGAGACAAAGAAAGTTCCACGTTTTGTTCCTTTCTCCGATGCCCAACTAGTTTGGGCGCAGACGGAGGAAGAAAGTGATGCCGTTCTGAATGCAGCAGTTCCCCCAGAAATTAGGGCTGCCCAGCTCTCCTCTTCATCTGATCCGCAGGAGCCTGAGTCTCAATCCCCGGCGTCCCCTGAATTTCAGATTCTTCTTCATGATGAGACAGTGCCTGGAGTAGAAAGGTACAATTTGCGTCTTCGACGGAAGGGTAGTGCACCAAAAGAGAAGTGAGTATAGTAGGGATGGACTTCATTGGATAAGATTAGTGCAAATACCCCTTGTTTCTGCATTTTCCCATTAGACTAGCGATTGGAAGATTTCGTGCACTGCCTGTGACGCAGGACAGGATAAGCTGAGGGTACTTTTCCAAGGAGGGCGAGTGCCCTATCCTGAGGAGAGTGAACATTTGCTGATGGGCTGCAACAGTGTGGCTCCACCGCGACGTGCTCAATAGCACCACCGAGGATTGGACAATAGAAGCCTGCCAGGGAGGCTTGGAATGGACCCTGATTCTTTTTGACGTTTTTCCTTTTTGTTTTTGTGCCCTTTCCATCATTGGTTCCATTATATGACGTCTTTTTCTCTGGTGATTTTCTTTTGTAAATTCATGGTAAACATGTATCTGTTTGGTTGTCCCCTTGTAGAAGATGAACAGTTTCTTGTTGCCCTGCGCCCGGGGCAGATCAGTTTTGAACGGTTGCTCAGGAAGAAAATATTTTGGGCTGTAGTTATATTGTTATTTTTATTGGTGGGAGGGGGGCTGTTCTGGGCATTGGAGTGCTCTGGAGTTACCTCATCATGTGTCTTATATCAGGGTGTTTCCTCAGATTGTAGTAAAAGAGCCATGCATAGTGTTGGACCTGGCCCTTTTTGGCAGGTTCACCCCTGAACTTTTTGCCTGTCCCTTAGCCTTTTCCCTGCGTAGTGTTGGTGATTTTAGGCCTCTGGGCACTTTAGCACTGTGGCCCAGTGTAAAGTGCATGCGCGCTGTGTGCGTGTGTGGTGAGACTGGCCTGCCCTCCCATAGGAATGCATTGAGGATGAGTGTGTCAGTGGTAATTACTGTTATGTGAGGAGCAGTGTGGTCAAGTCTAGTATGTCTGAATTCGTGAGAATAAATGCTGCGCAATGGTGTGCGCAGATTTATGGTGACTGTTAGAGAAATGCCACTTTTAGAAGTTGGCATTTCTGTGTGCTCTGTGTCTGCCTGCCTGATGTGAATTGCATGTCTGGCTTGTGAGTGACAGGGGCTGGGAGGTGTGTGTGGCTCCAGGAGGGGCAGGGTGAGTCAGCGCAGGGCTGAATAGGGAGATCTGCACATAGAGTGAGGGGAGGAGTGCTACCTGGGTCTGAATAGGGCTGTGCCTTCCTCTACAATGCTGGCTCCACCTCCTGTGGTGCGTCTGATGTCCCTAGCCTGTCCTGTGAAAGGAGAGAGGAGCTGAGCAAAACAAAGTGCTCCAAAGCTCCCCCAAACCAGTTGCGTCTGGTTTTTCCCCAGCCCTGTGCTGTGTCACAAAGGGATTTTGGTGTATAAAAGAAGGGGCTGTGACCCCATGAAAAGGTTCTTGTTCTTGGACTCGAATCTGCCAGGGGCGTGCTGCTGCTGGGGCCCAGGGGGGGGCTGCCATGAGGGCTTGCCTCCCTGGGCCCTGCCTTGCCCCTGGACCTGGAAGACTTTGTGGGACCCTTCTGCTTTGCTAGAGTCCAGGATCTTTAGGACTTTGCCTGCGCCCTGTGAGCGCTTTGTTTCCAATTGCCCCTTCTTCACTGAGGACTGATTCTTTTGGCTACAGGACCTGTTTGCCGGTCCCAGCGCATTGCGAGCGCTTTATTTTTATTTGCCCAGCTGAGGAGAGAGTGTGGGCTTTGCAGCACTGTGCTGCCTAGAGAGAGAGGGAGGGAATCCCCAGCGTAATGATTCCCCCCGTAATGCTGACTTTGCGGGTGCCCACCCCGCGTTTTTCTTTAATGGTGGGTGCCCACCCCACATGGCCTTTTTATGTTTATTTTTAGTACGGGAGCCCACCCCGCTTATTGATTTTAATCTCGAGGGAGCCTACCCCTCTTGCCGCCGAGAAGAATCACCGCTGCGTCCCGTTCGGCCGAAACCGGAAGTCAGGCAACGTAGTGCCTGACGGCGGGCGGGACTTCCGGTTTCTCGAGGGAGTCCCGCGCACGCCGCTGGTGAAGGAGAGTGAGAGAATCCAGGCGGGAGCCCACCCCGCGCTGGACCAGTGCCCAAGAGAAGTCCCGGGTCCCGGGAGGGGCCCGGGGTGAAGTGCGCGAGGAGTCCGTGGTGATGGAGGCGGAGGGGGCCCGAGGCACATTGTCGGTGCCTGCCCCCGCCGCACAAGTGGAAGTGCCGCCTCCCGAGTCGAGAAGGAGGACGCAGCAGAGACGCCTCCGAGAGAGAGCCGGTGAGTGGGGGCTGCGTTGGGAGCACTCGTAGTGCTCCTCCCTATTCTTTGCTGTGATTCACAGCTGCGCCGCAGTTGCGGGCAGCTGCATCCAGGGGGGCACATGGTTGTTGAAGGGCCCAGAGGGGCCCGTGTCCCCTACTATGTCCAGGCACCATGGCGGTGCCATTTTCCTGAGCAGCTCCCGCCTGATAGGGGGCGCTCCAACGACGTGGGCCATATCTTGTTTAAGGGCCCCAGTGGGGGTCCCGAGGGCCGGTGGTGCCCGCGCTTCCCCGTGTTGGCCATTTTTTACAGCTGCCCCATTTTGCTAGAGGGCAGCTGCAACGTTAGGGGCATTTTGGCTGTAGAACCCCAGTGGGGGCCCAAAAGGCACCGTGATGCCAGGCCCCGGTACTTTGGTGATTCACAGCTGCAACGTTTTGCGCAAGTGTCCAGAGGCACAGTGGTGCCAGGCCGCATTTTAATAATTACAGCTGCCCAGCAAGTAGTGGGCAGCTGCACCAGATTATGTCTTTCTCTTTGCTTAAGGGGACATGTTGAAGTTAGGAGTGAGATGCACTCCTGTGCCCTGACATTCACAGCTGCGCAGCACCTAGGTGCCAGCTGCACCGTTTAGACCTGCGCAGATTGCGCACCCTTGACTTTCGCTGCCCTTGCAGCGCGCCCTGACTTTTGGACATAGGGCATTTGAGCTCCTTGTGAGATGGCCAGTTGGCCAAGGGGACTGCTAGGTTTATAGGGCGCCAGGCCCTAATGTGATTTTGTGTGTTAGTGAGCTTCTATCCTAGGATTTATAGGCTAATGTGATTTGTACCTCTGCTATGGTTCTTTCTACTATGAGGTTATGTGCTACTGTGAGTATGTGGTGCTAGGAAATGTAAGGCATGTAGTATGTTTTACGCACCCGGTTTTGGGTACCTCTAAAATGTGGTTTTTATGCTTGTGAGGTTATTACTTCCTAATGCGTTTAGGTTGTGAGTTATTTTTCCCTGTATATATATTAATCACCAATAAAATAAACGTGGCACTCTCCTTGGATGGTTAACTGGTTTTATTCACACCACCACTCTTCTCCTCCTACGCGTTTCGACCCCACAATAGGTCTTGATCACGGTTTTACTACGTTTATTTTCTTGGTGATTAACATATTGCGAGAACGGTCCTTGTCTCGCCGTGGGCACCAGCTTAATTGAGCGCCTCCCGCTGAAGGACCATTGGTGAATTATATATATATATATATATATATATCTATCCATTTATGACATGTTATTACTGGAATTTCATGTTGCCCTTGCCTTTAGAATTGTAAAGACCCTTTCCTTATAGCATGAATAAAGGCATTTATTAGCTAATGAATGCTAAAAGGAGGGTCTAATAGAATTAAAATGTCTTACTGCCAAAGTTATTCTTATTTTACCTGACATTGTTAGCATTCATGTAGCTATGTTGAAATAAATCTTTGCTGTATGCATATGTAATTAGTAAGTGCAGATGTTATGTAAGTTAGGTTGACATCTGTGCCACCATTCTAGTTCTCGAAGACGCCATTTTGTATTATAATCGAAACTGTTACTCGCTCATTTATGAGAAATGGTCCTTGGTAAGTTTCGTTTCTCCAATGCTGAAACTTGCTCATTAACGCATGCCTTTTCTGTTACATAGAGGCCTTCTCC
The DNA here is from genome assembly GCA_963921515.1 of Calotriton arnoldi. Lineage (NCBI taxonomy): Eukaryota > Metazoa > Chordata > Amphibia > Caudata > Salamandridae > Calotriton > Calotriton arnoldi. Next base: position 526,689 of record CAWUFW010011651.1, on the reverse strand, counting down.
CACCTGTCTAGTGGGGAGGATAAGTCAGACGACCTTGGGCAGTAGATAGCTCGTGCCAGGCTGCGGAACTGAAACCTATGTTCTGTACCCCATTGTATTACGACATCTACCAGTGTTTTCCCTTTGTAGGCGGGTCTTTGTGGGCTCCGCAACATACATAATGTAACTTTATGCTTGTTAGAGTCAGTCCCTCGTCAGCCATCATTGGAGGCTGGTCTGATTGGACTCCACTGCAGTGTACTTAGTGAATAAACTAGTCTGTTGGTGTTCTCTACTGCGTCATAGCCTCTTCATTTCTTGGAAGGCTAGAGGAGGTCGAGAGTGACCCGGGTGACCCTAGTGGGCCACTTCCTTCACCCGGATTATACTAAACTGGTCCAACGTCAGAGGGATGTGTTTTTGTGCGAATCAAAATAGTGCTGCACCAGCTGGAGCTCAAATATGCCTTCCTCTTCCAGCAAAGCTGTGTATTGTCCATGAGGATTTGGCCCACTTTATGGCATCAGTGCAGGAGGCCTAGCACTGGCTTGAACAACAGGGCCTGTGGTCGGGTCCTCCGCCCTGCACACAGAAAGACACTGAACGGCGACAGGCACCCTTGTGGAACCGGAACACCAGGCGTACCACAGCCTCACCAACGAAGGAACAAATGAAGGCGGCCCAAGAGAAAACCGTGCTGGAAGACAAGAACTGTAATGAAGTTCTCAGCAATAACAATTGGAGGGCGCAGGTCTCGGAGGGGGAAAGCAGTGGCTCGGACCAGACAGAACCGGAACTGGAAACGGAAACGGAAGATGAGCGTCTGCCGGTGGTCACCCACATGACAGCTGAACATTTGGTATCAATCAGGATTTATAAAGCACGTTAAATCATCCGTGAGGGTTACAAGACGCTGGAGATGCTAGTTGGTTCGCGGAGAAAGCAATGAAGAATGAGGCAAAAGCAGAAAAAAGCGATAAGAAAAACAGGGGAGAGGAAGGAGAAAGCAGTAAAAAAACAAGGCAAAAGCAGGAGAAAGCACTCAAAAAAACAGGGGGAAAGAACAGAGAAAGCAGTAAAAATGAGACAAAAGCAGGAGAAAGCACTCAGAAAAACGGTGAGGAGGCAGAGCATTGCAGCAGCACAGGAGAGCTGGGCCTGGGGCCTGCTCCATATATAGGGCATGATCGGCCCCCTACCTGTCACACCTACTGACTTCAGGATGCAGTAAAAAATGCAGCAGCATGAGATAGCTGGGCCTGGGGCCTGCTTAATGGGGTTGTGCTGCGGCCTCCATTAAGTAGGTCGTGGGCGGAGGGAGGGGCACTGGGAAGCAGTGGGCGGGGCTAGATGGAAGGCGGGAAAAACAGGTGGCAAAAGGGAGCTGCAAATGAGGAAAAAAACTGGGAGAAGCAGTGAGAAACGAGGGAAAAGCAAGAAAAAACACTCAGAATAACAGGGGAAAGGATGTGGAAAGCAGTAAAAAATGAGGGAAAGCAGGAGAAAGCACTCACAAAGATGGGGGAAGGAAGGAGAACGCAGTAAAAAAATTAGGGAAAAGCAGGAGAAAGCATTCAGGAAAACGGGGAGGAGGCAGAGCAGTGCAGCAGCACAGGAGAGCTGGGCCTGGGGCCTGCTCCATATATAGGGCAGGGTCGGCCCCCTACCTGTCAGACCTACTGACTTCAGGATGCAGTAAAAAATTAACATGCTCCAGGGTCTTGCTGGCTGCAGTGGACGATGGAGTCTAATTTGGTGGCAGAGACTGAGAGGCAGGAGGTGGGGACCTATAAATTGCAGTTCAAGCGAGACCTCAGGTTGCTTCGTAGTGACAGAAGCAAGGAACATTGTTACAATGTTATTGTTTGGGGATCAGTTATACCTTGAATTGGGGAGGTGGTTAGTTTCAGGACCACAGAATGGTACGGTAGGGTGGGGGTTGTTTTAGGGGTAATCTTTAACACATGAGGATACCAAGGTACACAGGAAATTACGGGCCACGCACATTCAGAGTTGAGATACACAGGAGGGAAGGAAGATACGCAGTCACCATGACACTAGCACAGGCTTTGACGTCAACAGGTTAGGTTACATCAACCGGTTAGTTAACGAGGTAAAGAGGGGTCTGGTTGTTAAGGCCCTAGGCCGGCACAAAACAGAGGTAGTGTTCCTGCAGGAAACACATCTCACTGGCGGGCAGCACTGCTGTTTGGGAAGGGTAAAAACACTTCGGGTTGAGGGGTCTGATGGTTCTTCTTAAGAGGACCTTCCCGCTCCATGTATCCCACACATGGACTGATGCTAGGGATTATTGGGGGAAGACGAAGGCAAGAAAATACTGTTGATCAATATATATGCTCCTCCCGGTCTCCAGTCTGAAATAATCCATAAGGTCGGGACTGTCTTAATGGAAGCTCCCCCGGCACTCATTAAATTAAATTTGTTGATTTATATAGCACGACTTATCATCAGCGAAGGTATCCATGTGCTGTCCATGGGCACGAGGAGATTAAGTGATTTGCCCAGAATTACAGGATTTTGAGCAAACGCGGAGACTAGAACCTGGATCCCCAACTCCTGAGTCAGTAGCTCTGGCTGATGTGCCACATCCTCTCCCACTCACTCACGATTAAAGGTGGGGACTTTAACGTTGCACTGGATATACAGTTAGATAGAATGAGCAGAAGGACAGAGGAAGAGGCAACCTGAGGGAAATTAGAGGGATTTACACAGGCAATGGGGATATGTGATATCTGGAGAACTCTTCACAGATGCAAGAGGGGTTATTCCTACTACTCGAGTGCACATGATATGCGCTCGAAACTTGACACATTTTTTACCCCCAGTTGCTCCTGAACTAGGTTCGTAGAGGCGGAGTACCTGGACAGAGGGATTAGTGATCACTCGCCTTTGCATGTGACTATGACCACGGGTAAATGCAGGGAAAGAGACTGGAAAAATGTAGACCTGGTGTCTCTTGAACAGGCAGGAGGTCAAGTGACTTGACAAGGCCACCGAACTCTTCTTCAAATACAACAAGGGGACAGTGCAGTCCGATCACACTGTGGGAAGCTTATAAAGCTACGATCCAGGGAGTGATTAGGATAAGAGAGATCGGTGATAGGAAGGAAAGACACAGTAGGATGATCGCCCTGGAATGGGACTGATGCAGCTATGAAGGGATTATGCGACCAGTCCCACTTGAAAACTGAAATGGACCTGAAGAGGTCCGTATAACTGAATGTTGGTAGATATGGCTTTAAGACCACTTACCTAGTGAAACAGAAACGCATTTACGAAGCCGGTAACAGGGCTGGCAAATTTTTGGCTTGGATAGGTAGCAAGGAAAGGGAAGGAATGTGAGTGCGGGAAATCCAGGCAGAGTCGGGGTAAACGGTGAGAGATTGCAAGCGCATAGCACAGGTCTTTGCGGAATATATGTAATCATTCTACAGCACACAGCTGCAAGTCACTGAAGAGGAGGTATTGACCTTTGTCCCGGACTCCCCAGCAAGGTGTCTTGGTCCACAACAGGCGAGAGACCTGGAGACGGACATCTCAGTTGAAGAGGTGTCACCGGCTATGGGGAAGATCCAGGCAGGTAAGGTTACGGGCCTGAACGGAGTACTGGTTGAGCTGTTCTCTAAGCTGTCTAAGAGAAGGGCAGAGCCTCTCCATACTGCCTATATGGAGGCATTTAAGGAAGGGGGACTGCCAAAGGAGATGCGAACAGTAACAGTTGTTCTGATCCCGAAATCAGGAAAGCCCCGCAATTGGTGCAAGTCTTATCGACCAATTTCCTTGATCAACGCCGATATTAAAATCCTGGCAAAGGTCCTGGCAACACGGCTACAGGCGGTGGTAACTGAACGAGTGCACCCAGACCAAGCATTGTTAATGCCGGGTCTCTCAACCAAATTGAACCTGTGGAGACTCCATAACAACTTGGCTACGGTGGTAGCTTCGAATGAGGAGCGGATTATTACCTCACTCTATGCCAACAAGGCCTTTCACTCTGTAGAATGGCCTTAACTCTTTGGGGTACTGGCTAATATGGGCTTCAGCCCGAAATACATTAAATGGGACAAACTGCTATATGATAGGCCGAAGGCCATGGAGAAGGTAAATGGTCACACCTCCCAGGAGTTTCAGGCACAGAAAGGCATGAGACAGGGATGCCCACTCTCGCCAATGCTGTTCACGCTTGCCATAGACGCACTGACAGCATGAGTACTGGTCGATGCACAGATATGGGGTTGGCCAGGCGACATTGGCTGTGAATAGGGTATATCGCTATATGCAGATAATATTCTGTTGTACTTAGCGAAACCAAACCAAAGGCTGTCGCAGCTGTGGGATATCTTTCACATTTTTGGGGAATATACCGGATTTGCTGTAAATTGGGAGGAGTCCCTATTGTTCCCAATCGGCGACTGGAAACCGGTAGATGTGTGACCCATACCACCTAGAGTAGAAACGCAGCAATTTAAATACCTTGAGATCTGGATAATTGGGGATTCTGATTCGCACTATAATGGGAATCTGGGGCCCATGCTAAAGAGCTAGAACAGGGCGTTAAACACTGGCACACGTCGCTCTCTCTCGTTACAGGGAAATACAGCAATGTTTAAGATGGTGGCCCTCCCTCAACTGCTGCATATCCTTCAGAACAGCCCATATAAGATTCCAGACAACACTGTTCGCTAAGGTGGACGTGCATGTGAGAACGCTGCTCTGGGCAGTGGGGCAACCATACATTGCCTTGTAGGTCCTTCAAAGATCCAAATACAAAGGGGGTATTGCCTTACCATGTATCCGAAAATATTATGAGGCTGTGCAGGTAAGCGTAGTAAATGACTGGGCTTATGTGGACTCTGAGGATCCCACTTTCCATCTGGACAGGTTAGGTATGGATGAGTGGAGCTAACAGCATGTGCTGTATGGTGGTAGATTAGATCCCGGGTGGTGCCCCTCATCGCTCCATAGCCCTCTCTCACATACATTTCATTTGTTTTAAAGCACTCGTAAAGGCTGGCTTTATTAATAGTAGTAGTACTAATCTTTATTCGGTTAGAAATATAACCATAAAAGATTAACATAAACTGTAAAATTGATAAAAACATATAAAACACACAAATACATATAAACAACAGTTAAAATGTGCCATAGATCAGCCAGTACCCAAAACCTCCATTCTAAATTATTGCACAAAAGCTTAGTTCTGAATATTACAAAGACAAAAACCCAGATAACTTTTGAAGATCACTATCCATCAATACAGCTCCCCCACATGTCAGGTTGTCACCCGATCCACCCTGATAAACAGGGTGACCCATGTTAACATCATGCCTCCCGCAACTTGATCATGCAGCTTAAGAAGTTAGCAACACACACACAGGCATGTATATCCCTGAGTATTTTGAGATATAACATAGCGGGTCTAACTTGCATGATTTTTTTTTTTTAAAGTGGTATTAAAAAACACTTTCTATGCTGTAAAAAGTGAGGACAAAACAAGATGCTCCAATGTTTGTACTGACTGGTTTGCACAAGTACAGGGACCAACAGTAGCTGGAGCAGCCCAGCCCTTAGGAAAACTAATGGAATATACAAAAAGATTGAACTTAAACCTAGTTAACAGCTGCTGATGGTAAACATTAGTCACTCAAAATAAATACCCTTCAATAGAAGGTACAGTTTATACTATGCAAAGGGGACGAGCAGCAGGTTTCAGCAATTTGTGGTTTTCCCTGGAGGCCTCAATATGTATAAAAAAAGCTGCGTTTAACCCACCCATAGTCTGCTTTAATAATCTTATATGGGGTAAAAAATAGATCAGGGTGACCCTTACCGGTGAATTTCAGCTTAATATGACCTAGCCATGGTATCGCTTTCACATTATATAGGGAAAGACAGTCCCTAATAGTCAATCAATTCAAGGATGGCTACATTTTATGCCACACAGAAATCCACCATAGTAAGGGCCTAAGTGCAATATTATCTCAAATATATTTGAAGCCCAGTTCCTCATGTACAGGAAAGGTGGGGGAACATTGCGGAACCCCCAAGAGATGCCTTGCAAACCAATTTTCCTTGGCCTGAATCAACTCACAATCCTTGTACCCCCAAATATCACAACCATAAATAGTGGCCGGCATGCATTTAGTACAGTAGACCTCAAGGAGGGGCTTAAACACTTTCCCACCCGAACTGGCCCCAAAATGTATTGCGCTCCTCACGTGCGGCCAGCGTTGTTCTTTTGGTCGTGAGAAGGGGGCCCCAAGTGTTTTTATTATCGAGCAGGATACCTAGATAATTAAAAGTAGGTACCTGCACAATTTTTACACTTACCACAGATAAAGGCATTTTATTTGGAGGACTTACATCCAATAACCATAACAATTGAATAGATGGCTAAATGCAACCGGCTTCCTCGAGGTATTGACTCGGATTTCACGCCGTGTTTTCGTTGTGTGCGGCGCTTGTTTGGCGTTTTGGAGCGCGGAGCGGAGGCAGGGTGCTGCGAGAGCTGCGGGTGAAGAGCCGTGGGTGAAGAGCCGCGAGCAGCGGGGAAAGTGCCGCCGTGGGGCGTGCCCGGCCACTAACTGCCACTACAACGTCTCCGTCACCTCCGGGCAGCGTGCAGAGCAACAAGTAACAAGCGGCCGGGTGGCCAGCGCCTCTCTCTGCTCTCGTCGAGCCGAGGAGCCAAGGCACTGGAGCCACAAAGGAGCAAGGTGAGCGTGCAGGGTGAGGTATGCAGGGGGTGCTGGTCATCTGCGGCACTCTCGCCTCACCCTGCCCCCCCCTTTGTACCATTCATCCAGCTTACTTCACCCAGCTTACTTCATTCAGCTTCATTGCTCGTTTGTTTGCTTGCTTGCCTGTGAGGTGAGCCGTGAGCCGCAAGTGGAGGGCGCGGCTATGGGTGGTAGTACCGCAAAAGAACTGCTGTACCCCTAATTCCTGGCATTTGGCGTTTAGCCCTCCGGACTGTTTTATTGTTGTACTACTGTGACTCTACTGTGACACGTCACACGCCATAGTACGCTCTGTTGTAATAGTGCCTTAGTGCCATAGACCGGTCTTGCTTCCACTTGCCTCCTCTGTAAAAGAGAAAGACACTTACCTGTACAACGAAGTGGAACCTATGAGGACGGGAAAGGAGCGGCCAACTTTCCCTCCCGCTAAGAGAAAAAAAAAACTACAATCCTCAGCAATTTTAAACAAAATGAAAATAAAACAAGCAGGGGAAAATCAGTCTTTCAAATCATCTACGGATCGCATATTTGGGAAACCAACAAAGTCTCCAACAAAGTTTGACTTCATGAAAGACCCAACGGGAGCTATGCTGATGTTACAAACTAATTCATGCGGATTACAAACCCCAATTAAACCAATGAGTGAATCAAGTGTAATATCCCAAAATCAAGGAGTAAGGGAGTCAGACCAATATGAAATGGAGCTAACGTCAAGATCAACCGAGGATCCAGGCAACCAATGGGGTCAAATAACTGATTTAGAGATGTTAACCATACCCCTAACTACACACCTGCAACAAGAGGTCCCAAGGTGTGTGGGTCTACTGACGGGAGATTCTCAACAACTACTAGTAACGGGGGTGCCAATACCAATTGAAGTGCAAGTAAACGTAAAAAAAGTTAATATAGTAGGGGATCCAACGGGTCTGGTTCAAATAAGCCAGCCTCAACATGATTCTTCAAAAAAAGATGCCGTTCGGACCATAACTTCAAGTGACATAACCTTTCCCAAGCTTCAGCAAACTGACATCAATTTGACTTCAAGGAATACTGAGCAAAAGTTGGACCAGGAGAACTCTAAGCATAATAACGGATTCCAAAATAATATGGATGACTATATCATGAAATCTGAAAACCTGCAGCGTTGGAGTACACCCTATCAAAAGGATGAACATAACAACAGGTTACAATTTACTGGCTTAGGTAATAAAGATGAAGAACAGCAAAGCCCTGTATGTGGAGCCAACAAACAACACTCTTCTATAAATGGCCAAAGCCCGGGAGTACAAGCCTCGGGAAACTGGGACTCGGGGTCAATCTGGGACCTATTTTTTAGAACCTCGCAACTAACACTAGAAGCTCTAACGTATCAATCAAACAAAATGGAAGTACAAATAGATCTTCTTAGCGCCATGGCATCCTCAGTAGCAGGAATTGATCATAAGATAGCTACACTAAACAATCTGGTAATAAGGGCACAAGCACAACCAATATCTTCATATACAGATTGCAATTGTGCCCCACTGATCAACAAACTGGCCACACTTCCTGATGTATTAAATACAATAATTGAAGATCTAAGAGGAAATTTGTTCGACCTCGGAAACAAAGCCTATCAGAGCGAGTGTATAATTGAAGAAACGACGACAAGTAATAATATCTTAAATGAGGAAAGTAGGAAGGAAACAACAGATAAAAAGAAGAAAGATCAAATAGAGGAAAACCCACTTTCTTCAAAAATAAAACCATTAGAAGCATCACCTGAATTCCATTTATCAAAAAGACAGAGGAAAAAACAAAGTTTCAAAAGCATCAACAAAAGTTCCTACTCCGAAATTTGAGATAATAAAAACAGGAAATAATCTAGAACAAGTAACAAACGCAACCCAGAAACAAGCAGAAGAAGTTATAGCGCTAACAAAACCATTCTATCCTTTGTTTAATAAAAAACTGCCAGAAGTACGTAATGCTGTAGTAAATAAAACCATCACGGAGTCAATAGCTCATACAAAACAGGCCGAACAGAAAAAAAAACAGCAAACGGATATGTCAGGTGCCGAGGAAAACAACGAGAATGTGACAATCGAATTACTTCAATCAGAAAGAAAAGAGTCAAAACAGAGAGATCTAGAGTGGTTCATGACAACATTGGCTCGTTACAAAATCAAGAGGAAAGTAAGACTTCACAAGATTGGGTAATAGTGGGAAGAAAAAACCATAATACGTCATATGGATTAATTCATGATAAGCAACCAATATGGTCTCAGGAAGTATGTAAACACAAAGGCAAGCCACAAGAGCAGGAGCTACCCAATTACCTTAACCCCCAGCATCAACCAAGATAAAAAACTAAGGCCAAAAAGAGGGAGGAACACAAGTAATTTTTAAGCCAGAATATAAATCCAGGGGTCACAATGATATCTTGAATCGCGGAAACATCCTAAAATTATGTAAAGCAATACCTTCGCTTGAAAGGATCAGAAGTACTGAAGTAGAATCAATTGAATTCTTAGCAAATAACACCAATCAAGAATCAACACTGGTATCCTGGTCTACATCCACCCCAGCCGACCATATTATGCAAGAACATGATCTTTTTTTGGACTGGGGAATAAAAGTAACAAGGTCACTCCAACCTTCGTATCCGATTCCTTTTATTTCCCCAAAAATACAAACTAAACGGCGGAAGGGATCGGACAATAATCAGATATACTCAATATTAAAAAATCCAATAGGTATGACAAATGGCCAAAGCTCTAGATTTTTAGTTGAGAATAAAAGAGAACCAATAGAGATGCTAAAGGTTGGCTGGTTAACTGCAGCTCTACATAGTGTAAAGGAGGATTGACGAATCCCAAAAGATGGTCCTAAGATAGGGACAACAAGCCCAATTGGTAGGATTAGAATATGCTCCTGGAATATAAAAGGCTTTCAATCAAAGATACAAAACGAGCAAGTGTCTTTAATGTCAGATCATTTTAAAATTATCTGCCTACAAGAGACCTGGGCAACTGACCCTTTTAGATTAGACGGTTTTAAGGGCTACTATATGCCTGCCACGAAACAAGCAAATATGGCAGATCTTGTGGGGGCCTGGCTACCTTTATCTCAACAGAACTAAAAATGGAGAGCGAGGTAGAGACTAAGAATATAAGTGACTGCCTGATTGTCAAAATACGTTATAAAGAAAAAAAGATAATTAAATCCCTCTTACTAATTAACGTCTATATACACCCCGACACCAGCTCACGAAGAGCAATGGTCAGCAGCTTGACAACTATAATATTGCAGCAATTGGAAAAGGACTCCCAACCTGAGGTCATCATTACGGGTGACTTTAATATGAATATGATGTGGTTTTACGTTAGAGATGCCGAAGTTCAACAACAGAACTATCTATGGTCAATCCCCAGCCACCCACTTACATCGGATATTATCAGAGGAAAGAAAGGGAAAATTGGTAAGAATTTTTTAAAAGACCTAGAATCTTTAGGTCTAACGGTCCTAAACTGGCGATTTCAGCAAGACTCGACACCCGCCTGGACGTATCAAGCATTGGGTAATAAATCGCGAATAGACTATACAATAGTATCGTTGGACTTATTTCAAAAGATCTCATCTTACCAGATTGGAGGAGCAAATGGGAGTGATCATAATCAACAAATAATAGAGTTAAGCCTAAATGGTATTAGGCATGGAAACTATATAACACTGCCGGGAGATTTAACAACGGTACACTATAAGAAACTTTACTGGTCAGAAACCTCTAAAGAAGCAATCATAGCAACGGCGCAAGCAACTGTTGAAACTTATTTTAAAGGAGATTTCTCTAACGCTATTGAAAAATGGTCCCTTTTTACAAAAAAATTAATAACAGGCCAGATTCAAAAAGATGGAAATAAAGGGCAGCAAGAAAAAAAGTCACTGGCATTGGTTAAATTATCTTCTGAATGTCATTTATTAAAAAAAGAGCGTAATAGAATCCTAAGATTGGTTAGGAAGCACCCAGGTAATCAAATCTATAGAGAAAAACTAAAGAATATAAATGCAGATGTGAGGAAACTGACTTGGAACGATAAAATGCAAGCAAAACGGCGCTCTGGGCAAAAGCTTTCTATACCAGTAAAAAGAATAATGCAAGAGAATTCTGGACATTAGTCAACAACATGAATAGATCTAGTAGGACAACTACTTCTTCTACAGTAACTGAATCAGAATGGGTTAAGTTTCTACACTCACACTTGAATAATAGCCCAGCCATGGATATGAAGCCCGTCACTGACACCATAAGTTACACAGAGGACAACAGGAATACTGGCATATCTATAACTGAAAGTCAAGTATGCAAACTCATTAAGAAACAGAGAACTAATGGTGCCCCTGGCCCAAACGGGATTCCAGCTGATTTATATAAGGAGAATGGGTTAATTTGGTCCAAATACCTAACACCAGTATTCAATCAAGCATTGCAAACATCGACCATCCCTGAGTCCTGGAAGGGTTCTATAATTTCACCCATCTATAAAAGCGGTGAGTGGTCCCTACCGGCTAACTACAGATGAATTACGCTGCAAGACATTGAAGCTAAGCTCTTTGCATCAATTCTCCTGAAAGAATTAACAGAGTGGGCAACAGAAAAGCACTTAATCCCGCCAAACCAATCGGGTTTTATACAAGGCCAGGGGACGGAAACTAATATTTTAATACTGGGAATATTAATAGAAAAATATAAAATGAAAAAACAACCGCTATACCTATGTTTCGTGGATTTTAAATCAGCTTTTGACTGTGTGGATAAGCACATTTTATGGAGGAAATTGGATAACTATGGTATTAGTCCTGGTCTTTTAAAAGCAATCCAATTACTATACACCAAGACTTGGACCAGGGTTCGACTAGGTATTTGCTCACGGCTTTCAAGAAGAATTAATACATCCCAGGGTTTGAAGCAAGGTTGTGTTTTAGCACCGTATGTGCTCAATTTATTTTTATCTGACCTTACGGAAGCATTGGATAACGAGTTGGCTCACTCACCGAAACTGGCAGATAAACAAATTTAAAATTTATTATATGCCGACGATGTTGTTTTGCTTAGTCAAACAAAGATAGGGCTGCAGCGACTTATAAATAAAATATCAATCTATTCAATTAAGAACAAAATGGTAATAAATGAAACAAAAACAAAAATAATGGAAGTTAGCAATGGGGTATCGACCCACAGCAAATATAAATGATATCTACAAAATCGGCAGTTAGAAAAAGTGAAATTCTATAAATTCCTTGGTATACTGGTTGACGAGAACGGCTCATTTTCACAACATAGATCAGAGCTGATAAAACTAAGTAACTGTTTACGAGGGGCCTTTCGTTCACTACATAGCTCTCTGGGTGGCCCAACCTATTTGCCACTACTAAAGGTTATAAAAGCGAAATTGCTCCCTAGTCTTACCTACGGTAGCGAAGTTCTTTGCGGTACGGACTCTACGCTATTGAATAACGCTATAGCAAAAACTTTCAAATATTTGTTTCGACTTCCGGTTAATGCATCGCCAGCCCAGATCCGGCTGGAATTTGGCTTCTGCAACCAGAAAATTGAAAGGATGGGTCAGTATGTAAAATTATGGCAGCAAATTAAAACCAATACTTTTAATCCAATGAGCGTCCTTCTTTGGCAAGAGTTGCAACGGAATCAAACTTCTCACTTTTATAAATATTTGCATATAGCATTGAAAGAGTTGTCAATACACGAAATCTGGGAAATGTCGCTAACACCACAATCTTTTAAAAAAAATAATTAATAGCTCAACAAAACATCTATCCCTTTTGAAAGACAAAGAATTATTTATTAAGCGAACGCATGCCTGGATGATAGTGAACGAATATTCTACTCTTAAAGTTCAGCCATATCTAGAAATACCTTGGACAGTACAAACCAAAAATATATTTATGAAAGCAAGATTTGGCAACTTGCCAGGACTAATGCACGCTTTGCCTTGGCTGAGACCAACCAAGCCGATTCCCTGTAGATTATGTAATCAGTGGGAAGAAAATATTATTCATTTGGTTTGCATCTCTACATCAATGATGGTTGAAAGAATGAGATACTTGAAGAATTGTTTTATTGACAGAGGTGTACGAACATGTAGACAAGCCGTGGTAGTTTGTTTTAAGCAAATGGACATAATAATGAACGCTAATTTTACCAAATTTCTGATACTTGCAAAAAAGAAACTGGAAGTCAGTGATTCGAGCATAGTAAATTTGAAAGTTATTAATAGCTAGAGACAAATTCTGTATTGCACATGCGAATTTGCACATAAGTAATGAATTTATAACTGTTAATTATTTCTATTATAATATTCGCCCCATTGTCTTGCAAAAACGATTAACTAAATTAATCTATATAATGTACTCTCTATTATTCACTGTGGAAATTGCCTGGTTAAGGTTTATGGATTTTAGATTTATTGAAATGTTTTAATGGGTGTGTATTGAAGATTCTTGCTAATTGTAAGATTTTAATTAATCATGCAATAAAGTTATTATTATCATAACCGGAATAAATGGTGAACAAAAACGGTGCCAGGATGCAATCCTGTCTGACACCACAGGCTATTGGGAAAAATCGAGTACACCATCCATCGACATCAAACCTGACAGAAGCAGACATGTCCTTGTGCAAGTCCCCTAAAAAAGACACCAAAGCCAGATCAACCCTTAATGACAACATCAAAGCCCATAACTTTGTGCAGTTTTCCTGGTTGAATGCGGAGGTAAGACCCATCCATACCTTTGTTAGCCACAGTATATTTCTGGAATAAAAGATAAAGGTGTCAACAGTGGAGGTTCCTCGGAAGCAGTACCCTCAAAATGCACACCTTCCCGACAGCACCGAATCTGTGTACAATATAACAGAAGATTGGAGTGACCAGATGAGGGGAAGGGTTTTAGGGAGGGTACTGCGGGGAGGGAGACCTGGAATGAGAGGATGGTCAACTGTAAGTTGATGGACAACGTATATACACCGCACTGTCTTAGCGTTTGCTAGCTGAAGTCAATGCATATAAGTTATCAGCTTACCTGTGGAAATAAATTGCGATCACTTTATCATGGAGTTTGCCTCTATTCCTCTGAGGGCTTCTTAGAGTCCTGGAGTTTTCATTTCTCACTCACAAATCCACTCTGACCATGACATAAAATAGCGTCTGCTTACTTACGTGCTGTCGAAGCACTGCTTAGTGTTCTTAGAGTGTTAATCCTCACTCATACATCCACTCTGATCAGTGCTTAATTTGTAAAATGATTAAGTCCCGGTGCTCAAAAACGGCATTTGAGGTGCCCTGGAATTTTGCATTTTGTGTGTACTGGGTGGGAGGAATCATGACTTTACACAGCGCAGTGGAGGAGGGGGAATAAGGTGTCTCACATCTCCTCAGGCAGGGTGAACTGGGCCCTGTGCAAACTGCCCAGGCCAGGAAGTAGTGTCACGCACCAGACGGGCAGCCGGCTAGCGTGGGGTCTGGTGCTAGGCTGGAGGGGCTGGAAGGGAAAGGGGCACACCTGGGACGCATGAGGGGGCCAGGCACTGGAGCTTAAATACAGCCAGGCCTTTTTCGGTGCCAGCAGGCAGTCGGGCGCAGGGACCAGTCCAGGTATGGCAGGAATCTCCCACCTGCTCCTGGTAACTGCCGGCCGACAGGGAGCCAGTAATGGGACACATGCAGCAGCTGGCACCGGGGAGAATGATGAACCCGCTGGAGTGCCAATACTGGGGCACAGGCAGCCTCTGGCACCGGGGTGATGCTGAGCTCAGCGGAGTGAGGAGAAAAAATGTAAAGCTCCAGCCCTGTGAATTAAGTGCTGGTGCTGAGCACCGTAAACCACCGGCACAAATTAAGCACTGACTCTGATCATGACATAAATAACGTCTGCTTAATTATGTACTTGCTAAACAATTCTTAATGTCTTTGTTGTTTCCATTCATTTGTCCCAAATATTCTTATTCAGATTTGGTGGTTTTCAACAGAATAATTCACTAAGCATAGCTTATTTGTTTTTTCACTGAGGCTCGACTGTTCATTTCAATTGTTCAGTTCTCAACAGTACTGGAAATACGAATTGTCAGATAAGTACTGAATATTACATACGAAGGAATCAAACCATAGCCGTTGGTTCGAGTGCCCGTAGATTCCTGTCCCATTAGATATTTTATCCCCATTAGTGCACTGTTCACAGACAGCTGTGGCCCGTGCAGGTAAGAGCGGTAGGCCCAGGTTGGGTTGGTGTCGACTGACGACCACGAGGGGAAATTTAAAATAAATCCTAAAAGCACATGGTACAAGTTTTCATTGTAAGAACGTATTAAGAGCGTGTGACAAAGTAGTAGCAAAATTCATCACTAGCAGTATTATGAAAATAGCAGCACCCCCCTTGAATCAGTGTGACTAAAAGCCTCAGTAGTAAAACATAAAATTAGGCAAACCAGCGCAGGGTTCACCAACCCTCCCTTGTCCATATTTCTTTCTAATTGCTATCACTCTTCTAATAAAATGTTGAAACTGCACAACAAATGTTCATAGGATCCAAAAGAGGAGGGACCTAAAACCATCTGTATGCTATTCTAAAAAAGGTTATTTGTTTAAACATAGAATCATTACGGAGAATAGAAAAAACGATATTTAACTGATTGCATGGTGCGATCAAATTTTGATGTATACAATGGGTAAAAGGTCCCTTCAAGGTTGCTCGGGATACAAGCGGGGGCAGGTTAGGTGCTAGGACACTGAAGTGAGTCACTTGTAAAACTAAAAAGCCAAGTTGCCCGGCTAATCATTAGTCCAGTGATAAGATTGTTTAAATGAAAGACTCTAAAAGTCCAGGAAGGATCCGTGGTCCGCTGTGACAGTGTAATCTAAGAAATCAAAATGGCTCTGGAATAATGACAGAGAAGAAAGTGGCCAAGCCTTCAGTTCGAGAGGTCGACAAAGCACCCACGACTTCTACTTTTGTAGGCCAGCGGTGGTGGGTACCTCAGTTTGCCTTGATTGAATTAAGAGCTTGGGGGACCGAAAACTGTCGATAAGCTGAATGGATGAAAATCGTAAAGCCGATGTTTAAAGCCGTATTCTTTGGGTTCAGGGCTACAATGATGCCCTGCCTACAGGTCCGGACTCCCAATTTATTCTACGCCGGCCTAAACATTTTTCTGCGCAGGGTCAGCAACGCTGGGCAAATGCATACAACGTGCTCCAGAGATTCGTCTGAATTGCCACATCCCCTACACACAAGGTTGCTGGAGGAGCGCCGCCATGGTGGAAGATGTTTCAAGTTGAGCCACTCTTCTAGCCTGAGGGCCAAGAATCATTGCTTTAGATGTTGGGAGTAAGAACAAGCCAAGTGTGGCAGGGGAGTGGCCAACTGATAGGAATTAATTACTGCCCATGCTTGCTTACTTTGACTAGAGACTCTCTATCTAACATTGTGGAGTTGAATGCGCTTCTTAATGCTTAGTTTAAAAGCTTTTTTTCCGGGGTTGAGGACCACAGGTCATTTGCTGATAGTTGTAACCTGCATTCATTGAAATATCGACTATGTGAACCACCAGGGTTATTGACACTGATATCAGTCCATAGCAGGGACTCAAGTGAGCCGGCTCTGGCCTGTCTCAACTTATGACAGAGATTAAGAAAGGCCCCCATGCTTTGAAGGGCGTAGTTTATAAGGTCTAACTCCAAACCGATCTGAGCGGCTGACAAGGTTTTTGGCAGCCGGAGCCCCCTTTTGTAGATTTTGATTTCGTGTTGGTTAAGTGTGATACTAAGCTTACCAAGAGAGATCTCAAAACCGTACGACAGGGTGGGGCCTATCTTGGCTCGCATTACTTACAGCTTTGCAGCTAAGTTGGGACCAGTAAGCTTTTTGGAGAGCTTAGATAGGCTAACTTGAAGGGCTGTGGCTTTCATGGCAATGTTTAATTAATGTGCACCTTGAGTCGATGAGGATCCCCAAGTACCTGTAGATTTTGCCAGCTGGAATTTGGACATTGTTATACGACCAGCCACCACCTCTGTACTGCTTCCTGCGGAATATTGACCACTTGAGTTTTTTTTAAGGTTTATCTCCAATTTGTTTATGGTGGCATATCTGTATAAGGTGTTTAGCAACCATTGCAATCCAACTCTTGTACGGCTAAAGAGAGCGAGGTCATCTATGTATAAGAGGTTACAGATCTCTGCACCACCAATCTTGGGGGGTGACTGTTTATTGTGTCCAAATCTGCTGAAAGGTTGGCTAAAAAAAGATTAGAAAGCAGCGGTGCTAGCACACATCCCTGTTTCACTCCTCTTGTCGTCGGAATTTTTCTGGATAGATGCGATCCGGTGCAGATCTTAACTTGGCTCCTGGTGTTGGTATGGAGCTGAATGATTGAGTTCAGCAGTTTGGCTGGTATTCCCCAGTTGGTTAATTTGGCCCAGAGAGACTCCCTTGGTATATGATCAAATGCGGCCTTGAAGTCCACAAAGCAGCAGAAGAGCGCATTGGCTGTTGCAATTGCTTTGTCAATAAGAATAGATAAGGCTAGGAGGTTGGCCAATGTGCCTGAGTTTGCCACAAACCCCGTTTGGTTTTTAGGTAGCAGTCCTTTTGAATCATCCCAACTCTTCAGGTCTTCCAGCAACAGCAAAGTGGCAAAGAACTTCGCCTCAATGTCCAGTAATGCTATCAGCCTGTAGATACTTGGGGCTGCTCTTGAGCCAGACTTATGAATAGGTTGAATAAGCGTGCCATGCCAAGGATCGGGTATGGCCGAGATTCGAAGGGAGTAATCAAACAGGCTGGCTAGCTGCTATGACCCGATGGGTATGTTCTTTTTGAACAGGGCCTGTGGCAGGCCATTTGGGTGTGGAGTTCCGTCCGATCTAGCATTGGTTAAAACTTTGGCCAGCATTATGGGGGAGATTGAGGTTTTATCTGTTAGTTTTTACTTCACACTTGCGGGGTGATCTGCCGTTCTCGAGGAGGAATTATCACAGGTGGTGCCTTCCACTCTTCCGCCTGAAAGTGGCTGGCGAGAAAGGTTGCCCAGTCATGCTCAGCTATATTTGCGCTTCCCAGGCTGCGATTTCCATTAGATTGGTTGTTTACTAACGCCCAAAATTTCTGGGGTTCCGGCTCTTACTTGCGTAGAGGAGGGAGCACCATAGTTGCTGAAGGTGGCGTTGTTTGTCGGATCGGCACATCTGTCTGTTATTGTTTTGTGCAACTTTATAGCTCTTCAGTAAAGAGTCTGATTCTGGATATCTACTGGCTGCCCTGAGGGAGGCATTTCTGATGTTCTCTAGTGCTCTTGTCTGGAGGGAGAGCGGAGCCTGCTTATACCTGGGTCCGGCAGAATGATGCGGTAGCAGGTTGAATTGCTTTAAGAGGAGGTGGCAGAAAATTGCCCAGTAATTTACTGGGGAAGCAGACCACTGAGTGAACTGTGTTATTAGTTGCTCGCATGCTCCCATAATCGTTGTACTAATAGCATCACACTTGATCTTAGACGTTTTAGGTTTTTGGAGTAGACTCCTGTATGAGTGGGTTTGGCAGGTTCGTGATGCTCTAGATTCAAGGCAATTGTAGTGACCTGAGGAGGCTATCTGAGTCCTCTGGGGTCCCTTGGAAAACGTTGGTGTTGATGTCCCCAGTGAGGAAACAGTCTGCGTGTTGGTTATCCCCTACCAAATCACACAGAACAGTGGATAGGTGGTCAAGTTGGAGCCTTTTTGTTTGAGACTTTGGATTAATGTAGGCGTTGAGAAGTAACCAGGGGCGCTTCTGTCTCCATGAGTTGATTATAATTCCTAGGAGCCAGTTCACCCAGAAACCTAGTGTTTCAATGGGACCTTTTGATGCTGGTTGAAATGTATATTGACAAACCTCCCTTGGGCCGGCCAAATTTCTGATCTCTTACGGCCGGCTTCCAGTATTCCAAATAGCCGTTTAGGGGATAGTTTTGTGTAGCCCAGGTTTCCTGGAATACAAGAAAGTCATGACCAGAAATAAAATTACAAATCTCTGGGGAATTTATTTTGTGGTGGAAGCTACTAATGATCCAGCAGCATATGGTTGATGTATTTGGCAGGGCGCAGTGGTAGGGAATACGGGTTGTAAATAACACCCATTGGTGTCGGAAGCTTTGCTGGGAGGTACCTAATGTGGGGACTGTGCATCATGTCAAGCCTGTCTTTTAGTCGACAAGGTAGCCATCCCTAGTCTTGCTCTGGGACTGTTATAAGAGGCGTGACCCAAGGAGTTGCTTTGGTGAGTGTCTGGCCTTGTTTTTTTTTTTAGAATCTAATGCGTCTTGAGGCTTTTTTCAGCAGATGTCCAGCAAGAGCTTTGCATCTTAAACGGTGGAGGTGCCAGCACAGGTGGATACCTTAGGTCACAATAAGGGCAGATTTTAATACCCATTGATGGAAAATGTCAGAGCTGTCTAAAAAGGCATAGGCCCAAATATTAGATTTAAATGTTACCAGGGTGGTGTTGGACAGTTGTGCGCCTCTTGGAGGAAGGAATTTGATATACTTAATATCATTAGATACTAGTGCATCGAATCCTGCAGTTGCTTTAGGTAATATAATAATGTTGCACCTGTTGAGAATGTTGTGCTAGCCTTTTGACTGGTATTCAGGGATAAATAGAATCTTAGGGGAATCACTGGCTGTATCCTGTTTCTGGTTATGTGGCTTCTCTGGGTCAGGATTTTCGGCTAAGTAACCATCGAAGGTTTCGTTGCTGGACGTGGGGATTGCTGAGACACAGACTGTTCAGCCATGCATTCTCCCGATGGCCGTAGCCAATTTTTAAAAGTGACTTTTAGTTGGTTGGATCCGACACTAATCGCGAGGCCCTGATCTTGGCAGTGTGTGGATTGGGATGGAGCAGGCGGTGTTTCCATTTCCGTTATTAATTCAGCATGATAAGAACCCATTGGAACTTCTATTCCTTCTGTCTGTCCTTTACTTTTGATAGTCTTGACCTTGTCGTTGTGTTTTGGTATTAGTCTCATGGGGCTTGAAAGGCAGGAATGATAAAGTGGAGGAAGTATTTCAGCGGGCTGAGAGCCAGGTGGCAAGGGGTGCGAGGGTCGTTGAGCACCATGTGGGGGGCTGGCCTCTTGACTCTGGTCTCTTGTGTTGGTAATAGTTGGTAATTGCGTGTGCTGAATCCCAGAGTGCTCCTTGATAGTATTTGACCCCTCCTCGAGATTTTTGAGTGATTTGTGGGCAAGTATGTTCCGCGGATGCTTCTGCCCTGCCCAGCCTGTGCCAAGGTTTAGATTGTGTCCGGCATTAGATGTTTTGAACAAGAGGAACAGTTTAAGAGAGTCCGCTCTGATTTTTGATAGTGGCTTGTTTCTTTGCTTACGCTGTCTTTTCTTTTCTCTCTTGCTGAGTAAACGAGGAGGTTGTTCATTGGTTAAATCGGTGTGTGAGGTCGGCGAGAGGGGCATTGAGTCTGACCTAGAGTCAGCTGACAAAGAATAGTTGCTCCTAACTGACGGGCTTTGATGCGGAAATACAAGGCCCTTGCCTGAGGGTGCCAAGGCTTGAGCTCTGAAGGAAGAATTTAGTACTTCATAGTCGGTGGCCTTGTGGATCTCTGTCAACTGATGATCCGCAGGGGCTGGAGCCTTTGTGCATATTGGACCTCGTGCTGGTTCGGAGCGCTCTGGGGGTTTTTGGTCCCGGGTGTCATTGTTCTCCTTTTTCCAACCTGTGCCTTTTGTGAGGAATTTTACTTTGTCTAGGACACTATTTAGGAAATTCGGGTGACTAGATAGGCTATCTATAATCGGGGAGCAACAGCAAACAGACTGTACTAAGTTGGAAGCTGATTGGGCCTGTGTTATTAGTTTGTTCAGGTCTTCGAGCTTACTATTGATGCCGGCCGTGAACTCGACTGGAGTGTTCAGGAGCTCCACTTGGATATCCAGTTTATCTTAGTGATAGTTTGAGGCCGTTACTGTTGTTTGGAGGGTTTGCAGCAACTGAGGCCAAGCGGAGGTCAATAAAGCAAGTGTGGGGTCTTGTGTGCTAATATCTGACTTCCGTCTAGAAACGTGGGCTGAGTCTGTAGGAAGGAAAGATAGCCCCAGAAGCGATTGATTGTTTACATCCTTAACTACTTGCTGCTGTAGGGGGGCTGTTGTTAAGCCCTTGTTCGTTTGGGATTGAGGCAAAAGTGATTTAATATCTCCCTTTGATAATCTAGCCGTCTGAGCAGCGGGGTTAGAGGGATCCGAACTGAAAGAAGATGCCCCACTGCTCTTACCTGCACGGGCCGCGCCTGTTCACAACGTATCAATGATAACATAAACATAACATAACATGTGTATTTGTAAAGCGCACGTTCACCCATAGGTCTCTTGGCGCTGAATAACAGATGTTTATTGTTACCCAACTCAATGGTACACGATCTCCTTACTGTGACTCCATGTTGGTTTGCCCACCGCAACTGACCTGCATCGAAGACCTGCTCCGAACATCCGCTCTCCGCTGGGACTTTAATCACGAGCGGTCGGCACTGCGTGGGGCTTTTTTTTATAGCGCCACAGCCAAGATGGCACCCGAGTCCGAATCTCGCGAGGTCTCGGGTAACAGCAAAAAGGCCTAGAATGGAAACCGAACATCACATTTATGCCTACAACGCAAACAGTAAAGAAGTATGTGTAAGCGGGCAAGGTCACACAGTATATTGTTCACATGGTGCTAGCGTTCAGTTCAATAAACCCATAGGCAGTAATGTGGCCGTCGTCAAAATACACCTATAACTGGGGACTAAATACACCTGGTGCCAGATATTGTCTTGTGGATTACCAGCCGTAGCAAGCGCCCTGTTCCTTGTCTGTTCCTTGTCACTATCTACTCTTTGGCACCCATACCAGGGAAGTGTTACAGCAAACAAATGATGGATGGAATGCTGACAATGCAAACATTCTCCCCCAGTCAAAAGATCTGGGTTAAATCCATTGTTCTTTTGCCCACTACGCCACCCCAGTTTGGACCCAGCCATATGCAAATCAGTCTTGACCCTGTGCCCCATGGGAACAGTCCAGACCGAACTGCCAGGCCAGGTCCTCCCTGGACCGGAAACAAGCATCCTGGGACCGGTTTCAGGGTATGTCACCCTTCTTCAGCCAGGCTAGCTTGAATCCAGTGGCACAGTGAGCAAGGGACCCATGTCTGGGCATACCAATCCCACTTAGGGCGAAACGTGTTACAGCAAACAAATGATGGATGGAATGCTGACAATGCAAACATTCTCCCCCAGTCAAAAGATCTGGGTTAAATCCATCGTTTTTTTGTTCACCATGCCATTTTGGACCCAGCCATATGCAAATCAGTCTTGACCCTGTGCCTCATGGGAACAGTCCAGCCCGAACTGCCAGGGCCTGGTCCTCCCTGGACTGGAAACAAGCATCCTTGAACCGGTTTCGGGCTTTCAGCCCTCATCAGCCAGGATAGCTTGACTCCAGTGGCATGGAGAGCACGGGACCCACGTCTGGGCATACCCGTCCCACTCGGGGTGACAAATGCAAAAAGAACAATTGATGGACAGAATGCAGAACAATGTCATACATTCAACCCAGTACAGAGATCTGGGCCTAAATCCATCGTTTTTTTGCTCACCATGCCATTCCAGTTTGGACCCAGCCATATGCAAATCAGTCTTGACCCTGCAAGTGGCCTTTTCAGGGTTAAACATTTCAAAGACAGGACAACAGGGTAATTATCACTCTATCCCGACTCTAGGACCCTATACTCATCTAAGAAAAATAACAAAGGAAGCAAAATTAGGATATAATCCACAACAGTCTCATATCCCTTTCCTTCCCACGTATATAGGGGCCTCCAAAGTGCTTAGTACTATCATATACAGAGATTGCATTAAAGCATTTGCCTGTTCACCTTGTGGCGAATGCTCAGGATGGATGATGAAAATATCCTCCCCAAAGAGTCATCCCGGGATAACTGGCAGGCCTTTCGTGCATGGGTGAAGGTTAAAGTCACCAATCATAACTATCGAGGTAGGCTGTGTAGAACTAAGACCAGAGTACAGAGAACGTGACTTCCAGTTGCAAATATTAAATGTGAGAAAGTTCATTTTGTCAAGAAAGGTGAGCAAAACTACACCTAGGTTAGGGGAATTAGATTTCAACTCGACCATTGAGCAGTTTAAAGAAAAACCTCACCCTGGCCCGAGGTTGAGGGAGTAGCTGGACAGAAAAAATGGACAAACATCCAAAAAAGGTATGGCTCTGTCTGTCCAGATTTCTTGAAGGGCCAGGATACCATATTGTTTAATATAATCTAACCAATGTAGGACCTTAGTCTTCTCCTCAAGTCCTGCTATGTTCCAGGATAGAAAGCTAAGCTGTCCAAGATTGATATCCCCTGCAGATGAGGAAGGCGCCCCCAATTCCCTTCAGTTTACACTTTTTGGACAGCCAGAGGAGGGTAGTCAATCTACTTCTTCTAGTGCAGCGAGGGCCTCGTATCTATTTGAATAGGGAAAAGGCGTGGTTTTCATGCAAACTGAACTCTGGTAAACCCCTTGCTGGAACCACTCCCTCAAAAGTGAACCAAGTCTTGGCAAACGGGAATGGATAACAGTATCTGGTTTATAAAAGAACCCACATGGATGAACCCTAATGCTGCTATTTGGGTTTAACCTTTTTTTTATATAATCCTAAAATGCCATCAACCACCGAACTGTTAGAAAAATTACCCACAATGCAGACTCCTTGGAAAGCTTTTGGGCTCCAACTGACCCACCCGATTCTTGGAGCCATAATGATGTGGTTATAAATATTTACATCAGACCCCACCTTAGTAGTCAACCAGTGCGTCACTTTGTTTCTCAACTAGTCAAACTTTTTGTCAAGCAAGTGGGCAGGGCTAAACGTCAAGCAAGGGGTGGCTCTAACACTTCAAGCACTTGGGCAAGGCTACCTCAGAGCCAATATGACAAAATGGAACAATATATTGAGATTTGTAAAAATAGTGGAAAAAACTGATAAGATTACAACAAATGTGATTTTTCTGGAGATTTTTACCTTATAGGCTGCTGTCCGTGATCTTTGAAAAGGGATTTAATGCATTTAAAACTAAAAAGAACCTTCTACCAATTTTATTATGAAACATATTAGAACCGTTTTTCGCAAAGTTATTTCAAGAAGATAACACTTTTTGCAAATTCTCACACAATTCTTTATGGGACAGGAAAAGGTTCTTGTGAAATATTTATAAACACAGGCAGATCCAGGAAGGAACTCCTTCCTGATTGTTGACTGAACGCATGTTTTCAGTCTGTCCATAAGGACATTCAGCATTTCTATCTTTGATGCTGCACATATGTGTGCATGTCTCCAAATATGAAGGTTGGTGGATTGACACACATGATGTTGAGGGTGGGGGTGTGACTAGCAAATTATCAGTTTTATTTTTAACGCACCTTTTCTTCCTCCTGAGATTGAAGGAGTGCCAATCAGTTGTCAATATTACTGCTTGTTACTTACTCTACCATGAATCTGCACTATACTACATAAAAACAAAACAGTTGCTGATAGTACCTTACATTAAGCAGTTCTCACATACTTGTGATACTTATCCTCAAGACATCTGCCTCCACCTTCAAATAAGCACAATAAGGGTTTTTCTGGTTGTTCTGAACAGGAAGAAAAACCTTCCTCTCTGGCAAAAATATGACTTTTCTGAAAATGCCAGGATGACTCCGACTGGCCAGATGGAGGTCAGATGCAACATTACGTGGACCGCTGTGAAAATCTACTTCAGATGCTTGAGTTCTTTAAGGGAATGAGCAACAGATATCAAATCAAGTTTTTCAATATTACTACAGATTCTTGGCCCATATGTACTCCATGAGTAAATTCTCATTCCAAAAGACTGCCATGCTTCAATTCGTCCATTTTACGTTTCAAAAGCAAGCAATAGTTCATGTACTCAGAGAGGAACAAGGGACTTTAGACTACTAAATAGACTTTCTGGTTGGGAACTTGGGAAGTCAACAGGGAGATTCCAGGTGATCCTCTGTATTAGGGAAGTCAATCTATGGGTACAGAAGATTCCCTTTGTAGTGAAGACCCTGTAGAGAAAAATTCCAAAGGGAGCATTGATAGTAACGATCAATCTCCTGGATGCCTATCTTCATATTACATAGCTGCATGCCACCAAAAATGCTGGGTTTTGCAATTTGGACTTTGCTCTGTTTCAAGTGTCCTTGTCAAGATGGTGGCTCCCATTGCTTCTCTTCCCCATCTTCAGAGTTAGAATATGTTTCTTTATCTGGATAACGGGCTTCTAAATGTTTCTTCTCCAGAAGGGACTTAGAAAGGAATTGCTCTTGTCTGACGCTGCAAGGATTTTTCTTGAATCTGTCAAAATGTCAGACAGAGCCATCTCAAAACAGATGTTTAATTGGAGCCCATTTCTGCACAGACCTAGATATATTTTATCTGCCTGCATTTGGAGCAGAAAGATTAAGAACCACACTAACATATTTACTGTCTCTTTCAAGCTCCAGTCAGACTGTTTTAGAAAGTTCAGGGACAAATCGTCTCAAGCATATTTGCAGTTTCATGGGTACATTTGCATCTTGACCCACTTCAACTTCATATTCTACACCACTTGAATCCGGAGCCACAGAACTATGACCTGTTGATTCCTGTTGCAAGTTCTGTACATCCTCTGCACTAGTAGTTTATTGCAGAATCCTTAATGAGAGGTTTTCCACTTCATGCAGGTTTTCCGATGGTGCCAACAAAGGAGGTCAGTTCCTTAGGATGGGGTGCCACCTTAGAGACACTGTCAGCTCAAAGATGATGGACATAGACAGGCCGCAGGCACTCTTCAAACTGAAGGGATCTGTCTGCAATACACCGATTTCTGTCACTTCCAACATCAAATGAAGGGATGAAATGTTCTAGCAAAGGCAATACAGTGACTGTGCTTATTTGAACTGACAAGTAGGACTTCAATCAATTTCTCTCTGTCTAGAGGCCCTACATTAAGAAGTTTGGGCAGAATTGCATCTTCTCTCCTTAAGGGCTTCTCACATCGGGTCAGACAGATGAACAGATTAAGAAGGATATTTCCACCTCTCAAGGCCCGTGCTTATGCCCATCAATCTTCAAGATATTATGCCGAGGTTTTAGGGGACTTTTGTAGATTTATGTGCCTCCCCTGATAATGCCAAACTGCCCATGTTTTGCTTCCACTATCCCTCGCCAGTGCCTTGGAAGATGGACGCTGCTAGTTTTCCTTTGGCTTCGTCATCTACTCTGTGCCTTTCCTCCTTTACCATTGATCTTCATACACTTCTTTGAAATAGAGATGAACCATTGGATGTTGTCTGGTGCTTCCATTCTGGCTAAGCAGGTCCCAGTTCCCCCTTTTTTGTCCATGTCCAATCTTTAAGTTTGGAAACTCCCTGTTTCTCTTTCTCCTCAGCTTCCTGGTGGGTTATTGAGTAGGGTGTCTGCCTCGCTTTCTGAGTGTGGAGTTTTAAAGAATAGGTTTGCAGAACACCAGACTCGCAAAACATCTTAACAGGGCCACTACAATCAGAAATCTAGATGTCCCTTCACTTAAAAATCCTATTCTTAGCTTTGGAAATCTTTCCAATATTGGTGAACTACTCACTCTCTCTCCTCTATTCAATGTAAACTCATTTCTGTATTACCGTTTTGCTTGGAGAGTTTTAAGGAAAATCTTGCTGTCCCCATCATAAGAACACGATGGGCAGCAATTTGACCATTTCAAGATCCTTGGGTCCGTTTGGGTGAAGAGGAGGTTCTGATTTCCCATGTCCTGAAAGTTTTTTCTTCTCTTGTACTATGTTTAGGCTTTCTTCTGCTCCTTGGCTCTTGCATCTGGTCTTAAAATCAATTCGGGTATCACCTTTTGAACCTTTATCTTCAGTTGATCTTACATTTCAGACAATGAAGTTTGTTTTTCTGGATTTTAATCTCTTCAGCTCGTCGGAATTGGTGATCTCGGTTTTCTTTATTGTGCAGACCTCCCTTCCTGGAAATCCTTGAGGACGGTATTGTGCTTTGTCCAGATCTTGAAGTTCTCCCCAAGACAGCAGTTTGCTTGTCTTTTTCCCTTTTCCCCCGTTCTTCTCTGGGTGGGGAAGTTTTACATTCAATTGGTGTAAAGAGGGCAATTGTGATTTATTTGGAATGTTCTAAAAGTATTAATCTGATCATGTTTTTGTAACTTTTATAGGAGTTTGAAAGGGTACAAGGATTCATTAGCCAATAGTCCTTAGATTTCTTTTCTTCAATTTCTTTAGCCTACTCCTTGGCTTATACTTCTTTTCCCTGTGTACCTCAAGGATAGATACACAAGGGGTGTGGTTACCTCCGTGGTGTAACTCCAGGGGTTTTCTTAATGTGAAATTTGAAGAACGGCTACTTTGGTCTCTTCCCTCACCTTTGTACAGCAGTGCAGGCTACACAAGTAATTGTCTGAAGGTTGCTCTTTTGGACTCGGCATACAATGTTCTGTCCTGCGTTAAATTGTGTATATCACCAATAAATTATTCACTGGGTGTTTCATTAGTAAGTAATATACTGTGTGCATATTATTTTATGTTATAGGTTGAAGGCTGGTTTTTGGCTTTGGTTTAGCACCTGTAAGGATGAGGATGAGGGATGTAGGGGTAATGTTTTGATTACTTACTAGTACTCTTCATCACTCCTTATACTACTCATCCTCATCACAGACATCACAAAAAGCCCACCATTCTTTGATGTCAGCTTTCGATTTAGCTAGGATAAGTCAGGGCATATGCTGGGAAGCCATCCCTTTTGTAGCACCTAGCAGAGTGGATGTGTTCTGTCTTTTCAATGTGCTCCTGAGTTCTTCCTCTCTGGAGATAGGCTCACCTAACAATTGATGGTTTTGATGAGGACCATTAGGATTAAGAGTAATGAAGAGTACTTGGATGTAACCAGGACATTATTGATTGTACCATATTATACTGATATGTGCAAAGAAGTAAAATAATTCCCATGTAGACCAGACACCCTAGGAAAACCTATGCAGCTTGGATTGGTCAGACTCAACATTTCTTTTATAGTTCTGGAAATTGTATTTGTGATGTTATGCAGTCTTTCACTTTGGTCTTCTTATTCCTGGTTAACATTAAATTGTCCTCTAGCTAAAGACGTGCATAATTATTTGGCTGCCATAGTGTAATGAGTGACAGCTTCTTATCAGAAACAAATTAGCTGAAGTTCCACAGTGTTAAAACAGAATACACTGCAACTGGCATCCTGGGCCAGGTGACAAAATATATTTGGAATTGCCAGAAGTAAAGCGGTCTCATAATGCTTTCAAATTCTGGTGTGTGTACAATTGCTGACTGAAACATTGAAGGTTTTGAATCCAAGGCTGGAGGAACTTCTCCTCTATTTGAGGCCCCTGAACTACATTTATCCTGCCTTGCTCACTAAAAACACTCCTTTGCTCATCAGATCATTTATTGGTGAGAGGAGCAGTGTGTGGGAACAAAATGTGCTGAACACAAGTCTGCAGCACCTAAAATACACATTCCTTATGTTCACAGTTACATGGGTAGGCCCATTCACTGGTGTTCAGTGGAAAAGATGGGTTGGGAGTACAGGGGCAGTACAGGTAACATGCTGTGTTCCCCTTGTGAAGCTGATCTGAAAATGGCACACAGGAGGAACAGAGGATGGGGTAGAGAAAAGGTGGGAGGGCAGAATAAAAAAACAGCAATGCAGCCAGCTACAAGGCCCAAGAGTTCACCCCAAGTAGGTTCTGTAAAAATAAGAAAACACATGCACAACACAGTACAACAGGAACAGCAGCACCCGAAATGCACATGCCTTATACCAGTGTTTACATGGGATAAGTAGAGCACTCAGGCTGAGCAGGATGCAGCATTTATTAGTATCAGCCAAGAGCCTAGAGTGAAATTTACTATTAGTTCACACAGGGAAGCAATCAAAGTTGCAGCTCTGTGTTGCGTGTCTGAAAAAAGAGAGAGCAGGACAGCACCATAGCTACAAAGATATAGCACTGCTACTCTCTTTCCATGCACTGGTACAAAGTCAGACTGCTTAGTGCCATGTACATACCTTTGCATTATAGTATAAAGGTGTATGTGTAAGTCTAGCATAGGTTTTGTACTGAAAGGATACCCTTCCGGTGCTAAACACCACTACCCATATTTACAAAATTTTCATGCTGCAAAGGAACTTACTGTGTTGTGTCGGGTGAAAGGGAGAGAGCAGAAATGCACCATAATTACAAAAATATGACACATTTCTGCTCTTCCTGAACACATTTATTCTTAAAGGTTTATTCCTCTTTGTATGTGTGCTGCAGAATGCAGGACACATACTAACCAGGAGAAATAAAGATATTTCTCCGCGTCATTATAGCCTAAGACAGGTGCACCATTTTGGCTCAAACCTGGGTTTACAGAAATTAGTAAATCTGGGCTTTTGTCAAAATACATGGGTGGATGCACCAAAATGCAGATGCTCCAACCATGTTATGCCTTCCTGGCCAGAGTGTATGCGTTGCCTTGAGTTACTTGTTTTCTTTCACAAAGCTATGCAATTTGGGCTTTGGGTGGCTTTGTAAATACCGAAATATATTTTGCGTTGCGGCTGTGCTAAAAAAGTGGCGCGCCCACGATGCAAAATGTTAGTAAATCTGGGCCTATGTTTAGACTAACTATTCAAACTTTTACCACTTTGTATGTGTGCTCTACAGTGCAGCAGAAATGCAAAGTTTGAAAAGTTTGGAGAAATAAAAACATTTCTCCTACTTTGTGCTTGCCTCGAGGAAGTGTAATTTTTTGGCGCAAAGCCATATCTAGCATTGGTTGTAGAGAGGTCTTTGTATAAAAAACATTGTTGTTCGAGTGGGAACAGCCATGTGGGATGACCCCTTGACAGAAACTAAATCAAAGCAGCGCAAGGCACTACTTTGCCTTACCTTTAGGGATCTTTCCAGTGAAAACAAGTTGTGCACCAACAAGTTATTGGCAGATTTACTAATATTTCATGCAATGCAGCTCAGTAATCAAATTATGATTTGGCCCTGCTACTTTCTTCTAAAGCCCTGGCCCATGTTCAAGCTCCCTACTGCATAGGGCTTTGCGTAAAAACCATGCATTGTGACATGGGAAGGTCCATGTACCACCAATGATATGCCCCCTTGATGCAAATTTGTGCATAGCTCTGTTTGTGTTACTTTTTAAACAGCGTTCAAATAAAAAAACTTTATGCGCTGAAAAGTATACAGTTTATCAACACTTTCCGTCACTTTTGTGACTTTGTACCAGTGCAAAGTGTTAATACATCTGGCCCCTAGTGTTAGAATGCAACTTTTCTTACTTTCACTTTCTTTTTAAATAGTGCCTCGTATTGTGAATGGTTTCAAAGCACTAAAAGTAAATAATTAATAATTAAGTTTTCATTTTTTTACACTTTTTGTTTTTACTTGGAAGGCAACATCCTTCTCATGCTTAATTTGTCCCTCTCTTGATTACATACTGCTGACAATTTGTATTTTCTGCCACTAGCTGTAGTGTGGCAGTGGACACATTCTATGCATTTGTAGATTGACTGGGAAGTGTTAACAGTGGCTCTCACACCTACTGTCCTTTCCCCAGACACTTCAGGTAGCCTTGATGGTTACCTTTCAAGGGCACTGAATAGGCAGTCAGAGCGGGGACAGCAGGGGTCCCAGTCAGCAAATGAAAAACAAAACAAAGCCTCATAAGCCAGTAAATGGCTTTTGAAAGGCCGGCAAAGCACTTTGGATGAAGCTGACTTTGTGCCTCCCGTAGCCCCGGCCTAGAGCAACTGAGGGCAGCTGGAGTATTGTCTTTCAGTGTTTCATGCTGCAGCAGCTCGGGCTTTGAAGACGACGGGGGGGGGGGGCTAAAGCCCATTCAGCCCAATGGGCGTCGCGCACCTAGTCACTGTTCAATATTAGAGTTGTATATTTGAATTGCGGTAAAAAATGGGATCTCTGCGACAAAAGCAGTAATCCACTCAGCTATCCACATAAAATACACATCTGTGATCTGCACAGTACGCAATTTTTGCAGCAGGCATATTATTAACCCTCTGCACTACTTTATGGTGAGTCAAAACTGCCACTAGACAAAACTGATCTCTCTCTCTCTAGCATGCAGCAGGTGTTTTAAAATCATAAGTTATTGCTAAACACAGTGCCCGCTCTGAGGTCAGCGCCCCCTTTCCCAGGTCAAAGCCCAGTGTGGCTGCACTGGTCGCACCGCCCTATAGCTGTCCCTGAGATTACTTAATTCCCGGAACTTATAGCACTTTGACATTTTTTTACATACAAGGAGTGCATTAAACTAGCAGTATCACAGCTAAGTCAAGCATAGCATTTCTTTGCATGTCTTTTATTCAGAGGAATAATCCTTGAACTTAATTCTGGGTCTCATTGAAAACCTGTACAAAAAAATCTGTTGATGGTTATATACAAGTACTGAATGCATATGTTTATGAGAGAATGGATTGTTGACATTATACCTAATGCATAATACACATTATCTATATATACAATACATAGGATTTTGCAATCCCTGTATAAAACATGTCTCTAATTTCTTTATTTAACCCATTTGTGACTAACCAATCGCCTATTATAAAAGATGGAAGTGAGAACTCAATTGTATTAACCTATTACTGTTCACTTCTGATATGCAATGACTGCCAGAGCCAGCAGCTGAGGGGAAAGGCAGGTCACAGAGAATAATTAAAGCAGCTGTTTAAAGAACTAGAACGAAATGTTGCTTTTCTTTCTTCTCCTTTTGTTCTAGCTGTAGGGTGATCTGCAGAAAGTAGATATTTATGACAATATTTTTTTTTGCATTTCTTAAATAATAATAGAAATGTTAGAATCGTTCTGCATGTTTCTATTGCACCTTTTTTTTAAAAAAACTATTAAGCTGATTCAAATATGTAAATTTACAACAAATAGCTAACAGCTTTTTTGATCTGTGCAATTTTGCTCTAGGGATTCTATTTTTATTTTTCACGTTTCCAAACATGCTTTCTATTTCGTATGAAAGAACTATACACCAGGAATTTAAGTGGTTTTTGGGAAAGGGGAAGGTGTGACCATGTATTATAAGGAAAAAAGTAAACCCTGCCAAACATGATAAGGATATTGCAAGTCACCTCGTACTTCCAAACGTTATGAAGGAACTCGGCCTTCGGCCTCTTTCCTCAGTATTGTCCTGGAATTCTTTGGTGACTTGCAATATCTTTATTAGGTACAGAAGGCTGTACTTTATCCCATATGCAATCACTTCTAACGTGGTTAAAGTGAAGATACGATTTATTTTACATATGATTAAAAATCTCAGTTCCCTTAAAGCACAGTTAAGTGGAATCATGGTTACAAAAAATAAAACCATAAAACCTTGAGACTGGCCAGTTCTCTTTAGCTTTACAAATTATATTTTGCACCCCTAACATGCACTTCTCATGACCTCCTACAGTATCTCACTAGTGACAACCTTGCACCCAGTCCCACCTGCACACACATTTGACTGTGTGTGAATGAGATTTGTCACCTGGCTTGATCTGCAGGAGAGACCTGCAGCCAAGCCACCAGGCAACCAACCCTAGTGTGCATGTGCAGTTACAATTGGGTGAATGATCTGGCTCATAGCTACGCCTTGCAGGCAGTCACCCGAAAGACAATGTCTACTATGTTGAGTGTCTGGCTGTGTACAACAGGAGGTGTTGTCTTGGAGGCTTTTCTGTATCATTATGCTGTGTATTACTAGTTGGGTAACGAACCCCTGTTACACATGGTGTGTGGTTATGTGAAACATGGATTGTGTGGTCCCAACTAAGTAGGTAGTTAACTCCAATTGTGCCTGTCCAATGGCTGTGCACAGTAACCCTTGGGTGGAATACTTTGTCGCACAACAAGTAATATATTGAAAGGCTCATATATCTAACTCCCAGCACAGAAAGCATGTGGCCATGTGCAGCTGAGGTTATGCACAGAGCTATGGGGCACGGGGTCTGGTGTACATTTAAGATATACAGTAGTCTTACCAGCACTGAAGGTGTTTTTCTTTTTTGTTTTGCTTCTTTTCTTTTTTTTTTGTTCTATGAAGAAACTTTTTGTATGATTGTTTTTATTGTTTTTGTTTCTCCAACAGATTTTAGTAGCAAACAGCCACTTTATAAGTTTTTCTGAAAAAAAATATTTTCATATTCTTTTCAACACGTGAGATCATTTTCTTTTATATTCAGTGAAGTACTCTGCAAACAGTACTAAACTTGCATCATTTTCCTCTAATTGCCCTTCCAATATGTCTTGAGAAATTGCCTTGTCTTCTTCACATCTCAGTTATTTTTGTTGCTTCATTTCAGCATTGGATATCTTGTAAGCAGATGTTTTTTCATGATTGAGGTGCCAACAGAGTAGTTATCTTTCTCTTTCTCTTTTTCTCAGTTCTTCTCCCAGTACTTTTCTCTCCGCACAACGTGGCCACAAATTATGCAAGTGATATTGCTTGTTTTGGCTTTTTTCCAGAGGTGGATAGGTAAAAAATGGCCACATGAGCACTATCTGTGAGCCTTTGGTGGAGTAGTATATGCTTCCTGAATAATTATCACCTGAACTTGGTATTTCTCCTTTTGTAGCAAACAGCCACTTCATTTAGTTCCCCGTTTGAGAAGTGCCTCTTGCAGTGTAGCAAAGGAGTTTGTAAAACAGTCACATTATATGTCTGTGGAAACTTATTTTATTCTTTGCAGCATTGAGATTGTTATTCTCAATGTCTGCGCACAAAATGGTGACACTGTAAAGAGTAGAGACTTTTTAATGAGCATGGGTTTTTTCTAACTGTGCAAAGATCTCAAA
Source organism: Calotriton arnoldi (assembly GCA_963921515.1). Lineage (NCBI taxonomy): Eukaryota > Metazoa > Chordata > Amphibia > Caudata > Salamandridae > Calotriton > Calotriton arnoldi. The sequence goes on along the minus strand of CAWUFW010011651.1, from coordinate 492,974 downwards.
ATTTTGTGAGGGTCTCAAGGTGCTGGAGTTGCTAGCTGCTTTGCAGAGAAAGCAGTGAAAAACGAGGCAAAAGCAGGAGAAATCACCCAGAAAACCGGGGAGAAGAAGGAGAAAGCAGTGAAAAACATAGCAAAAGCAGGAGAAAACACTCAGAAAAACAGAGGGAAGGATGGGGAAAGCAGTAAAAACGAGTCAAAAGCAGGAGAAAGCACTCAAAAAAACGGGGGAGAGGAAGGAGAGATCAGTGGTAAAAACGAGGCAAAAGCAGGAGAAAGCACTAAGAAAAGTGGAGCGAAAGGAAAGAGAAGGCAGTAAAAACAAGGTAAAAGCAGGAGAAGGCACTCAGAAAAATGAGGACAAAATGGTGACATTGTAAAGATAGAGGCTTTTTAGTGAGCATGGGCTTTTTTTTTTTTAACTGTGCGAAGATCTCATTTCTAACAATCATCTTTCAATTTTTCTTTGTAATGGATTAGTGGATGCTTCATGAATCCCATCCAATAAAGAAGCAGATTGATTTTAAAGCTCTTTGCATCGCCTTTAGGGACGTTCATAACTCTGGACTGGAGTATCTTAAACGTAGGTTCCACTGTTATGTCCCAACCAGAGCTCTTCGCTCTACCACTGCAAACCGTGTTGAGGTCCCTAGGTTTAGGCTTGCCAATTTGGGAGGCAGAAGTTTGTTATCACAATGGCAAGACTGTGGAACACCCTTCCTCCTCATTTAAAAAATTCCTCTGAACTGCTCTTTTTCAGGAAGGCTCTTACTACCTGGCATTTTATCCAATAAGCACTTATCTTTTTATTTCTTATAGGTCTAGCTTCATTTCTTCTTTCCGCCAAATTCTCCTCCTATTCTGGTATCAGTGCCTGCCAGTAGTTTGTGCTTTAAAAATAAAAAATAAAAAAATAAATTTAGGAAGGTGGGTCTTCCAGCTTACGGAAGTTAATGTTATTCACATTTTCACAGTTATTGATAGCAGCTCACTTACGAGTTTTGCTGCACTTTAGCGAAATTTATCTCAACTGGTAAAAATACAAACTCCAAGGGAAAAAAGGGTGCCTTTAAGGGCCAGATGTATGAAGATACCATTTTGCGATTTCCTAATTGCGAATCACAAGGATTCGCAATTAGGAAATCGCAAAATGGCATGTATGAAGGTGTGTAGTACACCAAGGGAAAATGAGAATACTCATCAATGACTACCATTAGATGATGTCCATTGTCTAGGGCTCCAAAGAAGTCAACCGTGATTCTCTCCCACACATGCTTTGGTAGATCAGACATGTTTAATGGATGCTAGGTTGTTTTGGCAGATAAACAGTTGCACAAATGACAGGCTTTAATTCCCTTTCAACTCTTTCAGCAAGATGTGGAAACCAAACTTGGTCTTGGAAAGCTCGCTTAGTGGCGACAATTCCACAATGTCCCTCATGTGCCACTTCAAGGACTTGATGTCTCAGACTCTCCAGTATGACAATTCTCGAACGTCATGAGTCGATGGGAAAGGGAAAGTTCATTGTTCACATTTTTAAATTTCTGATATTCACTGTCATTTGTAAGCGGTCAAGTGTGCTGTTTCCAAGATTGATGTGCAATAATGTCTTTGAGTATTAGCATATCACTGTCCATGGTCATGGCAGGAATGATTTGTTCTACTGTTATAGTGGCAGGTGTACTGAATTGACGATGAAGTTAATGTAGGCTTCAGCCATTTTGGAAGTGGTACTATGACACTGTGCAGGCACTTGTGAAAAAGTAGTCAGCAGGGTTTTGATCTTTCACTGGTCGGTGTACAACAGTTTAGTCATAGTCCTGCAGTCGCAACCCCCACCTCTCAATGTGAGGGGACATCTTGGCTTTAGGATTGCCAAAGGTGATGAGCAATGTGTGATTATCTGTGACGAGTGAAATGCTTTCCATGTAGACACAGGTGAAAATGTTCACAAGCCCACACCACAGCTAGGCTTTCTTTTTCCAGTTGTGAATAGGCACATTCAGTTTGTGATAAACCTCTGGTAGCATAAGCTATAAGATGCCTTTGAGCATTTGGATGTCCTTTTGTTATGCAAGGAGCGCACCCAACCCTATCTGGCTTGTATCCTCAACAACTTCTGTATGTAGCTTTGGATCAAAGTAGGCCCTTTAAGCAGCTTTCTCAATTGCATGTTTGATTTTCTTGAAGCTTTGTTCACATTCATGTAACAATTGAAATTAAGCATTTTTGTTTAGTTAAGTCTCTTAATGGGGCACTTACTGTGGCAAAATCACATATGTACCTACAGCTGTAGCTGGCCATGCCAAGAAAAGAGCGTCACACTGTAGCATTTTTGGGGGGACAGGTGATTGACAAAGCCTGTACTTTAGCCGGATCTGGAGTCATTCCCCCATCAGAGAAAATATGGCCAACGAATATGAGTTTTGTTTTACGGAACTCTCACCTCTCTGCATTCAAAGTGAGACCTGCATCAGCAAGTAAACAGCACACTTGTGCAAAAGCTTTATCAAGTTACTGTAGTGTGGCCCCAAAGACTAATTTATCATCACTGTAATTGAAAGCATGCGTGACCGGCTCTATTATGTAGTAAATGACATCTTGAAACATTTCTGCAGCTTATGACACGCCGAAACGTAATCTTTTTTTATCTGAACAAACCAATATATGTAGAAAAGGTAGTAATGTACCTGCAATTTTCTTCTAGTTCTAATTGATGATATCCTTTGTTCAGATCAAGGCCAGAGAAGACTTTGGCACCATTCAGCCGTGTGATCATACCGGCAATGTCTGGACCTGGATGTCGTTCTCTTTCAATTGTTCTGTTACCTTGAACCATATCAACACAGATGCAACAGTTCCTTGACTGTACTTTTTATGCACTACCACTGTGGGCGAAACCCATGGTGCCGGTAGATTGCTAAATGATATCATGCTTTAGTAATGTCTCAAGTTGTTTTTCAACAGCTTTCTATAAATGAAATGCAATTCAACGATGTCACTGAACAACAGGGTGAACATCCTCATCAATATGTAGTTGCACTTTCGTTGTCTTAAATTTTTCTAATCCATGAAACAAGGATGGAAACTGATTTACTATTTCATGATGATCATTTATGTTGTCATTTACAGATATCAGTCCCATTTCAGCAGCAGTACTGAAACTGAATAAACAAGCATTTGCCGACGTCCCTTGAAGTACATAAATTGGTGCTTGTACTTTCATCTTTTTGTGCTTCATGGTTGCTACAAATGAACCTTGACTTTTTAATGGCGTAGATGCAGCCCATATATACACTTTAGTCTTCAACAGTGTGAGACGAGGCAATGGAGACAGTTTGTTGTACTTCTCCTCAGGCATGATGTTTATCGTCGCACCACTGTCTATGATAAAAGGAATGGAACAACCATTCACCTTTAGTGTGCTTTTATGACAGTGTCTAAGTGGATTTCGTGACTTCACTTGTTGATCTTTCTTCGACTTGCATTCTTCCTTTCATGCAGCCAATCCGACATGCGCACGTTCCTCTTTAGTTGACATCGCACATCCATCTTCTTCACTGTTTCTTGACAATGACGTTGAAGAACTTTTGGGCGTAGCTTCAGATGACGATCAAATTCATTTAGTTTCCATTTGTCTCAACTGATGTGGCCGCTTGGCCTTGTGGGCATGGTAGAACATCACTTCTGGAACGTTCGGGCCTCCATTTTGTTTTCTCGATGTGACGCACTTAGTTTTTCCTTCACTTTGCAAACTGGCACAAAATTGTTCTGTTTCCCACAGCCCTTTCATATTTGTCCAATGACATTTACCTTCATGTGGAAAAGAAAATCCACATCTGAAGCACAGTTTCTTTTTCTTTGCAGACATCATTTTGTAGCCCTCGACCTTGTGTCTCTGCTTACTTTTCATGTTCAGTGCTGACTCACTATGGGCTCCGCCAGCCTCCATGTCAGCAGTTTGTCATTCTGTATGTTCCTCGGCTCTTGCAGCCATGAGTACTCGCTCCAGACTGATCAATTCATCTGAATGAATTGGAAAGGCAACCATCTATGACTCTGAGATGTACGGCTTCTTCATCATTGAATTAATTGAACTTGCAATGTTTGATGAGCGTATTAAGTCTTTCGACAAACTTGTCTATTGTTTCACCAGCTTTTTGCCTTTATTGGTTAAAATGTATCTTTCATAATCGACATTGGCTTGAGCTTGATATTTGACGCCTCTTTGATTTGACTAAATCAGCATGTGGTATTTTCTTTATTACTTCCTTTACTCCTTCACCTGCAAGATTCTTGAGATATTTGATGAACTTTTTATTATCTGCTTCTTACACTGTATCAGTGAAATCATCAAAAATTTCTATCCAGCAGTCCATCTGGTGCCAATATTCTGCTTTTTGGTGCTGTCAAAAGGAAGCAGTGGTACAGGAAGGTGGCAGCATCATAACCTGTGGATCTTCCTGCTGTCTAGAGTGGACGCCTGCTCTGGTGATGTTGGCTGTCCACTTGGACTAGCACCTTCGTCAAGCACTAGCCGTGTGCTGACATTTGTGTTGTTGTGGCCGATCTGATGTTGTGTGGCCATTGGAGCCTTCTAGATTCTTGACAACCTTTGAGTTGTGTGGAACACACCCAGCGCCTTCTGTGGTGGTCGTTTCAAGGACCAACGACTCTGGAAGCACAACCCTTGTGCTTTCACTTGGGTCACTTTGCTCGCTGATGAGGTCGGATAGCTCTCTTTAATCGGGTTCTGGTAAGTATAATTATACTCTCCATATTTGACTATTCTTTCTTTTAGAGCTAGTTTGTACCTGATTGTCGCTGCCTTTAGCATTTCTCTGTACCTGGTTGTCGCTGCCTTTAGCGTTATCGTTCCGTATGGCTTATGGCTCTGTGCTGCATTGTGGTGCAGATCCTCTTTCAATGTGTCACCAGCAGGTTCCTGGCCGATAATACACAAATTTCTCTGTAAGACCTTTGTCTACTTTGAAAGCTTTGCACTGGCTGGAGTGGCCCTTTGACTCCACTTACACCAACCGTCTATCTTCACTTTGACTGAGGCCCGTGTGGCAGGCACAAGCAGTTTGCTAGACCACGGCAAACTCTGGGAGAGCACTGTCAGTTCTTCGGGTTACATATCCCCTATCTCGTCACCAGTTGTAGCGTCCTACCCAGCCTCAGAGCATGTAAATGATTACCCCACACAGGGAGCTTCATATTACATGCCTTTATTCCTCAGCGTGTAACTGAACAGCTAACTGAACATTCTGCATCATGAATTTTATCAACCACACCCAAGCATTTACCTCACTGGTCTAAGGAGTCCATCAAAAGGGTCCTGTCATCTCTAACTCACAAGATACTACAGAGACCATCCCACATTAGTGACCTCCATGGAGGTAGGCCACTTTGACACATTTGGGGTGAGTGTGGCATCCCCCTTCCGCTTATGCCAAGCTGAGGTTGCTGCTGTTGATGGGTGTACTCTATGAGGAAGAGAGCTGCTTCTCTTGATTATGCCATCTTCTTCATCTCTCCTCTTTCTATTTGTACAGGTTTTCTCTCCCAGTAAAAGCCATCCCTTTTAGTGCTGTTCCCACAGAATTAGTTGTTGTTGGTTTTTCATATGGGTCAATTGGGTGCAGGCTGAATAGAAGTGATCTGTTCTTCCTCAGGCGGCACTCTTGAAATGAACAATCACTGGTTCATCTTCTTCTCTGCCACCTGGGCTTTCTGGGACCTCCCTTTTCCCTTGGCTTCTATGGCCGGGCTGGAAGGTCAGCTTCATTTCTCCTTCATCCAATGGGGGACTTAGACAACATGAGGGACTGGTCTTTTGAATGATGCAGATGGGGGAGTGGTTGTTTTCATGAAACAGATGGTGGAGATGATATGTCTCATGTAAGAGTAGTCAAAACATCCTCAATTGCAGCAAACTCAATTTCCAGCTCTGCTCCTTCCTCAGGAAGATCAGGTGTAGTAGACTGTTTTTGCTGTTGAGTTTCCTGGAAAGATTCAGTTTGATGATAAAATTCCATTTTTGACTACTCACTGGGCGCAGCCATGATGGATGTCTCTCCAGCACTGAGAGGCTTGCTTGGAATTTGGTGCTGGTGGTTCCGTTGTTGATCCAGAGGTGATCCTCCCAATGCCCTCCTGCTCAGGAGAGGGTGCAAAACATATGTTGTGTTTCTCACCTTGGCAGAAAAAGGAAGAGGATTTTTTGCTAGTTGTGGCAACATACTTTTTTCCCTCAAAGTCGGCTTTCTTGGGGGGCGTGGTTTGGCGCGCGGCAAGATGGCAGCACAGTAGTGCAGCTCTGCCGGCCGCCGCCGTAATTCTTCAGGAATCCTGAGAGGCTAAGGCCCACCGCGAGCTTCACACGGCAGCAGAGTGCACTGAAGCGGAGAGCTATCCTCCGGTACGACTCTGAAGGCGGGGGATCGCCCCTGAGTTGAGGAACGCGCGCCGCAGTGGACGCGGCTCTGGCATAAGCTGGCAGACGGGCGGCGCTGACCGAGACCGGGTGCCCAACGCTGCGCCTGTTGTCCCACCGCGGAGGCGGCGCGGGGATCCGTAGGCGGTGGCTACGATACCTGGCAGACGGTGGAGCCCCGTCCCTGAGCTGGCGCGGACGGAGTGCGGAGACTGCCTGGGGCCCTACGCACCGCGAACCTGAAGTGCCGCGGGTGAGTGCCACGCAAGCGCCCGGCTTCACCCTGTACTAGAGGCCCCAGCACACAATATGGCCGGCAGCTCCCTAGGACGGAGACTCGGGATTTGGCGCGCGACCCGGGGAGACTGCACTGACACTACCACGCCTGGCACTTAGTAGTTAAGGTCCATTAGCGCCTCTCCCCCTCCACCTGCCTCGATGGGTTACAATTGATTGGGACTGAGAGGCTGGTGCACTGGAGGCGGAGATTTGAGTCCCGAATGACGCAGGGAGGAGAGTGTGGAAACTAGTGCAGGACCTTGCTGTCTGTAGCTGCTGGCGAGCATCTTGATGCCAGGGTGGCGGAGGACTTGCGGCCCTGGAGCGCGTTGACAAGTGTGGGTCTCTTGGGGCTAAAGACTGCGATCACGGCCCTACTGCTGTGGTGCCTGTGGGCTGGGACTGCTGCCCGCTCCAGTTGCAGAGCGTGAGGTGGGGCGGTAGGCCTCACTTATTGAGCTCTGAGACAGCGTGATACCGCTGTGTGGTGAAGCTGCCCACACTGGTGGGAATCCTGGTGGCAGCGACAGCCCCTGTGCACTAGCTGCTGTGCATCCTATACCCTCAGTAGACATGGGCAAGCCGGATAAAAACCAACCACGGCTAAAATTTGAGCTGCGTAAGGGTGGCAGATCCACCCAAAATGCGGCATCGGACTCAGAACTGGAATCGACTGCACAGACATCCACCGCACTTGAAAAGACGCTTGCGGCGATACAAGCCAGCCTGCAATCTATAGATGGCAAGATCGAGCCGCTGAATGGTCGCATGGACACTATATCGGCCAAACTTGATAAGCAAACAGCTCGGCTGGGGGAGGCAGAGCAGCGGATATCCGACACCGAAGATGGCCTACAGCAAGTTGCAGCCAAGACCTCGGACATTGAAAAGATCCTAGCGCTCATAAAAAATAAGAATGAGGACATCGAAGCGCGATCACGGCGCAATAACATGCGCATTTTAGGCCTACCAGAATCCACGAATGTGGGGCGGCTGGAAGAATATGTTGAGGTTCTCTTCCGGGACATCTGCGGCCCAGAGACCCTATCCAATATGCTGGTGGTGGAGCGGGCGCACAGGTCTCTTGCCCCCCGGCCTCCACCGGGAGCCCCCCCTAGGCCTATTATTGCATGCCTGCTCAACTTTAGAGATCGTGACACGGTGCTACGCATAGCCCGTCAGAAGGGCACCATACAACATCAAGGGAACACCCTTTCTTTTTACCCGGATTTTACTGTCCTGGTCCAGACTGCGAGGAAGGAATTCCAAGGGGTCAAGAAAATATTGCAACAAGAACAAGTGCCTTATGCCATGCTGTATCCCGCTCGCCTCCGGATTGGGGTGGACAATGCGGCAAAAATCTTCAATAATCCAAAACAAGCCATGGACTACGCCCAGTCGATTCGGCGCAAAAAGCAGACAGTTGCGCACACATCTGACATTGATGACTGACAACACGAGTCTCTGCTCTCCTTCTGCTCTGGGATAATGGGGCGGGGAGGACCTGCCAGATGCGGATCTGGCTGTATAGTAGGGGATGTATTGCGGTACTGATGCTGTGTCCCGGCTCTCCATGTTCCTTGACTGCATGATGCTGTTTACCCTGTTTATGTATTTCTCCTGACAGGTTTGCTCTGTACTGGTTTAGACATTCACGTTTGGGTTGTTGCGGCCCAGCCGCGGGGTTCTTCGTGACACACAAAGATTGCTGGAGGGGTATGTACACATTAGCATATTGTTAAATATTAGTATAGGGCAGACGCTGAGGGCCTGCAGATGCGGCCTCTCTTACAGATGACTATGAGCGGGTGGGCCAGGCTTGAACCATGCGTCCGGCAAGCGTTGGGAGGGTTTAGATCACTTAACCGCTCTGGTTGCACTCACTTTTTGTAATATCCAAATGTAAAAAATGGACTGCAGGTGGGTCAGAGGCTTTACCTCATACACTTGCAGGCGGCCTCCTCCCTACCACACCGGGGAGAAGTAGGCGCCACTACGTTCCCCCCTATGGGAGTACCCCATCAAGTTTCGAAGGGGCAGCCCTCCGTGTTTCTGTTGGAGCCCTTTCTGGGCAATGGGTATGGCTTTGGCATGATTGGGTTGCTGAAGTGGGAGGGGGGAGGGGGATTATGTTTTGATAAGTTGCAGTTAGTTTTATGTGATTATATCGGTACCTCTTCTGTGCAAGAAATTCTCCTATTAATGTGTCTGCTCAATTGGCGATTCCACGCTCTGCTAGAATATACACCTCCAGGCACCTATGGGTGAACAATACAGATGTTTGACATGGAATGTCCGTGGGTTGAATAACCCCAAAAAGATTCGTCAAGTGTTTGGGTATTTGGACAGACACGGCGTACAAGTGGCTCTCCTGCAAGAGACGCACCTTACCAGGGAGACAGAAGCCAGAATTGCACGAAAATGGGCAGGGTTCAAATTGGCGTCCTCCTATTCTTCTTACGCCAGAGGTGTCCTTATACTGGTCAAGAGGGGCGTCCCTTTTCTTCCAATTAATACTCATATAGATACAGAAGGAAGATGCGCCATGGTTCATGGGAAACTTGGAAACACACTGGTTACGTTTGTTAATATGTATTGGCCTATTGCCGACGAACCAGAGGCATTTCAGCGCATGGTCGGAATACTTAGAGACTGGCCAGAGGTAGTCACACTGTGGGGTGGAGACCTCAATACACACCTAGACCCTGAGCTGGATAAATCATGCCCACAGGGTGCCCGGTCACCGAAAGTTGCCCGATGTGTAAACGAAGCTATATTGGAATTCGGGTTGGTGGACATCTGGAGATTGCACAATAGCTCAGTGAAGGAGGGCACACACGCCACACCTGCGCACAATAGTTGGTCCAGATTGGACTACTGGCTTATTAGTGTTGAGATAACTGGGTGGAACACGGAGGTTATCACGCTACCCCGCACACTCTCGGACCATAACCCAGTACAGCTAACCTACACTATCCCAGATACACGGCGCCGCCCATTCACATGGCGTTTCAGATCCGAGGCGTTACTCGACCCCATTTACACTGACACCATAAGAAAGGCCATAGAGCAATATTTTGAACTCAGTGTCGGCAAGGTCGCTAGTGCAGCAACACTATGGGAGGCATTCAAGGTCACAATCCGGGGTGTCTGTATGAGTACTACGGCCGGTATATTAAAGGACCTTAGACACCAGCTAGCAAAACTTGAAACCACGCTTGCCGGTCTGGAAGCGGCATATACAACGCACCCGGACCAGGAAACACTCCACCGTATTCACGAACTGATTCTTGAGTACGACACTCTGGCGGAGTCTGAGATGCGATATCTCTCTCGAAGGCATGTAGCCAGGGCATATGGTGAGGGCGGGAGACCAGGCAGAAACCTTGCTACAAAACTCAAGATACGTGCCGAGCAGACGCGCATTGACAAAATAACCGACACTAGGGGAGTAGAGCATTATGCAACACTGGAGCAGGTGGAGCAGTTCCGCGCCTTCTATGCTGAAATGTACCAATCGTGCGGGACCACGACCGAAGCCAATATAGCGGAATATTTGGCAGATGTTGCATGCGCATGGCTATCAGATAGCCATAGAGAATATCTATCCCAACCTATTGGAATATCCGATATTAAAGCGGCCATACGCGACCTTCCTAATGGAAAGGCACCAGGGCCAGACGGCCTTACGGCTGAGTTTTATAAGGAATTCGCGGACCTTTTAGCACCACACTTGTTAGCTGTCTACGCGGAGGCTCACGAAGTGGGCATCTTGCCACCTTCCCTACGGCAGGCACTGATCATAACGCTACTTAAAAAAGACAAACCTGCTGACCGCTGCGACTCGTATCGACCGCTATCACTGATTAACTTCGACGCCAAAGTACTGGCAAAAATACTGGCGATGAGACTACAACCCCTGATGCCTTTGCTGGTTCTCCCGGACCAATCCGGTTTTATACCGGAGAGATCCACTTCCCACAATCTTAGAACTATATTTGCGATGATGCACATTCTTGATCCAAGCTTACATGCCGCGGCAGTCTTGCTTGACGCGGCGAAAGCCTTCGATTCTATAGAATGGAGCTATATGTTCGTTATCCTACAGAGAATGGGATTCCCTCCGATGTACCTGGGTTGGGTGCGGCTGCTTTACAATGACCCGACAGCACGGGTGAGGGTGGAGGGACTGACGTCAGAGCCATTCTCGATAAGACGGGGCACCAGACAAGGGTGCCCATTATCCCCTTACTATTCGCACTAGCGCTTGAGCCCCTGGCGTGTGTGATACGTCAGAGACATCGGGAAACAGCCCTTAATTTTCTTCATCGCCCGGTAAGCATATCCCTATATGCGGACGACATGGTCCTATTCGTGCGGGAGCCTGATCGTAACTTGGCGCCTCTACTGAGAGAATACACTAGATTTGGCCTATTCTCAGGTCTAACTATTAACTGGGACAAATCTGTCATTATACCTCTGACAGCCATTACTTCCCCTCCGCCACGAGACTACCCCTTAATGTGGACCTCAGATCCAGTTAAATACCTAGGAATCTGGATACATCGAGATCCGGCGTTGGTCCGGCAAGAAAATTATGGACACGCTTGTGCCACCCTCGATCAGCAAATCGATCGATGGACTACTCTACCGCTCTCCCTATCTGATCGCATAGCCATTATAAAGATGGTTGTCCTCCCGAGATTTTTATATCTTTTTTCTAATATCCCAATCACTATGCCACTGCACTTTTTTAAAACCTTGCGTACGGCTTTGCTCCGATTGATTTGGGGAGGCAAACAGGCGCGAGTGAGCTGGGCTACCCTGACACTTGACTACGCCCAGGGTGGGTTTGGTGCCCCGGACCTGTACGCGTACTACCTGAGTGCTCAAGCGCAATATGCATTTTATTGGTTCAACCCACATGCTTATACTCCACATGTTGCCGTGGAGGATGGTGACGCCAGTCCGACCCCCCTGTCGGGTATCATTACACATACATCTAGAAACACCCCGAAAGATGAAATTAATCCCATAGACACCACTATTACAGCATGGCAAGATATTGGCAGGCTCACCTCCAAACTACCCATATACGCCCCGGCATTGCCCATTGCACACCATGCTGCCATCTCGGTATTGCAGGAGAAGGGCCCGTTGAAGGCACTGAGAAAAGCTGGACTGAATGCAATGCAGGATCTATACCCAAACGGTAAACTCCTCAAGACGGCGGACCTACAATACATTACTAACCCCACGCCTCTTTTTACATTCACGATACACAGGCTTAGGCATGCCATAAAGTCACATTATTCGAAATATTCAGACGAACCATCTACTCTACAATCTCTGCAAGTATTGTTGACTACACCTACGCGGAAAAAGTTGGTCACAAAGCTCTACAGAGCAATACGAGCCGACATCCCTAGAGCCCCAGACAGGAGTCTAGCCCGGTGGAATGACAGGCTTCCCAACCCCCTAACGTTATCGGAGTGGGAAAGTGTATGTAACCTAACCAGTCAACTCACACCCAATGGCAACCTTCGTATTATACATTTTAAGTACATTCATCAATTGTATTACACGCCGTCCAAGATATACAAGTATGGCCTCCGGGACTCTAGTCGTTGCACGCGCTGCCGCCACTTGGAGGCAGACTTTTGGCATTTGGCGTGGGAGTGTGCACGTGTTGCGGATTTCTGGGTGCGGGTCATGCGGCACCTACGCCAAATGACTGGGATAGATTTACAGTGTACGCCAGTGGAGTGCTTGCTGGGTTCGCTGCCACAAGTGAAGGGCACTGTTGGTAAATTTGTACGAGTATCACTGTTGATGGCCAAAAGGCGGGTTGCCATAACATGGGGAGGTAAACATGCGCCGCAGGACACTCACTGGCTCAAAGACCTAGTATATTGTAAAGAAAGATTGGAGCTATACGCAGAGGAACTGCCGACGACATCGAAACCCAGGGACATTTGGGAGCCATTGCGCCAATTTCTTCACCAGCGTGACATAACTAATTCACCTATACAAGAAGCTTAGGGGTATTATAAGGCGGAGTGGGCACAGAAGATTACAGAGAACTGATAAACTTGAAATATGTAAACTATAAACGCACTGTACCGATGGGTCACGAGTTATGACAGTTGTTTGTAATGTTGCGTTGTAATGCATGACACCAATATTGGTGAAATTTGTCTTTGAAATGCAATAAACAAAGTTTAAAAAAAAAAAAAGTCGGCTTTCTTGGCAGGAGCCTATTTTGTAGGCGGTTCTTCTTTATTTTTTGTCAGTCAGCACAAGCAGTAGTACTTAGCAGACAGGTGTCTGAACTCTGCTGTCATCTAATTTACAGACTTCTCTCTATCTTCGTCTCTAAGGAGGAAGACCGTCAGGTTTGCCTATTCTAGTCAGTGCAGAACAAGCCGTCAGAAAAATATTTTTTCCATCTGTAAATTAATTGTTTTGTCAGACTGAGTGGTACAGTACATCTTTGTTAAACATAGCTTTGATAGTGTTTTTTGGGACAATCCTACCTCATGTAACTTCTGTGAAGGTAAGATATTTTGGGATGACCGTGATATTCCCTTTTTGTGCCAAACAGGTGTTGCTGCTGGTGCTGACTGTACACTATAAGGAGCAGAGCTGCTTGACCTTATGACATCTTCTTCATCATCATAACCTTCAGTTACTTTGAGTTCTTCTGTCTCAACAATACCTATCTTTCTTACACGTTGGCCCACATAATTGGATGGGTTTTTTTCATATGGGCCAGTGGGCCCCCAGAACCCGGATGTTGTCTGGCTTCTCAGAAGGCACCGGTTTGCTACAAAGTGTTTAGTGTGCAATGTGTTCCTCATTCAGCCTAAATGTAAAGAAGTCCCAAACTGGGGAAGAGAGCTTCTTTAGAAAACCAAACCCAGAACCTGCAGTGGAGCTAGACTGGGTTTGATTTTTTTATGGTGGGTGGGGACTGCAGTGGATGTTGTTTATACTGGTTGTTGTAAGTTTGAGAAAATGGAAGCAGGTGATGGTGGTGAAGGAGTAGCCTGAATAGAGGTTATGTGCACATCCTCAGTATCTATCTCAACACAATCTATGACTGATTAAAATTCCTGGTATCCTACCAGAAGATTGTTACTGAAATGGTGTTTTACAGAAATATGGTATCCTAAATCATGTTTTCTAAAATATCATCCCATTGAATTTAATAATGGAAAATCTACACCTGAGAGATGAAATTTTTGTCAACTATATTTAGGACACAATATTTCTAAAGGACGATATTTTCGTTCAGCTAATCTGACATCCATCCATACTCCTCACTGCCATCTATGCTTTCTGCAACCTTCCTTTTGCCTTGTCTCCCATGGTAGACTTGGGGATCTGAAGGGGAGTTGCAGAAGATGAGTTACTTTGCCTTCTTTATCTTGGAGGAGGTGATGGTGCAGTCAGGGCACAAGTCCTAAAAAAAGAAGTGGGGGGACGCTGACGTCACGACAGGAAGTGACGTCACGAAAGGTGGCTTGCACCATCAGACTCATTGCCTCCCCTCGCTCACCCCTTAGATGCGATTGCATCAGAGAAGCCAGCGCGTGAGCAGCGTTCTGAATGAGCTCCGATCTCGCCCCAGAGAGAACAAAGAGTGAATGTGTGGCTCCATTTGCTCCAGTTATCGAGCTCCCGGTAAAATAAGTGGGGGGACGCCGTCCACCCACGTGGTACCCCGACTCGAGCCCTGGGTGCAGTGTATGATGGAATAGCAGGCAGAACGTCCCAATGTGCAGCAAGCACACACACCCTGCTATGCTGCAAGTCTAAATTGCTGCTTTGCTTCTCATTCTGGAGGATCAGGTGTAGCAGACTCGTCTTCCTTTTCTGTTTTCTGGGAAGATTCTGTTTAATGGCACGATTCCATTTCTGACTCACTGGTATGACCAATAACTGCAGTCACTAAAGCACTGACAGTCATGGACTTTGATGTTTGTGGTAGTACAGTTAATTCAGGGGTGGCCCCAACATCTCCCTGTCCAGGTACACTGCCTTGCACACCTTGGCAAAAAAGTAAGATGGTTTGATGCCAGTGCTCTTTACAGTGATAACAGACTTCTTCAGTTGCCTCTTCCTTTGCAGGTCCTGGCTTCTTGGGTACCATCACGTACACTTTTCACTGGGTAGCACTTAGCAGAGATGTGTCATGTCTCCATTGTGAGGTAATTCACAGGCGTGTTTCTGTCTTAATCTTGTCTATCTGCAAGCAATTTAAAATAAGAAGGAAGACTGTCATACTTAGTCATTCTAGTGAATGTAATACAAGTCATCATACCATTTAACAGTACAAAGTACTGGTTTGATTGGGCGCATGTGTAAAGTACAGGATAGATTGGGCCCTAAGTTAGGCAGATATCATGCATCTTATATTATTAAAGAATATATTTTTTCAATACTTAAAACTGCCCTAATACTGATAGTTCATACAATGAGTCTGAAACTATGCCTCCACCACAAAGCCTCAGGGACTAATGGTAAGGAGAAAAAGATAACTTCTGGGGCCGTATTACATATATGCTGCATTTTCCCTGTTTGCGCCATGGTGCACCTTTAAGTAGGTGCGCTGTGCGCAAACAGCGAAAGTGCTCTATTATAGTGAATGTGCTGCCCACAGGGCAGCAGAGAACTCGTGCTGCCCCAGGGGCAGAGCATTCCAGTAAAATATAGAGTGACTGCTTCAAAGCCGCTCCATACTTCACTGTGCAGGCGCAATCCGCCTGCACTTTAAAGAGCGATTAGAGATCCCTTTGCAGGCGGGTGCAGTTAGTGACTGTACCCACCTGCAAGGGAATGTCTGTGGGGTCCATGGGACCCCTTTCCCCCTCCAGAGGGCTACTGTTAGGGGGCGAACAACTTCTTTGTCTTTGTGCCCCTGCCCATAATATGACATGCGAATAAGGGAACGCCCTCTTGAGATAGCGCTGGCGCTATATGTGCACCAGCGCAATCTGTATTACAGAAGGGGCTGCACAAGCGTCTGCGGCCTCTTCTGTAATACCAAAGTGCCCCAGGGGCACACAAAGTCAGCGCACATGCCTGTTACGCCCCCGGGGCACTCTCTGTAATACAGCCCAAGGTGTCCCTCCAGGGCCCATGGGACGGAATGAGGAAGTGGATAGTGTATATGCAGTATTTTAATTTCCTAGGACATCTACCCTATTAAAATATCGTATTTTACATTAAAAAGTAGCTTGAACGGTTTTCGAGTGAAAAATACACTCTTAGAATTTTGCTCAATCATTGATGTCGGGCAACCAAAAACTGCATGTACAACTGACGCTCGTGCTAAGACTTCTTTGTTGCTTTTCCCATGGTTCCCACGGTACCTTTTTTTCTTCCGAGCAAATTGTCATTTATACGAAGTAGCCTAACATCAGAAATTTTGTTTCACAGGCGTAGTGCGAAATGCCTGATATTACTCCAGATTATGCCGCATAACATAAATTACACCTGGGTTTAGTATTCACTCATGGCTGGAGCCAGAGAAGCTATATGAGGGAATTTGCTAATGAGTTTACATAGTCCTGTAGCGCTTTTTCAGTTACCGTGATGGGTTTTAGACACACAAACGTGTGGAGGCTAGTGGGGAGTCTGATGGACTGTGTACGAAAGCTGCTAATTAGCATATGGAATCCAATAATCTGTTATACAGTAATTTATAGGATTAGCAGATTATAAACATGTCCAGTTAATGCAATTTTTGCCTCTGGCTGGAACGTTATAACCTTTGAAATTTTAGGTGTGCAGCATGTGTGTAGCGGTCAGTTTGGTGTGTAATTTCCTACAATAGTAGTTGTGAGTCAATTCAGTTTCAGGCTTAGCTAACTTTGGGTAGGAGCAGTATATTAGTCGATGACATTTAACCGAGGCTCCTGTATTGCTTTTGTAAAAACTGTGCCCAGTCATGTGGAAACATAATTATTTTTCATCTAAACTAAAAAGCATCCTTTGCATTCGGTCGGACATTTCTAGTGAAAATCAGTTAAATACTTTGTGAACTTTCCAGAAATTAGGTCGCCTTCTGACAAATTTGAGAAGGAGCCAGGGGGCATAATACACACATGTGAGGCATGGTTATCTGCTAACAATGATGCTTAGTTCAAAGTAGCAAATACATCATTCAGACACGCTCAGCATTTATTGTTTGACAGCAAATGGACTTGATTATTTCGTCTGTCGTATTGCTTTTTACTGCTTTACACTTTTTGAAAAACACTTCTCAACATGATCTTTTAGCAATTTATTTTCATGTTTTTAACAATTCTAACAATTAACATTTTTCTTTTCTAACTCCGTTTCCATTCATTGATTTTTTTTCTTTTGTTCAAAGGTCTTTTTATTCAACATGTCGATCAAATAACACATGGTACATAGGAGAGTACGCAGGACCTCGTAGACATACCCGCAGCTAGTATGAGTCCAGTTTCTCTTGTTGAGAAGTCCCATCGCCTCCCTCCCACGTTACAAATCATGTCTGTTTTATTGATTCAAACATTAGGTGCTTCCCCCCAAATTATAACAATAAACAAACCCCCCCTAGCCCTCCCTCCTCCCCTACCCTGGTGGTGGTGGTACCTCTGAAACCAACTGTCGGACCTTCGGATGTGCCTTAAAAGAAATTGAATGTTAGCTTATCGTCTGTTCCCCTTTGAGACACTTCTATTCCGCGCAACACAGTAGAAGACTACCCTTGCAGCAAGTTCAGAACTGGAATAGATGCATGGCTCGTATGGAGTGTGAGCAGACCGCTGATGGCAGGCCACGAGACAGAAAGGCTACCAGCGGGCCCCACTTGTATTCAAAATTCTTGTACTCATCTCTAAAAATATCAGCTAATCTTTCCATGGTGAGAATTCTCCAGAGCCGGGAGTGCCATAGCGATACAGCTGGCGTTTCCTTCTTTTTCCAGGCTGCTGCTATTGTTATTTTGGCCGCCCCTAAGCACGCCCACATTATTGCCTTATCTGCTTTTGTCTGGTGTTCTAGATCAGGATTCCTGATGCCCAGGAGAGCTCCCTCTATAGATGTCGGAATGGGGTAACAAAGTATGTCTTTGATGTGTGATAGGATTTCCTCCCAGAAAGGGCGGATACCGGGGCAATCCCACCATATGTGGCAAAAGTCCCCCCGCAGGCCGCAACCACGCCAACAGAGGTCGGAAGTGTCTGGGAAGGTCTTTTTTAGTTTAGTGGGGTACAGGTACCAGTCAAAAAGTGTCTTGTAATGGGCCTCCTTCAGGGCCACTGAGTGGTTGTTCTTGGCTAGATCCCCCCATATATGTTTCCACTCCTTCTCTGTAATATCTCTCCCGATCACTTGTTCCCAAAAAAACATGTATCGTGCCCGTGGTGCATGTACTATCGATAATAACATAGCATATAGTGAGGAAATTGCCCCTTTTATGGTGCCTGTCTTCCGTACCAGCTGTTCTATCGGTGTATGTTCTCTAGTGGTGGCGTCTCTCATCTGTGGCTGAGATACCCAGTGTTTAATTTGGAGGTAATGGAAATGTTCGCTTTTTGGGACCTGGAACTCCCTTTGACAACTTTCAAATGTGAGCATGTCAAAGTTGTGGAACATGTCCGAGACCATCAGGCAACCCCCCTCCCGCCACTGATCAAAAGGGCCTTCTCGCAGAGCTGGTGGAAAGTCAGGATTGAAATGAATAGGTGTGTAAGGGGAAGGGAAAGATGTCCATCCCTCCTTTTTCGTGACCTCGTCCCAAACTTTGAGTGTGGTTCGTGTCGGGGTGCTGAGGTATGCGTTCACTGGCCTATCTTTTTTCTGTTTCAAGAGGACATCCCAGATCGATCTGCCCACTATCGCCCTGTCCATGTGGAGCCAATGTTTATCGGAATCCCTCATGGACCATTCTACCACCACTCTTAACTGTGCTGCTCGGTAATAAAGTGAGAAATCTGGTAGCGCCACCCCCCTTCCTTTTTGGAGCGCCGTAACACATGAAACGGAAGTCGTGCTCTTCCACCCTGCCAAATAAATTTAGTGATGAGAGAGCACAATCTGGGCAACAAGTCACGGTCTAAGTCAACTGGGAGCGCCTGAAATAAGTGAAGGAATTTTGGTAGAACTGTCATTTTGACGGCGTTTATCCGTCCAAGCCAGGAGATGTACAGTGGTTTCCAGCGCTTGAGGTCTTGCTGGAGTTGCGACATCAATGAGGGGTAATTGGCCCTGTATAGATCTTCTATCCTTGGAGTAAGCTGAATGCCTAGGTATAGAAGGGAACGTTTAACCCATTGTAGAGAGGTCTGTCCTCGAAGCTGCCTCGCCCTCGGGAAGTGTGAGATTTAGTATGGAGGATTTCGACAGATTAACTTTGAAACCTGCCACTGCTTCAAATTTCCCTAGTTCTACCTGTACTGCCTGTAGTGAGGGGCCCGAGTCCGTGAGTGCCATCAATATATCATCCGCAAAGAATGATGCCTTGTGCTCTATGCCCCAAAAGCGAATTCCCTTAATTTCTGCGTTAGCTCTAAATTGGACAGCCAGGGGTTCAATACTGAGGGCAAATAGGAGAGGGGAGAGCGGGCAACCCTGTCTCGTGCCTCTACTAAGTGCAAATGGAAGTGATGGGTACCCGTTGACCTGCACCCATAAGTGCGGATGGTTATAGTTGGCCCTGACCATGTTAAGGAACCTATCCCCAAAGCCGAACTTTTGCATAGTAAGGAAGAGAAACGACCAATCCACCCTGTCAAAGGCTTTTTCGGCGTCTAGTTCCACCAAAATCGCCGGAAGTTTGAATTTTGAGACTTTTTCAATCAGGCGAATTGTTCTCCGAATATTATCATGCGTTTGCCTTCATTGATTTTTTTTACAGCATACTTTAAAAACCCACCACCAAAGTGCTGTGATACTGTTGTGAAAAGCTATTAAAAACATGAAACTGCATGAAATTGTCCATTTTAGCCCCTTATGACCACCAGTATCTATACCAGAGAGCCTATAAATGACCAGACGTCTGTATAATAGGCTCAGTTTTTTAGTCCCAGTGAAGGTGGTGGACCCCTGTTACTTTGGCTCATCAGATCATTTCTCCAAGGATCACACAGCAATAATTATAATTTTCTTAATTCGTCATTGTATTAAATCATCGTATTTCAAACTCGCTTAGGGGAATCCGATTTAGGAGATCGCCCTAAGTACTGTCATGGTCTCCTATTTATTTGCCTATATTAATTAAATTAACAGGATCATCTAGTTGAGAGAAATAAATAGTTATCTTCATCCGTCGCTAATAGGTAGTCCAAAACATTCCTTTGTTTATGTCTGCTTGGTTTCTGAGTGACAACTTGAGCTTCACTCTCATTGTCTTTTGATGTCACTCAGAACCCCTCAGTGAAAAATATCTCCATTATTCACTGTTACCAATTTATATTTCTATATTGAGAAATCTGTGATCAATAAACAGATTGAAAATTCGGTTAGTCCCTGGGAAGGGCATACTTTCCCTCTGTTCCCCGGTCTTTTCTGGATTTCTAGAGAACCAAGTGATGCTGTAGAATAGTGGTTGGCGGCCTCTCACATTTTTTGCCCCTCTTGTGTCTCCACAGACCCAAGTGAAGTGGGATAATGTCAATGGTGAACTGTCTGCACCAACTTCCACATTCCATGTCATGCCTGGCTCTCTGCTGGCCTGCACTGGTAGGAATTTTAAAGGTGCACTGACATGGAACTTACCAGCGTGGCACAGTGTCAGCTGTCTAGTCAATGGAGAAGAGAGAGCCTAGTTTAAAGAGGGAAGATGCGGGGACTGCTGGGGGTGGTTAGCAGGACGCCAAATGTATAGTTTTATATATTTTGAAAGGGAAGGGTCAGGATAGAGGGGAGTGTGGGTGGTCAGGTGGCAGGATACTAAGCCATTTTTGAATATCTGGGAGGGGGGGTAAGCTAGTGCTGAGTGTGAATGGGGTGGAAGTGGCAGTACACCAGGCAATTTATTTTATATTTTGAGAGGGAGGAGAAGATAATGCAGAGGGTGGTGTGACAGTGAGGTAGGCCCCCATTTATCTTTTTTATATTTGTGGGGGAGAATGCTAGCATTTGTATGGCACCGACTTGGTCCTCCTCCTCGGCACTGCTCTTCTAAGGATGGTAAAATGGCATGGGGACATACTCAACATAAAATTGTAGGTGGGATAACCGTGAGTAACGGGGATGTTTTTACCATCTAGTTTCTCAGTGACATCATAGACAACTTGAGCTTCACTCTTGGTATCTAGTTGATATCACTCAAAACTCCACCGTGAAAATCACCCCCTAATTCACAATTGTCATCTATTAATCTATATGTGTGAGATGCCATCAATAATGTCACCTGTTATGTTATTAGTGATGATGTCCATGATGTTAATGGTGATCATATGTGATGTTATCAATGGTTCAGTTTCAATGTTATCTGTAATGTCAAACGTGAGAGAATTAGCAGTACATTAGAGAAGTTATGCTTGCCTTAAATGTCAAGTTTTAGGAATTTTTACGTTTTGCTTCATGACTTTAATATCACCTTACCCAAAGTTTTTTTTATGGAGTATAAACATTTATAACGTTGTAAACTGTTATGTAAAAAAGCAGTAATATCTGAATGTTACTGTTTAAAGGCACTATTTTATCTCTGCTGTTAAGATTAAACAAGAGAACGAATCACAGAAATTTAATGTGAAACAAACATGTTTAAGAGGCAACGTCAGTACACTGCATCCAAGATACTGATTTTGAACTTGTGCTAAAGTTGCTTCTGTGGCAGTTAATACATCTACTGTATGTTCTGTTAACAGGAGGAGCCTATCACCTCCCTGGGAAATGAGCTGCTTCTTCACCCCTGTGATCAACGGGAACACAGTTGCGATTACAGTGAACTTTTTGCCTGAAAATGTGCGATAAATTGAAGAGACTCCAATTTGCCTTTATGCGGGAACAAATACAAATCTTACTGATGTGTAATGCATTGTTATTTGCCCACGTTTTGACTACTTCTGTTTAAATCTATTAAAATTTCTGAAGCATTTCCTATGAAAGTACATGTCACAAAGCAGGGAATTTGTGAATGACTGCATATGTGAATGAAAAACCGAACATTGACCGATAATGTCACTGCTCTAAATAATAGATACAGAAACAAATCATTTAAAAAACTTTGATTTAGTGCATGGGTAAGATGCAGAGCTCCAGTCTTATGACCTAAGTGCCGTTGTGGAAAGTGGGGCCATATAGTTCGACTATGTCTCCAGAAAACTGCCCCAGGACCAGTGACGAGGGAAGTCGTTGTTACTTTTGTAAGCGCGGAAATCAACTTAATTTAGTCAGTTCAACCCATAACTTACAAAGTAGACCTCAACTCCGTGCTATATTCTTCTTCTGGCAAAAGAATCTTTGCCACCGTATTTTGATCAAAAGAGTTCTTTCATCATCACAAACAAATCTCAAATGCAATTCCAAATTGTAGTCAATAGTGACAGTTGTAAGTAGTTTTGAAGGGTTTTATTTTCCAATTAAAAGTTTAGTTATTTCTGATTCTTTATTCATTAGTCAAATATCAATCAGGAGTTGACAATAAAAAAATATGGTTAGAGCGGATCACTTTAAAATAATGCATTCAGTGCGTTCCATAAAGGAAAGAATCCCAATTCTAAGAATGGTGATAAAATAGTGTCATTCAGAACCCATGAAGGGTTCAAAAGTGAAAGGCAAGTGTGAGAATAGAGCATAAAGCCCAAAATCAAGAATTAATAATTGCAGAATTTCCCATAAAGAGAAATAAAGCATAGAGCGAATAAGCCTTGGTAAAAGTCAATCAATAAGAAGTAAAGCATAAAGCTTGGGTCTGAATATTATGTCAAAAGGGCTCAGCCTGTCTCCTCTCTCCTGTCTCTGCTCTCCTGACCCTTCTCCATCCCGCTCTGCTGCTGCTGCTTCCCTGCTCTGCTAAACTGATCTACAATACTAGGAACACACATTTTAAAAAGGACAGCTTAATAATGTTGCAAGATATGTTGCTTGTTCTCTCGTCTTCAGCCAATAACAATTCTGTCTGACATTTCCAGTTTCTGGGAACTCTTTCATAGTGCTTGGAATCTAGGACAATTGCTGTAAGAGGCTCTTTTCCTTTACAATTGCCCATCAGCATGGAACCTATAGACATATAAAAGCAGAACTGAAAAACACTATGGATGCTTGATGTATGCACTTATTGGGATTAATGATCGTATCGACTGGAATCTAGAAATGAGAGGCAGTTTTTGGATGGCGCAGGCTAAGATGAAACCCTCAACTTGGAACACTCTTGCGAAGGGGACTGCACGTCCCACGGAGTATCCAAGAGCGTGAGAGGAGGGGCTCTGCTACCATCTGTGTACTGACACACATAAAGTGCTTCTCAGTCTCCCGCAGCGCGGGACAACGTGAACACTCTTGCGAAGGGGACTCCACATCCCAGGTAGCATCAAGAGCCGGAGAGGAAAGGCTCTGCTACCATCTGTTTGCTGATGTGCATAAAGCACATCCCAGTCTTCTGCAGCGTAGGACGCACACCGGCCATGCCTGGGCAAAGCCCGGGCCAAGGTCCTGTCCGTCCTGTGCCCGTCAGGGCCCGGAAGAGTCTGGGCTGGGCCACTCCTCTAACATTACCCCCTAAGGAGAACTATCACATCTTTAAACAGGGTGAGTTCAACTTGATTTACTTTTAACTCACTGTTAAGTGAATTCTAACTCTGAGGTGGTGTGTCTGTTATGGGCAAGCAAAGGCTACTGAAAATGTGCCCGGGAGGAGAAATAAAAGTTCTGACTCATGGCAACACGATGCTCGATAAAGTTTACGCTGTGATTGAGGAGGCTGAATATTTATTGGAGGGTGACAAAGGCAGAAGCCAAAACAAGGGGAAAACAATGAGCAGGATTGCACCTGTTTTTGGTAATAAGCCAAAAGGCAAAACCCCTAGACCCAATTTGAAGGCAGGCAGGGATACCTCTCCACCCGGTGTGAGTAAGGAGGCCACTGCAACCAACCTTGAAATCTCAGTGCAGACAGGATGTGTTTCTGCACCTCCAGTACCTGTAGCGCTGGCAATATCATGCTCTAATAGATATTCGGCCTTACCAGACCTCCAATCAACTAGTGGACTGGGAGAGACTTTGGACCGGCTAGCAAGAGAAGGCAGAACGATGGACTAATCTGTTGTGGACTCTGGAAAGGGGATAGCTGGCAATACTGGTAATGTTGATCCAGCCCATATTAGGATTTTGGTCAAGAGTCTCCAGAACAAGATCTCTAGGTTGAGATTGCATGTACTAGCACTGTCCGATGAAGTTGAGAAACTAAAAGCAACATATAGCAATCCCATTGTAAGATTTGAGAGTAATGCAATTGATTACATAGTAGCACATACTCCAGCTTAGTAGATGACCGAAATAGGCACAAATCTACCAGGGATAAGGTAGCTCAGCATCTAGGGTAGAAATCAGACCCCCCAACATCCCGCGTCAATATCCCAAGTGCACATACAAAAAACAACCACACCCGTAGGATTAGATCCCACTAGGTTGGTGGTTCAGACAAATGGAGACATGTTAAAAGATACAGAAATTCAAGTGAGGCATTGCCATCAGGTTGCACGGGGAGGATTGCCAATGGAGAGAGGTCTAGTGATGAAGTGAGGAATATGGACAGTGTCTATCTGACAAATGTGCCTAAATTAACTGGTAGGGAAAGAGAGACAGAGGTGTCACTCAAAAATAAATGAACACACTTGATAAGATCGGTCTACAATTGCTACTCACTAACCTACTCCGACATTATCCAGGCTACGAGAACCCATGACCCATTAGGGACCAACTGTGATTACATCGAACTGAAACTAAGACACACTTATCTGGTCAATGGCTTAGCGGGGCTTTGCCTGCTGAAGATTCGTCCAGATGACTCAAAGATTAAGTTTAAATATAACCCCCAAGCCTAAACCCTCATGCCCCAAATTTCCACTCTGATAATTTGCGCAATAGAGAAGAATTGGGGACCTCGATGGTAGATTGACATAGTCAAAATCCATCTTTTGACATCTTTTATAGGGCCTGTGGAATATTGTGCAGGGACAGGTTAAGTTCATCAGTATAAGAAGGCCCAGAGGGTGTGAACCACAGGTTACTTTTTTCGTTTTTTTTAGCGTTTTATATAGCGCGAACTAGACCCGAGACGTCGGGTATCAGAGCACCTTACATGAGCACCAGTTTCGTTACAGATGGACACATTCATTTTTGTTAGGCACAGGGAGATTAAGTGATTTGCCCAGAATCACAGGATGTTGAGCATCGTTGCCGAGACTCGAACCCGGTTCCCCCGCTTCGAGGTCGACCACTCTAGCCGTAAGGCTACATCCTCTGCCAAGGCGATTACTAGTGACCTGCACCAGAACCTAAGCACGGAGTCAAATACTGTTAACATACTTTCATGGAATGTGGTAGACATGGTAGACTCTCTTACCCAGATTGGGGTGAGTTCATAGATCAATTCGACATCTGCCTCCTACAGGAGACATGGTGTTTGGGACCAGTGTATAGGACGGGCTATTTAAACTTTTGTATCTTTGCTTGCCACATAGGGTGTGGACTCCCTTCCGGTGGCTTAACTATTTGGGTGAGATCATCATTGTCTGGTGATATATGCACCCTCGACACGGCATACCTTGACATTCAAGGCATCTCTTTCATGAGTAAGACCCGATGGCCAATGTATATGTACATCATCTATGCTAGAGGGATTAGAGGTGGCAGGGAAACACCAACTATGAAACACTTAATGGTGCACTGGGGTATTTTCGACTCCCATGATCTTATGATTATTGGTGGGGACTTTAATACAACTTTTGAACCATTAGACATCTATGGTGGCTTCCCCATTGAGGCTGAGGATGCTGAATGGGGTATCCCCACTTTGGAATTACAACCTGTAGAGGTGCACGGATGCCGCCTACCAATTGATGTCCTTATCCCTGTAATATGCCCTTTGGGCCTGTAATGGCCATACAAGATCAGATGCCCAGGCCAGGAACACACAGAACCATCTGGGTCACACTAGCAGGATCAACTACGTGTTTGTCTCTGTGGAAGCATGTTAAAGATATGATGGTGATCACTAGGAAAGACAGTGACCCTAATGCTTTTCATTGTACAATGGGGGATATGTTAACCCATTTAGAGAATGTTCGATGTCACTGTCCAGGAATATAAGACATGCTAATGATAGGCGTACATTCGTTGGGGCCTTTACAATAAAGTTAGCGATTGCTTTCGCCAACAGCATAGGAAGTCCCAATCAATTCCCCATTCAGGCAACTCGTGCTTTAACAAAGATTGTAAGGCCGCTAAAACTAAGATGTTGTATACTTTGAAAACTGGCAATGGTGAGCTTATTAGGTCCACGAGGGCTGACTATAAAAAGGTACAGTTGCAGGCTCGCTGAGTCTGGTACGACCAGCTTTGGGATATCATTTATAATGCAGTGAAGGCAAAAGAAGCGAAAGATTTCTGGGCATTAGTTGCCAATGGGGGCAAAGCAGGAAATCTATCATGAATAACTATATTCAGACCTAGGCCTGGTGGAAGCACTTTTTTTTTTTTTTTTAATAACTCTTTTTATTTACAAAAATAAACTTGTTGGTCATTTACACACATGGATGTTTTTTAAGTACGGTGTTGCATTCACATATTTACAATTCAGTATATTTCCTTTGATGTTACAGCAAACATGGTGGCCACAATATACAATTCTTTACAACGTTAATGCTTCTTCAAGGGAGGGGACAAGGGGGGGTTCACACAGATGTCCTCGGTATTCGTTCCATTTTGTCCAAATTGCTACCCATTTTCGGGGACATCCCGAGCCACATAGACTGTCTTCTCTCGCAACATGCACCAATCCATGTCTTTTTTCCAGACACTTAGTGTTGGGGGTGCGTCCGCTCCCCATTGGCGTGCTATATTTCGTTTTGCAATCATCTGTCCCAGTGTCGCCCATGTTTTGCCTTTTTCGGACATGTCTGTGGGCTCCCAGATGTTTAAAATGCACCTTTTTATTTCGGGTCGTAGTTCTGCCCCCCAGACAGTTCGCATACAGCTGTGTACTCGTTTCCAGTAGGTTTGTATTAGAGGGCACTCCCAAATTATGTGGAGGAATGTCCCCACCTCCCCACACTGTCTCCTACAAAGCCCGTCCGCACTCCTACCCATCAATATCAGTTGTGTACCCGAGATGTATACGCGGTGCAGTATTTTGAGTTGTATCAGTCTCAGTTTTGCCGAAATCGCTACCTCCCGGGGGGAGGAAAGCGCTTCCCTCCATTCTTCGTCATCGATCTCAAGACCATCAGTCTCCCACTTTCTCCTAAGGGCAAGCAAGGGATCAGGGGTGTGATGTATAAGTTTTTTATATGTGAGGGAGATAGCCTTCTCCGGTAGATGGCCGTCCAGCAGTCTGTCCTCCAGGGGGGAGGATTCCGGGAGCATCGTGCCGGGTGGAATGTTAGACTGGAGTGAGTGTCTGATCTGTATGTACCGGAAGTATTCCGTTTGCGCTAAGTCGTACTTTTGCTGTAGGGAGGCAAATGTCACCATTCCATTGGGCCCCCATAAATCTTTTATCTGGGAGATCCCTATCAGGTCCCAGTTGCGAAACCCTTTTGTGCGGCCCAGTGTACCCAACCGTTCGGAGACCCAAAGCGGGGTTGCCAAAGTGAGCTTATCGGCCCATCCTAGCTTGCGACTCACCATATGCCAGAGTTGGACCGAATGTCTTGTAGGTCCCGTGAGTGGATATTTGTTAGGTCTAGAGTAGAGCGCAGCCTCAAAATTCCCCCCGGGAGGAGCCATCTGTCCATCCCGTATCCGGGATCGTCCCCTCCGCTATATGTGCCCTGGTTTATGGCTGAAAGGTGTGCCGCCCAGTAGTATTTCCGAATGTCTGGGAGTGCTGTACCCCCATCGTACCACCCCAGTGTCAGCTTCTGGAGCGATATGCGCGGCGTTCCAGCCCACAACAGGTCCCTCTGAGTAGCTTCAATATCTATAAAGTACTTTTGTGGGACTAAATCTGGATAGTTTTGGAGGGCATATAAAAAGCGCGGGAGCGCCATCATTTTAAAAAGAGCTGCCCGACCCAGGAGGGACAGCGGGAGCGTCTTCCAGGTGGCAGTATCCCTTTTAAATCTTTGCAGGGGTGGTAAGAGATTCCGCTCGTATCGTGTCGCCACGTCCATGGAGATAAAGATGCCAAGGTATTTGAACCCCTCTGTGGTCACCTTGATCGGGCAGTCGCGCGGAATTGACGGAGGGGCTCCATGCAGGACGTAAAGCACTGATTTCCCCCAGTTAATACTGTAGCCTGAGTTTCTCACAAAATTTGTGAAAATATCGAGTGCCACTCTGAGGGACTTTGAGGGGGAGGCCAGATACAAAAGGATGTCGTCCGCATAAAGCGAAATCCGGTCCTCCCATCCATCTGCCCATCGGAGCCCCCGTAGTGAGAGGTTTTGCCGTATCCAGGCCGCTAGAGGCTCCAGGGAGAGGGCGAAAAGCAGGGGCGAGAGGGGACAGCCCTGGCTCGTCCCTCGCTCCAGTGTGAAAACTCTGAGATCTTATTATTTACCACCACCTGGGCTAGTGGTTCGGTGTAGAGGAGACGCACCCACCCAATGAAATTAGGGCCGAAGCCCAACTTTTTTAGGACTGCCATCATATAAGTCCATTCAAGCGCGTCGAATGCCATAGCGGCATCCAACGAGACCACGACCGCATCTTCCTGGATCGTGTGACAGCGTCCCAATACTCCGTGGAGTCGTCGCAAGTTGAGCGCAGTGTTGCGGTTCGGCATGAAGCCGGATTGGTCTGGGTGGACCAGTTTGGTGATTATTGGCTTGATCCTGTTTGCGAGCAGCTTCGCGAGGATTTTGGGTTCAGCATTTAGCAATGATATCGGCCTGTAGGAGGCGCATAGTTCTCTGGGTTTCCCTTCTTTAGGGATGGCCACCAGTGTGGCGATGCGCTGGTCTCTCGGCAGTTTGCCCCGGACTATACTATCCTCGAACATGTTTTTAAGGTGGTGACCCAGACAGTCAGGTTTGAGCTTGTACAGCTCAATAGGGAGACCATTTGGTCCTAGGGCTTTCCCAGGCTGGAGTTCCTTAATTGCCTTGGCCAGTTCTTCTACAGTGAGTACCCCCTCCAAAACTCCTCGGTCATCCTCAGAAAGGGTGGGCATCGCAATGTCGGCCAAGAGCGCAGAGGAGTCCTCCTCCAGCCTCTCCGACCCCCTGCGGTATACTCTTTTGAAATGTGCTGCAAACTCGTTTATTATCTCCTGGGGCTCAGTGAGGATGACGCCCAGTTCAGTCCGAAGCTCAGTCACCACCCTCTGCGCTCTCTGTTTTTTGTCCAACCAGGCTATTAATTTGCCCGCTTTGTCCCCTTGGTCATACAATCGGCCGTCCCTGGCTCTCGCCAGGTGTTTTGCGGCGTCTGTAGCTAGCTCTTTATATTCGGCCGCTTTAAGCTGCATCTGGTGTAGAGCCCCCGGATTCCCGTTAACTTTTGCTCCCCCTCTAACACGAGAAGATCGCACTCAATGGTAAGCATTTGCGTCTCCTTTTCTTTGCGCTGTCCGGTGATCATAGAAAGGGCCTCACCCCGCAGCACGGTTTTAAATGCTTCCCAGAGGACAGCCGGGAGTCCACCGTCCCAACATTATCTTGGAAGTATTGGTCTATCGCTCGGGTGATCTTCGTCTTGGTCTCCGGATTATGTAGGAACCAGGGGTTGATGGGCGCTACACAGCCTACCCTCTGTTCCCCGATAGTAAGGTGTGCCCATATAGGGGAGTGGTCAGATATACCCCGTGCCAGATGTCTGATCTCTCGAATGGCAGTGTCATTTTGCAGAGGTGCGAGGATGTAATCAATTCTAGAAAACGTGTGGTGTGGTCCCGAGAAGAATGTGTACTGTTGTAGGCTTGGGTGGCGCATACGCCAGAGGTCAACTAATCCGAATGCCTCCAGGAGATTGGAAAGCCACATATGTCCAGTCGCGATATCTCTGGGTGGGTGCCTATCCATCCCCCCCGACACCACTGCATTGAAGTCTCCCCCAAGTAGAAGTTGCCCCTCTGGAAGGGAAAGGAGAAGTCTACCCAAATCCTGATACGACTGGGTTTGAAGACCCGGTGGGATATAAACCGTGACCAAATTGAGAGTGCGTCCCTCCCACCTCCCCGAGAGCATCGCATAGCGCCCCAGCGGGTCAGTCTCCGAGTGTTCAATGACAAATGGAAAGTTACGGCGCAACAGTATGCCCACCCCGCGGGACCCTGAAGTGAAGCCGGCATGCGCCGCCAGTATGTAGCCCCATCTGTTGAGTGCGTGGCATGTGTTACCGAGAAGATGCGTTTCTTGCAAGAGGACAACATCTGGGAGATGGCGTTTAACAAATTGTAGGACTATACTCCTCTTGAGCTTGTCCCCACAACCCATTGACATTCCAACTAAGGATTTTAAGACTTTTATCCCACCTTGTAGCCATCGCTGGAAGTTATCCAAGTACGCAATCTGTAGCTCCTGCAACATCGCACCGGCACATTCCCAACCAGACCAACTCAAGCCCTCCCCCCCACCCCCCCAAACCTTACTAAACATTAGGACATAACAATGCAACTGCTGTCCCCCCCGCCTACCCCCCCACCCTGCTACCCTGCCACGTAGGTTAATAACTACCCACATCACCAACTAGCAGAGTGCCTTTCGCCCCCAAAAAAAGGGGGTAAGAGAGAGATAATCCCCCCCCCTCCCCCAAAGAACTATTGAGCGGGGAAATGCGCTGGCACCAACTCCGGCCGCTAAACGCCTATCCCCATGCATGTAGTATCTCAGCAGGCAAATGCACACATCTTACAAATAAATCCAGATGGCACCGTCAATCCCATCTCGCCCCCTACCATATGCATCTATCAATGTCCCGTAACCGGCCTTGAATACTGCCCGGGAAGTGCAGAATATAAAAGTCAGGAGGTATCTCCAGCCCCATCGTCCGGATCAACCCATGCCGGGCATGGAGAGCACATCGCCCCTCCCCGGCTAGCACAACCTCCGAAATCTTACGCCCCCTATAACATATGAAAGACTTATATTTTACAATACTGCGTGCCAAGGTCCGAGAATGTAGTCTCTCCAGTCAATGTGAGTCCACTAGTGTCCCTGAGTGCCGTTCATGTCGGGGCTGCGAGACCTCGATCGCCATGAGCGCTGACTCGTTCTGTCGATCTCCGGTCGTCCATCCAGTGAGCCCGATGACACGGCCCGGGCGTCTCTCCACTTGTCACCTGTCGCTGTTGCCGACATCTGTGATGCGCCTCTGTCCAACCAGTCCTGCACCTCCGAGGGCGTAGTGAAGAAAAGGGACTTGCCGCCAGCAATGATTTTGAGCTTTGCTGGGAAGAACATCATGTATTGAATGCCTTTGCTCCGAAGCGCCGCTTTCACCCCATCAAATGAGCGCCGGTCCCGCTGCACTTTAAGCGTAAAGTCGGGGAAGAACCTTACCGTTGCATTCTCATATTGGAGGTCTCCCATCTGTCTGGCTGCCTGCAAGATGGCGTCTCGGTCCCTATAATTGAGTATTTTTGCAATGATAGTTCTCGGCGGAGCTCCCGGTTTGGGCCTGGGGATCGGCGCACGGTGCGCCCTCTCGATGGAGAACATAGTTGAGAGCCGTTTCGGTTTCAGACAGTTGAGGATCAAATATTCAAGGAAGAGATCCATGCTAGGCCCTTCTGAACCCTCTGGAACGCCCACCACGCGAATGTTGTTCCGTCGGGCCCTCCCTTCCTGGTCTTCGAGCTTCAAGGCGACCTGGCGGTGTTGGTGTACCAGGTCATTGACCCTCTGTTCGAGCTGTTTGGAGGATGCCTGGAGCTCTCGGATATCCGTCTCGTTGGTCCTGGTTTTTTCGGACGTCTTGTTGAGATCGGTGCGTATAAGGTTCATCTCAATGGACATCTTATCGATTTTCGTCTCGAGAGTGGTCCCCAGTGTTTGAATGGCCACCATGATGGAAGCCAGGGAGGGCTCCGCCTGCATCAGTTGGCCCCGGCCGCTCCCTCGGTCTGAGGGACTGACATCGGGACTGCGTATTTGTCGAGCTTGTTTGTCTGGGTGACCGCCGCACCCTTAGGCCTCATTTTGCTGTCTCCTTTGTCCAGGCTGCCTCCAGCTGAGCTCCCCCGTGATCTTGTGATTTCTTCCCGTGGTCGCTCAGTAGGTTGATACAGATAGGAATCTTCCGGCCGTCCCAGATAGGACTGCGCCGCGCTATTGCGATCCCCACTGCCGCCCAGCCGGGTCCGTGTCCGTTTACTTGGCGCGCTCACGGGCCTGTACTCCCCAGTCACGAGCGCGCGCTCCGCTCCAGCCAGGTCTCTTTGTCCCGCCGCTGGCCTCCAGTCCCACTCAGGCCTGCCAGGTGGGCCCAATGGACGAGGTCTCCCTTGGTCTCCCTTGGCCCCTGTCCGCCGCTAGGGCTATGTGTCCAGATCTCTATGCGGCCGCCAGCATTGGCTTCCGGGCAGGGCCGGGCTCTCTCACAGCTTCATAGGCCACCTCGCACATCCCGCCTCCGCACCTGGGCTCTCCAACGTATCCGTCACCTGGGGACCACCTCCGATTCCTCTCTCACACTGCCCCGGTCCCTCGGGGGCTCTCCCCCGCTCCGGGCGGCTCGATCGGCAGCAGGTCGTCGGGGTCAAAGAAAGGGGGGGGGGCCCCACCACGCCGGTCGGGTCCCTCACAGACCAGTTGGTTCGTCGGCGCACTTCAGCGGATCTCACCCGCAGTCGCCCGCGCCGCGTCGATCAGCGATACTCCTCAGGCCTCGCCGGGCCCCGCCGCAGTCCGGCTATTGTTCCCTCCTTCACCCCCTGTGGTCTCTGTCTGCTACTGGTGCCGCCTTCGGTCCTATATCAGGGTTGACGAGGGCGCCCCCCGGAGCGTAGGGTCCCCCACCAGGTTCGCCGTCGGGCTGATTTCTTAGGCGGAGGAGATAAGCGTCCCCCCGCCGTCTCATAGGGCCTTCAAGACCGCCGCCGCACTTTCGCGGTCCCGGAAGCGTCCAGAGCCTCCGAGCCTCCACCTCGGGTGCCGTCCAAAAAGAGTGTCTCCCAGGGGCCGCTGTTCGCTTCACGACCCCCTTTTGCTGTTGTGAGTGCAGTCAGTGGGGCCGTCCGGGCCCGGCCGCACCTCCGATGACAGGCGCCATCGCCGGCCCCAACGCCGGGGTGTTGCGTAGGCGGCCAACGGGCGCGCCCGCCACCCGTCCTCCAGGCTCTCTCGGCCGCTGCCTCACGCACCTGCTATGTCGCGGTCACCGCGGCGTCCCCGAACCTCCGGATTTCGGGACCTGATGCCGCTTAAGTTCTGGAGGGCATTTCCGCCCCTCCGACGTGGTGCCTGCAGGATTTCCGACGGATTTTGGGGGAATAAGGGCTTCGCTCCGACGGAGCTCCCCTGTTAGGCGGCCATCTTCGCTGGCGCCAAGCCACGCCCCGGAAGCACTTTTTAGATCTTTATGACATGGTAGAGGAGGAGGTCTCTCAAATTACTAATTTGTCTGAGATAGGGAGTTGCACTACTAAAACCAAATTGGCTATAGACCTTTAGGTGACCAAGGGGTTCTATTAGAAGCATTATGCCAGGAAAAGCTGCAGGTTCTGATGGGATACCAGGGGATCTTTTTTGTTGATATCAAGAGTTGGGCATTATATTTCAATAGCTTAGCCAATCCATTAATTGATGGAGTAGAGACACCCCTTCCTAGAAAGCAGCAGAAATTGTACCAATCCACAAAAAGGGCTTTAGAGATCTACCACTGAATTACAGGCCAAATAGTCTAATAACTGTGTTTCACAAAATATTCTGTAGGCAGATCTTGAACACTCTTGATATTTGGATTGAAGATGCTTCGGCCTTCTCCAATTTGCAGGCTGGTTTCAGAAAACATCCCAGCACCTTAGATCAGGGGTTCAGATTCTTTACTATTTACTAGAAAACTGTGGTCGTCCAGAAAGCCCACTTATACGTAATTTTCGTGGATTTAAAAAATGAGTTTGAACTGGTTCCCCACAGCAAGCTCTTAGAGGTTTTAAAACAAGAGGAGATCCCTTTGCCACTGCTTAACAATCTTATTTGACTACACTCCGACACCTATGCCCAAGTGAGATGGGGCCAGCAAGATGAGCTTACAAATCATATAAGTGTTAAAGAGGGGTGAGACAGGGCTGTGTATTAGCCCCTACCCTCTTTTCTCTGTACCTTAACGATGTAGTGGCTGCCTTGGAACAGTGCAGAAGTGATGCCCTAATGACCTCTGGTTGCAAAACTCTGAAACTCTTATTCTCAAATGACACCTTGTTGGTGTCTAAAACCCCAACAGGTACACAGGCTCTGATGGATAAGTTTGCAGCTTTTTGTGTAGACCAGGGCTTGCAAATTAATTTGGGGAAAACAAAGTTTATGTGCTTGAACCCACACAAAGGGTCTATTAATCTTAATGGCCATAGTTTTGACAGGGTGGCCTATTTGACTATCTGGGTATTAGGTTGTCATTAACATGTCTTGGATCCCCCAAATTAGGAAGAGTGTATTAAACCTGTCTCACGATGCATCTGGGCTGACGGGGTTGTACAATTCCTCCAACACTAGACAGATATCTGTAGCCCTCAAAGTTTATCAGGTAAAGGCTATAGGAAGTGCTTTATATGGAGCAGTGCTGTGTGGTCACACTGGGTTGACTATTCTGGCAATGGCTGAAAATAAATTTCTAAGATCGCTATTGAACTTGCCCAGGAGTACACCAATACTTCGCCTGTTATGGGATATGGGTATAAGTCCAATTAAGAGCAAGGCTAAATTATGCCCCATTCTATATTGGTGGAGATTGGGGAACACTTCTGCATTCAAAAACTACTATTGTATCTTTAAGGAAATTGTAGATGTGGACAAGGGCAAGAAAATAGAATGGGTAACAGACCTAAAAGTATCTTTGACATCATTGGGTTTGGAGGAGTATTGGGACACTGAGACAAGTCTATATCAAGAACCCATGTGAAAGAAATATATTGGGGACATATATGGGCTTTGGAAGTGAACAGTAAGAACCTATGCACCCTCACCTCAGATTTTGTGGATGTTAGAAATCAGAGTGACTTTGAAGGATTCCTTGATTACATTTTGTCCCCCCTATCTAGGCAACTGTACATCAAGCTTCTTTGTGGTACCTTGCCCTCAAGATCTTCTGCAAGAAGTGGAAAGACTCCATCGATTTGGGTATTTTGTGACCAGTTTGCCTCCAGGTGGATGAAACTCTACTTAACTACTTCTTCTTTTGTCTGGGGTATGAATGCCTGAGGAAACAGTGGCTGATTCCAATTTGCAGACTACTGTGAATTAGGCAAAGCCATGTGGCACTTAGGTTGCTGCGTGCAGAAACCACTGAATACCTTGTCTGTGCTGTAGCCCAATTCTTACATTGGAGTTGATGTATAAGAGCTTCTATTTTCTCTTCCCTCTTTTTCTTTATATTTTCTTTATAATTTTTTTACACAAGCTTATCTATCTCTAAGGAAGTCGAGAAAAGCAAGAAGTAGTGTCTATATTCCTGGAGCCATTCGTACTCCCGAGTTAGCCTTCACATTCTGTGGACATCAACACGAATCTGGGCCAACCATCATGGAATTATAATTTGAATATGTGTCTTTGGGCTTTTTAAAAAAACATGGATAGACCTTGGCACCACCAATGTAATTTACTTTCCCCCTCTAACATGTTAGTGGTAACAGTACTTTTTATGCGTACCCCTTCGGGGTATTGCGTCCAACTACACCCGTAACTTACCCCTAATTGATTTTGAATTCTGAATTACTATTCAGATTCACGACGCTCTCTTTACACAACCTTTACTTATGAGAGATCGTGAACATCGTCGCGGTATGCATATCCAGTATATCGATATTTTGATTAAATCATTTTCAACTCCACAATAATGGTTATCACCCCAATTGTCTACGACCTCAATGGGTGCTGTCACTTTTATCTGCATGCCTTCCTGACTCTACCGCTCTAGTCTTTACTGTTTAGCGGTCACAGGAAGTGAGTGGTTATCCATATCCGGATACCTACGAACTCCAGGGCAGGTGCATGTATTACCGCTCTAGTCTTTGTGACTTATCAGTCACAGGAAATGAACG
The DNA here is from genome assembly GCA_963921515.1 of Calotriton arnoldi. Classification (NCBI taxonomy): domain Eukaryota; kingdom Metazoa; phylum Chordata; class Amphibia; order Caudata; family Salamandridae; genus Calotriton; species Calotriton arnoldi. The sequence goes on along the minus strand of CAWUFW010011651.1, from coordinate 456,916 downwards.
GTCATCCACATCCGGTTACTTTCGAAACTCTGATGCAGGTGCATCCATTTGTGTGCAATTAAATGTCAATTAACGTCCGCATAAATAGGGCGCCCCTCGCAGATCTCCTTACACAACGGAGCCGCGGGTTGGCGATTGAGTGAGGTAGTGTTGACTGCTACGTAAGTACGGCATAGCCGCAAAGGGCATCAATGACACTAGGTGTCTCGAAATTTTCTCTCGAATCACTGGCTCTGGATTCCAACTTCCTTTTTCCCTCCTTCTCTTTTCCCTTCTTACCAAACAGAATACAGTGGCAACATCCTTCCCACCCGTTCAGAAGGCTCATGGAGCATTGTCTCCTACATATTCCAGTATGTACCAACCTATGGATATTTCTTTTATAGTGACTCCGATCTCTAACATAGAGAGTGTGTTTTCTGTTTTGTGTGTGTATGTTTCGTTTTTGTCCCGTTTTTCCTAAACAGGTCACAGCGCTTGTTTTTCGAGTTACAACTAAGGCTAATGATACCATAATCACTTTTGTATTTACAGGCGTTAATGTGTTTGCGCTTTTGGGAGGCGCAATTGTGTAACTAACCATGCTCTCTCTTTTACAGATTTACATTTTGAAATACTGATTGGGTAATATAAAGTGCATGATTGTTGCATTTTTATCGTTTTGTATATAGCACACTTTTTTTATTACGCATTGATAGCAACATAGTGAGCACTGAAGGGATCATTCCTAGTCCTGATGAAGAAGCCTTGATGCTTCGAAACATGTTGACTTGATCAGGAGTATCCGCACATTATACGCAGGACATCTCCGAACCACTTTTTTTAACAGCACCAGCCTCCACGACGTATTAAAATTTCTAAGTCCACGAGGCCAGGTCCTTTTTAATTCACATTTTTTGCATTCACTTCTGACCCTTCCTCTCACTACCCCTACACCACACATAGTTCTGTAAAAACAGTGCTCCCGCGTAGTCGCTGGTCGTAGCACGCCCCGTCCCGCAGCGGGGCGGGAAGACCCCTATGATGAAGCATGACACCAAGGGCCCTTTTGGTGTGTGAGGGGTATTTAAGCAAACACTGCGTGCGTCCTGTCATAACAGGAAACACACCCTTATGAACCTTTCTCGGGGTGGATTCCTATGTTTTGTTTGATAATTGACCTGTACCATAGGCAGGCGTGCAGTTATTGCCAACTCCCTGGGCGCCATTCATGCTTCCCTCCAGTCACCATCGTCAAGCTCAACTTCTGCCGTAGGGATGCAAAGCCATCTGGGGCATGGATAATCAGGAAGCAGTAGATGTGAGATATCACCTCTTTCCCCAGGTGCCCCATCAGCAGTTTGGCCTCTAGCGGGCAATATTCAGGGAGCTGAGTATCTGGGGCAAGATGGGACATCAGGGCATGCCTCAGTTGAAGGAAGTGGAAGAATTTAGTGATAGCTAGGGCACATTGATCCTTTAGGTCCTGGAAGGACATCAGATTACCACCCTTGTATACATCTCCCAAGTATGCAATTCCTATGCAGTCTGGCTGGTGAAAGCCCCATAAGGTTGAGAGCTGTTCGAACCACGTGCCCTGCCATAAGGGAGTCAGCTCTGTCAAACGGTGGTTCCACTGAGCAAAGCGCAGTGCCGTTCTCTTCTCCAACAACACACCGCCACTCTGATACATGAGGGCATCTTCGAGAATGGGCGCACCGCATATAGTTGGCCAAGGAGCCCCTTAAACCTCATCAAGTGAAGTTCCATGCACTGGACAGGACATCCCAGTCATTTATGGCCACCAATAGTGCTGCCAGGTAGTACAGCAAATGACACCCCTAGGCCGCCCTCAATGGGTGATTTCCGTGCTCAGTTGAATGCCACTCTGTGGCATTTGCCAGCCCAAATGAAGGCGGTGAGTTTGGAAGTCAGAGTTCGAAACCACCCCCAGGATATGGGATATGGGTAATTCGCTAGGACATACAGATATAGGGAAAGGCATATCATCTTAAAGAGTGCGCTGTGCCCCATGAGGTTGAAAGCGAGGCTATTTCAGTGGTGCAGGTCTCTATCAAGGACCAAGCCCAGGGTTTGAAAGTTAAGAGTCCAGGCCAGGTCCAGGAGGTGAGATATGTGAATCCCAAAATATTTAAATGCATTCTGCCGCAGGGGGATGTCTGGGCACCAGCTATGTCCCTCAGCAGCACCTTTTACCTCCACCAGTACTGATTTACCCACATTAATGCAAAGGCCTGATGCCTCACCAAAGAGATGAGGAATCTCTAGGCTGCGGGGGCCCGAGGCCAGGGGGTCCAATCAGGTAAAGGAGAACATTGTCTGTGTATAACGCCACGTAGTCCTCAAGTCCACTCCCCCACCTCCAGCCCTGTATCTGCATGTTACAGCGTATGAGGCATGCTAGTGGCTCAATAGCCAAAGTGAATAGCAATGTGGCGAAAGGAAAGCCCAGGCAGCTGCCTCTGTGGATTCGAAAGGGGGCGGACAAAACATCATTCACCCATACCTGAGCCGTGGGGTTATTATAGAGGAGTCAGATCATTCTGCGGAACGTCCTTCCCAACTCTGCTCACAGGATGACTTCCTCCAGAAAGTCCCAGGAGACCATGTCAAAAGCCTTACGAAAAGCCACGAGAAGAAGAGCCAAGGCACCATCCAGTTCCTGTGCCTGGGAGAGAAACGTCTGCACTCGCTGAATGCAGTGACGCATATTTCTACCTGGCATGAATCCACATTGATCTGGGTGAATGAGATGTGATAGAGTGCGGGTCAGCAGAGCTGCTAGGACTTTAGCAAAGATCTTTATGTCTGCGTTAATAAGCAAGATCTGGCGGTAGGAGGAGCATCTATCGGGGGCAGGCCCTCCTTAGGGATGACCACAATAGTGGTATGGTCTAGGTCAGGGGGAACGATCTTCATTGTATCGCTTCAGCATAAAAGTTCAGCAAGTGGGGCATTAGTATGGTATGGAATTTCTTGTGATAGTCAATGGGAAGGCAGACCTGAGGTCTTTCCAGCCTGGAGTCCAGATTTGGCTTGGTCGACCTCCTCAGTCAGGGCCTCATCTAAATTATGGGCCAAAGAGGGTGGAATAGAAGGCAACAGGATACCTACAAGAATAGGTTTCTCCATCTCTAAATGGTTTGTCAGACATTGTGCGTAGAAGTCTTGCTAGAATGCCCAAAGGCCTGAGCAATTGCTGGTGATTCCTCTTGGAGAACGCTGGCCGAGTCTCTAATGGCGGGCACCACTCTTGTGGAAACATTACGAGTCGCCAACCAGTATAATAATTTGCCTGATTTGTCCCCGGATTCATAAACTCTCTGGGTCGAGACCCTCTAGCACTGCTTTGCCTCCTCAAGAGAAACCTGCTGCAGCTCAGCCCTTGCCAGCGCCAGGAGACATTAAGTCTCCTCTGTGCCAGGCTGTTGGGAGTAGTGCTCCAAAGTTAGGATTAGATTTCAAGGTCAGGCATCCACCTCTGTTGCAGAGGCTCTTGCCGCCCCACATAGCCTTTCAACAGTCCCCTCATGGAGGATTAGCATGAAAGAAGGCTTGTAACTACTACTCTATGAAAGGGGCACATTCAGGAGCCCTCAGATGCCATGCACTAAACCGCCAGATCGGACACAGAGTCTGCGGATGGGTGCCCCATTCCGCCAGTTGGGGGGCATGGTCAGATATGCCCCGAGGAAGGATTCATATTGAGGGCAATGAGAGAAGGTCCGTTGGGGGCGGACCCGACGGACAGGGTGGAGGGCAGCTGAGGTGTCGTGCTTGGGGTCGGGGACTGCGTTAAAGTCTCCTTGCACTAGTGTGGTTCCCAACGGAAGGGCCACCAAAAAAGTACGAAGCATCTGGAGGGTGAGATGTAGCAGCTGTGGAGGGGCATAACACGAAATGAAGTTATACTGTCTAGCGTTCATGCGACACTCGACCCCTGGAACCCTTGGGGATGCTCATGTATCTTGGTGACTGTCAATGGAAGGGATCTATGTAATAGGAGGGCCAATCTACTAGAGCCTCTACCATAGCCCGAATGAACGACCCTGTCATATCTGAAGTGTTCCAGGAAGGGGCAGTGGGTACCCAATAGATGGGTTTCCTGCAACATGACCACTCCTGGCTTGTATCTTTTGATGTAGCGCAAAACAGCAGATCTCTTGATACGGTCTAAAAGACCATTAGTATTCCAAGAGAGTATTATGATCATGTGTGTGTGTGTGTGTGGTGTGTTGACGATGGGCCATTTGGGGAGTCTTTTCCTGCACAGGGGCCCTGAGCACAGCTATGATAACCTACACTATAGCATTGGTGGGTACACTGAATGAAAACCTGAAAATGAAAGACACAGAGCAAAAGAATGGTCCCAGCAGGACCAACAGAGGTTCCTCTCCCCACCCCCTCACCCCATACTTCTACCCCCAAAGCAAATGTCCCCCAAAACCAAAGCATAGCTATTACAAAGAAAGCAAGAGAACACAAAAATAAAACTCAAGGGAAACTCAATGGCAGTGTACATGGATGGATATATGCCTGTCAGCATTCAGAAAAAAATAGGTTGGAAATATCTCAGCAGTTGGAATGCACACTTTGCCGCAAGGCCTGAACATCTTCTAGCAAGCAAAATACGAGGTATCAGTTAGGGTCTCGTCTGGCTCCAACATTGCCTTAACCCTCACATCCAGGGGCGGGCTCGGCGATGTGCCTATCTCCCGTCGACCAGTCCTTAGCCTACGAGATTCGAGTGCCTCTTCCCAGTCTTCCTCGGCTGGAGTGGTGTGGGGGGTTTCCGTGGCAATGTGTCCCAATACTCCCCCCACTCATCAAGTCGCATCAGTCGGCCCTCGGTGGCCCATTCCCAGGCCTGTTCCGGGGTGTCCAAGAAGTAAGTGGAGGACTGAAAAATAACCTTGAGGCGTGCCGAGCACAGAAGCATATAGCAGAGGTTGAGGACACAAAGCTTTTGTTTCACCACCTCGAAGGAACATCGCCACTGTTACACCGCCTTGGTGTAATCTGGGAAATCATTACTCTGGAGTTCAAGTGTCGGAGATCCGGCTGGTTTAGGGCTTTGCGCAGGTTTGCATCACGGTCGCAGAAGCTAAGAATCCATAATATCACCGGCTGAGGTGGAGCTCCGGTTAAGGGCTTTTGAGTTACTGACCAATGTGCCCTCTCAATAACAAACATGTTAGAGATCTTGTCTGCCGGGACCTAGGATCGGAACCAGGCTTCCAGAGTTTTGGCTGGAGTGAAGCTCTTTAAGGTCTCGGGAAGACCAACTAGGTGCAGATTATTATACCTTGAGTGATTTTCAGTGTCTTCTGCCATTGCGTCAAGGGTGGCAACTGATGCCATTACCTTGGACACTTGATTTGAGTGTGGTGACTTCATCTTCAGTCGGAGAGATCCATGTCTCAGTTTCATTCACTCTATCTGCTATTTTACGTAAGTCGTTCCGCAGCAGCGAGAAGTCAATCTGGAGGCCATCGACCTTGTTCTCCACCACCTCCTGCGAGTCGTGAATCCCCTTAAGGATTGTGCTCAAATCCGCTGCTGATTGAGGTATGACCAAGGGTGTAGGAGCCTCTGCAGTCTCTCTATTTTCCGATGGGGAAACAGTGTATTGGTCCATTTTGGTTTGGGCCGACGTGGGCGGAAGAGGCCTATCGCGGCCCATTATCGATTGGTATCTGACAAGGAGGAGCAGATGATGAGCCAATTGCGGTCAGGCCCGCTTGCCACATGGCAGCACAAGCAGCCTGCCCGAGGGCCACCACCCCAAAATCCAGAGATAGTCGCTACACCATAGCTAGGCCGCCAAACAGGAAGCAACTCCAACTCCGATATGAGCGGAATTGAGCCCTCCAACCCTCTTGCCTGAAGGTAGCACATGCAATCAATGGGGTCTGGTGCAAAGTCCAGAATGCGATGGCATCCACAAGTCCGGGTGCAGCACTAGCAGCTCGCTCTCAGGCCTCCCCAGCAATCATAGGTCCTCAGTGACGTGGGAGTCCCCCAGCCGAGGCGCTTCCCTGAGAAGCACAGTGTATCAGGTTGTTTGGGGGCACTAAAATGTCATCCACCAGGGCTGTTGAGTGTGCAGAGAAAGAGTCGGTGCAAGGTCTCTGTTGATTGCGTCTCGCTGTTGACCAAGGGGAGCCACAGGAGGTCGAGGATGGCCATCCCCCCAGAGGCTATGATCTCCACCAGAGTGCTATGTCATCAGTGGCCCACGCAGTACCTCTAGAAAAGCCACCCATTGACTGGTCCTGAGTCCCAGCTAGTGCCGCCTGGCTCGCAGCCCAGTCCCAGCCAGGTACTAAGGGCGCAGCTTGATTATTTGTCCCATTAGATCCCGGGTCTCCTGGATTCAGTAAGGAGTATCCCAAAAGGATTGCCTACAGGCCCGCGATCCTGCGCCTTGCAGGCGGGTGCAGACACGTACAAGGGATAGCACCTCCTCCACCACCTCCCCCCCCGGTCAGTAGGGCAAAAGGGACAATGCCCCCAGCAAGCACACAGCACAGTACCTGCCCTACCTGCATTTTAATCCGTGCCTGAGTTATCTAGAATTCACATGTACTTAGAAGACCAAACAACCACAAGTACTACAAGTGAGGGAGGCAACAGCTAAGGAGCTACACAGTTAGGAAGCTACACTGAATAGGCTAGAAGTCCGTATAGGCTAGAAGTCAGTATAGCCATAGAGAATGACTGCTCAATTACACCCTGTCTCTCCCCACAGAAGACCAACTGTGACCTCCAAATAAGGTATAAACAGCACAATAACAGACACGGACTGTCTAAATGTTGCTGCTTGCTTCCTTGCCCCCTCACATACATCCATATGAGCACATTAATGATGAGAAGCCCAGAGCACTTAATGAGGTACAATCAGAGCTTACTATGGTAGCTCCTGTGAGGTGTCTCCTTTTACTCACTGGTGAAACATGCCAGCCACTTGGGTCAATATCACATGCTAGCAGGAACAGATATTGCACACACTACGGGGTAGTTACTTATTACTAAATCAACAGCGACTACTGCCTACACATAGGTCACGTTAGGATTAATAATTACCTGCAAAGATAGTAGTCTGGTTATAAATACATAGTTATTTAAAACCACAAAGGATCAACAAGATATACCGAAGGGTCGCCTGGGATTGCCCTTGTTGTCATAGCAGGCAGGCGAGTTCAGACATATAATGTGAGATTGACTGGGATTGAAGCATTACTGGAAAGCAGTGACATAGGACCGTGATGGAATAACAGGTAGCTCAGATGTGTACGTAGAAATATGTTTTTGGGGGTTACTTCAATGTCAGAAACAGGAAATTAGCATCAAGAGTTATCGGCTTGGCCCTACTGCAAGCTAAGAGAGCTATCACCTTAGGACTGCGGCCAGACCACGCCTTTTGGCTATACAGAGAATAAATATGACATATTGAGTTGACCAGGGGCGGCTCCTCCGTAAAGTCTGAGGAGCGTCGCCCCACTGCCTATCAGCACTGTAAAAAAGAAAATGATATTAACCCGAGGTTATTATCATTTTATTTTTCGATGCTGCAGCAGTTTTGCTGAGCTGGGCTGGGCTGGGCAATGCAGGGGGAGGAGTGATGGCACTCTCTAAGTGCCCATGACTGTTTGACAGGCCGTCTTGGGCCGGCCAAACCGTCATGCGCACTTTGCATGTTCTCCACCCAGGCTACATTACAGCCTGAGTGGAGAACATGCCCAGGCTCTCATTCCCTGTGTGAGCGCCGAACCATGGCGCTCAGACCAATCACAACACTGCATTGCAGCACTGTGTTTGGCTTAGGGGAGCTTGGGTGTGCTTCCTGGTTCCTGCTCGCACAAAAGCCAGGAAGAGGACAGAGGAGAGGAGGCGGCCGGCCAGCTGGCCGGCCGGAAGGTAAGTAGATTTTATTTGTGTCTTTTCAACCCCCATACCCCTCCTCACCCCACTGCTGCTTCACGGGAGCAGCCGCTCCTGAGGCTGACCTGAAAAGCTGCTCTCAAAATGAGGAAGAAAAGAGAGGGTTCAGAAAACAGGAGGTAGCACAGCAGTGGAATGTGCCAACCCTATCTCATATCAATAATGGAAAAGGTGACAATAGACCTTCCCGAGACTCTAGAAATAACGGCACAGAATTGCAGACTAAGGGCCTGATTTAGAGTTTGGAAGATGGGTACTGCTTCACAATTGTGACGGATATTCAGTCCGCCTTATTATAAGTATTTTACCTAATGCACTTGTAAGAAGGTAGACTTGATATCCTTCATGTTTGTGACTGAGTACCTAGCCACCAAACTCTAAATCAGGCCCTAAGTATTAAACTGTATAGCTGTTCCTTTTATCACATCTATTGCATACTAAGAATGTGAATGAGGATTGCTTCCACTATAGTAACGAGACAATTGTGATTTGTGTATGCAACTTATTTATGACAACTGATACTGAGTTGGAAATTATATGCTCTAAGTCTATGCTGTATTAAACCTAAACATAAAATCAATAAAGTGTTGTCTATAAAAAGGTATGGGAAAGTGTACAAAACAACCACCTTTCTAAGGGGTTGTGAAGGAAATGAAGTATAGAAGCAGAAAAATGTTTCCCTGTAAAGAAAAAGGAAATATATCTGTGAAATTTTTACAAATATCCTTGTCTCTTGCATTTGTGTTTTCTACAGTGTGGAAAGTCTTCATTTGTAAGGCATGCCTTGGGAAGAAAAATTAAAATGTTTCCTTCTGTATGTACGTCACTGTTGTAACCCAGTTAAAATGTTGCACATTTCTACTAACACAATTGGAGACGTAATTTTTTTGGGTGAACAAAAAAATACAATCACTGCAAAGCCAATGCTCTTTGTACCTTGTGGCCCTATGGGCTTTGCCAATACTGTGTTACATCAGCAAAAAACAAAGAAATAAAAAACAGAACAGGTACGATTATGTGACTGCTGCTGGCTGCCGTTTCACTCCTATTGTGCACTTGCATCACCACAAATTGGCGCGCCGATGGAATGATGCAGGATCCATTTTTTTATTGAGCCACTCAAGATGGGGGATGCCAATTGGATCAGTAAATATAAAAAAAAGTTTTTTCACAATGTTGAGCGGACCAGCAGCAGCAGGGCCTGCTGCTGGACCTCAATAAAAAAAAAAATATATATATATTTAAAGAACAGCTAAGGTAGGGGACATGGTTCAGAGTGGATTGAAGGAAGCAACATGAAGAGGCTACAGGCAATGGAGCAACAAATGCACTTTTTGGACTGTGAAGTATCCCTGGAGAAAATTGGAAGCAGCCAGTCCTACCAAAAATATTAAATAATATTCTTTAAGGACTACGAGGGGTAGGAAAGCAACGGAGGAGAAGATGGAGCCAGATGAAGGGAAAGCACAGGTGATGTTTTGCTTTTTGTGGGGGGGGAGGGAGCAGAACATGAGCGAGAGCACAAAAACATGTGCACTCCCATGGTGTGCTTAGTGAAAAAGAAATAAGGAGCTCCTAAAATGTAAGCTGTTGAAGGATTTAAATCAAAGCAAACACAAGGAGATGATGGACAGAGCGCTGAACCCAGGTCTTCCCTAGACCGGAAACAAGCATCCTGGGACCGGTTTCGGGCTACCACCCTTCATCAGCCAGGCTAGCTTGAATACAGTGGCACAGTGAGCAAGGGACCTACGTCTGGGAATACCATGCCAACTTAGGGTGATCAAACCAAACACAAGGAGATGATGGACGGAGCGCTGAAACTTTTCAGACACTCACCCCCAGTCAAGGATCTGGATTGAATCCATCATCGTTCTTTAGCTCACTTCGCCACCCCAGTTCAGACCCAGCCATATGTAAATCATCTTGACCATGTTCGTCATGGGAACATTCCAGCCCAAACTGCCAAGCCAGGTCTTCACTGGACCGGAAACAAGCATCTTGGGACCGGTTTTGGAGTAACACCTCTCATCAGCCAGGCTAGCTTGAATCTAGTGGCAAAGTGAGCAAGGGACCCACGTCTGGGCATACCCTGCCAACTTAGGGCGAACAAAGCAAACACAAGGAGATGATAGATGGAGCGCTGAAACTTTTCAGACACTCACTCCCCAGTCACAGATCTGGGTTGAATCCATCATCATTCTTCAGCTCACTTCGCCACCCCAGTTCAGACCCAGCCATATGCAAATCAGTCTTGACCCTGTTCCTCATGGGAACAGTCCAGCCCGAACTGCCAAGCTAGGTCTTCCCTGGACCGGAAACAAGCATCCTGGGACCGGTTTCGGGGTAACACCCCTCATCAGCCAGGCTAGCTTGAATCCAGTGGCAAAGTGAGCAAGAGACACACGTTTTAAATCAGCCAATCAAATGGATAAAGAGGCTATACTCCAGGTGAGGGACAAACACAACATGAGGAAGGCAAGCCATCGAATAAGAAGCATGAAAATGAGAGCGTCTACGTTGCCAACCAATAGTAAGCAATGGGCCCACTATAGGTTTTTGGTATGGTCCACACGAGGTTTTTCGCAAACAAGCTAACAGCTGTCTGTAAGCAAGACCTAAAAATGACAAATTGTTTTTTACACATCATTATGATTTACCTGTTGGTAACTCTGCATAGAAAAATTGATTTGGCTTTATAAAGGCAGGATCAGCAAAGTTTTCCTTAAAGACATAACTTTCGCAAATGCATTCTTCAAATAAAGTTACAACAATTGCACGGGACTGCCTTTTCTGTGAATTATATAAAAATGCAGTTGTTGATACTCAGACAGTTAACATACGTGCCCTCATGCAAAATTCTGGAGAAAAAAAGTCAGTTCCATCAGTCACAAGACGTGAGGAGAAGTACTGTTCAATTGAAACAACCCATTCATCATAACTGGGCTAACTCCAAACAATGTACCGTCAGCAGGTGGTCACCACAACTTCTTTTTGGCAATAGTATAGTTCTCACTGCTTTACCTTCTATACAACAGTAATTCAGACGTCATTGGGGACTTCTTACTGATACAATCATTATGTTCCTGTTTTCTGTGCCAATGACTCACGGCACATTTCGTAACACACTATCTGTACTGCCCTTAGGTGAATTTGAGGTTATAGAACAATGCTTTAAGTTTGCATTGAAATGTGGACATGGACATTGGAACTTCCTCAATTAAAGCTCTTTCTTCTGTTTGAGTGATCTTTTTAACTTCTGCAAGCATATGGTAGGATATACTGTAAGTAATCATTACAATTTATTTTAGCCTTTAGAATCTCAAATAATATAAATCTCAGATGTATATCTCAAATAATACAGGGCCTCGAGTGAACAGAAAGTTGGCAATCTGTTCAAATACGTTTACATCAGCTTTCAGAGTAATTACAGACTTTCATAAATTCACAGAGAATTCCATGAGTACTCATGAAATTCTACAACGATCGTAGGTTTTCATGAGTAATCAATTAGTAAAAACTTCCCCATCTGGAAATTTAGCATAACATTTCCACATGCAGAGGTGTGTGTGGGGAAAATGTTTTCCATGTAAAGAAGCTCAGTCCACTACATCCTTACCAGTTTGAGGAGGAAGTGGAATGTTCTACGCTCTGATAGCTTGAAAGCGGACTTCTTCCTTTCTAGGGTGGTGTCTTCCAGCATTTTAACAACAGCCACCTTTTTTGGCATATAACCCTGCTCTGGAACACTTAGGGGCATATATACAAGGCCACTGCGCCACCGGAGCGTCACTTTCTCTGTCGCTCCGGTGGCGCACAATGTTGAGGCATATTTACAATGCCACGCAAACACGCAAAGCCTGCCTGCGTGGCTTTTCATGGCCTTGTAAAAATAGCCCCCTTTTAAGCATTACTCTGCGTGAAAGGGGCGTTCGATGGGTGTTGCTGTGAGTGTACCCTTGCCACACCCATGGATTCTGATGGATTCACAGATTTACAAGGTTTCGTAAACCTGGGAATGCATCAGATTCCCAAAGGGGAGGCTTTAAAATAGTGCAATGAGGAGAAATACCTTTATTTCTCCTAGTTTTTTGCTCTTTCTATGTGTGCTGCATTGTGCAGCACACATAGCAGCACACATAGAAGGAGTTAAACACTATCAATGATTGTTTTTGTGCAGGAAGGTATCCCTTCCTGCACAAAAACAATCATCCTTGAATGCAGGCACTCTTGCACCATGTTGCAAGGGTGCCTGCGTTGGTGGTAAGCAGCCAATTGTGCGCCAGCGCAGAGGAAAGCACAGGGATGAGTCGCATTGCCATATATATGACGCATCCCTGCATTTCCTAATGATGCAGTTCGGCGCAGCAAGATGGCTTGCAGCTACGCGCCATTTTCTAGTAAATATGCCCCTTACTATCTGTTTTTTTTCACGAGAATTGCTTCTTGTTTCAAACATTTTTATTGAATTTTCAAGCACATACGTTCCACCAAGTACACCTATGTTTGAACCAGTTTCAGTAATAAATGCTTGACAATATCTACTGGTGTCTCGGTGAGGTAGGAATCCTATATCACAGAAAACACAGCAGTGCTATAAAGAATAAGCACCATCATAAGTAACTATGACAATCCGAGTCCATAAAATAAAAGCAATTAGGCAAATACCTAATCTTGCATTATCAAACATAGGCCTTCTGAGGTGAAGCATATTTCACAAGGGGACTTCTGTCAGGATAACCGATTTTCAGCCAGTTTATAATTCTATTCATATCTATGGTGGCAAGGGAGTAGCAAGACAATTAAAATACCGCCCACTTCAATCCAAAGCTCTGATGTCACCAAGCAAATGAAGCAAGTCATCACAACCCTCCCCAGAAGAGCCCTCTTGTTTCTTCCAACCAAGCATCTATCCATTCATCCTTTCATCTACCTGCTGATGTCCGCCATTTCACCATTACATTCTGTCATCCATTCATTCTTTCATCCATCATTCAGTCTTTCACCATTCCGTCCATCTGCACATCCATATCCAAACCTATCCATTACACCTATCCATCCATCCCCCCTTTCACTCTTCCATCTATCCATCCATCCTTTTGCTCATCCATTAATCCACCTTTTCACTCCATCCATCCATCTACCCTTTCCCTCCATCCATCTATCCTTTCACTCCATCCATCTATCCATCCACCTTCTCTCTCAGACATCCATCTACCCTTTCACACAGCCATTCATCCATTCACTCATCCAGCCACCCTTCCACCCATCCATCCACTCATCCATCCATTTACCCTTTCACTCATCCATCCATCTAATCCATCCACACTCATCAATCTACCCTTTCATTTATCCATCCACCCTTTCACTCCATCCACCCTTTCACTCTATCCACCATCCCACTCATCCATCCAACTATTTACCCTTTCATTCCATCCATTCATCCTCCTTTTCACTCATTCATCCATCCTTTCACTCACACATCCATCCATCCTTTCTCTCATCATCCGTCATCAACTCTTTCACTCATTCATTCTTTCAGTCATCCATCCATGCTTTCATCCATCCACCCTCTTGTTCACTCATCCATCCTTACATCCTTTATTTCACTCATTCATCCATCCATCTACCCATCCATCCATCAATCCTTTCACTCACCCATCCATCAACCCTTTCACTCACACATCCATTCATCCTTTCACTCATGCACTCACCTGTGTCTTCCAGGTTCCAGGTCAATCAAGAACTCCACCTTTGCTGTAGCTCCTAAAGTTGGCAGTTCATGATGCTCCAGCATCCATCCTTTCACTCATCCATCCTTTCGCTCATCCATCTATCCACCCTTTCACTCCATCCATCCATCCACCCTTTCATCCATCCACCCTCCCTTTCATTCATCCCTCCATTCTTTCACTTATCCATCAACCCACCCTTCCATCCATCCACCCACCCTTGCCCTCGTCCATCCCTTGTTTCACTCATTCATCCTTACATCCATCCTTTCACTCATTCATCCATCTACCCTTTCACTCACCCATTCATCCATCCATCCTTTCACTCACACAATTTAACACCTACTCACCCTTTCATGTTATTTATCAGCCTTTGTCTGCTGAGTTGCAGAAGGAAGAGGCCTGGCCCTTTTATGGTGGTTTAGCATCTCAGACCCCCTTTCAGAGGGCCACGGGACAAGCAAGAACTACTGTGGACAACTGTGGGGGTTGCGGCCTTTTACTCCGATGTCCCAGGCCTGACCTACTATGGATTCTGAGAAACTGGGTGAAGTACCCCTTCAGCTCTTGATTCTCAGGGTTAGCATGGTCTGAGCAATCCAACGCTCCCTCATGGAGGGAGGTAGATACAGGAGGTGTACATGTGCTCACAGCTCGATATACACACAACAGGAATAAGGTATTTTCCAGCCAAATACTCACTAATAAAGTATTTTATTTTACCGCCATTACCACAAAGGTAAATACGACACTCACACACAACTCCACAGTCCACCTGAGGTCAGGGCTCTAGTGTTTTGTAGGCAGTTCCCTGCGTCCCACGCCCTCCTTGTTCTAGCAATCATGTTTATTTTGCTTTCACTTTAGACAACATCCAGGGTAAGCCACACTAGAAGTCCTAGTCTCAAGGGTCCTCTCCGACTCTATGGTAAAGTCAAAAGTGTTCCAGGGTCAAAGCGCTATCTAGCAAGCAAGTTCCGCCGGGGCTAACTTGACCTGGATTCAGTCTTACCTGCACATGCAGGATCAGAGCATCTGGAGTGTCTGAGCTCGCCCCTTGCCCCTTCTGCAGGTGCTGGCATGGCAGCAGCGGGTTCAGGTGAGTTCACTGCACGTGGCCCAAGCGGGCTGCACTTGGCAATCCCTGCGTTCTTCACACACAAGTGCGCTCCCGCAAAGATCGGAGGTTCCTCACAGCTCATTATTTGCAGTGTAAGTCTTTCAGTACATCCCTTGATGGAGAGAACGTGATGCAAAGTTCCTGATACTGGTCCTGTGTCCCAATGTTGGTGCATGAGGGATTACACAATAGCCTCATTCCCCTGGAGATGCTCCTGGTCAGGTCTCACTTCTTGCAGATTCCGGTGGCCCCCCTTTGGCACACGGGGTCATCATACATGGGCACAGACCTGATCGGCACAGCAGATGCCTGCACAGTGGCCCATCCTAGTATACAGGTTCTCTGGCTCTTCACCATGCTAGGGCTACTGCCGACTCCGCACAGCAAACTGTCCACGCTGACCCCACCTGGCATACACTGCACACAGGCCCTGGCCCGATCGGTACAGCCAGGGCTCGAGTCGGGGTACCACGCGGGTGGACGGCGTCCCCCCACTTATTTTACCGGGTTTTTACCGGGTGGACGCCGTCCCCCCTGCCCAAAAGATGGAGCGGGTACCCGAGTCTGCACCTGCGCGCGAATGATAGCCTTTCAAATGCACCCGAGGCTCAGACTAATCTCCCCTTCCACCTCGCGCCATCCCCTTGCCAGCCTTTCTCAGAGCACAGCCGAGGCGCCAAGGCTTCAAGGAGCTGCGCTGTCAACACGCCGAGCATGTCACTTCCAGGGACCCCGACAGATGCCGGTAGTGCCTACGGCCCGAGTCTGTAATAACCGTGTAATCCGAGGAATGGGTCCTGTGTATAGTGTGTTCTTGTGTTTTGAGTGACTGCCACTTATTGCAGTATTACACCTCTACTTGTATGTATTCACGCATTTCAGACGGAGACCGGCAAATTTTGTGACGTCACTTCCTGTCGTGACGTCACTTCCGGTGACACCACCTAACTTGGAGCGTCCCCCCACTTCTTTTTTTAGGACTTGTGCCCTGGGTACAGCAATATAGGTAGCTCACTTTACAGCCGCCCCTCCTGGCATACGGGATTGCTGATGCCTCACTGCACATTGGCCTCCAGCCCAATCGATACAGCGTTATCCACGGCTCACTTCACAGTGGCCTTCCCCTGACATATGAGGATCGCCATCTTCGTACTACACAAGGGCAACATCATGGTCAATGCAGCAACCTTTACTCAAACATCGCACAGATAATCCACTTGACAGGATTCCCCACTGGATCTCGTTCCCTCCAACACTCACCTCTTCCTCACAGGGCACATTGGTCTTGACAGGCAGACAGGCAGTGGTGCTCCAGGCCAGATGGTCTTGGATTCCCAGTGTGATGTCCCCTCACCCAGTAGGGAAAATAGCAGGCCTTGACTCCCAGTCCTGGTCACAGCCAGAGCTCTTGCAGAGCTTCTCCTGCTTGCACAACCCAACTGGCTGCTTGACAGTTGACAATTGTTAAGGTCTCAAGCTCCCCTTCTTATAGTCCATTTCCAGACACTGAATATGAATTACAGTCTGATTCTTTGAAGTTTATGTTGGGGCTCTGCTTCATTTCAAAATGTGCACTCCTGTGCCTTCGCTCCCTCTTGAAAATAGTCTGTCACAGGAGGAGCGACCCCAAAGCTAACAGCCCCACGACAAAAGAAATGGGAGTGACTAGAGTTCACTTCTGGATGTCAGCCACAGTGATAGGTTACCCCAGGGCCTCAGCCCTACTGTTTATGATTTCCTTATCAGCCCCATCTCCTTCCTGAGATGTGCCCATGCCCCTTCAATGTGGCTTTCCTCTGAATTAAAGTGTACCTTTTGAAGTGTACAGGAGAAGTCAGGCTCTCCTCTCTCCAGTATGTCCCACCCACCTTTCAGGAATGCAGCAATACATGTATCTGTCTAGGGGATTCCTCTACCTCCTCATGTTCCACCATGCAGGCCTGGGTCTCCCACAATGCAACACATAGTCTACCATGTATTGTGCCATTCACAGGCACCCATACACACAGTACATGCATTTAATATACACACACTGCCCAGCACTTTATCCTTTGTATTCTGTACCACTCACAGGCACACATAGATCCAGCACATTTACCATGCATAACATTGTGATTCAAGCACTTTACTGTCTCCCTTTTGTTTCTCTGATTTGAATATCAATACTTACATGTCGGCCCGTTCCTGTGATTCCGAAACCCAATAGCAATCCTCAGGGGCTATTGTCAATTTCCAATTTGTAGCTATAAAACTTTAAGTCAACAACCAAGTCAAACAAACTTACAGATTCATTTGCAGGTTTTCTCATTAAACCTGTTGTGCAGGTCAAACCTTTTCATGGCCAACGCCCTCTATGCCTCAACCATTGGACATTCCCACACAATATAATACAATCCTGCCTCGGCCGCGTTGCATCCAGGGTATTTATCTGAGGTGGTAGGGTACACTTTACCTAATCTGCCAAATATATTCTATGTCTAAAATTATATAGCTAGAATTAAACACATGCGTTCCTTTGAAACAGGTCGGGTCTGTAACAGTGTTTGAAGTAAGAAATTTGTCAAAAATCTTAAAATGTCGAAATCTTTAGACAAACATGAGGGACTAGCTAGAGATATTTTCATTAGTGTTCCGTTGATGTCAGGAGGGGGTGAGAGAAGAGATAATAAACTAAAAGGTTTGAGAGAACTATTTTGAAAATTGGGATTTATAATTTTTTTTAACTTTATTTATAACTTGGCAGTCAGTATACATGAATACAAAGCAATTTAAATGGCACAGCAAATACAGCAATGGCACACGTGAATTCGACAGCGAAATAACGTTTGTCTTCAGAGCTAGTTTGCTAGAAAGTTCACGGGCTGGAAGAATGCGCCTGTTGGCTAATATAGCTGGTGAAGGGTTCCCAAATGTCTCTGGGTCGAGATCTTGGGGGCATTAAGTCCCAAAAAGTGGACAAATTGTTCATGACAATAGCAAATGTCTTTGATCCAGTCACGCGTCTTTGGCGCTAGTGTACTGCCCCAGCACATTGCATCCCTGCGTTTGGCAAGGAGGAGCATTAGAGCAGAGAGTTTACGAGAGTGGCTAGCTATCTCCGCTACATATCCCAGTAATCCGATCAGGGGAGATGGGGGTAGTGGTGTGTTTATAACTTTCTCTATTACCCCAAAGACTTCTACCCAGTATGCTGCAACAGCTGGGCATTGCCAGGCAAGATGAATAAAATCTGCTGAAGAGGCGTGGCATCGTCTGCAGTGAGGGTCTGGTGATATGCCCATTCGATGTAGTAACACTGGAGTGCGATAGGTGCGGTGTAGGAAATTAAAGTGAATTAGGCGTAGTCTGTAATTCGGAGATAGTGATTGAAGTTGGCCGCAGCAAAATGCCCATTGTGCATCTGTGAGTGGGAGGGTGAGATCTTGCCCCAGTGATCTCGGGCCGGTGTGGACGTTGCGGGTGACGTGTGTTGTAGGTTGTTGTAAAGATACGCGATAAGTTTCCGGGGTGAAGTAGTAGTATATATGTGTTCTAAGGCTATGAGGGTCGCCGGGGGGGCTGGAAATGTTTTGAATAGCTCTTTACAAGTCGCCCGTAGTTGATAATAAATAAGAGTGTCCAAGGGTGTGCTGGAGTTAGGTTGCGGGGTTGGAGGGCCGCGGAATTGGTCCTCTGGGAAGAGGTCTGCGAAGGTATGATGTTAAGGCTGTTAGCCCTACTGCATGCATTTCCATCATGTAGTGGGGGTATTAGGGGATGCCTCGCTACTGGAATCAATGGCGCGTAAAGGAGAGAGACGCCTGCGCGGCGTGCCAACCCATCCCACGCCCACCTCATACATTGTGAAGTTTCTATTTCGGAATTGGGTCGTTTGTATGGAAGGAACAGGGCAGTCGAAAGTGGCCATGGTGAAACCGCATCTATCTCTACTGCAACGTGCGGCTGAAAGTGTTTAGGATGTGTCCAATAGTGCAAGAAGTGTGCCTGAGCGCATAGTGCGTATAGCTGTAGATCCGGCGCCCCTAGGCCGCCCTGGGATTGCGGTAAGGTCAGCAGCTCGTATTTGACCCGGGGCTGTTTGCCCGCCCAAACCAGTGTGATGAGGTTGGAGCGGAGCCGTTTAAAGAAGGCTTGTGTGATCGTGATGGGAATATTTATGAGTAGGTAAAGACATTTCTGTAGTACAACCATCTTTGCGATGGCAATTCGGCCCGCCAGTGATAGTGGGAGTTTAGACCATAGGGGGATGCGATCCTCAAGCCACGTCATCGCTCTGCCGAAGTTGGCTTTCCACACGTCAGTTAATTCTCTGCTGACGTAAATCCCTAAGTACTTAACAGGCCCCATGGCCCACTGGAGTGGGTACTCTACGGGGAATGGGGTTGTGGTTTCAGTTAAGGGAAGGAGTGTTGATTTGGCACAGTTTATTTGAACTCCGGAGAGACCCCCGAATCGTATGATCTCACGAATTAGTGGGGAGAGGTTGTGTTCGGACTGGCTGACATAAAGAGTGATGTCGTCTGCATACAAGGACATGGTAAGGCCTCAGGTTGTGAAGCCCACTCCTCTGATTCGTGTGATGCTGACAAATTTGTGCAGCTAGGGGTTCCATCGCAATGGCGAAGAGCAGGGGTGAAAGAGGACATCCCTGCCATGTGCCCCTGTTGACTAGGAAGGGTTCCGATATTTGCCCATTGAGGCGTACCCGGGCGGTGAGTGAGGTGTAGAGAAGGCGTATCTGTGCAAGGAAAATGGAGCCAAGGCCCATTCTGTTCAGTAGCGGGAATAGGAATCCCCATTCCAGTGTGTCGAAGGCCTTGGTCGCATCGAGCAAGGCTGCCAATGCTGTGGTGTGAGGGTGTAAATAATGCATTACTGCAAAAATGGTCCTGAGATTGTGTGCTGTTGAGCGGCCTGGTATAAAACCGGATTGATCCGGCCGGATCATCACAGGTAGCAGAAGCTGCAACCTGTTTGCTAATACCTTCGCGAATATTTTATTGTCGATATTGATGAGTGATAGGGGCCTGTAAGAATCGCATTGATCAGCTGGCTTGTCCGGCTTAAGCATCGTAAAAATTACAGCTTCCCGCATTGAGGGGGGGAGCGAGCCCACCTCCAATGCGTCTTGGTATACTTCCATCAGTTGGGGAATTAAGATGTCAGAGTATTCTTTGTAAAAGGCTGCTGTCAGCCCATCTGTGCCGGCGGCCTTATCCAGAGAGAGGCCGGCGATTGCCTGACGCACCTCCTCAGCAGTGATGAGGGAGTCCAGGAATTCCCAGTGTGAATTCGAGAGCCACACCAGTTCAATGGCGTCAAAATAGGACTGTAGATCTGGGGGTGGGGCTGTTTGGGAGGAAGAGTACAGTTGGGTAAAGAAGTTGACCACAATGTGTAGCAGGTCTGGAGTAGAGGAGCGGCGCTGGCCCTCTGGGTCCACTAGACCAGATATATAGGAGGTGGCACGAGGTTTCTGGAGCATCCTAGCTAGTGTTCTACCAAGCCGTTTCCCGTCCCCATATCGGCGCGCCTGGGTTTCTTTGCCAAGAAAGTTGACCTCTCCTAGTGCTTCTTCCTGATATGCCGTCATTTTTGGTGCAAATGTTTGCTAGGATGGGGGGGTCGTTGTTGCGGTGAAACTGGGCTTCAAGCGGGGAGATATCCTTTTCAAGTGCCGAGATTGTGCCTCGGATAGCCTTGAGTGCTCTGTGTTGTTTAGCTATGCAGGCGCCTCGGATAACCCCCTTGAAGACATCCCAGAGTGTAGCTGGGGAGCTGACCGAGCCAGTGTGGTGCTCAAAATAATCCTGGATGGCTGTGCGTATTTCTTCCCTGAATGCTTGATCTCTGAGCGCGTTTGGGGGTAGCCGCCAGGAAAATGCGCTTAGAAGTGTGGGGGGGGGGGTCTAATGACCAGTTGGACCAGTGCATGGTCCGAGAGTGTGTGTGGCAGGTGGGGGGTGTCAGGCCGCCAGGGTAACATGGCTCTGGATGTTAACCAGTAATCTATTCTGGACCATGCCCCATGTGGCAGGGTAAAACATGTGCCTTCGCGTGCGCTGGTGTGTGTGTCGCGCCAAACGTCTAGGAGGTTGTTATCTGTAATGATCGATGTGAGTGTAGAGGCAGCTTCTGGGTGGGCGCGTCTAGAGCTCCCTGCCCTGTCTGCGGTGTCTATCAGGGGGACATTGAAGACGCCACACCAAAGTACGTTCTGCACGTTGGAGCTGGCGATCTGATGCCAAACTTTGGCAAAGAAGGTTGGATCGTCTGTGTTTGGGCCGTAGACGGTGGCTAGGGTTATAGGGTGGTTGTGAAGTTTGCCGGTTAGAATGATGTAGCGACCTTCGGCATCGCAAAAGTAATGGTCGGTGGTCCAGGCCAGGCCCTTCCGTATGAGTACGCAAACCCCCCTTGCATAGTTGAAATATGAGGCGGAGTAGGTTGACCCCTACTCTCTGGCAAGTAGGGGCGGAAGGCTGTTGTTTACGAGATGGGTTTCTTGAAGTAGACATATATCTATAGCATGTCAGTTCAGATAGGCGTGGACTAGGCATACCTTCCTGCCATCATTGAGCCCCCTAACGTTCCATGTGATTAGTTTAATTGAGGCAGTTGCATCCATCTGTGTTAGGAAGGACCGTGGTGCTACCTTGGGAAACCTGATGTGTCCGTGTGTCGCTGTGGGTGAGAGTGTGCATGTGCGAAAATTGGGAAATTTAATAAAAAAAGAATTTCTCCAAATAGTGGGATGCTACAACTTTACAAAAATATTTGGAGGTAGAGCGAATACCTCATTGACTACACATTAATATTTTTCCTGCTATAGAGGATCTTAATGAGATCCATGCACAGAAATGGGAGAGATGCTTAAGAGAAGCAGTTAGTACACTTATGAAACAATTGATTGAAAAAACAGAGTACAAAATGAAAGAATTACAATTTGAGATTGATAAAGTCAAGGAACAGATCTCTGTGCTCAAACTCAAGGAAGATACCAAGAAATACCATGATATTTTGCAAAGAGGTTCTACCCAAATATCAGGTTTAACTGAAAACTAGAAAAATGAGTACACTTAAAAGGGATGAACGAGACTATAGGTTGGGACAAGTTTCTTCACATGCATGTAGTTTTGATCAAACAGTGAAAAAACTACCGAAACCTATCCTGAGGATGAACTCGGTCAATGAATCTGATAGTAGTAGCTCTGAAACAGATGTTAATAGTGATGGCGCAGGGAATACTAGTTTGAGATCAGGGTTATCTTTTTTATAAGAACTAAAAAAATAAGATGATTGGAGTTTACATGATTGTTTGGAAATCAGAGAAGTGAGATTTAATTGTATAGCTATGTTTGATAATTTATGTTTGTAAAAAACATTTTTGCTGTGGTTATTTTTTACCAGCACTTTTAGGTACTACTGATCTCAAGTATTTTTAATGTGTAGTGTCGGCAAAATGTCAACACGCAGTGGACTTTGGAGTATTCACATTGTTTTGCCTTCAAATTGAACTGGACGTAAAGAAAAAATGCAATTGTAAACTAAAAATTCTAGAATGATTACACATTGTGCCTGAATATTTATTCTATTTTCTGCCCCTAATCTATTAGATGGAGTAACTATATAGATAGAAATATGCTCATGAAAATTCTTTATGACTTAAGATTGAATTTTGTATATTAAATATGATATAGGAACAGTGATTCATCTCTCTTTCTTACTTATGCTACTGTTTTCTAATTAATGAATGAATATTATTGTATTAAAGAATAATTTTGTTTATTGACCATGATTGAGTTAATGACTGAGTATGTTAGTTTGTTTAATGACTGTATTTATGATGACATGACAGCCTTGAAAAAGCAACAGAAATTTGTGAAACACGTTGCAGGAAAGTGCTCTTTTTGTATGGTCACCCTCCACCTTTTGCTTCAATGTAGTGTAGTTCCTATTTCCCTAATAGGCTCTGCGCATTGGAATAATATACCCTATAGGTTTGACATAGGACTGAGGTCAGTATGCCCCTATCGAGTATATTAAACATAATTACTTTGTACCAGCTAACTCAGAGGCCACTAGAAACTCCTTGTAAACAAGAAGGGAGTAGTTTCTGGCAACCGCATAAACATGACAACTTTGTTTCCCATTAGAATCGGAACACTCTCAGAATCGTGGAAACAACAGATAACAGTTACACTCAGCTAATCGTGCATGCTTAGTTTCTTCAGAGTTACACAGAAAGAATAGACGGGCGTTTCAATAAAAGGATTTATTGAACAGTCTTGTTTCTCGTGTAAGAGATATGAGCTGTTACAATCATAAGACAGTATGCGAGATATATTATGTACAGCGTAAGCAGTAGAAAGAAATAATACTGCGCTAGCATTATCTTTTAGCTATGACACATATATTCATATACATAAATAACATAAGCTAAAAATGCGAGTACTCATAAGATGCTTCTTTAACTAGTTCTGCCCCAGTGTACCTAACCTAAGTGTAGTGCAAGGTAAGAAGTAGGTGATGTATTCTATAGTATGGTATGCTATAGTATGCCAAGTCTGGTATGCTAAGTCTGGTATGCCAAGAGTCCCTCTAGGTTCTAGTCAGCTCCATACCTTGAGAATGAGAGAGGTGGGAATCTCTTTCCGGGTCTCGAACTCTAACACCCCGCGAAGGGAGTCAGTACACTGGAAGCTGGATTCTCTGCGAGCAGGGATGACAGCGTCTCTTGTCAGTGCGTCAGGCTGGGACACGGGCTCCTCTAAAGTCGAGGTCTCCTCCTACTTGCTTGGGCAAGGGAAGGTATATTTATACCCGGTAGGTGCCTTGGAATGTTAGCATTGACGTAAAGTCGGGCAGAGGAAGACGTCAGGAATGAACACTTAAGGAATAGCGGTTCATGCATAATAAATGAGTTCTTGGAGAAATCAATAATCCTGTGCTAGGGGAACTCCCAAGAGCTTAAGGGTCTGGTTTCTAAGAACTCGTTGTGACGTTAGGATGGACGGATGTAGGGGACCATGCCTGTATTTGGATAGCATGGCTAATGCCTAAATAAGGACTGGGATCTTATGCCTATATAAGGGCGATGCAAATTGTGCCTATATAAGGACATGTATCAGGAAAACCTATATACGGACACCTAAAGCGGAATACAACACCCACTCCACTTTCGAATGAACGATAATACTAAATGCTTAAATATTAAATGCTAAACATTAAACTGAGTACCACATGTTGCTAAAAACATTTCTAAAAGCATACTAAAAGAAGTTTAAAAAACTTGCTAAACATGTAATGCAATAGGTACTGTACATTTTAAAGCATTTTTTCATTCTAAGCATATATTGGAAATAAATGCAACATGAATGATAAAACAGAAATATATACATATGACGAAATGGTTGACAAGTATTCAAAAAAATCAAAGCCATTTCATATCATGGTACTAAATGAAATTGTGGTAAATAAGGTGACAATGTGTCCCTGGAAGTATTCAAAGAAGTCCGTTCTATATGAATAGTTCTACTGTAAGCAGATTGAATTGCCATGTATTTTCAAATGAAAAAAATTCAATTTTTAGGAAGAGTTCCAAGTTTTGTTTTGAAAATATGGAGTCCAAATTCATTGTTTCCCCGGTACACTGTGAGCCGAATCAAAGTCAGTGTATGGGTCTGGTGTAAACATGGAATCATCTATTCCTGTAGACAAAAGATTGTCTACCGATGTCGGTGACAGTTGGAACACCTCGTTTAGAAGGTTAACTGCACAGAGATGTGAAGCATCGCATTCAGCATAGGATGCTGCAGCAATGTTCGCGTCCGTTGTTACCTGTGTGCCTGTTGATCCATCTCGTACCTCAGAAGCAGCAGGAAGCGTCTGTGAGATCTCAACGAATGCCGTCATCAGGATTGGTAGCCTCTGGGGACAACACAGAGCATGGGCCATTATCGGGTCCAGCAGAGTATCGATATCCATTGGCATGACTGATGGGAGTGTTAGACAGATGTCTAGCACGCATTCTTCACCGCAAAGCAGGCAGCGTAAAACAGGTAAGATGCAATCTTGCCAGATTGGTCTAAATGACAGAAACCATGTTGTATTAAGTTCCCGTAGACGAGGTATGCCCAAACTTTGCACTATGTGCTCATGGCACTTCCGTTCTCGGAGAGCTTTCTCCAAATTGCTAGGAGTGACGCCGGTTGATAGGCTTGCCATAGCGTAGTAGTAGGAATAAAAACAGGATTCCTGCAACGAGTGCTAGAATTAATGGCACACCACCAAACACTGAATGTGCGAAGTTTGGAATGATTCCGAGGACTGCCTGAAAAGGTGTTAACAGTCCTGAACAGATGGTCTTAAATACATGTACAATCCTGCTCGTATCAGACATGTTTAAGATACGTCCCATCATTTCTACGAAATGTATAGGGCAGTTTGTACGAATTAGAGCCTGTATCTCAGCCGAAGTCCTTGCAATTTGTAGATCATAGATTTCTTTGGCCGAGGTCAAAGGCACGGTTTGTTGTAAAAGCATGGCTTTCATTCTGCTTAAAGTATCAAAACGTATAAAAGAAACATTCAATGAAGGCCATAGAGGCGACTCCCTGACTGTGTCTATTTGGGGGAACAATACTTGCATACAACAAGTAACCCTGGAGCTAACCGTTACCAGATATGGGATTCCTGGCCACATGCCACAGCAACTCTGATCATTCAACATGAGGTAACTCCCGTTAGAAAGTTGGCCAAACGTTGGATTAATCACAGCAGCTGGTGTACCCTGCAGGTGGCAGGACAAGTTTGCCACAGAACCATTACAAGCCCCGTGTAAAGAAATGTCCTGACATATGAGAGATCCGCTCAGTGCATTTTCACAGTGTGTACCACTTAGAAACACTTCACGATCCCCACTCCAACATCTGTATTCGTAAGGTATAAGTGTTGTTTCACATCCTCGAGTGTAGATTTTTGTAACCAGTCGAGGCACAATTTTCCTACACTGTATGTTATTACTACCCCCGGATGTTGTCGCTGAACATAACGTGGGTCTGGCCTATGGATAGTAAAGCCCTGTATTCTATTCAGGAATCTTTCTTGACAGATGTTTGTGTCTGTGGGCCAGAGCAACCATTTTTCCCAATCAGGATCTGATCTGTTGTTTTGTAGTATTGTGTCTACTGTGACCGCTCCATGTGTAGTGCTATTACTTGCAGGTGTTGGTACAGAAGGTGTGTTCATGTCTTTGATCTTGGCTAAACCAAGGCAAGACGTTTATTGCACAGTGTCATTCAAAAACATTATTTGCTGTGGGATGATACAGGCTCTAAACAAAGCTTCTATCCCCTGCACTTGCCAATCTTTAGAACCCCAGACAGATTTTGTGTCTATTGTGTCTTTCCAAAAGTTAAATCCTTGTCTAGACAGTTGGGTAATAAAGGCTGCAGAATAAATCTGTTTTGTATTAATTAACATAATTTTCTGTCCTATTTTGTTTACATTCTTATAGTAAAATGTTTCTGGATCAGATGTATTGTACCCTGAAAAATATGGAAACTTATTTGCAAACGTTTTTGAACTACCCCTTGGTGGTGTAGGACAGTGTTCCCATTGGTTAAACATAAACACATTTCTAGGTGTTGCAGATTTATGCAAGAAATGATGAGCATAGTGGTTGTAACAGTAAAGCTGTTCGTAGTCTGATGAACCCTCTAAGTATTCATTGTTAGAGAACGCAGCAGACCTTTCTAGATCAGACATCATGTTATTAACAGTCTCAAAGTCCCAATCATCAGAATAGGTACTGGAGGTAATAAAGTCGCTTAATTAAATTTTAAATAAATGTGGAATCTTCAAAAGTTCCGTCTGGCCGAATATGTCGAAATCGGTTTTGTCCCAAACTATACCATCCTGTATAGGAACGGCTGTGATGTTCACTGCTGACAAGTCTCTTGCTTCACGATGGGATGATTTGTGTGGTTTTAAAAGTAAGTTCACATTTTTACTTTCAGTGTCCATACAAATGTATCTGCCATTTATAAGCACGCTAAGAGTCATTACTAAAGCTAGCCAAAGCAGAAAGAAAAATATTCCAGAAATTATCCATAGTTCAATCCATGGTGAAACCAGATAAGTCTTTTTCAGAAAATGAAAAAAGTCTTGTACTTGTTTGAAAGTTTTTAGGGCTGGCGTCGTTTCAGGCTCACTTGGATCCTCAGAAAACGTATCAAAGTTAATGAAGTAGCCAGAAGCAGTTCGGTCAATTGTTGTAATTGCAACAGGATTCGTTGAAATCACTGGAACCAGTTGATCACGTGTTACGTTGGTATAGACAGGTGTATCTGGACGAACTGTTACTTGAGTTTCAAGAGGGATGAGTTCCATAGCATTGTTGCTTAGTCCTTCATCTCTTGCTGCTGAATTCTCGATGGTTATGAGTCTTTCAGTCTGAACCTCTTGGATAGTAGCGAGAGGAGTGCGTCTGCTACTAGGTCGGAGTCCACGAGGCCTACTATTTAGTATTGGCCACATAGTGTGGTTTGATGAGGTCGATTGACACAAATCTTTTCTCCTTTTTTCCAGCAAGGGGCGGCAGAAATACTGTTCTTGTTCCGTGGACGGCTAGGACAGTTACTGGTTGTCTGTAAGAAGGTCCAAATTCCTTCTTGTCCGCAATCTTCTCTCTGACTAGATCCCCAACTTTTGGGATCCAGACAGGCCTTGCTGGGACTGCCGGTTTTTCCCCAGTGGTGGTTGGCTTCAGGAACACGTTGCTTTGTTTCGATCTTAGTTCATTTAGATCCTGTAAAACAGCCAAACGATCTTTGATATCAAAGGGTTTATTTTCCACCACTGTGCCTTTACATTCGAGATCAGGAACCCACATTCTTGTCCCAAATAGGACCTCATATGGAGTGACCCCCCCTAGAGAACTTCTTGGCAAATTATTTAATGAGCGTTGGACCCCATAAAGATGTTTGACCCACCCATCATCAGAACCTAATACTCTAGCTGTTATAGACTGCTTTATGTCCCGGTTTTTCCTTTCCACAACTGAATTTCCCTCAGGATGAAACGGAGAGGAGTACCGCAATGCTACGCCCAAACTGGCCATGGCTTCTTTGCAAGCCCGAGAGCTAAACGCAGGGCCCTGGTCAGAATGTAGTGTGCCAATTGCGTATGTGCCGATAAAGACTCGCAAATCTTTTATAACATTTCGAGCATCAGCCGAGCGCTGAGGCCACATCCATAGGAACCTTGAGCACGAATCTACTGCGACCATTATATATTTATAGTTACCGTCCCTTTGCAAGGGACCGCAGTGGTCCAGGTAAACACAAGCTAATGGTTTCTTTGAAATCAACAGGGGTGTCTGCGCAGGACGTTTCACTGTGGAGACTTTCATCTGTTGGCATATTTCACATTCCAAAACATAGTTTTTGGTCTGTTTCCTAATGCCAGGCCACCAATATCTTTGTTTTAGTAAAGATACTGTTGCAGAAACACCTGCATGGGCAGAAGCTAACCCTTCACGTGCTGCTAGGATCAGTCCTAATCTACGTTCCATGTTTGGAATTACCCTATCCCCCACTCCAGGGATTCGAGCAAAAGGAACGTTGTTCGCATCAATTACATAAGAGTACTTGAGTGGAAATGTCTTTGGTAATGCTACACCACTGCCTTTGCTTGAAGCATTGACAGCCAACAATATCTCACTGTCTATTCTCGTTTTTGAATGAGTGATCGCAGCTACGGAAGCCGTCTGAACAGCCCCCTTTGCGGCTTCATCAGCCAATGAATTCCCTGTAACGTGAACGCCATCACGTTGATGACTCATCGTGTGTATCACGTGAGCTTTTGGTAGTTCGTTTCTCAACTGAACTACTTGTTCCCAAAGCGTTTTATGCTTTATTGTGTCACCTTTTGCATCTTTGAATCCGTTTTGAAGCCAATTCTGTATATATTCATTATATGACTGAACACAGTAAAAGGAATCGCACACTATAAGTGTGGGGAATTCGCGATCTGTATTTTCAAGTGCCAGTTTGAATGCTTGTAGTTCAGCTCGCTGAGCTGTACAATCTCCTAGAGATTGAGTTTTAGTGACCATTGGTCTGAAGTTACCATCGCGCATGCGACCTTTAACGATTGCGCACGCTGCACTGTAAGCTTGCTTACTCCCTGTAGTGGGTTGTGCTGATCCGTCAGTATAAATTATAAATTCGTACTGATCGAGAGGCAGAATTTCAGTGGGCAGAGGACATTCATGTTCATATTGCAGGAAAGCTTGTGTTTTTAAATCAGGATCAAAAACATATTCAACATCTGTTGCAGCAAGAGAATTAACCCATTGTATCCATCTAGGATGTAAAGCTTTTGCATTTGGAATGCTCGCTTTTGTGACCGCCTCTAAGGCTGGTACTGGAGTTACGACAATAATGCGTTTCCCTTGAGCTAGAGCTCTTTCTTTTGCTACAGCGGTTTGAACTGCTGTCAGTATTTTTTCAGTTGAAGTGAAGCGCATTTCTGCTTGTGTATACAAATGTGATTTGTATGCTATTGGTACTTTTTTACCCTCATTAAATGTTAAATAGGTGAATCCGCATTGACCCGAAATTATTCGGATCACTAAATTGCGTTTATTTACGCGTGTTTGTAAGTGATGTGTTGCTAACATGTTAGCTTGGAGTGAACGCAGGATTTCTGTGTGTTCTTGTGGCCAATGTTTTGTTGAAAAATCAGGTTTGATTAATTCGTAGAGAGGTTTAACCCTTTCTGCGTAATTTAGAATGTAAGTTCTTCCAAAATTTAGGAAACCCAAGATGGATTGTACATTTTTCAGTGTTTTTGGCGGTTGGAGCAGCGCGCACTTTTCTAAAAAGTTAGCTGCCAGGCTCTTGCCTTCACTTGAAAGCTCATATCCTAGGAAAAGGACATTGAGATGGGCAATTCTGGATTTTTTAAAGTTGAATTTATAGCCTTCAGAGGCGAAGCCCAATATAATGGTACTCACCCTATTCAAGTGCCTATCTAGGTCATCGTCTGTCAGATAGATGTCATCGACATATGACAATGCCTCATTATCATAAATTTGTAGTAACTCTGTTACTCTTGCTGAGAATAACCCCGGGCTGTTTTTGAACCCTTGTGGGAGTCAACAAAATTGACGCTGGGTCCCCATTATTGAGAAAGCTGTTAAGTACCTGCTTTCAGGTGCTATGTTTTGACAAAAGAAACCATTTGAAATGTCCAATGTGGTTTTATATTTTTTACGCACAATGTTATTCATTAATGCTGTACTATGTGCAGTTTGCACTGCAAATGTTTTGGAACAAGTGTTCAAGTGTCTGTAATCCAAAACTAGACGATATGTATTGTCTGGTTTGGATACAGGAAACAAAGGATTGTTCATTGAGGAGGTGCATGTTTCAATCACCCCTTGGTATTCAAGTTGATCTAAGATCTCCCTGACCTGTTTTTTAGCTTCTTGCTTTATTGGGTACTGCCTTTGTGCAGTAGGTTGATTTTTTAGCTGTATTTTGTGGTGAGGTGAGTCCTCATCCCATCCTACATGATTTTTGTATAATGCTGGGGCCTGGGCAACTGCCCATTTCCTGACATAAGTATATTTTAGGTGAATTGGAATATGGTTGGAGAAGGCTGGCATAATGATGTCCTCGCCATGTGGGCACTCCCTGACAAAGTTTGGTGGCCAGTCCTTTTCTGCTAGAAGTATATCATAACCCCTTGAAAGTTTCTCCCAAAAGAGTGCTTTCACTTTTCTTGGTATGTCTCCCTCCATTCGGAGTGTTATTCCATATAACGTTTGTGGAGTACTAACCCTGGTGTCTACAGTCTCTACTGTGATGTACTCATTCAAGTCCACTATCTCCAGAAGTTCCTTCAGGTTCTGGCGAGATATTGTTACTTCTGCTGCACTGTCCAGCATTGTCTGAGCCCATTCTCCGTTCTTGAGCTGTGTTATCAGTATTCTCGGCATGTCTGATCTTCAGACCTGCTACCTTCTTTTTTGTGAATTGAGGTTTTGATTTATTTTTCTGAACGTGTTTATCGTTGTAACGAGGTGGGCCCGTCCGGGGTACAAAATGTGGACAGTATTGAATGGTGGACCGTAAGTCCCGCCTCTCCACCTCTTATTTCTTCCCGGCAGGACTCCTGGACTACAAGTCCCAGAATTCCTTCCGCCCTGGAGGATTTTGTGGAAGACGACGAGACGGGGTGGGGGCTCCTAGAGAACGAAACTCCGCCCCATGACGTCACACTCCCTGGACCCATAAGGACGCCGGAGACCCGGAAGAAGGTGTGTGTTAACACCGGCGACAGGACGGAGACGGGGTGGAAAGCGGTTCCAGCCTTGTACGGAGCGAGTAGCGGATTGCCGGGAGAGCAGGCGGAGCGAGGAGCAGGACCAGCGGGAGACGGAAAGGTGCCAGGAGGCCAACGACCCCACGGATCGCCCAGCCACGCATCAGGAGGTGCGTGGCTCTCAGAGGTACGCAAACGCTTCACGGGTTGGTACGGGAGGCGGGATAGCGTACCCCCTTAGAACTGCGGGTCCCTTCTCCTTTGCTACCATTGTTTTAGTGGGTATGCGGTATCACCCAGCACTCGAGCACGCCCTAATGAGTGATAAAATACACGAGTGAGTTGGTGTCCCATCACAACCCTTCCCTATCACTGCACACGTAAGGAACCGATCCCTTACCCCCATATTTCTTTCTTCTATGTTCCCGATCCATGGCCACGATATCCCCGAGGACTCGGCGCCTGTCAAGAAGGGAATCAATACGAGTGGAGCGGAGCCCTGCCCGTACACCCATCCCGGGACCCTACGTTACCCGAACATTGTCAACCAGAAAGAAACACCTGTCCATACCCATTAAACCCTCTTTATCACACCCTGGTGTCGCCTCTGATCCTTTGCCCACGCAACAACTGGTGTCAGAAGTGGGATATCCTACCATCAGTACATCAACGATGGACGTACTCATTCAGCACATGATAAAGGGACAGGAACGGCTTGAATGGGCGGTGGAACGCCAAATGACGTCTGCCAAGGCAGACAGGGATGTCTTCAAGGACTCGTTTACGGCCCAGATCGATGGACTGCAACAGATGTTTGGGGCGCCTCCGGTGCCCTCCTCTGACGCGCCCCGTGGTGGGCCCCATGGACCCTCCGGCATTGCCCTACAGAAATATGTCCCAGGAGAGGACCCAGATGCTTTCCTGTTGAACTTTGAGAGGGTGGCGAGGTCGTGTGGATGGCCGGAGGACAGGTGGCCATTCTTTTTGGCTCCTCTGTTAACTGGGGAAGCGCAATCGGCATACCAAGTGGCCAACGCCACAGGCACCACCCCATACAATGAGGTGAAAGATGTGATCCTTGACCACCTTGGGTTAGACTCCGAAGCCTACCGAGTCCGCTTCCGGAGGGAGCGTGGACAGCCCGGGGAGAACCCAAAAGTCCTATGGTTTCGCCTCAAAATGGCAGCCGATAAATGGCTAAAGCCCCTCACGAGTACGAAGGAGGACATAATGAACAGGGTGTACCTAGAACAATACTTGGAGGCCTTGCCCTATGGCACTCAGAGGTGGCTGAGGCAACATCCCCGCCTTAGCCCAGAGGAGGCAGTAGAAATGGCCACACAGTACGCAAGGGCCCAGCCCCGTACCTCTACGTGGGAGAATGAAAAACAGGGGAAGACCCTCCCCAGCAAGCCCGAGAGGAGACCACGACCTTCCGTAGAACCGTTCCGGTACAAGAACCCCAGACCGGAAATTCCCTCTTTCCGTGGGCCCCAATGTTTCGAGTGTGGTGATTGGGGCCATCTCGCTCGTATGTGCCCAAAAGAAGATCCAGTGACGAACCCATGGAAGTCGGATATGTTCCAAGATCAGTCCTCTACACCGCTGAGATGGGGCCGGCATTCCATGTAAGTGTACACGTGAATGGAAGGGAGGTCAATGCATTACTAGATTCGGGGTGTAAGCAGTCGGTGATACGCAGTTCTATTGTCAGAGCAGACCAATACGTGCCTGGTGTAGTGGTTCACATTAAATGTGTACACGGGGACATAAAACCATATCCCTTGGCTGTCCTTTCCCTCACTCCTCCCCACGGGCCCCCATGCGTGGTAAGGGTTGGGGTGTTAGAGACCCTCCCAGAAGAACTACTCATAGGGACAGACAACCTAATTTCCTTTCACTGATCACACACACCATTGGTGGGCATTCTGGAAAACCCGAGGAGCGGAGGGAACATAAAGTGCCCTCCGTCGCATTAACCAGCCCCGAACCCTGGATCCTGGATAAAAGCTATAGGTTTGCTCAAACAAATGACCCAACCCTCTTTAATGCATGGGAAGCAGCCCACGCAAGTCAGGACACAACTCCCCAGGTGTATCCTAGGTTTCTGATAAAGAACGATTTGCTCTATAGACAGGGTAACCCTGGAGAGCCAGAACAGCTTCTGGTACCGACCTCGTTCCGAGAACGTATCTTGTTCTTTTCCCACTCACACCTCACCGCTGGCCATACCGTGGCCGAAAAGACAACCCAGAACGTACTCCGACATTTCTTTTGGCCCGGTATCTATAAAGATATCAAAATACATTGCCAGACCTGTGAGGAGTGCCAAAGGAAGAACATGCAACGTCCGCCGGCGGTTCCCTTGAAACCACTACCTATCATTGGGAACCCGTTCGAGAGGATCGGAATGGATTTAATCGGACCACTACCACAGACAAGGAAAGGAAACCAGTACGCCTTAGTGGTTGTGGATTATGCCTCCAGGTTCCCCGAAGCCTTTCCCCTCAGGGCTCCTACTTCAGCAGCAATCGCAGATCGACTGATAGAACTCTTTTCCAGAGTCGGATTCCCTAGGAAAATCCTAACGGATCAAGGAACGCCCTTCGTCTCCCGGTTGATGAAAGAAGTATGCGGAGTACTGGATCTCCACCACATCCGAACATCGGTATATCACCCACAGACAGATGGCCTTGTCGAGCGATATAACCGGACCATCAAGACCACCCTGAAGAAAATGCTGGTCCTCGAAGGGAAGGAATGGGATCGCCTATTACCACTGGCTCTTTATGTCATCAGAGCGCAGGTCCAAAGCAGTCTGGGATGTTCGTCCTTTGAGCTCCTGTACGGGCGACAACCCCGGTCCTTGCTGGAAATGACACGGGAGGCCTGGGAACAAGAAGTGGAAGAGGAAAACCGAGAGACATTGGAATATACCCAACAATTAAAGGCCAAACTATGGAAACTGAGAGATTTGGCATATGATCATCTGGAAAGAAGTCAGAAGCGGCAAAAGAGCAGTTATGACCGGGGTAAGAGATGGAGAAAGCTGGCCGTCGGTGATTGGGCCCTGGTATTGCTCCCCTCATCCACTAGAAAGATGTGTTCAGGTTGGCAAGGCCCCTATAGAGTGGCTGACGTCTTGGGGGATACCACCTACCGACTGCAAATAACCCCCCGCCGACAACAAACGTATCACATAAACCTCCTGAAGAAGTGGTTGGGGAATCCTCCCAAAGACATCCGCCTGACCCTACCCTCATCAGGCGGGAAGAAAACCACCCTTGACCAGCTCGTGGTTAACGAAGACCTATCGGCCGAAGCAAGAGCAGAGTTGATGAAGACCTTAAGCCCTTTTTCCCCCCTGTTCTCCGACCTACCAGGGAAAACCACTCTGGCGGAACATCGAATACAAACGCCCCCGGGAAAAATCGTGAAACAAAGGCCATACAGAATACCAGCAGCCAAGCGAGCGGTCGTCAGAAAAGAAGTCCAAACCATGTTAGATCTCGGTGTCATACGCCCATCCACCAGCGATTGGACATCCCCGATAGTCATGGTACCCAAACCGGACGGATCGACACGGTTCTGTATGGACTTTAGAGCCTTAAACGCCATCTCCTCTTTTGATGCCTACCCGATCCCAAGGATAGATGAGTTAATTGAGAAACTAGGAGAAGCGCGGTTCATAACGACCCTAGACCTAACCAAGGGATATTGGCAAGTCCCCCTAAGAGAAGAGGACCGGAAGAAGACCGCCTTTTCTACGGAGGACGGTCTATATGAGTTCAACGTTCTCCCCTTTGGCCTACATGGGGCTCCGGCCACGTTTCAAAGGCTCATGAATACGGTGTTACGGAACTATACCGATCATTGTTCGGCCTACCTGGACGACATCGTTATCTTCAGCAAGACCTGGGACGAACACCTCGAACACATACATAACATACTGACATAAACTCAAAAAAATCCAAGGCCGCCTATCAGAAGGTGAAATATATGGGTTATGTACTGGGTCGGGGTCTGATAGCTCCCCAGGCTGATAAAGTGAGAGCCATAGCTGGAACCGGTTTCCCTCAGACCAAGAGAGACCTGCGGGCCTTTCTGGGCCTGATCGGATATTATAGGAGGTTTATACCCCGATTCGCCGAGATTGCCACCCCTCTCACTGACATGCTTCGCAAAAACACCCGCCCACAACAGTATCAAAACCCCAGCGAAGACATGCAGAAGGCCTTTTGTGCCCTCAAGGGCGTTATCACCACTAGCCCGGTGCTCGCCTCCCCAGACCTCAACAAACCCTTCATCTTGCATACCGACGCCTCAGTCCACGGCCTCAGTCCACGGCCTCGGCGCCGTTCTGTCACAATTGTCTGAGGAGGGAGTAGAGCATCCGGTTCTATATATCAGTCGCAAGCTATTCCCTAGAGAAACCAAATATCCAACCGTAGAGAAAGAATGCTTAGCAATAAAATGGGCAGTTGATAAATTACGGTACTATTTGGAGGGGAATCCATTCACGTTGTACACCGACCATGCCCCCCTACAGTGGATGTATAAAAACAAATCGCAGAACGCCAGGGTGCTACGCTGGTTTCTGACATTACAGCCCTTCTCATTCGAACTCCGACACCAGAAAGGAAAAGACAACGGGAGTGCGGACTACCTATCCAAGGTGTTCCCTCTCCCCGAACGGGAGAATCCAGGGGGGGAGGAACGTAACGAGGTGGGCCCGTCCGGGGTACAAAATGTGGACAGTATTGAATAGTGGACCGTAAGTCCCGCCTCTCCACCTCTTATTTCTTCCCGGCAGGACTCCTGGACTACAAGTCCCAGAATTCCTTCCGCCCTGGAGGTTTTCGTGGAAGACGACGAGACGGGGTGGGGGCTCCTAGAGAACGAAACTCCGCCCCATGACGTCACACTCCCTGGACCCTACGTGACCCGAACATTGTCAACCAGAAAGAAACACCTGTCCATACCCATTAAACCCTCTTTATCACACCCTGGTGTCGCCTCTGATCCTTTGCCCACGCAACAATCGTCTTTGGATTTCACGCGTTCTTCTTTGTGATCTGACCGTCCTCTTCTTTCTGATGTCTGTGACGATATCTGAAAGGTACGAGAGGAACGTGTATCAGTATCTTGATACCTGTCAGGTTTTCTTAAATTATCCCTATTCCTGAGGTTATACCTCCTTTCAGAGGGCTCCTTTTGAGGAGACCTACCTCGGGATTGAGAGCGTGTCTCGTTTGAATTTTGTTTATTAGTTTCCCACTTCTTTTTAGAAGATGTAGGATTTTGTTTAATAGAGTCCTTCTCAGGACTTTCAGATAGTTTTGGCTTCAAAGGTTTTCCACCCAGACTATCTCTGCCTAATTCTGCATAAGATTGTTCTATTATTCTGGGTAGTTCATGTTGATGTTCTGTTACATCAAATTCCCTTAAGCGTTGGCGGATCGCCACTGATGCTGCCTCCCCTTTAATATTAGGTAATATTATTGTTGAGACCTGGTCGAAGTTTTTAAGTAATTTCATACCTAAATTCAGAGCAGGTTCTGCCCCGTATTCGTTTTGAATTTGTTTCAGGACATCTGGTATTACTGCAATTGACGGAACACCATGTGTTTTAGTATAGATGGCAGCAAAGACTGTGCCCCAAGTGGTGCAGTCTTCCAGTTGTGGTGTTATCCCCATTGGTAAACAGATTGTTAGGATTCTGTGTTTCTCATAAGGACTAGTATTTGGAAATACTGCTTCGATTTGAGTAATTTTTTGAGCTATCCAGAATGGAATTTGTTCACGTTTTGTGGGCATTTTACCCATGACTGCGTGTAAAGTCTGTGGAGTAATTTTTAGTGTATTCCCCTGTTGAGGGGTCTGCTTTGGAATTGTTATAGGTGGTTGGACTGTGAAAGTCCGCATGACGTATTGGACTAATTGTCTGTAAATTTTTATTAACTCTTGTAGTTGAGTTAGTAATTCTTCGTCTGACATTTCTTCGATGTCAGGATGAGGTGTGTAGCCGGCTAAAATCGGCCATGTTGCTCCTGGTCTACCTAGTGGACCGAGCCTGGTAATGTTTTTGTGATGTTTTAGGGC
Organism: Calotriton arnoldi; assembly: GCA_963921515.1. Classification (NCBI taxonomy): domain Eukaryota; kingdom Metazoa; phylum Chordata; class Amphibia; order Caudata; family Salamandridae; genus Calotriton; species Calotriton arnoldi. The sequence goes on along the minus strand of CAWUFW010011651.1, from coordinate 419,683 downwards.
ACCTTTAAACCAGAGATTATGCTCCTGGTATGTGAGTGGAATTTCAATATCCTCAAAAGGAATATATTCCTCTGGTGGTTCATCTTCTTTAAAGAAGTGAAATACTTTTGTTATTGGATTTGATTCTGGGAATACAATCCATGAATAGAATACCTCTGTCTGAAAGGATTCGTGTGCCTCTATCACGAAAACTGCTCTACCACCTCTTGGTGTTAGGACGTGTTTTATAAGTTTTAGAGTGATGGCTCTCTTTAAGTTTGGAGGGATGTTTATAACACCCTCATCGGTTTCATTTAAACCTGTAAAATTAAAAGCTGTTACGACTGGGTCAGCCGCAGCTACACCGTTCTCGGTGTTAGTATACCCGTTCAGGGACATTTTTGAAAAAATGCAGAACAAGTTTCAAGGAAACAAAGATAAGGTGCACAATATTTTGGAACACTGTATCCTTCAACGTTGAACAAACCAAACAGCTAATATATAGGATTTTTGTCCTATTCAGCTTTGGCGAATACTTAACCCTACCCACTCCAGACGTCTTCTGGAGTATGTGAGTAGGGGTCTCTGAGAAAAGCACGACTGAGTTACTCAGTATCTAGCGTTAAATTAGTGCCTTACCAAACGTTGGGCGCCATGTAGTGTAGTTCCTATTTCCCTAATAGGCTCTGTGCATTGGAATAATATACCCTATAGGTTTGACATAGGACTGAGGTCAGTATGCCCCTATCGAGTATATTAAACTTAATTACTTTGTACCAGGTAACTCAGAGGCCACTAGAAACTCCTTGTAAACAAGAAGGGAGTAGTTTCTGGCAACCGCATAAACATGACAACTTTGTTTCCCTTTAGAATCGGAACACTCTCAGAATCGTAGAAACAACAGATAACAGTTACACTCAGCTAATCGTGCATGCTTAGTTTCTTCAGAGTTACACAGAAAGAATAGACGGGCGTTTCAATAAAAGGATTTATTGAACAGTCTTGTTTCTCGTGTAAGAGATATGAGCTGTTACAATCATAAGACAGTATGCAAGATATATTATGTACAGCGTAAGCAGTAGAAAGAAATAATACTGCGCTAGCATTATCTTTTAGCTATGACACATATATTCATATACATAAATAACATAAGCTAAAAATGCGAGTACTCATAAGATGCTTCTTTAACTAGTTCTACCCCAGTGTACCTAACCTAAGTTTAGTGCAAGGTAAGAAGTAGGTGTTGTATTCTATAGTATGGTATGCTATAGTATGCCAAGTCTGGTATGCCAAGTCTGGTATGCCAAGTCTGGTATGCCAAGAGTCCCTCTAGGTTCTAGTCAGCTCCATACCTTGAGAATGAGAGAGGTGGGAATCTCTTTCCGGGTCTCGAACTCTAACACCCCGCGAAGGGAGTCAGTACACTGGAAGCTGGATTCTCTGCGAGCAGGGATGACAGCGTCTCTTGTCAGTGCGTCAGGCCGGGACACGGGCTCCTCTAAAGTCGAGGTCTCCTCCTACTTGCTTGGGCAAGGGAAGGTATATTTATACCCGGTAGGTGCCTTGGAATGTTAGCATTGACGTAAAGTCGGGCAGAGGAAGACGTCAGGAATGAACACTTAAGGAATAGCGGTACATGCATAATAAATGAGTTCTTGGAGAAATCAATAATGCTGTGCTAGGGGAACTCCCAAGAGCTTAAGGGTCTGGTTTCTAAGAACTCGTTGTGACGTTAGGGTGGACGGATGTAGGGGACCATGCCTGTATTTGGATAGCATGGCTAATGCCTAAATAAGGACTGGGATCTTATGCCTATATAAGGGCAATGCGAATTGTGCCTATATAAGGACATGTATTAGGAAAACCTATATACGGACACCTAAAGCGGAATACAACAATGCCACACCAAAGTACGTTCTGCGCGTTGGAGCTGGCGATGTGATGCCAAACTTTGGCAAAGAAGGTTGGATCGTCTGTGTTTGGGAGGTAGACGGTGGCTAGGGTTATAGGGTGGTTGTAAAGTTTGCCGGTTAGAATGATGTAGCGACCTTCGGCATCGCAAAAGTAATGGTCGGTGGTCCAGGCCAGGCCCTTCCGTATGAGTACGCAAACCCCCCTTGCATAGTTGAAATATGAGGCGGAGTAGGTTGACCCCTACTCTCTGGCGAGTAGGGGCGGAAGGCTGTTGTTTACGAGATGGGTTTCTTGAAGTAGACATATATCTATAGCATGTCAGTTCAGATAGGCGTGGACTAGGCATACCTTCCTGCCATCATTGAGCCCCCTAACGTTCCATGTGATTAGTTTAATTGAGGCAGTTGCATCCATCTGTGTTAGGAAGGACCGTGGTGCTACCTTGGGAAACGTGATGTGTCCGTGTGTCGCTGTGGATGAGAGTGTGCATGTGCGAAAATTGGGAAATTTAATAAAAAAAGAATTTCTCCAAATAGTGGGATGCTACAACTTTACAAAAATATTTGGAGGTAGAGCGAATACCTCATGGACTACACATTAATATTTTTCCTGCTATAGAGGATCTTAATGAGATCCATGCACAGAAATGGGAGAGATGCTTAAGAGAAGCAGTTAGGACACTTATGAAACAATTGATTGAAAAAACAGAGTACAAAATGAAAGAATTACAATTTGAGATTGATAAAGTCAAGGAACAGATCTCTGAGCTCAAACTCAAGGAAGATACCAAGAAATACTATGATATTTTGCAAAGAGGTTCTACCCAAATATCAGGTTTAACTGAAAACTAGAAAAATGAGTACACTTAAAAGGGATGAACGAGACTATAGGTTGGGACACGTTTCTTCACATGCATGTAGTTTTGATCAAACAGAGAAAAAACTACCGAAACCTATCCTGAGGATGAACTCGGTCAATGAATCTGATAGTAGTAGCTCTGAAACAGATGTTAATAGTGATGGCGCAGAGAATACTAGTTTGAGATCAGGGTTATCTTTTTTATAAGAACTAAAAAAAATAAGATGATTGGAGTTTACATGATTGTTTGGAAATCCGAGAAGTGAGATTTAATTGTATAGCTATGTTTGATAATTTATGTTTGTAAAATTTTTTTTTGCTGTTGTTATTTTTTACCAGCACTTTTAGGTACTACTGATCTCAAGTATTTTTAATGTGTAGTGTCGGCAAAATGTCAACACGCAGTGGACTTTGGAGTATTCACATTGTTTTGCCTTCAAATTGAACTGGACGTAAAGAAAAAATGCAATTTAAACTAAAAATTCTAGAATGATTACACATTGTGCCTGAATATTTATTCTATTTTCTGCCCCTAATCTATTAGATGGAGTAACTATATAGATAGAAATATGCTCATGAAAATTCGTTTTTGACTTAAGATTGAATTTTGTATATTAAATATGATATAGGAACAGTGATTCATCTCTCTCTCTTACTTATGCTACTGTTTTCTAATTAATGAATGAATATTATTGTATTAAAGAATAATTTTGTTTATTGACCATGATTGAGTTAATGACTGGGTATAATAGTTTGTTTAATGACTGTATTTATGATGACATGACAGCCTTGAAAAAGCAACAGGAATTTGTGAAACACGTTGCAGGAAAGTGCTCTTTTTGTATGGTCACCCTCCACCTTTTGCTTCAATGCTGATGGTTATGACTCTGATAGTGCAATGGAGCCTGCTGCCCAGGCCCCAGTGCCAGTGCTCTCTACAAAAAACTGTTATGTGTAAATTGACTATCCCAACTGGCAAGGACTTTACCACCCCTATAAGTCCCTAGGAATACGGTACCAGTGGTACCCAGAGCATGGGTGGTACCAAAGGCTTGCAGCACTGTTTGTGCCACCCCGAGTAACCCACATAAACTACTGACAGCAGGCCTGCCTTTGCAGAGTGCAGGAGCTGTGCAAACTGCTCAACTCAACTTTACCCTCACAATCTGTGGCGAAGTCAATGCACTATCTTTGATATATGCCAATAACCCCTAAGGAAGGCCACCTAAGGGGCAGGAGGCATTATATCAAAGGTGTGGACGTGGAAGTGCAAGCTTATATGACCCTTTAGTGCCCTTTACCATTTAAGGACACTATAAGGGATGGACAGTTCATAGGATAACATGGGCTGGCACCCAGCTAACCCGAGGATGGCAGCTCAATTATGGAACCACCTAAATATGTCATGTTTGGTATCAAACCACGTGCCTTCTCATCCCTGACACGAATCTCATATCAAGGTTGATGTGGCATTCACCCAGGTGGCTACCTTAGAGGTTTCCCACCTGGTTGCCCCAGCTTCTCTGTGCTCTGGCTAGCTAGCCCATTCTTCCAGCGCTTGCTGAAGCCAAGCAAGGATTCTGACCTCCCGCCAGGCAGTGTGATCACTCCCAGGAGTCAGGAACAAAGGCCTGGGCAGGAAGGAAGTCACACCTCCTTCCTCTCAAGCAGGTTAGTGAAATGACACATCAAGGCAGAGAGCTTCAAATGCTGCACTGCCTCTGATATGCGTCAGGGCTGACTCCCAGAGGAGGGTACAGTCCTCCCCCTATCCCAGGCACATTTGCACCCAGGCAGGCGGGAAATTAGATAGTGAATGTGGTCTACACCCCCCAGAAGGCTAACCACACCGCCAGGGTGGGCAACATGGTCTGTACACTGGAAGAAGGGCACTGCCATTCTTAGAAGTTGCAGAATACAGGGTTCTGGGAAGAAAAGGTGACCCACACCCCAGGTGTGGTCATCTCAGGGGCGGGCTAGCAGCCCATTGGCTACTTGCTCCCACACCCCTAACACGCCTAAATCTAGTTTTTAAGGGACAACCCTGACTCCAGAATCTCAGATCTGACCAACCTGCATCAAATAGGTCAGAAGAAGAGGCCTCTGTCTGCAGCAACAGCACTTGCACAAAGCAAAAGAGGGATATCCTGCATCTGTGGCAACACTCCTCGAACTGCCTGATCGAGACTCGTCCTAGGCCGTCTCTCGGTTCCCCCAGACAGAAGGACCCCTATGGATGCCTGACGCACCCTCAGACTCCCCTGGACTATGTACACTAGTCCCTGCAAATTGCAGGTAAAACAACGCCCCGGATCTGAAGAATCTCTGGCCATCGAGCCCTTCAGGGAATCTCCCAAATCCAGATCGTCGAGTGCATTGTCGGAACTGTAGTCCTGTCTTCCACAAAGTTACAGGCAGCTACCGCGTTCCCTGGGTTTACCGTACGTCAAAGTAACTTTCTGCTCTACTTACTGCTGCCAAGGCTTTTTGGTTGGCAGTCCAGTTACTGACCCCTTCACTCAACGCTGCACTTAAAGGGAACTCCATCAAACCTTTGACTGACATCAGCAATCACCACGTTGTTGTGTTTTTGCATCTTTTTCCCCCTCAACACCATTTCAGCTGTAAAAGCAGCTCTCCCGTGGCTCTTATTCAGCACAAGGGAAAGCCAGGACAACTCTAAACCCGGGCTCCATGGAGCAGGTAAAATTGAACTGATTTTCGTGGCTTGGTCCTGGGACCTGCATCACCTTTACCATGCAAGGGTTCCATGCAACTCAACCTGAAAGTGACCAGTTGTCACAAGGGATTTTTCCCATTGACCTCAATGATAAAGTTTCACTGTATTATTTTGCACAGATTTTATATTGGTTCAAAAATCTATAACTCTGGGTATATGTATGCTATTCCGTTTGTTTTGGTGTTTTAATTAGAGATTAAAATACACACAATTTTATTAAACTGAGGTAGGTTTTCTCTAGAATCGTGTCAATTACGGATCGTCCATGTTGATAGTATGAATTGCTTAACACACCCTCCTCTAGTAAAGCCTGACTACTCTTTGCCACACTACCAGGACTGAGCTAAGGATTTATTAGTGTGAATTCAAGGACCATCTTTGGGGTTTGGGACAGTATTGCATGGTGAAGCCTAACCAGCATCACCACATAATACTCCACCTTCCTACACACGTATTGGCTGCGTTGCTTTGGCTGTCCCCCTCTAGAAAAACTCTTGGACTGATTTTCACTGGAATTTAAAACTGTAATCTTTTTTTTTTTAAAGACTTTTGTAGTTTCATTTTCAATAGGATAATATGAATTCTAATGAATAATGAAATGTTGAAAGTATTGTAGAATAAACTTAAATAATGACATTTCTTGAAGTGTAGATTGCGAAACTTTAAAAGAGATGTGTTATGTCAAATAAAGAATAAATAAAAAAAATGTTATTGGACATTCAAGGAAACTGCATTTTGGTAGTCTTTTGTGGGTGCCTTCTACCATAATTTATTCGTTTTAATTGTGTTGATGGAAGTGGGCTACCATCACCTTGAGGTGCACCCATACGCTCAACAGATTTCCCCATATATGCCGTACCTATGTTTAGGTCTGATTTACAGGTTGAGTCTGACACAGAGTATGTAATAAAAAATGTGTCAAAACTCTTACTATGTCAAAGTTTTTAGATGAATGTGAGGAACTAGCTCGTAGTAGTGTAGTGTACTGTTGATGTCAGTAGGTGGTGAAAGAAGAGATAATAAAACATAAGGTTTGAGAAAATAATTTCTAAAATTGGAAATGAAATGAATGAATTGCAGACTACTCATAAATATTTTTCCTGCTGTAGAGGATCTTAATGAGATCCATGCAGAGAATGGGAGAGAAGCTTAAGAGAAGCATCCAGAACTCTTGTGAAAAAATTGATAGTGCAAGAGGATGGCAAAGTGAAAGAATAACAAATTTGGATCGATAAAGTCAACAAACAGATCCCTAAGCTTAAACTAGAGAAAGGTACCGGGGAAAATTATGATATTTTGGAAGAGGTTCTATCTAAATATCAGGTTGAAATGAAAACGGAGTTCATTTAAAAGTGATGAATAGGACGAATTTATTCATATGCACTTAGATTTGATCAAACAGTGAAACCAATACCAAAACTTGTAGTGAGTATGAACTCGGTCAGTGACTCTGACGTTAGTAGCTCTCAAACAGATGTTGGTAGTGATGGAAAAAAGAATACTACTTTGAGACCAGGGTCATTTGTTTTTAGCAGAACTAAAACAAAGGAGATGATTGGAGATATGTGATTGTTTGTAAATCAGAGAAGTGAGATTTAATTGTATATACATGTTTGATAAATTATGTTTTAAAAACATTTTAGCTTGTTTACCAGCACCGTTAGGTACTATCGATCTCAAGTATTCTTTATGTGTAGTATCTTCAAAATATCACACGCAGTGAACTTGGGAGTATAAATATTGGTTTGCCTTCAAATTGAACTGGTGGTAAAAAAATGACTATTGTTTCAGAAAATGATTACACATTGTGTCTGAAACGTAGTATGACAAATCCAAAGCATATGTCCATTCTTCCTCTGTGAATTCTCATCTACTATCTTCCAACCATGCCTCACTCAAACTATCCAGGTTACCTTTAAAAGGAATACAAATGCCAATGCAATAACCTTACCAGTTTGATCCTTTCTACTATTGTTTACAATAAATGTAGAACCTCATATCTAGGTGGTTTGCAGCAAAATTCCACAAGTCAGTCCGAAATGGAAGCAATTGTCTTGCCTACATTGTATATGTGTACAAGAGATCATCAAAGGACATTAGTTTCCACAGATCTAAAAAGATCTCTACAATCGTAATTCCAGTTTTGTACCATATCATGGGACTCAAAAATAAGGCATTTTTCAAAATTGCAATTGCAGTCCTGGGGCATGAGCAGATTTAGTAAGAGTTCATTTTAGGCATATTTTCCAGAAGAACCTAGCTATATGAAGCTGTTGGGGTAACCTTCCTGTAACACTCACCAGATGATTAAAAGTGACTGGCTATTGATCTAGCTTCCAGTTCTAGCTGTAATAATCTGGTTTCCTTGGCTGGGATCACAGAAATCCATGTGGCTGAACATTGTAATGGGACAGTCAGACAGTACAATTCATACTTGCATCCCAAGGCTCCTTTTTCCATAGGTGATCAGGACTCCAATCCAGCTCAGCCAGCATGGAGGCCAGTTCTATAAATACGTCATACTTTAGGGTCACTGGTAAATCAACAATCTAGGCAATACCACTATTTTTGCCAATCCATCTCATAACTGATTGGGTAAGCTTCCACAAAAGAGAAATTATACTTCCCAAAGCTGCCATCTCTAGTAGTACATTGTCATCGATGACACACAGGCATTTGCATCAGTGTGATATATGTGGACAAATAAGTATCTAAATGGAAAGCATTTTCACTTAAGAGCTAATGCAGGGAGGCACACGGCCATGGAATCCCCCAGTCACCTTTAGAGAAAGATGCAAGATTTACCCCAGTTAATGTTTAATTCAAATATCCTGCAGAAGCATTGCAATATACCTGTTGAGGGATTCAGCCCAGAATGCACATTTTTAGATACAACACACAATCATCCGCATAGAATGACAGTCCTATATTACCTGTGATGGAGCAGGGTTTTCGCGAAATAAAACCTGCTTGGATTGAACTCTTCATTGTGTGAATTTCTAACCAAATGGTGTGAAAATTAACAGTGTATAACTAAAAGGGGAAGGATGAAAACTGCCCAAGTGCGTGCTGGGGGAAATTAGTGTAGGTCGCAAATGCACACGATTAATGCAGAAAATGATAGCCAAAAGTCGCGAGTTTCTTTTCACTAATTGTTTGAAAGAACTGTGCAGAACGTAAAAAAATGCAAGCATTTATAGAGCGTTTAGTAGTGGAGTTTTGTAAAATAACAGTGATAATCACACTTGTATTTGTTTTTCCTGGAGCGCATTTTACTGCTCTGCAAAGAAGGCCTCAAGAGTCTTTTTAGGTTTAATTTGCTTATTAGAATGTAGAAAGGAGAAATACATAATCTGTCCTTCGTGAGTTCCTAATGATGGCCAAGGTTGTGTAGAGGAAACAATGAACATTATGAATGGAACTTCCTTGCCGAGCGGAGTATGTGGACATTTGTATAACAATATGGATACATTTGCGAGATGGAGAAATGTACAAGCCACGGAAGAGCGGTATCTGAATTTCCTCTGCTGAAGGTTGATGACGTGAGCTTTCAAAGACAAAGGAACTGTTGAAAAGTTAGGCACATTTAGAATGGAGTGAATAGACACCCCTCGTTTTGAACCAATGAGATGTAAGAATTTTATGTGTTATGATACATGAGAGGTTTTACCTTTAGTGAACATTGGGTATAACTATTAGTAGTAAGAGGGTGGGTGTTAGGCGCGTTTTAATTACATTGTGAGAGGAGAGAGCTGTGTTGCTGTTTCCTAACCTTATTGGCTGGCTGTTGTTCTGCTGATCCTGACTCTTTGACTTTGCTCCTCAATTCTTCTTGGGGGTGCTCAGCTTACTCTCATGGCCAGAGGGTAGCTTTTCAGATTTCTTGCACTTTGCATGATCGGTTAGTATGATATTCTGAATTTGCATAAATTACATTTGCAAATGTCTTTATCTTTTTGTCTCTACACGTATTCACTCTCTCATTGCGCTGATATTTGAGATGTATAATTGTGATTTATTTAATATTGTTCTCTTGTGTGATGATCTATGATTCGAGTTGTATTGTGCTTGATGAGCAATCACATTGTTTGGATAAAGCATATTGTTTCATGATCAGAGTTTGTCTTTATTAGTGTAATTTAGTTATTTTGAGTTATTATTCTTTATTATGATATTTCTTTAGAATTCTGATATTGTTTTGTCAATCCCTAACCACTGACAAAGATTCATCGGAGGAAAAGAGGATAAATAAATAATGAACAAATTGGTAAGATCGGTTTAAACTCATACAGCGTGGAAGGAACTGTTAGGTATTAAATTGGGTCCAGATGATTAAAATTTGCAAGTTCCGAAATGCTGGATCAGTTTTTGGTAGCAGACTTGATGGTTTTATGGATTAAATGGGCAATTTAATGGGTCAGAATTAATCATTTTGGTTATTAATATTTCGTATCATTGTTATATGTTGTGGTCCGTCGTTGACCTTAAGAGAGACGGGTCCAAAGTGGCCTAAGATCCCGGGATGATATTAGCTAATGGGCAGGTTTAGTGTGGCATACACTAAGTAGCATTGCGTTGTCTGCTGGTGTGGTATTAAGCAACAGATGGGTTGTTAATATTGCAAATGGAACTCTGAAGATAGTATAGTGGAGATTTATTTAGGTACCTTTAGAAAGCGCAGCTGAAGAAGTCCCGAGAATTTTCACTTGATTGAGGGTGGAGTAACGCTGGTCGATATTCCGCTAGTAGCGAAAGAGTTCTTTGAATGAATGAATCTATCTCTTTCTTTTAGTGGGGCAGACAAGCAGGTTTGTTTTGTGTTGTTTCTAATTTTGTTTTCCTTTAAGAAGAGTTTGTAATTTACTGCCGATTATTTTTGTAAAGGGAGGGTCAGTTGTAGGAGTTATACTGACGTCACAGAGACCATCATTTAAATACATACAGACGAATAAATACATGGACACATGAGGAACTACAACCAAGAATAAATAAGTTATAAAGGGAGAGTTAAAATTTCATCTTTCATATTTCACAATAAAATAGCATCAATTAATACCTTTCAATATCCAAGGGATTGCCAACCAATCATACTTATTCTCAGCCAGCCTCACTTTCATTTTTCCAGTTGAAGATTGGGGTCTAGATACATTTTCCTACTTTTTTTGTCCTCCGTCCCTTCCTTTCATATATCCCCTTTTCAAGATTCTAAGTATCAATATTAAAAAAAGAGGGTTGCCTGTATGAATCGCATTTCATGGCGATCTTGCCTGGTTTTAATAATGTCACTATCAGAGTTTTTAATGCCTCATTGTAAACCTCAAGCAGTTTTGGAGTGAGTGGTTCGGAATAGCTTTTTAAAACTCATTAGGCAGATCATCTATGCTGGACGGACACTCCCTTCACAATCAGTGTTTCCCCTGTGAAATCTGACAAATTACAAGGCCCAATCCTCAGCGCCAGACTAGGGTCTCGGGCACAATGCAGGCCTCTCCTGTAGTGCAATTGAGGCCCCGAGGTGTAGGCCTCGCGCTGTTTCCAGGGCAGCCAGAATTTTATGTCAAGACAGGAGGCTAGCATTATTCATATAACTTTTATACTCTTATTCGCCTCCTCTGAGCAGCAACTGTTAAAAGCTTTCCATAGAACTCAAACAGCATCACAATAGTCAAAAGGATGTTCAGTCCCATAAATAAATATATATATATATATATATGTTTAATTTAGACGTATGCTTTGGTGTCTTTAAACTGTTTTTTGGAGTATGTGAAGTTTTTTATCAAGGAAAACATTATTTTCAGGCTAAATGGATCTTTCGTTACTTACTGGTGAGATGATTTCAAGTGCACTCCAGCGTTTTTTGAACAGGGGAGCATTATCGCGATCGCGCTGGGCGCAAGGCGGTTTGTGCTGAAGCCATTTTTGTAATATTGCAGCACACGCCTAGGTAGCCCCTGAGGGTTCGCACTGAGGAGGCTGTGCACATGACTGCAATAACACTCCTGCATGGTCGGTCGTTTGAAGAAAGTGAGCCGGGTGACATAGAGCGTGTTGGCTCACTTTCCTATTGTCTGGTGTTTGGGTCTGTTTCTGGAGGCTTTAGGCCATGTTTTTAAACAATTGGGTTAGTTTCTATGGCTGGTTGGTCTGCAGGGCCATTACCAGGGCAACGAAGAATTGTTCGTGGCATAGTGTCGGGGAGAACAGTTGCGATAGTGAGGAGATCCTTTAAAAAAGTTTTGGGTGTTTTTAACAATATATATTGTAATTTTGGGAGATTTTAAGGAAAAAAATGACTGGATTGGTTAAGAATGAGGAAAGTCAGGAGAATTTAATAAGGAATATTATTTCAAAGGAATTAATGGTGGTAATTCAGGAGTCTGTGAAGCAGGCTTTGGGTAAGAGGAAAAACAATGGTGAAGAAGAAGAAGAATACTTTTCAGTATTGGAGGAAGAGGACAATCAGAGGGGTCCAGGAGGAAAATGTCTTTCTAAGAGAAAGCACTTAGAATTAAAGGCAGGGCAGAGTGGAGCCCCAAGCAGTTCGCAAAGGGAAGGTACCCGACGCGGTGCAAATAGAGGTCAGCTTGACGCTGAGAATGGAATGCAGGCAGTAAAACTGATGTAGATTTAGATGAGTACATTTTGGATTTGGAGTACAAGGATGGATTAGATGAGGAAAATGAACTAACTGGTAGAGGAAAGAGTAGGGATACAGTGGTTGATCCTTTTGGAGAACAATTATTTAATCCAAAGTAAATTAGACTTCCAAGGGTAAAGGATTGGTGGCCTTTGGACCACATTTCAGATTACATCAAAGCAAGGATAAGAAAGCCCTTGGAGAAGGATGAGAGAAATTTGATGCAAGCGGAATGCTCCAGGCCTATAATTAAATCCGGAACTCATAACTTATCTATTTAAGATTGGTAAGGATCCAAGAAAAAGATTGGAAAAATCCTTAAAACAATGTCAAGATAAGGTTTTTGAAATTTTGGGGCCTTTGGCAAAAATATTTGACACTGTAGAGGAAGCATATGTTAATAGTCTGGGTCTGGACTTGACCCTATTATGTGGGTGGTGTCAGAGAGTCATTTTGTCATAAGGTTTCTGCACATACACAGAGCTATGCACAGGAAAATGGGACCCCGGAATACAGTGGTTTGCCACCATATACCGTAGCACCCAAAAACCCCAACCCAACTAGCTTAGCATCCCATTAGCACCCAAGTACTAATGTTTGGACAACCCAGAACACGGTATCTTTATCTCAGGACTCACAGAAGCAAGAACACTCTTTCGTCACTCACTCGTACTTGTCCACAAGGTGCGTAGGAAGAGACACTGGATAGGTTAAAATGTTTATTCCAACTTACGTGCTCTAATGTACAGTACACGTGTCAGTACTAATAGCATAATGCATATGACTAATATAAGCAGCATGGTTACAATTCCATAGAATACAAACGGGGAAAGCATCTCAGAGCTCAGTGGATAAACGTATAAATAACATTACCACCCTCCCCTTGCAGTAAGATAGTTCATTATAATAATAGAAGACCTCTGGGCTTTGACTAGCGAACCCCCATACCTCAGTCTCTAGATGCAGAATTACATCAGCAGGACATCATAGCTCTTCTCACTGAAAGGGATTTCTCCAAATGTATTAAGCGCTAGTAAACCACAGTAATAAATGCACATCAAATTCTTCCTGGCAATTGCACCTAATGTTATGTCTGGGTGCGCAAGACTGGCCATATCAGGAAGAACCAAAATACATTGTTATGCGACCTTGTACATGTTTGTGCAGACTGAGCCCAAAAAGGTGAACAACAGAAAATGCAGACAGTGCAAAAGAACTTGGCACGAGCAAAGGGCGAGGGAAGCCCGGCTCAGTGTAACGTGCGCAAAGAAAAGCAGCATGGCAGCCAGGCCTAGGCCAACATAACAAGGCAGGTAACAATCCACAAGACACCCTCCCCTGGTCAGTCCAGCGGCCAGGACAGAGGCCCATCAGAGGAAAAACACAGCCGATGGAGCACAGGGAGCGCCCAAACGGCGAAGGGCAGGTCAATCCATGAAAGTGTAAGTGCAGAGAAAAGCCATACCCTCCAAGAGTTCATCATTGGAATTGTCAAAAAACATAGATGCTATCCAATCCATGAGATCAAAAGAGCAGGAATGCTCCTCAACAAAGGGAGCATCCAGAAGCAATGCGGGACAGCTTGCGTGATAATCAAAACAGCTTCGTTGTAGGAGATCCTGGGCAGCCGCCCAGATATCCCATTGCGCCAAAATCCCCAGTGCAGCCGCACGCGCCATACAGCCAGCAACGGAACAGTCCTGCTCATGGGCCTCTAAGGGACCCATCAACTGAACAAAATCCGGAACAGACAATGACGAATTGGAGAGGCAATAATCCAAAGTCCAGGTGAAAGGACAGCGGATACAAGTCATCACAGGTTGCACGCAAGTGAAATACGCAAAGCGGAATGAAAGAGTATATGACACACTCAGTGTCGCCAATGGCAGTACACCAAAACCAGCCAAAAGGCGCTCACGGAGCAGCTGGAGGCGTTCTGGATCGAGCAGGTCCCATCGGGGAGCAGCCATTGCGCAGAAAGCAAATTAAGAGCAAGACACCAGCCGCTAAAGCGAGGATCAATGGGAAACCGCCAAAGACGCTGGAAAAAATAGAATGTATAAATGCTGGGATGACACCAAAAATAGCTTGGAAGGAGGACACCAAGCCTGACCCCACGACCTTAAAAAAGTGTACCAGGCCTTCAGTGTTAGATGCGTTAAAAATACGATGTATTAACTCCCCAAAATGTTGGGGGAGATTAGTGTTTAAAAGGGCCTGTATTTCACTGTGGGTACTCGCCACCTGGAGAATGAATGTCTCCCGGGCGGACGTGAGCATAACTTCCTCGTTTAATAATAGTGCCTTTATTCTGCTCAGTCTATTGAAATCTGCTTCCATGGTAGGGATGGAAGGCCAAATAGAGATATCAACCTTGCCATGAGGGGGAGGAAAAAGCACATTTTTGCAGCAGACAACCCTGTGCGAAACTGTTACAATGTAAGGAATGCCAGCCTGCAGGCCACAACAGTTTTCGTTATTTAAAAGTAAATAACTACCATTGGAAAGGAGAGTGAAAGTAGGTGAAATAACAGGAGCAGGAATACCTTTCAGCACACAAGCAAGATTAGGAGAGGAAACGCTACATGAGCCATGCAATTTAATGTGTTTACAAATAAGCGAATGACCCATAGTCGAGTCGCAGTACTCCCCCGTGAGAAAGACTTCCTTGCCGTCCCGAAGGCATTTATACATGAAAGGCAAGGACCAGAGTTCATGCAGGAAAGCACTGCCCAAGGGCCGGTAACGACCCACAGGAAAATGTTTCATGCACGAGTCAAATTCAAACAAGGAAAATGGTAAAGCTATAACCCCATGGACTAGCCATACAGCAGAATCGAGTTCTGCAACAGAGAACGGCAAAGGATCCACCTTTTCGATATGTAATAGAGTGTAAGTTGCATCTTTCATGGACATAAATTGCTGTTTGTCAGTTAAGTTAAAAGGTAGAAATAAGGCAGAGGTGTTCAAAAAATGCCAAGGCACTTTACCTAACTTGAGCGTTTGTAAAGTCCATGCAAACTGCATAACCGAGCGCAATTGATTCTGACCATGATATAACACAGAAACATCATCTTGTACAATATCGACAACAGAGGACACAATATTCTCTAAAGTATAAATGCGAGAAGACAGGGTATTAATACTATTGTCTACAACAGCAAGCACCTTTTCCAAATTTGCTTGATCTATTTCCCGAAGACGGGAAGCAGCTTCCATTTGTGATAGCTTCCAGAGTTCATTATACGTTTCATAAATGAATCTCTTAGGTCGGGGACCACGAGGTCCCAAAACAAAGTCGGACAGATCAATATTGCCTGAAAGGAGGGACAAATGTTGTTTAACAGAATCAAGGGACGAATGTTGCAGCCATTGTTTGCATAATTTACCAACAGAATATGTAGTGACAGTACGAGAAGTAATAAATCTCGGATCAGGCCTATCCTGTGTGTATCTAGTACCTGAGTCGTGAAAACGCATTTGACATGCATTAGATGATATAGGCCATACCAACCAGGGTGACTGATCCAGTCCGGAAACATTAAATGAATTATTCTGTAATAGAGCCTGTAGGGTCGTCAGGGACAGGTTAAAACGTGAGCTATCATTGGGAAAACTCGAAAGGGATGGAATTGAGGGCGAGTTTAATTGTTTAGTGGTAGCTAAGCCCCAACATGTAGTTTGATAGATGGAAGCATTTAGGAACATAATTTGAGTAGGGATGAGACAAGCACGATGCAACGCCTCAGTTCCTTGTACCTGCCATGTCTTGGAGCCCCAAATAGATTTCAAATCCACTGTACTCTCCCAGTACTCATAACCACCCACAGCTAGGGCACTCAAAAAGGAACCCGAATATAGCAATTTTGTGTGTGTTAACATAATTTTCTGAGTTGATGTTGTATTAAGTCTAAAATAATAGGATGCAGGGTTCGACCGATTAAAATCAGTAAAATAGGTAAACTTATTTCGAAGAGCCTGTGAGCTACCTGGCAAGGGGTTTGGACAATGTTCCCATTGGGTGTAGTTAACAGAACTACGCAGAGCACTTGGCTTATGGAGAAAATGATTACCCCAATGTTGGTAACAATACAAATCAGCATAATTCGCAGAATTCATATATAAATCCTCAGCATTAAAAGATGCATAATATTTTAAATCGGCAAACAATGCTTCAACGGCATGCACATCCCAACCATCAGAATGAATATTATGTTGTACTACATCACCCATTGAAACACGAAGGACATTAGGTACATTAATAATTTCCGTCGGACCATGGATTTGATAGTTCACCGCATCCCATACGATGCCATCAGCAACTGGAAAAGCTGAAATGTTCACAAATGTGTGGTCACGCTTCATGATGTGAGACGAGGAATGAGGAGCCAAAGTTCCAGAAACATAGTCTACAGCAGAGCGTTCAGGTAAATAGTGACCATTGATTAGTAGAAAAAACACGGTGACAAAGCCAATGGACATGAACAGAAAAAGCAAGAAAAGTACCAACCAGAGGTATGTCCAGGGTGGAATCAAAAAATTGTCTCTAAACCAGGATACAAAAATACTGAACTTGGATGGGACTTTTGAAGAGGTGGAATCCGAATCAAAGGAATAACGAGTCTGGCTTAATGGCATTATTGGTTGATGCGCCACCGATTCAGATGCATGATAAGTATACTCGTCCTCGTCGATGTTGGTGGAGAGTTGGGGATAAATTATAGTTTCAGGCAAAGTAGAGGATTCAGGCAAATCAACCATCTCAATTACAGCATCAGCGATCGTTCGCGCAGATGGACTATGAACATATGTCCGATAAATGGCAGGACAAGAGACCGCTGGTGTGACACTATTCAGGATCGGCCAGGCGCTGTAGCTTGACATTTTCAACTGAGATGTATCTGTTCTCTTTGCGACCAGGAAGCGGTGGTAAAATGACTGTACGTGTTCCCTTCAAGCCCAGAACTGGAACCGGTGCACGAAAAGAGGGGCCAAATTCTTTTTTGTTTTCAACCTTCTCTCGAACCAGTTCTCCAACCTTTGGAAGCCAGCCGGCTACCGGAATCTGCAACGCAGGATCTGTGGCTGAAGGCAAATGTGTAGTTGCAAGTTTGTCTCGGGCTTCTTGTAAGTCCTGTAACATAGCAGAATGGTTATCTACATCAAACTTGGCGGATTGCGCCGCGATGTCTGGACCCTCAAGGTCAGGCACAAACATTCTTATGCCAAAGAGCATTTCGTATGGGGTCCGCCCACCCAGAGGTCTTCTAGGGAGATTATTAAGTGCACGCTGAACGGTATACAAATGGGCCAGCCAGTTCCTGCCAGTACCTATAACCCTAGCTGTTAAGGATTGCTTTAAGTCACGGTTCATTCGTTCAACGATAGAGTTGCCCTCAGGCCTATACGGAGACGAAAATTTCACCCGCACCCCAAGCGAAGCCATTGCATCCTTGTAAGCCCTAGAGGCAAACGCTGGACCTTGGTCCGAATGGAAGGTGCCGCATGCGAAAATTCCCACAAAGACACGCAAATCCCTGATTACATTTCGGGCGTCAGCACTCCGTTGTGGCCAGACCCAGAGAAACCGTGTGCACGAGTCCACTGCCACTAAGATGTATTTATAGGCAGTGTCTGATGAGAATGGACCGCAGTGATCCAAGTAAACACACCCAAAGGGTCTGTTAGCAATGCAGAGCGGTGTTTGTGGTGGACGTGTTACCGTGGAAGGCTTAATCTGTTGACAAACGTCGCAAGAAAGCACAAAAGCACGGGTGTCTTTATATAACCCACGCCACCAATAACGCTGCTGCAAGATGGAAACCGTAGCTGACACACCTGCATGAGCAGAAGCCATGCCTTCGTGTGCAGCTGATATCAAGGCACTCCTGCGGTCCGCATTGGGGATCAGCCGATCTCCAATGTCAGGTATAGTTACATAAGGAACCTGATCGGGACTTAATGTGTAAGAATACTTGGAAGGGAAACCTGTAGGGTAATTATTACCTTCCTTGGTTGCAGCAATAGCTGCTAATATAACAGGGTCTATTTTAGACATGGACCTGGTAACCGCTGCTACTGAACACGTGACCACTGCTGAACGGGCAGCCTCATCTGCCAGATCGTTACCAATAGCGTGTGCGCCCACCCGCTGATGGCCTAAGGTGTGAACCACCTGTGTGAGGGGCAGACGTTGTTGCAATTCTGCCACTCGAACCCAAAGCATTTTATGCTTAATTGTGCTCCCTTTTGCGTCCTTGTAGTCGTTTTTCGACCAGAAAAACAGATTGTCATTGTAAGATTGTACACAGTAAAAAGAATCACATACAATAAGAGTGGTCTCATCCTGAGAAGCGAACTCAAGTGCAAGTAGCAATGCATGCAGCTCGGCCAATTGTGCGGTACTATCTCCAAGTGTGCGAGTATGCACTGCAGAGGATTTGAACTTTCCATCTACAAAGGAACCCGCAACAATAGCACATGCAGCTGAATAAGCGTGCTTGGACCCAGTGGCCGGTTGCGCCGAACCATCGGTGTAGATCACACATTTGTAATCCTCAAGCGGTAATAAAAACAAAGGAGGAGGATGAACAAATTCATACTGTAAGAACTCCTGAGTCTGAAGAGAAGAATCGAAAATAAAGGTGACGTCTGATGACGTCAAGGATGTAGCCCATTGTATCCAACGGGGATGCATTGCTTTTGAGTTCGGTACACTTGCCTTCGTTACTGCCTCTAGGGCAGGACAGGGTGTTACCACCAAAATTCGCTTTCCCTGTGCCAGTGCGCGTTCTTTTAGAATCGCCATTTGCACTGCAGTTAGAACTTTTTCGACAGATGTAAAGCGCAATTCAGCGGAAGTGTACAGATGTGACTTGTATGCGATGGGTACTGTATCACCTTCATTAAAGGTTAAATATGTGAATCCCACCGCCCCCGGAATTATTCTAATCACCAGGTTTGTGTGGTTATCACGAGTCAAAAGATATTTAGACTCCAAAAGGTCTGTCTGCAAAGACTGCAGAATTGAGGTATGCTCAGGCAGCCAGCAAGACCTTGAATAAGTAGGTTGTATCAAAGCATACAAAGGCTTGATACGCTGGGCATATTCGGGAATGTAAGTACGCCCGAAATTCAGGAAACCCAGCAAAGACTGAAGTTTCTTCAGAGTATTTGGGGGGCACAAATGTGCACATTTTTCCAAGAAATGGGGGCTAAGCCCTTACCTTCGTTATTGAGCTCATAGCCCAAGAACAGAACGGTAAATTCAGCAATGTGTGACTTAGCAAAGTTAAATTTGTAACCCTGCTCCGCAAATTCAAGAATAATGCGGTCCACACGGGACAGATGCTGATATAACTCGTCGTCTGTCAGATAGATGTCATCTACGTACGAACATGCGTCTTGATCAATGTCATTTAACAAAGAAACAACACGGGCGGCGAATATACCCGGACTATTTTTGTAGCCCATGGGTAAACGCCGGAACTGGAATAATTTACCACCGGATGTGAATGCGGTCCATTGACCACTCTCCGGGGCTAGGTTGTGCGTGTAGAAACCGTTTGAAAGGTCAAGTGTCGTTTTGTATTTTTTACGAACAAGACTGTCTACAAGCGCAGAACTGTGTGTATTTTGCACTGCAAAGTTCCGACAATGAGTATTTAAATGCCGGTAATCCAAAACTAAGCGGTACGATCCATCGGGTTTAGAAACCACGAAAAGGGGATTGTTCATAGGTGATACGCACGGTTCAATTACTCCCTGATATTCCAACTGTGTCAGAATTTCGGAGACGGGGCCTTTTGCCTGCCGTTTGATGGGATATTGGGGTTGTGGCTGCGGTAGTGACCGCAAAGGTATTGCATGAGGAGGTGATTCTTCATCCCATCCCACATGGTTGCGGTATAACGCTGGTGCCAGGTACACAGCCCACTCAGCTGCAAGTGCTTCAGCTTTGTCTTTTGGGACATGCCGTGAAAAGCTTGGAAGGATTACCTCCTCTCCTTTATGTGCAGCTAAAACGAATGGGGGTGGCCAATCCACCTCCGCTAACAAAATGTCATATGAAGAGGTTAGATTTTCCCAAAAAATCCCTTTTATTTCACGCGGTATGTCACCTTCAATTTGTATGACTATATTATATAGTCTGTCAGGGGGTGCCACTCTCGTGTCAGCTGTCTCTACAGTAACGAATGTTTCAGTTGCTGTCGCCTCCATATGAGGACGTAGCGCCTCCCGCACTATGGTAACTTCCGCGGCGCTGTCTAGGAGGGTCACTGCCCACGTCCAATTCTGGAGTCTCGTTCTCACGGTCTGAGGCATATTTCGCTGTGACAGCGGCAACTTTTTTCTTCTGAAATTGCGGTCGAGGAAGGTGAAAGTCTTCTGCTTTCCCTCTGACTTGTTGTCGAGGTTGGTCTCGCTCCTGGGGAGCCTCTCGGCCCCTTCCTCTATCTTGCCGTCCTCCTCCACCAGCCTGTGACGACGTCTGGGCCTGTGAAGAACGAGGAGAACGCGTATCAGAGCTCTGAAACCTTTCTGGTGATTTAATCCTTGACCTATCACGTAAATCATAAGTACGTTCAGAAGAAACCGAAACTGGGGAAGCACCTCTCGACCCCGGCTTCTTTTGTTGCTTACCCTGTTTTTTCTGTCTCCAACTCTTTTTAGTGAAGACTGGTTTATCATCTTTCTCAGATGCACTTTTTGTTTGTGTAACTTGTGTTTGCGATTGAGTTTGCATTTTTACAAAAGGCTTGTTGCCCAGGCTATTTCTTCCAATTGTTTTATAAGCCCGGGCAATAATTTTCGGTAATTCGCGGGGCCTGTCCAACTCTGGGACCAAAGCCAAAGCATTCGCTACTTGAAAGTTCATAGCATCGCCCTTGACATTTCCAAGGATCAGCTCAGCTACTACATCAAACACTCCCACTAGTCTCATCCCTAATTCCACAGCCGCTTCAGGGCCATGTTCATCCTGTACTTTTTTAATTACAGAGGGTAGAACCGTCATGGAAGGAGTTCCAAAACATTTTGAATAAACTGCTGCGAATACCTTACCCCAGTTTTCACATGATGTCAAATCGGGGATTATGTCTTTTGGCAAACTTATCGTGAGGATGCGGTGTTTATCTACTGGGGATGTATGGGGAAACACTGCTTCTATCTGATCGAACTTTTCTGCAAGCCAGTAAGGATAGTCGTCCTTATTTTGTGGACGTTTGCCCATCACAGAATTTACCATGACAGGACTTATAGTCACTCCAGCGGCTATAGCTGGTTGGCCTGCGACTACAGGAGCAGCTCCATGTAGACTACCTGTAACGTATGTCACTAGGGCTCGATGCACTCGTACCAATTCGGTATGCATAGTGCGCAGTTCCGCAAGCGGTAATGCCAGATAATTTGGATGCGGGGTATACCCGGCCAATACAGGCCAAGTGGCCCCCTGAATTGACAAGGGGCCTAAACGAACTGCGGTAGTTGGTTGTGGGAGGGCGCCATTAAACCAAACACGGTGCTGCCAAGCCGTGAGAGGTACTTCAAGAGTGGTATAGGGTCGATAGGCAGCAGGAATAGCGGTGGGCTTATATTCATGAAACAGATTATCATCTGCCTCCACCGCTTCAAAAGTGATCCAAGTGTAAAACACCTCAAAGTGGTAAGCCGGATCGGCTTGAACCACAAAGACCAAATCGATCCCTGTATCAGGCACTCCATACACCCGTAAGTGGTCTCGGAGTGCCCCTCGACTATGTGCAGCAATCGCCACACCAGCCATGACTAAACAGATATATTCGACAACCTAACAGGGAGCACAAAAATGGGTCTATTAACGAACCTTTTTTAATAATATCAAGCTTGAAAGAACCTATAAAACATTCAATATAGGAGGTATCACCGTCACATACGCCTCCGGAAGCGTACGCGAGGGGTTTGTGGACAAGCACAAATACTACTCAAGCGTCTCGCAGATAAGCTGCCCCACGTTGGGCGCCATGTCATAAGGTTTCTGCACATACACAGAGCTATGCACAGGAAAATGGGACCCCGGAATACAGTGGTTTGCCACCATATACCGTAGCACCCAAAAACCCCAACCCAACTAGCTTAGCATCCCATTAGCACCCAAGTACTAATGTTTGGACAACCCAGAACACGGTATCTTTATCTCAGGACTCACAAAAGCAAGAACACTCTTTCGTCACTCACTCGTACTTGTCCACAAGGTGCGTAGGAAGAGACACTGGATAGGTTAAAATGTTTATTCCAACTTACGTGCTCTAATGTACAGTACACGTGTCAGTACTAATAGCATAATGCATATGACTAATATAAGCAGCATGGTTACAATTCCATAGAATACAAACGGGGAAAGCATCTCAGAGCTCAGTGGATAAACGTATAAATAACATTACCACCCTCCCCTTGCAGTAAGATAGTTCATTATGATAATAGAAGACCTCTGGGCTTTGACTAGCGAACCCCCATACCTCAGTCTCTAGATGCAGAATTACATCAGCAGGACATCATAGCTCTTCTCACTGAAAGGGATTTCTCCAAATGTATTAAGCGCTAGTAAACCACAGTAATAAATGCACATCAAATTCTTCCTGGCAATTGCACCTAATGTTATGTCTGGGTGCGCAAGACTGGCCATATCAGGAAGAACCAAAATACATTGTTATGCGACCTTGTACATGTTTGTGCAGACTGAGCCCAAAAAGGTGAACAACAGAAAATGCAGACAGTGCAAAAGAACTTGGCACGAGCAAAGGGCGAGGGAAGCCCGGCTCAGTGTAACGTGCGCAAAGAAAAGCAGCATGGCAGCCAGGCCTAGGCCAACATAACAAGGCAGGTAACAATCCACAAGACAATTTGTTTTTTAGGAAATGCAAACGCTGGACTTTCGGCAGAGAGAAGAAAAACTGAGCTTATGCGCATGAATCCCAAATTAAGTGATCTAGCGAATAGGGAATCTAGTGAGGATGCCCATGGTTTACTGTTTGGTGAAGGTATGGTGAAGTCTTTAATTACGTGTGCACCTTCACGAGTCTGGATAAAGTGCAATTATCTATGTGCAGAGCTTTTTCAAATACTGTTTATGTGCAGGCTGGTAGGAGAGGGCACCCTACTGCCGTGCACGTTTTAGAGCCCAGTATCAGAACCAAGGAAATGGATATAATAGAGCAGGACAAGGAGATTCTCAATTCTTTCCCCAGAGAGGGAGAGGTGGAGGGCACTCAATCAGAGGAAGGAGTCAGAATACCGGACAAGGACAGAACCAGGGTGAGTATGAAGAATATTTCTGTTTCTATCCCAAAAAGTATAGGAGGACGATTAAGGTATTTTCAAAGAAAACTGGAGAACATTGACACAAGATGTTTGGGTTCTAAGGACCATAGAGGAGTATCTGATAGACTTCGATACAGAACCGGTGCAGGTAAAGGAACCGCACAAATTGGTATTTCAAGGAGATTTGTTGGAAATAGTACAAGAAGAGGTTTTGCAGATGTTGGGAAAAAACGTGATTGTGAAAGTAGAGGAAAAGGAGAAAGAGTTTGTAAGCACTTTGTTGTTGGTGGAAAAAAAGGACAAGGGTTGGAGGATGGTAATAAATTTAAGTAGTTTGAATCAATTTGTGACATATCAACATTTCAAGATGGAAGCTATTCATCTTTTAAGGGTTATACTCCAAGATTGAGATTAGTTGGTGAAAATGTTTCTCAAAGATGGGGAGGCGCTAGGGGGCGTGCGACCAAGATGGCTGCACGATCGTGAGGCTCTGTCAGCCCGGACCGCATATACTCAAAAAAATGCAGTACCGCTGCTAAATAGCATGCCTACTACATAAAAACTTGCTTCGGAACGAGTCTAGAGCCTCAGGTGACCTTACCAGCACTGGCGGATCAAGGCAAAGCTGGGAAAAAGCTGGTCGCAAGTCCCAGCGGGTGCGGCAGTACGAGATATGCAACCAGAAGGCGGGCACATCAGCTAATCAGGCCCTTGGTTGCGCACGAGACGAAGGCCGTGCCCGCTGCGCGCCCGTGGCCTCGCGCTGGGCGGAAGGGGCCTGCGGACTGCGCGGGCTTGAATGAACTGTTCTGGACCTCAGGTGCCCCCCCCCCGCCGCCCGACAAGGTGAGAAAGAACCCTTGCGTAGCCCGGGAGGGAAAGCCAGTTTTAAATAAGGCATCAGCGCAATGTGGGAAACACCCCCTGCCGTGCCGGAAGACTAGGATCAGCGGCGGGATTAACGCGGCCCCTGCCCGCTCCCGCGGGACTATTGGCTTATGCAGCAACGAGCCCCTCCAACAGGAAATAGCATAGTGGGTATCACCTATTGGCCCCAGTTATGAGAGACAATCGCACTTGTTGAACCCCCCTTGGAGGGAGACAGTGGTTTGACCCCCCCTGCCACCGGGGTGGGGTACGACACGGTGTGAGGCGAGGCCGGTGCCCCCACTCAGCGCTGAACAGAAGATTGTGGGCCCAAGACCTGTCGTGCAACGGGCCTGTGGCGAGGCACACGGAGCACTCCCGCAACAGAACACCACCTCCTGCTCCAGGCGTGTGTGCTTGTGCCAGCGTAGCGCTGTACCCCCACATACCCAGACGAGTGGGATCTGACAGAACGACCCCCCCACGCACTATACCAACGAGGCACCCTGACGTCGGCCCTGGCTCCACTGGGCCCCCCCCCCTGTATGCCCGCATAACGCCCCTGCAGCTGCAAAGACACTGTCAGAAGTAAACTTAGCTGGAATTGGGCTACATCACAAGGAGACAGAAGTAATTCTCAGAGGAACGAATTGCACAAACAGTGGAGCCCCAACACCGGCCTACATAACCACCCTATAACTATTGTTGAACGGTACTACTACCCTAAGGAGGGGGCCAAGACACTCCGGAGTATCAATAGTGGCAAGATGGGGCGTACAGACGGCAAGCAGTCGAAGCTGCCATTCGAGGCCTGTAAAACAGCGCGCTCGCAGCACGAAGAACAGACCGAGGCGGAAGCTCCTCCTGATGATCAAGAAGATGACTGGAAAGCAATACTCCTCACTATGAAAAGTAGCTTAACCTCCATCGAATCAAAAATGGATGCCATGTCCACGCGCATGGATACAATTGTCCAGAAAATTGAAAAACATTGCCACAGGATTAAAGAAGCAGAAACCAGAATCTCAGATCTGGAAGACAACACAAGTCATAAAGATCTCTCAGATGGATCGCCTGCTGAGGGTCATCGCCGCAAAAAATGAAGACTTGGAGGCTTGATCGCGCCGAAATAACGTTCGTGTGCTGGGCCTGTCCGAATCGACAAATACAGACCGCATGGAAGATTACATAGAACGGCTGCTCTGTGACGTGTTCGGCGCTGAAGCCTTCTCCAAACACTTAGTGATCGAAAGAGCACACAGATCACTGGGGGCGAGACCACCTCCGGGAGCGCCACCAAAACCCATCGTGGTGAGATTCCTCAACTATCGGGATAGGGATAATGTGCTACGGCTTGCTCGTGAGACAATGAAGGTGGAATACGAGAACAATGCTCTTAGCTTCTATCCAGACTTCATCCAAATTGTTCAAGAAGCAAGAAGGAAATTCACCGCAGTCAAACGGAAACTCCAACAGGCCCACCTTGAATACGCCATGCTATATCCAGCGCGCTTACAAGTCGCTTTTAAGGGGAAACAACATTTTTTCCAGAACCCACAGCAAGTCGAGGATTTCCTGAAAAAGACCCAACGCTCGACACCCAGCGATGCCCCTAGCAGATCCAGGTTCTGATCTTCTTCACCATTATCCAAACTTGACTGAACACACGGACTGACTATAGTGCAATGATGCTATGTACTGTACTCTTATGAGGAGAAATCACTTCCCTCTAACCGTAGGCTGTTGAAACCTGTGGAACAATATGGGACATATACAATGGCTGAGGTAAATCCGCTGGTATGACCTGACAGACGGTAATGGACATAGAACTTTTGAAAATGAACAGAAATGTCATGCTTACTCTCCCTTTTCTCTCTATCCTTATGATAATATGACTTCTTAAGTTGTACAGAACCTAACCAGAGGTCCGGATGCCCCCCTCCCACTCACTTCCACAAGTTGCAGGTCATCCTCCCTGGTCATCGGGGCATTTTGGGATGAAGGGCTGGCGCAACCCCCCTAGCTGCACCTCTGCGGGAGATCCCCCCCTAAGCAACCTCTTAGATCTTAGCACATTCGGTTAGGATGACTACATATATGAAGTTTTGTTTAACTTTTTTATTGCTAGATGGGGAATGGGTGGGAAATGCATACCCGACAAGTTGGGGATGTCGGTGTTGTAGGGGTGGGAAGAGGAAAGCAGTCATAGCAATCAAGTATCCCTTGATAGAGATCCAGGTCAGAGCGTGTTTTTTAAACTGTGTAGCGAAATAAACATGTTACATGCATTCTCACCAACATTACGGGACAATGAGCACCACAAGGACACCGGTTAAAATTCATTGCATATCCTGGAACGTAAGGGGACTAAACACCCCACGAAAAAGGAGGCATATTTTAGCATACCTGGATAGAAACCAAATCCAGATAGCACTTCTACAGGAGACCCATTTTGACCCCACTGTGCAACCAAGCTTCGCTGCCCGATGGGCATCACACCACTACTTCTCTTCATATTCCACATACTCACGGGGAGTAGTGATCCTAGTTAGAAAAAACACTTTATTCATCCCCGGGGGATCACTAAATGACCAACAAGGACAATACTGTATAGTACGGGGCCGCCTGGGTCCACATGTAGTCACCATCGATAACTGTTATGGCCCCAATGTAGACAACCCCCATTTTTTCAATACACTATCCATTTGGGGAGGAGATTTCAATATAGCAGTCTCGCCCGCCTTGGACAGATCACACCCGACTGCACAGCACTACACCACCGCGCAGGGTCAACTAGCTGGAATTATTACAGACAACTACCTTCTTGACGCATGGAGATATCTCCATCCCACCGAGAAAGAAGGGACACACTACTCAGCAGTACACTCGATGTGGTCGAGAATCGACTACTGTCTGTTCACAAGAGGAATGGGGCACTGGGTAGAACTGGCTGAACACCTAGCGCGGACACTTTCCGACCAATCCCCGGAAAAAATGACACTCCCCCTTCCAGGGTATGAACCGCCATATAACAAGTGGCGACTAAACTCAACGATATTATTAGACCCTGTCTTTAAAGAAGAAACAGGGCAAGAGCACAATATCGACACCGTTCCCAAAATCATCACGGTGTGGGAAGTCACCATACGGGGGCTCTGTATCACAAAGGGTGGCGGTATATTAAGAGACATTCGCACACAACTTTCTGCACTAGAGAGGGACATAAAAGACTTAGAACAAAAAGCGAGCGAGCCAAACGCGGTGGGATGTATGAAAGCTACCTTACGAGACAAACTTACAGAGTATAATGATACAGCCGACCGGGAATGTAAGTTTACAAGTAAATACTACAGAGCTAGAGCCTATGGAGAAGGCGACCGCCCAGGAAAGGTTATTGCTAACCACATCAGACAACCTAGATTCTCCAATTTTTTCACAGAATTTCATGATTCCGAGGGAAACATTCATAGGGATGCCACCGACTTAATAAACATATTCACGGCATATTACTCTGCCCTATACACCTAGCAGAGGACGCAACCCCTTGACCTCTCACAATACCTCGATGACACCGCACTGGCCTGGCCAGGCAACTCCCAAAGGGACTTTCTCGCAGCCGATTTGGAAGTAGATGACATCACGGCAGCCATCATGCAAATGAGCTCAGGGAGAGCCCCTGGGTCAGATGGGCTACCAGTAGAATTTTACAAGACATAAGTTACACAATTAGCCCCCATGCTCAAGAAGGCGTTTGAGGAAGCGTATGAGGATGGAATACTCCCACTGACAATGAGAGAAGCTATGATCACCTCTCTGCTCAAGCCGGGTAAACCAGCGAAATATTGCGAGTCATACAGACCGCTCTCGCTGATAAACTGCGATACCAAAATCCTCGCTAAGGTCCTATCCAATTCGGGCAGCAGTCTGGACTCAAAATAAATTGGTCAAAATCAATAATTATACCATTAACAGACACCACACACCCGCACCCAACCGAATACCCATTGGAATGGCAAACAGAACCAGTACGATATCTTGGTGTTTGGTATCACCGTGACCCAGGTGTTGTAATCCGCGCCAATTATGGCAGGGCGATAGATGGGCTGGAAGACAAAATAGAGCGATGGATTCAACTACCATTATCGCTGGCTGACCGACTAGCTATTGTAAAGATGGTTATCTTACCGAAACTGTTGTACCTTTTTAATAACGTTCCGATTAAGCCCCCGGCAGAAGTATTTCGTAGGATATCCACCATGGTACTTCGCCTGATATGGGCGGGTAAACAGGCCCGGATCGAACTACGGGCTCTCACACTGCCCTTTTCAAAAGGGGGGTTCAAGGTCCCGGATTTTTTACTTTATTATCTATGCGCACAAGCGCAATACGCACATTTTTGGTATCATCAGATCCCTTACCTCATGCATGTCGCTATTGAAGAAGGTGATGCCCTGCCAACTCCGTTGAGTGCTATTATAACGCACCGTAGGCCTCCACTTCATAAGAGAGACATAAACACTATAGATACGACAAATAATGCTTGGTGGGTAATGGGTCAAAAAGTGCATAAACTGCCACTATACGCCCCTGCACTGCTGTTGCATTACCATCCAGAACTATCGGTTACCCAGGAAAAAGTGGGCATGGGGCTGCTGAGAGAAGTGGGCATTGATACCATGGGGGATTTATACCATAATGGTGTTTTTAAATCACTTGACGAGCTTTCATTCATAAGCAACCAGACTTTATTGTTTAGATTTACGTATTACAGATTACAGGAAGCGATAAAGATATTATATCCCTCCTACCCTGAGGAGCCACCACAGCTGTCTACGTTACAGCTACTGATCACAACTCCCGCTGCTAAACACATGGTATCTAGACTATATGCTAAGCTACAGGAAGACATAGCGGATACCACAAACAGTGCACTGGAGAAGTGGAACGGTGGGTTGGATGTACCGTTGACGGAGGAGGAGTGGGCCAGGACCTGCTCACTGACCGGTTTGTTAACGCCTAATGGGAACCTACGTATATTGCACTATAAGTACCTGCATCAGACCTATTATACACCTGCAAGGCTTTGTAGGTATGGATTACGAATAGATTCTAAATGTCAACGCTGTAATGCTGAAATAGCAGATTTCATACACCTTGCATGGTCTTGTGCAGAAGTGACCGAGTATTGGGTAAAGGTAACACAGATATTGGGCACTATGGTGGGCACTGCTGTTGACTGCACTGTTCGTACATGTCTACTGGGTCTAGTTCCGGACGTACGGGCCACTAGGCGCACGTTTTGTGTAGTTGCGTTGCTCTTGGCTAAACGCAGAGTATCGTTGTGTTGGGGCAGTAGAAGTGCGCCAAAAATTAGGCAATGGATTCAAGATTTGGTGTATTGTAGAGACACCTTGCAAACGTATGAGGAGGAGCTACCCATGGGGTCAAAGCCTAGAGATTACTGGAAATATTTGACTGAATATTTGCAAAAGTACCAAGTTGACTAGTTGTGTCTAATAATTGCACGGGAGAAAAGATATTCACAGGTAATAATGTAAAACTACAAAAACTGGATGATGGATGTTGTACAACGGACTGTATGTTTAATTACATGTTGGACATTGTATGTCTTTGAAAATGTCAATAAATTTTTTTTTTTAAAAGTGCAGGCGGATGCCGCCTGCACAGTGAAAACACGGAGCGGCTGCTCCGTGTTTTTACACGAATGCGCTGTCCTGCGGGCAGCGCGAATTCGCGGCTGCCCTGGGGGCAGTGCATAGATCATAATAGGGCGCATTGGCATTGTTTGCGCCCGGCGCACCTTTTGAAACGTGCGCCGGGCGCAAACAATGCCAATGCGTAATACGGCCCCTGGTGAGTTATTTGGTGCTGTTGCGCTTCTTCATGGTATCACAGCAGAAGAGGATGATCACAACTGTTGGCAAAAGAGCCAGGTTTTTAGAGATTTTCAGAAAAAGGGTATCCCAAGTCTTGTCACTTTATGGCGAAACCTGCCTGGCACAGGAGACTTTTGCCGATTATCTCCTCATTCTGACTGCCCTAGTATATGTTCTTGTGCAAGAGTCTATGATTCCCCTTGCGGATGCTTTACATGTTTTTGGATGTTGCTCATCAAAATAGTGCTAGAGTCTGTTGGGCACCAGCGATATTGCCATGGTGATACTACTTTTATCATGAGTGATTACTGAACTTATATTCAAGCCATGCCTTGACAATGACCGATGGCAGCTGATTAATATTCATATATTCGTACATTCCTTTTCAAATGCACCCCAGTGGGAGAACTGACTGTCAGCTCTCTATGTGTCAATCAGTGTAGTGTCTCATTATGGGACTCCCTGATTCTTCATTACTGTAAGACATGTCTATGAGTAGTGATTGATACATGAGCGGTGGGGCACCCTTAGTTTAGAGCAGCAATGCTGTTTTGAGATGGCCATCCCTGTTTGAAGACAATTTAATCTGGTCAGCCTGTAACATGGCCAAAGGCAAACAACAAGAGGTTGGATGCCATCCGCTACCCGGTGATGCTGGAGAAGCAAGAGAACATCTTGTCTCATAAGAAAATAGTAAGACTTTAAAGTCACAGACACTTTTTAGCTCCTTTCTTTTTCCCCGCAACCCAGCCACTGTGGTGTGGCTGCTCTCTTACTCTGCAGAATGACACGGACTCAGAATCAGCGTAGTTCCTTTAGCACAGGAGAGGATGCAAAGTGTCAGTTACCCGTTACTCAGAGGTTTATTATGCGAACTTTTGATCTACTTCACTAAGGAATTTCTTCTTCATAGAAATAAAGTATTACATCTTTGCTTAATCAAGCTGGGTTTATCCCAGGCAGAGCGACATTGCATAACCTTAGAACTTTCTTTGCGGTCCTGCAGGATATAGACTCAGATACTGCTGCGGTGGCAGTATTCCTTGACGCCACCAAAGCATACGACTCTGTGGAGTGGGGCTTCCTCAATGGAATATTGCGACACATGGGAATGCCCCCCGGTTTCCTCAGGTGGCTAGAGCTTCTATATCGGAAACCCCAGGCCACAGTCCTCCCTAATGGATCCCGCTCACCCCCTTTTGAAATTACAAGAGGTACGAGGCAAGGATGCCCGCTATCCCCCATACTATTTGCACTAGTAATTGAACCACTAGCTGCAAAACTAAGGCAGCATCATAAAGAACGAGCGCTAGCATACCCGACCAGACACATCCTAATATCTTTGTATGCAGTTGACATCACTCTTTATGTAAAAGACCCACAGGAAAACCTGAATCCCTTGCTGCAAGAAATCACCAAATTTGGGGAGTACTCGGGTATACCCATAAATTTGAAAAAATCAAGTATATTCCCTCTCACAGACCAAATCACACCCTATACCCTCGATTATCCCCTGGAATGGAACGATACGGAAGTTAAATACCTTGGGATTAATGTAACAATGGACAGGAGTGAGCTGATGCGCATAAACTATGGCAAAGCCCTAGATGCTATAACAGACTCTGTATCTCGCTGGATTGCGATGCCGCTATCCATGGCGGGGCGGATATCATTAATAAAAATGGTCATACTCCCTAAAATTCCTTACCTATTCACAAACATCCCATATAACCCAGGTAGGGTCTTATTTAGGGCCCTACGAACGCAAATGAGCTGGCTTGCATAGGGAGGCAAACTACCCCGACTCAAATGGGAAGTACTGATACTCTCATACTCTCAAGGAGGATTTGAGGTAC
The DNA here is from genome assembly GCA_963921515.1 of Calotriton arnoldi. NCBI lineage: Eukaryota > Metazoa > Chordata > Amphibia > Caudata > Salamandridae > Calotriton > Calotriton arnoldi. Next base: position 387,637 of record CAWUFW010011651.1, on the reverse strand, counting down.
CAGACCTCGAACTGTATTATTACTGTGCACAGGCACACTTTGCGACGTATTGGTTCCATCCACCCCCTTTTATGCCACATCTAGCGGTCGAGATGGGATATATGGACCCAATCCCTCTGTCAGGATTTATTTCCACTAAGCCAAAAAAACGAGAAGCTGTCCCCTCGACGGTAGCATGCACCAGCATCGCATGGATGAAAATAGCAAATAGACTAGAAGTGCCTTTGCTATACTCCCCCTGCCTACCAATTGAGTACCATCCTGATTTGCAGGTTACTTATGAGAAGACATGTAGGCAGGTCCTAGATGGTGTTCAGAAGAAAACATGGGAAGACCTCTATGAAAATGGGGAGTTTTTGACTAGAGAACAATTCTTTTGAGATAAAAACTCCGCAAAAATGGAGTTGTTCATGTTTGTTAGACTCAAAGCGTCCGTGCCATTACACCGGAGTTTCCACAAGAGCCTCAGATCTTAGCACCATTGCATGATATGCTCCAAGCAGAACCACCTCGACATGTAACATCGCGCATATACCACAACACACATAGTACTATTAAAGCACCTCAGCTAGCATCCCGCAAGGCTTGGGAGGAAGAGCTAGGTACATCAATACTAGACAAACAGTGGGATTATTGTTGTAAACAAACAGGATATATCTCAGCAAACAGTAGACTAAAATTGATACATTATAAGTTTTTACACCAATTTATATTACACACCTGCCAGGTTATATAAGCTCCACTTGAGGGATGATGACAGGTGCGCACGATGCAGACAGGAAGGGGCAGGATTCCTACACCTTGCTTGGGAATGCCCGACCATCAACGAATACTGGCAACAGGTGTTCGTGGCTTTGGAACAAATGGTGGGCTCTCCCCTTCAAGCTACCCCGATTATATCTATACTGGGATACTCAGATGGGGTAGAAACTATACACAAGAAGTTTCTAGCATTGGGCCTCTTGATAGCAAAATGAAAAATTGCCTGTAGATGGGGCAGAAACAGAGCCCCCAAATTCAAAGATTGGCTTTCAGACATGACAACATGGCAGGGACAAGCTCTCACCTACGCAGAACTGCTTCCACTCACATCGAGGACCAAAGATATATGGGAACCCCTCAAAGCCTACCTTCTTTCTACCCTAGATACCACATCAAACTACCAAGAGGGGCGGGAGGTGGAAAGACAACAAGGGATACAGCAGAGTGTATCGATCGAACAAAATACCGCAGAGTCACAGTGGGAAATTAGTCCTGGTTAGACCTAGCAGCAGTATATAGAGTAGGAATGTTGTGTTTCTGGATTACGACATAGGCAGACTCACTGTAACATAAAGCTTCTGTAACATGTGTACAAAGTGTAGACCTCTGACTAGATCACGAGGATATGTCTAACAAGCAATGCTCTTTCCGGGCACTGGTAAATGTAACACACCTACGCCAACATGCACTGAATACAATGTATAATGCTAAGACTGCAAAGTATATTTCTTTTTCATTTGTTTTATTATCGAAAGCAGATGTTAAGTATAAGCTGCACTGATTATATGAAAATGCTTAATAAACAAAAAAAGAAAATGTTTCTCAAAGATGCTTATTTCACAATACCGGTAGCAAAGCAGAGTCACAAGTTTCTGCTGTTCCGATGGAAAGGCCAATTGTTTCAGTTTCAGAGCTTACCGTCCGGGCTTACGTCAGCCCCTTGGCTGTTAGAAGGTTTGGGATTTGTAGTGAATCAAGAGAAATCTGTTTTGCTTCCAGTGCAGAGGTTGGATTTTTTACGATCTGTGGTAGACACAGTTTTATGTCAGTTATGTCTTCCGGAGAAGATGGTGAGGAAGATAAAACAGGAAGTACAATCAGTAATAAAGAAGGAGAAAATAAAGTTGAGAGAGTTAGCTCGAGTGATTGGGTTGCTGTCTATGTCAATTCAATTCAGGCAGTCTTTCCAGGGCCATTACATTACAGGGCCTGGCAACGTTTGAAAATTTCAGAGCTAGTGAAGGGATCGTGGTATGGAGATGTGGTGTCGGTATCTCTGGAGGCAAAAGAGAAGAGCTTATTTGGTGGAAGGAGAATCTGGAGGCTTGGAATGGTCGAGCAATTTTTCAAATTACACCAGATTTTGTGCTGGAGACGGATGCGAGCAACTCAGGTTGGGGTGCTATTGGTCTAGGACAGGGAACTGAGGGACTTTGAACTTCATTGGAGAAGGAGAAACATATAAACTGTTTGGAAATGATGGCAGGATTGTTTGCATTGAGGAGTTTCAAGACAGGTTCGAAAGGGAAGTCTGTGTTGCTGAGAATGGACAACATGACAACTGTGGCATACATAAACAGTTTGGAAGGAACCAGGTCCAAGGGACTAGCGGATTTGGCAAAGGAGATATTGGATTTTTGTTTGGAACACAAAATAGGATTGTAGGCGGAGTATTTACCGGGGGTACAGAATGTGTTGACAGATTGGAATTCTCATTACATGACAGATTACAGCAATAAGAAGTTAAAAGAGGATGTTTTTCAGAGAATATTACCGGAGTTAGGTCCTTTGGACGTGGAACTTTTTGCATCAAGGCTAACATTTCTATTACCAAACTATGTGAGTTGGAGGCCGGATCTAGGGGCAATGGCAGTGGATGCGTTTTTGCAGAACTGGAAGGGGATGAAGGGCTATGCATTTCCCCCGTTCTCTATGATCCTAAGGGTTTTAGTTCAGGTGAGGAGGCAGATGTGTCGGGTAGTTTTGATTACTCCATTTTGAAAGATTCAACCATGGTTTCCATCAGTGATGGAATTAGCAGTGGAAGAACCATTAATGGTGCTGGCTTGCAAAGCACTTCTGACAAATGTGGAAGGGGGAGAGATTCCGTTGGTGGAGTCTGGTTCTCTCAACCTTCTGGTATGGAAAATATCAGATGTTCGGGAGGATTCTCTGAACTTTCGGGTTCGGCTGCAGTGTTACTCAATGAATCTTGGGCCCCAGGTACAAGGAAGAATTATAGAGGGGCATGGAAGGTGTGGTTTGGTTGGTGCTTTGGAAGGGGTTTGGATCCCTTGGAGGCAGATGATGTTCAAGTAGCGAACTTTCTGGCAAAGTTTTTTGATAAGGGCATGTCTTACAGGACAGTAAATTGTTACAGGTCAGTGGTGGCAGCTGATCATTCACTCAGGCAAGGTGTATCGATTGGCAAAAGTCCGTTGGTATGTAGGGTGAAGAAGGGAATTCGATTGAGGAGACCTCCGAATCCTAGGTATCACACTTTATCGAATGTAGATTTAGTTTCTACATTATTTGAGGGGTGGCTAGGCAACAGGTAGTTGGAGTTGTGAGACTTATCTTGGAACTTAGCTACATTGTTATGTCGTATCTCTTTCCGAAGGTTATCAGACGTGAAGGTGCTGGAGATATCACATAGGTTTTATCAACCAAATGGAGTGATTTTTTAGTTCTGCAGGCGGACTAAAACCGTGTCTGGGACCATATTTTATCCTATGTTTGATGAGTGCCCTAAATTGTGTGTGGTGCGCTGTCTAAAAGAGTATAAGAGCAGGATGTTGGGAAAGAGAGCTGCGGTAGTTGTGCAAGTGTTGATTACCTAAGTGAAACCATATAAAGTAGTTTCTAGTGCAACAATTGCAAGATGGGTGAAGGCTGCTATGAAGGAAGCCGGTGTGGATGTGTCAAAGTTTACTGCGCATTCAGTGAGAGGAGCAATGGCGAGTAGGGTGTGTATGTTAGGTGGTAGATTGGAGGATATTTTGAAAGCTGCTGATTGGTCTTCTGCTCAAACGTTCAGAAACTTTTATTTTAAATCAATAGATCATGTTTCAAAATGTGTTTTGAAAAGCTTTGAACATGCATAATGCTAGCCTCCTGTCTTGACATACAATTCCGATTCTAAAAAGTTTACTGTATAAAGAATCAATATTTTATTAAAGAATAGGAGGCTAGCATTAACCCACCCATTCAGCCTTTGTGGTGTGGTGATTTTGTACCATACAGATTTGTTAAAATATGTTGTAATAATGATAAGATAGAAGGTTTAAAAAACAATAAATAAGAGGGAACTGGAAATAAGTTTACATGTTTGGTTTTTATATTTTTCTGTAGAGAATTAGAAGAGGATAGTTTTGAAAAGAGAAATCGGATACAGTAAAGAAGAAGAGCAAACAAAAGAGGAGGAAGATGGAGGTCACACTCTATTTTTGGGACTGAACATTCTTTTGACTATTGTGATGCTGTTTGAGTTCTATGGAAAGCTTTTAATGGTTGCTGCTCAGAGGTGGTGAATACAAGTATAAAAGTTCTAAGCATTAATGCTATCCTCCTAGTCTTTAATAAAATCTCCTTTCTTTATACAGTAAACCTATAAGTATCGCAATTTCAGCCCAGGTGCCCACAGGACAGGGTTGGGACAGAGGCAGATAGGCTATGTGAAGGCTTCAACCTCAGCCTCACACACCTGCAGGCCACTCCAGACAATCAGCAACACTGGGGCTGCCATCTTGGATATCAAGGAGGAGTAGCACAGCTCAGAGCAACACCGGCTCCGTGTGGATCAGATTCTCCAGTCAAAGCGCCACTTTACTTCAATGATCCATGTTTTCAATCTTGAACACAGTGGCGGGGTTATATCTGCCATGCACAGGATGATGTTGAATATTTCCTCCTCAGTGCATGGATATTTCTTGCCCCACCGCAAGCAGTCTAACCTATGTGCGGCCATCTTAGTGTCGAGCTCTCTAGCACCCCCGTTTTTCTTTCTCCTTTGATGGATTGTACCTCACTGTGGAGCATAAAGCTGGAGTACAGCACAAGAATGCAGATGGACTTTCTCATCTGTGGAATTAGGATTGGGGAGGGACATAAATTGGAACAGGAGTGTCCTCTGCATGGCTTTGCCAGCCTACACCCCTGCCTCAAGTTAACCAACAGCAAGTATCCACAGTATTTTTTATTTTGAGGGCTCAGTGCATATCATTCATGTGTGTGTCATAATTTCTAGTATGTTTAAAGGTACTTAAGATCCAGAGTGGGCCTCTGTGCTCTGGTAAGGCGCACTAAGAGTGCCTTCTATTTTACATGGGATTACTGTCCATGTACCATTTCATAGATTTTGGTGGTGGTGGCAACATACCACTTCTGAATCTCTAGTACCACACAGGGCTTTTTCCAGTCCTTGTTAGTGGATGAGAAATCTACCAGCCCTGCTCTCCAAATTTCTGCTAAAGTACCATAACAAAGCCCGTTGCAGACATCCCGACTGTATGGTATGTATGCAAGGAGGATCAGGTGACTAATATTACCAATCTATATGGCATGCAAGAGTGTGCTTATGAGAACAGTGTGATGGATTTGTTACTTTCCATGCTATAGCAATGCACAAGGTGGAGGCTAGGTAACTGCCTCTCAGATGAGCAAGTGTACTGCTGACACTCTTAAAGCTTTTTTGAAGCACCAGACATTAAAGTGTGGTATGATGGAGACAGGACTCCCTGTAGAAAAGAGGAAATGGTCTTTCAGGACGGGCCTGCCTGATTGCTTCTTCCTGAGCACTCCTGTTAACATAGATGTATGGTGTGGGGAGGTGAAGGCAGTGGTCTTCTTTGTAAATATGGGTCGTGTTATTCTTTCCAGGTCTGAAAATATTGTTTCTTTCAGTGGTTCAGCTCCAAAAGGTTGATTGCTGTCCAGTGTTAGGACTTCACTTCTCATTGTGCTCTTCTTTTGGGTGCTCTCCCTAGAGGCATCTCTCATCACTCCCTTATTTGGGACCATCACCTGAAGACAAAGATTATGCCTACCCTGCAGGGGACGAATACACCAACTGAGCGAACCACCTCAAAACAGTACCAGAATCAACATTCCCTGTCTGGAAAAAGGACTATAAGACAAAGGTTGAGGCTTTCTCAAAAGATTCCAGGATTTCTCAATTAAAATGCTGATACTCCACAGAGAGCAAGGGAAACTCTTGAGATTACTGACATCCAGTGGGATATTTACAAGAGAAGTGGTGGAGAGTGTTGTTAGCCTCCGTGGCTTAATGACACGCTCCGCCACTTCAGAAACGCAGGGCTGCACCATATTTACAAGAATATGGTGTAGCCCTGCATTTCCCCCTGTGCTGGCGCTACACTTGTAGCGCCAGCGCAGGCACCCTTGCACCATAGTACAAGAGTGTCTGCATGCTAGGGAAGACTGTTTATGTACAGGAAGGTGCCCCTTCCTGTACATAAACAATCTTGAAATGCTGTTTTGTCACGTCAATGCTTAATGCAGCACACATGGAAGTTACAAAATGTCCTTTTTTTTTTTAAAGATTGTTTATGTGCAGGAAGGGTCACCTTCCTGAACATAAACAATCAAAGGCGTTTTGCTTTTTCCATGTATGCTGCACAAGGCAGCACACCTGGAAAAAGCAAAAACGAGGAGAAATAAAGCATTTCTCCTCGTTTCGCCAAATTAAGACCAGGTTTTCCCTGGTCTTAATTTTGGCGCTGCCTCCTATTTATACTGCCCTTGTAAATAGGGGGCAACATCAAAATCAATGGGTATTGCGGTGGAACGCCCACCGCAACATCCACTGCCCACCCCTTTCACGCTAAACACAGCATGAAAGGGTGCCTTATTTAAAAGGCAGTGTTAAGCCACGTTGCCTTGTAAATAAGGCGAAGCCCCTATCGCCTCAGGAACGTCGCAAAAAGTGACGTTCCCGTGGCGATAGGGGCTTGTAAATATGCCCCCTAGTCTCCCAGAGGTGAGGGGCCATCATCTGAATGTCTGCAACTATTTTCTAGAGGAGAGCTGTGGGTCTGCCTGGCCTGCTGAGTGAGGGGAGCAAGCACACCCCTTATTAGAAGAACTGTGTAAAGAGGATAAGTTCAGCTGCAAATTCCTAGAAGAGGGAACTGCCCAGAACAGTAGACTGGCTTGAGGGATGAGGGGCCTGAGTGCTGGAGTGGTTCTCCCTACCATCCCTGTGAACATGGTGTTCTGTGCTGACGAAGAACAGCATGATGCCGCCTGCCATCTTTCTAGCTTCCTCAGACTATCAAAGGCCTCACTAGTGTACTGTAGGTGAGCTCTCATCACTGTTTGGGTTAGGTGTTCGTGTTTGGGCCTGAATTGTACAACCGTAGTTTGTAGTTGCCCCCGTTGACCAGCCATGGCATCTGTGGCTCCACCGGCAGTGCCGAGAGAGAAAATGGGGTCATGCACACATCACTTTCAACAAAGATGTTAAATCATCAATGCCCAAGAGACACATGGAGTATATAATTGAAACCGTGGCCCTTACATCTAACAGCTGAGAAAAAGGGTATAATTGACAGACTGACTTGTGGGTTATAGGATCTGTACACAAATCATTGACAGAGCCATGAAGAGGGCACGTAACAACAATAGGGAAGCACTGCTGGAGCTGAGAGTACCTAAGGACCCAGAAGAGAGGCCAATATGTGTCACTACTTACAATACCAACTCCAATCAAGTGACAAAAATTGTAAACAAACATTGGAGACTCCTGGCAAGCGGAAACCTCAACCTTCCCAAACCGATGTTTGCACACAAAAGGGGAAGGAGCCTGAGGGACATGCTGGTCCACACAAGACCACGACACACCTTAGCATAAAAATCTTTTTGAAGCAACTGGGCAGAAACCCGGTTTTGTTAGTGTCCTTTTAGTTAGCGCACTAGATTTTTTTTCCCGCTCCTACGGCTATACAACAGGCACCCTTGAGCAACAGGAAGTGAGGAACAAACACCCTTGAGCAACAGGAAGTGAGGAACAAACACATTCAGCCGGAGGTGCCATTCTAGGTCACCATCTTGGATTTTCTGACGGTCTAGTGTTTGTACCAATTAGTGCAGTTTTTTGGCGGCAAAACTACCAATTATGCTCAGTATTTAAGGACACTGCCCACACTGGCTCAATGTTCCATGGAGCCGTGGCGAGGCAGTGTCCTGGTGAGGAGGTAACCTTGATATTGTAAGTACGGCACAGCCGATTTGCAACAGCTGCTCAATTAGGAAGGATCTCAAAACCAACAGTTTTTCTTTTTCTTTTTCAATTTCTTTTAACAGTGTGTGACTATAGGTACCCCTTCCCTCCCGTTTTGAAGGCTCATGGGGCATTATCTGGGCGATATAAGAGTACGTGAACAACCTAAACTTTGGAGGCTTCTTTATCTGTCACTAAACTGTTTTTTGAAGGAGAGATATATTTAACAGATACTCTGTTATACTTCTCATATGGATACGCACACCATGCGGTCCTTAGATATAGAGTGTGTGTTTTATGTTTTATGTGTGTATGTTTTTGTATTGTCCCATCTTGCCAGCATAACACAGCACTGATTATCTATTATAACGGATAAAGATAAGAAAAATATATCACAGAAATATATCACTTTTCTTTACAGGTCAACACCACATAGGGTGCAGTTTAGATGTGTTATGTTATTTTAACTCTGCTTTTATTCTTCCAGAACCCATTCAGCAATATACCTACTGGGGTATAGTATACTGTGCATGTTAAATTTATGTGCACCACTTAGTTAGGATTATATGTAAATACACAGTTGTTTTGATTTGAGTGTAGAAGGGATCTCTTCTAGGTCCTGATGAGAAGCCAGGGGAGGGCTTCGAAACATGTCGACACAGGAGACACTGCTCATTAAAGCATAGTATCTCCATCTCATTCCCCACTTTTAACAATACCAGCTCAAAGGAACATTAAAATTTATTTTTTCCACGGAGCCAGGTATTTTTTAATTTTTCACCATTCACTCACTTCTGACCCTTCCACTCACACTCCTACACCACACATAGTATTGTTTTTCATAACCAGTGCTCCCGCGTAGTCGTAGGTCGCAGCACACCCCTTCCCGCAGCGGGGCGGGAAGACCCCGATGATGAAGCATGCCACCAAGGGTCCTTTTGGTGGGTGAGGGGTATTTAAACAAAGCTGTGTGCTTTCCACCATTGTAGGAGACCCACGTAGTCTGGAGGAGCACTTCTATACTTTCCCATAAGGGTGGATCCCTTTGTTTTTTGACAATATAACTTGAGGAGGACGTATCCACCTCTTCTGCTCTTTTGAGCATTACCTCTTCACTCCCTTCTTGTGTTACTTTGATAAGTCTCATGATGGCCAGCTAACTGATGTTCTATGGAAACTGGAGGATTTGGGGAACCGTCAAAGGAGGAATAATCTCCGTTTCCTTGGGATTGAGGAAGGCCTGGAAGGGGACGACATCAGAACCTTCATGCTAGACCTTCTCAGGAGTGCCTTTACTGAAATTGCAGGATGGAACTGGGAGTCTGAAGTCCAAAGGGTCCACCGGTTTCCGCTAACTCGCTATAAGTCTACACAGGCCAGCAGAGATCAAGGGCGGCCAAGAGCAATTCTTGTGTTTTTTGGTAATTTTCTGTTGCGCCAAGCCATTTTTGAGAAGGCTTGCCCTGAGGCAAGAAGAAAATACCGAGAGGCCTCTTTGTTTTTGCCCTGATTTCTGCCATATACAGGTAGAGTGCAGGTGGTGCCAACGGAAGGTTATCAAGCCTTATCAAGATGCCAGATTTTAAGCCTTTCTGCTGACGCCAGCCAGATTAAAAACAGTAGTTAGAGAGGCTGTAAAATTCTTTACGTCCGTAATACAAGCTAGAGATCATCTTGGCCAGATTTTGGCAGGCAGAAGTGATCTATAGCCTCTTGGTCTGTCTCTTAGGATGCTCTGAGCTATGGTTAATTTTGGGGGTTCTCTGTTCACATTGTTTTGTAATTCAGTTTCATGGTGCACATGTATTAGAATAGTCTCACTGAGAAAGGGGAAAGGAGGGAGAGTTCTGAGGTTATCACACCAGTGTGTTTGATTGTGGTGGTGGGTGTAGGGGGGAGCTCGCGGTGTTCTACGCTGTCTTCATCACACAGACCTGGTTGGCCTGGCTGCTTTCAGTGGCGGGAGGGGTGGGGGAGGGCCTCTCGGGTGAGGGGGGATGGTAAAGGGTGGGGGGGTGTTGGATGGTATGGTATTCAAATTGTAGCAAGGTACCTTAAGTATGTTGGAAGTCACAGTGATATTGAAGGATGCAAGGCAGGTTTGTACGAAATTTAGCTAAGCCGGGTGGGACTCTAGCCTGGTTCCTGTCAGACTTAGGTGGGTAATGCTGATGGTTTAAGCAATATAGGTGGGGAATGGCTAAGCTTCGTATAGCCTCTATCAACATCTGTGGGTTGAATGACAGCTCTAACAGAAGAAGGGTTCAAAAGGATCTTAATTTTTTAGAAGCGGATGTGTATTGCCTGCAAGAGACACATATATCCCCGAGTGACAGCGCAGTTCTGAATTCTTTAGGGCTGAAGGTGGTTTGCCATACTACTCAGGATGTAACGACTAAGGGGGTAGATGTCCGATCACAACCCCATTGTTTTTCTAAACCCCCTTTGAGGGATTAGGAAGGAAAGGTGGTGAGAAAATGGACCTTCGAGAGGGCTCTCTTGATGGACCTGGAATATGTGAAGTATATGAAGGGCTAGAGCACGGGAGTTTTTAATATTAATATGGGTAGCTCCTCTCCCGGTATGGTCTGGGATGCCTTCACGACCACCGTAAGAGGAGAAACCTTGGGGTTTAGTCTCGCTAAGCAAAAGAGGGGACAGGAACAGATTAAAGAACTTTATTAAAAACTCAGTCTCCTGGAAGTAGAATTGATCAGCACGGTGGCCAGGGGGTGCGATGTAACACCGGGGTTGAATTTAATAGCCAGAACTAAGGCACGCCTGAATGAAATTAGGGCGGAGAAAACCGCTGGGAGATTCCGGGCTAAAAGCCAGGAGTGTTATGAGTATAGTGAACGGGTGGAGTGGATTCTTGCAGTTAGGACAAGGCAACAGCAGGCTGTAGGGCATATTAGCTAGATAAGGAGTATGCAAGGCAAAGTGATAACAGACCCAGTGAAGGTCAGAGAGGCATTCAGGGAGTTTTATTCTGTTCTCTATAAAGCTGCGCCTGTAGGGTGCCTGCAGCCCTCAGAGGGATACATGGATTTTGTTCTCCGTACTAAAGTTACCCAGGAGGAGAGATCCCTAGTGGGGCAGACTTCTCATTGGAAGAGTTTCAGGAGTCCATTCAGGCTCTTCCATCAGGGAAAGCGGCAGGAACAGATTTGATTCCTTTAGAGTTCTAAAAAGTTTTTTTTAAAGAAATCCATCAGGAAATGCTTGGGCTGTTTAAAGCAGTTAGAGATGGTGCATCCCCGCCTGGCTCTTGGAATTCTGCTAATATTGTCTTTTTTATTTTTTTTTAAAGAAAGGGAAGGACCCTACAGCCTTGGGCTCTTATAGGCCAATCACATTGTTAAATAGTGATGTCAAGTTGTATTCTAAAATATTTGCGAGTCAGCTAGGTAGTGTAATACGGCATCTTGTTTCAGCATGAATTTATTCAGGGGAGAGGCACTGCGGACCATGTACGGCGAGTAATCGCATTGTTCGATGCCACCGAGGTCCTCGCAAAACCTATGGGGGTCGCCTTACTCGATGCCGAGAAGACCTTCGATAGGGTGTCTTTGGGACTATCTTTGGCTGACTATGGAGGCTAATGGCCATGGGTCGTCTTTTATCAATGCAATGCAATCTGAATCCCAATGCACAATTACAAATAATGGGAGCAGAATCTGAGCCCTTCTCGATCAAGAGGGTAACAGGGCAGGGCTGTCCCTCTTCCCCCCTGCTATTTGCATTGTACATTGATCCCTTTCTTAGGAGGCTGGAAGCCTCTCTGGACATCCCTCCTGTTAGTCTTCAGGACTGGGACACCAAAGTATTGGCCTATGCCGACGACGTGGCAATAGTCACCACGAATCCAGATGGGGCTCTCCGCTCTGTGAAAATGACAGCAGAAGCATTTGGGAATCAGTCAGGATTTCTTTTGAATAAAGTTAAAACCCAGGTTTTGATAAATAAACATATAACCGCCTAGGATAGTAGGATTGTAGAGGAAGCTATCTACTTGAGAATCAGTGTCACAGCTAAGGTGGAATGTATAGTTGATTCAAATTTAACACTGATTATGGAAAAGATCAAGAAGCATTTTTATCGATGGAATAATTTGAAGCTCTCCTTAATGGGGAGATGCAATCTTGCTAAAATGATGATATTGCCAAAGCTGTTGTATGTATTTCGTACGATTCCTCTGGAGGTTCATAACGACTGGTTCAAATCAATTGAGAGAATGGTGGCAAGGTTCGTCTGGTCTTATGGTAGGACTAGGAGGGCTAACGCATTTCTGTGCCTACCCAGCGAGAGGGGAGGTTGGGGGCTTCCCAATTTTAAGTTATATTACCTAGCGGCAGCCTTTCAATACTACAGCCCATTATTTAATAACAAGACAATGGAAGGAGATGTCTTAGGCTATGTCCCCTCAATTTATGAGCTTTTGATAGGGACAACTGCCAATGGCTGTCTGTTGAAGTTTTTCGAGCTGAGTTACTTTAAAAGAACCTGGTTCAAGACTCTGCTTCGGCTTTTCCGAATTGGGCGTGTGTCCGGAAGAAACTCTGGGTGGGCAGATTTAGTAGGTATGCTCCTCTGCTAAGGAATGATCAGCTCCCCATGGTTTTTCAGGATAATTGTTTAGATAGATGGGAGCTGGGGGGGCTTCAGAAGGATTGGGGATCTATTAGTAGGGGAGCATATTACGTCTTTTGAAGTGGTAAGGGACAGATTCAATGTTGGGCCTCAGGATTTTTTTAAATATCTACAGCTGAGGGACTTTCTCTTGAGGAAGGCCGGGGGACAGCGGGCTTTGCCCAGATTCCCTTGATGGAAATGTTAACAAAGGACATAGGTCCCTCAATCTCGCAAATATATGGTTGTTTACTGGGTGGGATCCCGGACGATCTGGAGAAACATAATGTGAAGTGGCAGGCTAGGCTTGATGTATTGGATTCTGGCTTCTTTAAATCACTTGATCTTGGTGTGTCAATTTTGTGTTCAGCAAATCTGCAATCCCAACATTATAAAACTATTTTCGATCTGTATGTAACTCCAGCAAAAATTGGGAAATGGGGAGGGGATGTGGGGACTTGTTGTTTTAGATGCCAGGCATCTGACGCAGATTTGGTTCACATGTTCTCCAACTGCCCTAGTCTAAAGCCACTTGGCTTGGATTGGTAGGTTTCCTTGGCGATATTCTTAAAGTTAACATCTCCCCGTCTCAGCAGCTTATGTTATTAGGGGTAGATGATATTGACAGAGGGGCTGGGGAAGGTTTCATTTTCATTGCTATGGCAGTTTTGAGGCTCTGTGTGGCCTCAGCATGGCTAGACTCTCTACCTCCGACCTTTCAGCAATGGAAGGGGCGCTTCTTGTATGTTTACAATTTAGAAACAGCACTTTACTGAACGGAAGGGTAAGAAGGGAAGAATTAAAGGGAAGAGAATTTGGGGGCCAGTATTGACCTGGGTGTCTCTGTTTAAATAAGCTACTGAGTACTCCGAATGAATGTTTTGCCCGGCTTCAATGTTCCATGTTGATACCTATTTATGGCTAATTTAATGAAACTTTTTATTTGTAATGTATTTATGGTAATCTTTCTGATGCAATTTTGTATTTCATGAATTAAAATAAAAAATAAAACTTTTTATAAAAAAAAAGGAAACAACTCTCTGTCACAAACCATATCAGTTATTTTGCTGTATACATGATTGTCTGTTTGGCTCTACCCACATGTTGGGAGCCAGGAGTACATGTTTTGATTGGGCAGAAGTTGTGTGCTTCCATAACAAAAAGTGATTGCCCTCCATGCAGCTGTGATCATTTTGTTTATTTATCCAGCTGCCTGAGCTTGAACTTTCAGGGGCACACACAACATTGTTATACTATTAAAGTGTCCTAGATAACTAGATAATTCATGGTGCATTTCTCTGGCAGCAGCACAGATGGGAGGATGGCAGTCATTCACCTGCATGGATTTTTTGGCCTGGTGTGACATTACAACTGTCACCTGTCCTAATGTGATTAACAAAAAAGATCTTCAGAGTCCTACAGAGAGAGGGGCTTAGGTTCCAACCAAATGTCCCCCCCCCCCCTCACCCCCGAGTACAGGATTTTACTGGGACGAATTTGTGGGCTTCTTTTTAAAAACTGAATGTATTGCACTTTTTGGCTTGTGGCAGGTTTATACTTAATGCTGCAGGACTGAGTTGGTTATGGAGGCAAGTTATAGGCCTGGTCTGTTTATTATGAAATGTTACGATAAAGGCACTAGACCCGACATATTTATTGCAAAAATCATATGTTAAAGTTGATAGACATTTAGGTGTGGATTGTTATTACTCTAATTAAAGCCTACAAATAGATATTTTGGTGCATGGAATCTCACAGATTACTGAAATAGGGAAGGGCTTTGACATTGGCCATCGATTCTGACAAACCCTGGAGAATTCACTTTGATGATTCTTATTAAGCCCTGTTGAGAGCAATTGTATATTGTTTTATAAGCTGTACTTTTCTACATAGTTGTAATTTTATAACTGTATGCATGATGGTGCCAGTTTTTGTGCACTTAAAAGGCCAGTGTTGGGTAAAGTGTTAAGCCAATGTTAAAGGGTAAAGGCTTCATCAGAGCATTGGGAAAAGCAGGACAGATTTCATAGGTTTGATATGTGCATTATGAAGCGTTATGATAAAGCATGAGGCCTAACCTACTTATTGTAAAAAGCATGCGTTAAAGAAAATAGATCTTTAAGGGTGGATTGTTATTACACTGTGCTAAGTCCTGGTGGCAGGTACTTCGGTACATGGAATTTGACAGATTACTGTAGTAGGCAAGGGTTTTGATGCTGGTGATTTATCCAATAAAACTGCAGGGATAGAAGATGCACACTACAATAATCCTTATTAGGCTCTCTTAGGAGAGATAGCATTTTGATTTGCAACTGTAATTTTGTACACATTTGGACTTTTATGGCTGTATTCCGGAATGCTGCCTTGTAGAGAGTTTATGTTCAGTATAATGGTTCTAAGTTGGTTATGGTGACAAGCCAATTTTATTTGTTTATTATGAAAAGTTACAATAAAGGCATAGGCCTGACATATTGACTGTGAAAAGCATATATTAATGACAATTGGAATTTAAGGGTGGATTGCTATTACTCTGAATTAAAATCTACAGGTTTTTTCGTTACTTGGAATCTCATAGAATACTTTAGTAGGCAAGGTTTTTTGGTGTTGGCTCTGCCCCCTAACATACCATTAGTGTAGAAGACTTGCACTGTGAGAATCCTTGTTTAGCCCTGTAAGGAGAGAAACTATTTAGCTTTGCCAACTGTGATCTTGTATATATTTGCGGTTTTATGACTGTGCATCTGATTTTTACCAAGTGTGAACGTTTATGCTCAGTACAGTAGGCCTAGGTTGGTTCGGGTGACAAGCCAATGATAGCTATAGGCTTGATTGTGTGCAGGGAAATGTTATGCTCAATGCCATAAGCATGGCCTGTTTATTAAGCAGGCATTTCATTCCATGGACTCTCACAGACTACTGTAGTAGGCAAGGACTTTGGTGATGATGACCCACCTAAACAAACCATGAAGATAGACAGTGTGCTCTATGGTAATCCTTTGAAGGCTCAATTAGTAGGGATTTTGTATTGCTTTGACAACTGTATTTTGCACATATTTGTAATTTTATTACGTATACGCGAAGGTTGCCTTGTGGGAAGCTTTATGAACCAACACATTAGGCCTGAGTTACATATGGTGACAATTCAATAATAAATGTTATAGGCTTAATTGATTGTAGTGAAAAGGTACAATAAAGGCAGTAGGCCTGGCATATTGATTGTGAAAAGCATGTGTTAAAGTCAATAGGCATTTAAGGGTAGATTGTCATTACTCTGCAGATAGGTATTTTGTTACATGGAATCTCACAGATTACAATAGTAGGCAAACATTTTGGTGCAGGTACCCCCTATGACAAACCGTGGGCATAGAAGATTTGTACTGTCAGAATCCTTGTTAGGCCCTCTTAGGAGAGATAGTATTTTGCTTTGCCAACTGTAAATCCTCTGTAAATTGTATGACTTTATACCCGACGCTTGCCCTGTGGGAAAGTTAGTGCTCAGTACACGAGGTCTCAGTTGGTTATGGTAAGAACTAAGCCATTGCTAACAGCTACATACCTGATTGGTTCACTAGAAAAAATATTTCTGTTGTCATGGTTCAGATCTGTTTGTTATGGAAAGTTATGATAAACACGTTATGCATCTTATATTGATTGTGAATGAATATGTCAGAATCAACAGACATTTAAAAGTAGATTTTATTTCTCTGTATTAAAGCCTACAGATATACAAAATGTCAAATGTCCTTTGCAAGAAATGGTTTTGACGTTGGTTACTGTCTCTGAATAACCCTAAGGGGAGAGGATTTGCAATGTAATAATTCCTGCTAGAATCTCTTCTTAGATGTCTGCCAGAACCTTGTAATAAAAAAACAATTAAATAATACATACATCCATATATAATTATATGTCCACATAGATACATAGAGGACCTTTGGGTCCACTCTATTCTGCCATTGGTCTGTCTGAGTGCCATTTATACTCTGCTTTCATCCATGACAGTGAACTGCATGGAGTAATGGTTCAGTCTGCATCAGTCATTGGCTCTTGTGCCTCATGAATGATGGTGTTTTCTGATCACGTGTGTACATCCACCTGAAAATGAGAGAACTTCAGTATTGGGGCTGGTTGGCAAGTCATCATTATTGATGTCATTTAGTTGGGAATTTTCTGCTTTTATAGTTTCCTTTCCATTCCTTTGCTTCTCCTTTCTTTATTTGGATTTTTCTTAAGAGGATAATACAGCTCTCCAGGCAGTGCTAACAGGTTGCTTGCTTAAAGTTCATTTCATGCGCAACATTCCACATGACCACTTCTTTTACACCCGGAGACCATCATGGAATTCTATTGTCCATTGTGTATCCTTATTTTACCATTCCACAATGGCCAACAAATTGGTTGCAAATGTGGCGGCCATGCCTGAACGTTAAAACAATGATAGACTATTTACAATGCCGTTCCATGATGGACACCCGCTGCTATGTTTAGTTTTGTTAATTGCAAACATATGCCTGCATGTTTACAAAGTATTATGCTTCCTTTTTTCGACATTTATACTTTTAATTTATCTTGAATATGTTGTTGTGTATGTGTATGTCTTATTGAAATTGTGTTAGATGGTTAATGGAAAATGAGTCACTTGATTGATGAATGGATGCATGAGTGTGAAGATGAGTGACCGAGTGTGTGCATGATGACTTATTGAGTGTCTACACCCATCATGTTGTATAGTTCCTATAAAAAGTATACAGGATCTGCGCGTTTAGACAACATACACTGTAGGATTGGTGTCAGACGAACTCTGATCACCCCCACCGGGTATGTTGGCCTTCTTGTACCAACTAGCTCACAGTGCCACTAGAATCTCCCCTTACCAAGGAGAGAATAGTTCTTGGCAACCATCGAACATGACAACCTTGATCCCTCAGGACCGTGGAAACAATATACTACTTTTCGCTCAGTCACTCGTGCTTACTTAGTCTGTCTCAGAGAAATACACAGAATAAACAGGCTGGGCGTTTTCAATAGGAATTTATTGAACAGTTGTTATTCTGGTGTAGAATAGATGAGCTGCAACAACCATTAGGCAATATAAAATATAAATGATTAGCAGTTCGATAAAAGTAAATGGATGGTATAGCTCTACCATCTTACTACAGTCATGAATATATATGAATATATAAAACACATGATAAAAGATGCGTACTCCTACGATGCTTCCCTAACTAGATGTACCTAAGTGTACCTAGCATGTATGTAGGTGTTAAGCCAAGAATCCCTCTAGGATTTAGTCAACCCTAATTACCTGAAGTGAGAGACTATGGGACCCCGTCCTGGTCTCGAGTTGGACACCCCGCGAGGGATGTTAGAGCACTGCGAGCTGGAGTGTCTGCATGAGGGAACCTCAGCGTCTCTGGTCAGTGTGTCGGCCCGGAAGTCTCGGTCTCCTCTGTCTTATCTTAGCAAGATGTGATGTATATATACCCATAGGTCTCCCCAGGGGTACTACCTTGCTGTATTACTGTGTCGGCATGAACTTTGTACATAGATTTTATACAGGAGATGGTAGTCCTTCTGTGCTTCCGAGAATCCTCATGCATAATGTATGAGATTTGGAACTAGGGAAAACCAGCGTTCTGAATGCAGTGTAATATCTAGGTAAAAGGTCAGTCCCAGTAAACCGTGACAAGTGTAATGTAGGGAGAGAATATAGGTGAAGGGATTACAGGGGCCTATATTATGATACCTATATGGAATATAACAATCAGTGACACAAAAGGCACTTCCATTCATAAGCCAGACCTATTGACATTGCCAACGATTGTATCCCTTTCTATTGCTTTTCTCGGGCATCCAATGCTTACATAACTTTATTGTAAACAGGCAAACTGGCAAGACTCTTGCTCCCTGCTCTGCCTCTAACTCCTTATGCAACTTCATATGTAGTGATGCCTAGGAGTCTCTACATCCTGTGCATGACAATAGGATAGGCAAGCCCTTTTCTCTGATATGTGACTGCAGCATTTTCACAATAATAATAGGGCACTGTTACATTGTTCTGACATCTGAGTGGCATTGTTTGATTTCCGTTTTTACTTCTAATAGGAACATTATCTCTGGAGATAGCCAATAAAGGTATGTTATTGTGCTCTATTACGACAGGTCAAGGTGAACAATCTACGATACTAGTGTTGTGGTAACATTTTTCCCTTTCCTCACTCTTTTAACTGACATTGCTGCCTGGACAGCTGTAGTGTAGGTGTGACTGTAGGGAACTCAATCTGATGAATGCCCCAGATCTGGGTAAGCTTCACAGTGGGCAGAAACATGGAGACGGCTGTCAGGGATTTGCATCACAGCAGCCCATCCTGTTTCCCTTTTTTTCATGTTATGTTTTGTTATGTTATATTGATTTGTAAAGCACACTAATCACTGAGAAGGTATCCAGGCACTTGGGCAGGTGTGTAGGTGTGAGGTCCCCAAGATGCTTACACGAAGAGCCGAGTCTTCAGCCTCTTGCGGAATTCAAGAAATGAGTGGGAGGCCCTGATATGTTGAGGGAGGTCATTCCATGTCTTGGGTGCAATGAAGGAGAATGAGTGACTTTCAGTTTTGCTTTTGTGGATGCAGAAATATGTGCAAGTGAGGCAGAGTGCAGGTGTCTAGTGGGTTGGTGAAAGTGTATGCGGCTGTTCAGGTATTCTGGTCCTGTGTTGTGTAGGGCTTTGTATTGATTGCTGATGGCCTTCTCAATCACTTTGGCTAGATAGGAGAGCAGGGTGATGGATCAAAAGTTGCTCATTTGATTTGAGTCGGCTGCGAGCTTCTTGAGGATCGATCAGGGTGGTGCTGATTGGTGATGTTCACAGTTGTAGATTTAGTGGAGGCATGGGTCCGTTGGAGCCCCTGAGTGGATGGTCCGCATGATTGCTGCTGTGTTGTTTCTGGTGAGGGTTATTCATTTGGTTGTGGTAGGTTAGCAATGAGTTCTCTAGGGTTGAGTTGGTGTGCAAAGTTGCTGAACATGTTTGCGAGTTTGCTGTCAAAGAAGTTGGATAGGTTGTCACAGAGTTGTTGGTAGGCAGCAATGTTGTTGACAGTGGCTTAGGGCAAGGTGAAATGCTTGACAATTGAGAAAGTCTCCTTGCAGCTGTTGGAGCTTCTTTTGATACGGTTCACTAGTTCTTTTTTCTTGGTGTTTCTTATTTGCTGGTGATAGTGTCTACGTGCAGCCCTGTAGGTAGTTCTGTCTGTGGTATTGTGGCTGGCTCTCCATTTCCTTTCTAGCTGTTTGCAGTGTTGTTTGGTGTCTTGGAGGTCTTCTGTGTTCCAGCTGGCCTGCTTGTTTGATCTACTATGCTTGCTGGGTTTGATGGCTGCGAGGGAGTCTGCGCACTTCTTGATCCAGATGTTGAAGTTGTTGATGTCCCTGTTGAGGTTGTCTGTGGGGCTAAGTTGATCCGTGTTGAGGGTGCTGAGCCAGTCTGCTTCTGTGATTTTGCCCCAGCTGCGGCTTGAAATACTTAACCTGGGCAGGGTGTTGAGTTGAGGTGTACTGATTTGGAAGTGGATGACGGAGTGGTCGGTCCATGTGAGTGGTGTGGTGAAGTTGTATTTGATGCTGTCGCTTGTGGTGAAGATGGGGTCCTGCGTGTGTGCTGTGGTGTGTGCTAACTCTGGGATGAGCTAAGTGAGTCCGATGTTGCTCAAGCTTTCGAGGAGTGCTGTGGAGGAGGAGTCATTTCGGTCTTCCAGGTGAAAGTTAAGTTCACCGCGAAGAATGTAGGCTCTGGAGTCAATGTTGAGCGGAGCGACGAAGTTGGTGATGAGGTTGGTAAAAGTGGCTCCTGGTCCTTAGTAGGTAGGTGAGGGTGAAGTTTTCAGAGATTTGCAACTGAAAAGTGCAGGTGTTCCATGAATGGGGTAGCGTTCTCTGTGGATTTTGTGCTTTTGATGGATTCTTTGTAGATGATAGTGGCTTGTGAAGGCGGTCCTGTCTAGTGATCTTGTAGCCTACTGGGATTGCTGTGATTATTTTGGGAGCCAATGAGGGGTTGAGCCAGGTCTCTGTGATGAAGAGGATGTCGGTGCATCGCTGCGTAATAGGTCCCTTGTTTCAGTTGTGTGTTTTCCGAGTGATCGTGGTTTGAGAAGCATGCATGCGAGTGGGTGTTGACATACAGGGTGGCTGTGGCGTGTGTTGTAGGGTGGGGGTTCGTGGATGAGGATTTACGTCCTTTTAAAATAATGTTTCAACCAGTCAGTTTAAGTAGGTCTCTCTCTCAGAGAAGGATAATTCCATGTTTGGATTGGAAAGGGAAAGAAGTTCCTGATTTGCTTTTACTGATCTGATTTCACTACCCAATATTTTTTGTGGAGAGAATGTTTCAAGTTCTCCTTTCCTTCCCCCCCTTCTTTTGTAGCTAGCACAATTTAAAAAAAGACACTTATGCATTTACAAATATTCATTTTATTCTTAAATCAGTTCACTGGGCATGTACAAATTAAAGGACAATTACAATGCGTGACTTTCGCGAAACACGTATTAAGTCTCAGAATTCAGTTAGTCACAGTCCTGTTTCCTCTTTAAATTCACGACACAAATAATGTTGCAGCCAAATTTTACTTGGAATGTTCATGCTGCTTTTTCTTCCTATGAATGAAAAGAAATATATAGAAAGAAAAAATTGTTAACGTCACCAAAGATATTGCGATGCAGTGTAAATTAGAGTGACATAAACAGCACGTGGTAAATAATTTAAAAATACAGGAGCACTGCATTATTGACACAATTTATTTGGTTTTTAGTCCGGTTTATCAATGTAATCATCTGATCGATGGCGTCAAGGTATGCAGTTTATGCTTTCATGGAGTTGAGAAATGTGGGGTGGGATTGCATAAAAATCATGAAATTGTAAATTATAAAATAACTATTCGAGTCATTATAAGAGCCTCAATAATTCCGATGTGGCCGTTAAACGAAGCTATTGACCATATCAAAATTGTAGGACAAAGGGAACACCACTTTTCTGGGGTATTTCACCGAGGAGATTTTACCTGATGGAAGCAGGTGAAGCATCCAGATGAAACACCAAAAACAAACATGAGGGAATCTACATGCAAACTCTGATTTCCACGTGTTATTTCGCAAAATGTTAAACCCCTTCCAGGCGTGCAAGTTCCCCCCGTCCGTCTTGGCCATACCCTGCTTCATCCCCTTCACGCCAAGCATTCAAGGGGACAACAGTTTGTGGTGTATAAAGGCCGCAGTTTTAATACAAAAAACATGGATCATACATCTTGCAACTTACTGGTTGGTCATTCAGGACCCATATTTTGCTTATTACATATCACTCTGAATATTGTCCACTGGTTTTCCTTCTATTTATTTCTGACAGCACTGCCCCTGCACGATGGACCCCTTTTGCAGGTGTCTCAGGTTCTGCGGGTTCTAGGCTTCCCTTGCTACCGACCTCGTGGGCGGCCGTCAGACCCAGCCCAGGCTTCAAGTGCCGTTCCGCTTCCCTGGACCCTTGCTGGCCACTCGCCTGCTCCCAGTGCCCCTGCCGTATGGCATCCCAAGGACACTGCCTGAGCAGCTCTTCTACCTAGGTTACTCTTTTCTCTTGGTCCTCTTTTTATGCTGCCTCCACCTCGCTCTCATCCACTGTTCTTACGGCTGCGACAACTGTATTCTCACGGTGTGGGTGGGTGGGTTTCAAGGCGATGAGGCGAGGTCCGATTGTGGTAAGGTCGGCCCCTGCCGCCTTTTGACCCTCTTGGTCGCCCACCCTTCATGTTATTGGGCGGTCCGTACTTTCAAAAGGCGCGCCCAATCTTTATGCATATTTTTTACAGGCTTTTGCACTTTCCACTTCCGTTGGTCCCGCTGCCGTTAGGGGTTCCCCGCAGGCGATTATGTGGTCTGGCTTCACCTCCCCCGGCCCACGTCACAACCCCTTCCAGGCGTGCGTGTTCCCCCATCCGTCTTGGCCATACCCTGCTTCGTCCCCTTCCCGCCAAGCATTCAAGGGCACAACAGTTTGTGGTGTATAAAGGCTGCAGTTTTAGTACAAAAAACATGGATCATACATCTTGCAACTTACTGGTTGGTCATTTGCGACCCATGTTTTGCTTATTACATATCACTCTGAATATTGTCCACTGTTTTCCTTCTATTTCTTTCTGACAGCACTACCCCTGGGCGATGGCCCCCTTTTGCAGGTGTCTCAGGTTCTGTGGGTTCTAGGCTTCCCTTGCTACCGACCTCATGCGCGGCTGTCAGACCCAGCCCAGGCTGCAAGTGCTGTTCCGCTTCCCTGGACCCTTGCTGGCCACTCGCCTGCTCCCAGTGGAAAAGAACATGCTATCAGTTCCTGTGCAAGCTTTGACACAAATCGAAAGTGAAACGCCCTCTCATTGAATGCTTCAACAGCCAAGGAGCTGGATCTGGTTCAGGGCTAGGCAAAATTGATGACGAATGTTGGGCAATGCCCAGTTTTCCAATTAAGGTGGCAATGCCGCAACCATACTTAAAAATGATCTGACTGGCGGGTGACATATACTGAGAGAAGGGTTTTCAAGTTGGTTTTAGGATACCATACTAAAGCCCATAGCTGAGTCAATGGGCAGATAATTTGAAATGTGTCAAGGACATGGCATATATTGTGAATTATACTGAATGAAATAAGTCCAAGGATGGCAGCTTGCGTGGTGGGCTTTCTGTTCGATCCAGCTCCTTAAACTTATCATCCCACTGGTGGGTGTAGTTCTGAAGAAAGCAAAGGGAGATTTCATACAGATTCATTACCTATTGTGGCACGAAGGTGTCTCAGTTAATGACTATATCCATCAGAGCGATTACTTAGTTTTTTCCCCCCAGTATTGATGAGGACATTGACATGGTTCATTAATGCGGGGTGGGGAGCCAAGTTGGGATAGACTGACAAATAAGTCAGGTTATGATTGTCAGCTTTTACGGATTCATTTTTAAGGACAGATCTTTGTTGACAAAGCAATGCTGATCGGAAGCTCTCTTGCATGTGCCATATTTGAGACTTTCAGCACATTTCTAGAATAGATGGTGAAAATTGTATTTGGGTCTAAGCAAGTACTGTACAACTTTGAAAATGCTCTTTTTGTAAGTAGAGTGGAAGGTCACAAAGCTTGTAAGCAGTTAAAGCACAAGCTGGAAAAGGTAGCCAATGAATTCAGAGTGTCTTTACTCATGAAAACTAGGGAGGGGTGAGGGAGGGCTAGCAGATTTAGCACTTTCCTTGGCATTAAGTTGGACTCTGTTGTTATGGTGTCCCATTTGCCTGCTAGAAGATTACAGGGTATTGTTACTTTAAGTGGTAAAAAGGAAGAAGTGTGACCTAATAAAGCTACAATGGGTCCTCAGTCACTTGAACTTTGCACGCAAGGTTGGTTGCTCTAGACAAGGAATTCTTTTTTAGGTCTCGCCTGGCGTTAGCAGCGCGCATGCGCTGCTCTCGCCATGCGAGGGCCTTTTGGAATCAATACGGATTCCAGATGTGCACGCGGACGGACAGAAGATGTGCACGCGGGGACTGGATGCTTTACTCGCGGCGTGAGACGGACGCACTATATTTTTCACACTGGCGGCGCTTTCGCAGACAGGACCATTCTTTTATAGCTGCATGTTTACAATGATATACGTTATTGTTGGCTTCACATGTGTCCCATGATTGTAAAAAACTCTGTTTTTTGGTATTGTTAAATGGGTCATACCTCTGCCAATAATTTCAAAGGTTGCCTCTCAGTTACCGTAATACAAGGTATAACTGCTCACTTACATGTTCGCAACAACGCATTGACAGGAGTGCTATCCATTTATGGCGTTCCGTTTCTCCTGGTGGCTGTGCACTGTGGCACAACGTGGGAGATAGTGTGTCTTTGTGCGTCTGCCCTTCCTTGCATTCCATGCACAATGCTAGTTTGCACATGCGTAGCCAGGCATCAGTTTCTTGAGTCTATTTGTAGATGTTTTGGTTGGGTGTGCGTGGAAGCAGAGCCAATGGGCAATGTATCACTATCTGCAGAGCGCTTCCCTCCATAAAGCTATTGCACGAGCTTGCACTGTTAACTGTTATCGTTGGGGAGTGTTGTTCCATTGAAAGACGGGCGCATACCATCACACTGCCGCCTCTAACCGAAGGAGCACGAAAATACCGCAGTGGTACAGCAGGCGGAGGAGTTCCCCCTGGGATGTAAGGGTTAATACTTGCAGTCTTTATTTAGAAATGGAAGTGGGGACTCGTGCTGCGAACCGACATGCAATTGGGGGAGCAGCGGCCGGGAGAGGGGATTTAGTGTTTGTGAACCGAGGGCCTCCATGTACTGGGGGTGGGACACCAAGGGGGTGTCTCAAAGCACAGCCACCCGTGCCCTCTGTGTGATCTTACTGCATGCACGCCTTTTTCTTTTCTGTCCTCTGGTGTTCTGGGTTGTTAATGTTCACGCCTGCAAAATATTCAGAATGTATGACAGAGAGATGTCTTTGTCACGGTCTGCTTGGTCCGGCGCAGCGATTATTGCTAATCTATGTGTGAAATAATCCTCTTATTATCCTTACTCCAATGTTCGTTCTGGCACCCGTGCCGGCACCGGCAGTGGTAGCCACCGAGCTGAGCTCGCATGGACCCGGGGGAGCAGTCCCTGGTCTCCTCGGCTGCTTTGAGTCCTTCCACGCAGAGATGCCGTAGTGCCGTTTTGTGATGCACTCAGCAGAAACGCAACCTTGGCTGCAAAACGTGTCCAGAGACCATGGGGAAGGGTTCCCTCATCTCATCCTTCCATTGCCTGTGGCTTCAGCAGCCCCCGCACTCAATCTGGGCACATGTTCGGGATAAACTGAGCTGCACGTAGTGCCCCAGGGACCGGCGACACCCCCCCCCCCTCCCACGCCAAGATGTCACGGAGCAGGTGGTTTGCCCTGCATTTCCCCATGAATTATCTCATTGATGCCGCTGTCACTCCAATATTTAGCTTGATACGGGATATGGGGTGGAGGAAGTTGGGTGCAGGATGTTCTTCACTGTCCCAGAGGAAATTGTGTACAACCAGGAAGTGTATTTCTTTATAAACAATTATAGCATAGGCCTTCCAAATTTATTTAGAGGTTTTATGTAGGCCTGTGCAATATTGTGCAAAATCTTCAGCGCCCCGAAAGGGCATTCTGGCAACACGAGGAGCTTTATTAGTATATTGAAATAAAATAACATATATTATATTATCGTATAGTTCTTGGCTGACCAAAGTTGGCCCGGGGCCCTTCTCGAGGCGGATTTTGCAGGTAATATTGGCTTTGAACATTGCTCCAACTAAAGTTTATTTTGTAAGTTTATCTCAAGCTAATATCCAGAAAATGTGGCAGAGATTGACTCCAATAAGGCAAAGATAAACAGCTGTGATCTGGTTTCCTCTGCTCCAGCCCCACCCAAAAAACTAAATGCTATCACAAATATTAGACCCACATCTGATGAGCTGACTAAGAAACATTTGGCTGATGGCTGTGGAGATATTCTAAGGCGATTATTGAGTGTGTATCAAGGTTTTAAAAAACAACTAGATATCCTTTCACCCATTTTGATTTCGCAATTTATCAAATGACCCATTTGTGAGTCCAGTGAAAAATTTGCACCAAATATGATTTTCAAAGATTGTGATTCTGCCAAGTGGGCTAGCACTTATTTTTATGAGCCATGAACACACATCTTCAGCTTACGTTGTGAGATGAGTTTTTGCATATTACAAACTACAGTGCAATGCTGTTACACACCGTAATGCTAGATATTACCTATTGTTTTTATTAAATTGAAAACTTGTTGTTTTATGTTATGTTATTGCATGAGTACTATCGCATGTCCCGTAAGGCATAGGGTCAGTTGAGCGCATTTATTTATTTCACAGTGGGAAACACATTTTAGGACGATACTCATCACAACACCTTTAATGAACCAGCACTAAATTTGTCCGCGATTGCAAATTGGAAGTGATAGCTGTACATGTGGGTACAAAAGCAATCAAGGTAATCATGAACCACGGATCAGTAGGCGTCCTACCCTCTACAGCAAACATTTCTAGACTGAAATAAAAGTTATTGCAAAGTCTAATGAGCACCATGCTATAAAGATGGAGCTTTATCCTAATGCAGGGGATTCCTGAGGGAGTGTCTTGAATATTTCACGGTATATCTTTCAGTAAAGCTATGAAAGGATGCAGAGGACTGACTGGGGTTCCCTTAAGTCCATACCACTAAGGATATGTCTTAACTCGCTACATGAGTTATTTTATACAAATGTCAGCAGAGCTATTGAGATGGTAATATTTGCTTCTAAACTGTTTCAGGACTTTGCTTTGTTTTAATTATTGTTCATTAGGAATTTGAATAATATTTGACTAGGCATCATTGTACCTTGCATTTATTCATGGATTGTCGAGCTACTTCATTCCTAAACAGGAGGTTAGTATATGTTTTATTATGCGTTGGAGCAGGTTTATTTTATTCAGTAGTCCACACTAAAAATGTGAGTTATGACTTACCGATGTGCATTTCCTGCATCTCATAGTCCCAATGTAGGAGGTGCTGCACCAACTAATGGGGGCTGGAAATCTTTGAAAGTGGAGAGGCACGACTGCCCTCAATTGCTAGCCAAGCAAGCACTTCTTATTGGATAATGGGGGGAAAAGGTTCTCATCCAAAGAAAAAAATTAAAACTTTGTCCCAAAGGGCATTTTACTGCAATATTTTCACACAAATGACCTAACAAGTCACAGGTTTTGAAGAGGTTCTCTTGACATATTCCAACACGTTTTTGGTGTGCCAAGCAAGGTTTACTGGGGGTGCACATTGAAGAAAATCTTAAGAAAATGGTTGCAAGTTAGTGAATTTTTTAGGACAACATCCTTAAGCATCCTTATACAGACAACTCAGAAAATGGAATTTCACATGCTCTATTATTTTTCATAGCATGCTTCCTCACTTTTATATGTTACTAACTTTCAATTTTCCATCCTGTCTGTTCGAGTGATAAGTTATGACTAAGAATTTAATCTTTGAAATGGGTAGGATGAAAAAATGCATGAATAACACAAATAAGGCCATAGAAAGCACAGTTAAATATTCGAGTGGCTTATGCATCACTAACATCACTCAGGTTATGGAGTCTTAAAGGTTCGGAAGGCAGACGGTTAACACCAGACATGCATACATACATACATACATACATACGAGGATTATTACCAAATTTTAATATAAACATTTGAAAGCACAATCCCTTTGTGCCTGTAAGTCAGTTTTTCAGTTAATGGGAATACACACATTTTGCTATCAAATAATAGTTTTTTCAAGTTGGAAAAATAAACTCAATACTCCAGAAAAGAGGTGCTAACTTTCATGAAAAAACACAGGGGCATATTAGCAAGACCCACGTTAAAATTATCGCCGTTTTAGCGGCAGGAAACTGCCGCTAAAACGGCGATAATGGGCTTGCTAATATGCGTTATGGAATTCCAATAGAAGCCCAGGTTAGATGTCCTGCACATCTAACCTGGGCTTCTATTGGAATTCTATAACACATATTAGCAAGCCCATTATCGCCGTTTTAGCGGCAGTTTCCTGCCGCTAAAACGGCGATAATTTTAACGTGGGTTTTGCTAATATGCCCCACACTTTCTTAGTAAATCCAGGTTTAGATATGATTTGGGGATTTTCATGAAGTATGCACATGCACTACAGCCACAGATGGACTGTTCTTGCTTGCACATCCAAGTATCATCACTTAATGCCATGGATGCCAACAGTATGCCATTAATTTCCACCATAATGCCAAGGGACGCATTAGAAACATTGTGCATATCATCATGGCATGGATGCCTATAATGCAGCAACAATTATCAAAATTATACCAGGGCTAGCCCTGTTACATGAAAGGGCACCATAAGGCCATGGATGCCCACAGTAAGCCATAGATTATGATTATATTGGGGTCAGCATTATCCCAAGCGTGAGCTCCATTATGTGATGAATGCTTGTGATATGACAACAAAACCTATCATTATGCCAGGACCAGCATAATATTATCAAAAGTGGACACCGTCATGTCATGGATTCTTACAATTTGTCACTAATTTCCAAAATTATTCCAGGGCAAGCATAATGCCAGGGGTGGGTATTATCCTACCAATGGATGCCAAAAATATGCAAAGTTTTACCTTCATCATGTCATGACCAAAATTATATCAGGTGTGGGCAGTGCAACATCACCCACATGCACATGTACACACACACACACACACACACGCACGCACCCCATACCTACACAAACTTCCACTCACACAGACAGGCAGTCACACATACAACATAATGGCACACACACACTCACAAACCTGCACAGTGACTTTCAATACTTTTATATACTTTACTGCATCATGCTGTGGCCAACTTCTAGATGGTGCGCACCGGTTGCCCTCTCTGTTATTTGGCATGTTTAATCAATCCAGAGTCAGTTCCTGCTACATGGCAGGCTCTTTTTCACGCTTGCAGTGTGACTGAAAGAGAAGGGCCTGATTGACTGAATTACAGACTCTGGTTGTCAATCACACTTTAAATGCATCACATTGCCTGCTGTTGTCCTTTGAAGGCTGACATTAAGCATTCTGCTGGTGGACATCGGACTGAGATTTTTAGGCCCCACCTCTCTAAAAGAGACTTATGCATATGTGTCTTCAACAACACACATTGTCCATGTGTGATGAATGTCTACGACCTATAGCCCATTAGGTGAGCATCTTCTGTGAATTTTTCCTACCAATTCATGAGTCTGAACTTGGAAATGTGAAAAAATATTGAGAGCCACACGAATGCCATAATGGGTGGCCTCAACAAGCACCATCTCTGAAGGTCCGGCTTGGCAATTTTCTCAATATTTTTCTTCATTGACCCCCCAAAAATCCGTTCAGTTGGGTACACTTTTGAGACATTTAAATCACAGAATCATGCTTCTTACATTTTTTATTACCAATATAATTAATTAAATGGATTGATAGTATTTATTATTAAAGCAATTAAATGTTTCTCAATTCATTGTATGCCAATATGGAGAGAGGTCGGTGAATACTAAGCTAAAAACATTATTCCATACGGTGGCCGGTCATATCTTCCATTTATCATAAATACAGGTATAACAATTTGCTTGTTGTGTTGAGAAATTCTTAATAACATCAAACATATTTTCCCATTCACTACCTTACAGACTTCCACATATATGGGTTCTAAATAAACTGATGTAAATGGTCAACATAGTTCTGAAGAGGTTCTGGAAAAGGCACTCCACATGCGACAAGCAACAATGTGCGGAGACTCAGACCAAGACTGTTGTTTAAGAAACATTCCCCTACAGACTAGATAGCACCAATAAGCTACTTCTTAAATCTAATGAACGCAAACAACACATCCAAACTAAAATATTTGATAACAATAGGGATCTGCAGAATTAACATTAATTACCTTACTTCGCAAAGAACCCCTCCCCCCCTCCCCTCAAGAAAGATCTCACATGAAAGCAGGAGAGGAAAACTTTTTGTCGAACTTGATGCCCTGGGAGGCATTGCTGGATTGTAATCTTTTATGGAGAAGGGCTGTGCTGCTAAGAGCTGGCGGTTCTAAAAAAACAAGCATTGAAAATGCAATAGGTCTCGCCTTTGATTAAGTTAAAGCCATTTGCTTTGCTAATGGTATTGTATTACAAAGCAAATGGCTTTAACTTAATAAAAGGCGAGACCTATTGCAATTTTAATGCTTGTTTAATAAATGGCGTCTACTATGTAAGGGGCAACAGAACCACATCTCAGGATAAATATTACTGACACGATGCAACGGGACATGCTGGTTTTGATTTATTTTCTCTATGGCTACAACAGAATGTCAACATGGCTACACACCTGTTCACTTAGTGGATTTCTTTTCTGATGTACTAGGTGCAGGAGGTTTGAGTCTCTACTAGAAGGGGAGTTGATGTGCAGTGCACTGGCTAGATGACTGGAAAAAGCACAATCACTGCATTGTTTTTATTTTTTCTTAGAATTTCCTCCAGCGGTACTGGCAGGGAGAATTTCAGACAAGACCTAAGGAACAAGAAGATGACATTTGTCACTGATAAAGAGGCAGTGGTGAAAGTAACTGACAAGATGTTGGCCGATGACCAGAGATTTTTGTGACTTTTGAGTGAATTGGTTTTACGTTGTTTATAGAGGACAGTTGTACCCAAAGAAATGGGGATCCTAGGACGGTGAGGGCTTTGAAGTTGGCCTAGAGCTTGCTTGTCCCATCTCCAAGGAGTGGCTAGCGACGGACATATGAGTAGGTTGTCAGGAGTAGGATGAAGAGGAGGAGCGACAGGAGGTGTATGGCCACAAGGAGAGTTGATGTGGTCAACTTTGTAGTGTCATTTATAGACAAGAATATTTCTCTAGAAAGATTACAGGAGAAATATCAGGGATTGCTTTCTATTGGAAATGATTCCAGGGATACAAACTGCATGCTGGTAAATTTGGGAATTCGCATTGTGGAAGGATGGGCTAAAGGGAAGGATAGGAACAAGGCAGCAAGACAGGAGGCAGGCAATTACTGCGGACATCCTAGAAGGATTTATGGGTGAGGCGAGACTAATGTGCACTTCTGCCTAGATAAGTCTGTTCTACCTAACTATTCTCACTGTCTAGTTGTTAGTAGTGGGAGCCAGAAATTATGAGGATGTCTTGAAAGGGCATTGGACATTGAAGAAGGAGTAGCTGCATATAATGTTGAATAGGAGCAAGGCTGATCAAACTGGAAAATGACATGGGGACAAAGGGGCTGCCAGAAAACAGGGAGGTGTGTTCGATCAGGGCACACTGAGGGTATGCTGTATTGTGGGGGTACGGAAGGGTAGAGCTTTTCAGCATGAGGATGGTGGACGGCTGATGGTCAGGCAGGTTTTAGTGATGTTGGGGGAATGCTTATGGAGAGGTGGCTAACCACTTGGCAGTCTGGCACACATTTGATTGATAGGGTCAGTGCCTGAGGGATGTAAATTAATCTGGGGGAAAACAGGGTGTTGGGTTTGGGAAAGTGGAAGTTGAAGTTGGAAAATTGAGAAGTGTTTCATGTTATGCGTGACCAGTTGGTTTGACTTGGGCATGGCGTGCTAATGATTTTGTTCTTCAACAGGGTTGCATGCAAAGAGAGAAAATGTTATGGTCAGCTGCTGGACCTAGATAACAAAAGACACACAATTGATGGATGGAATGCAGAACCTAGATAACAGGCAGGTGTTGATTCACTGGCATGGGTTAGGAGCAATGCCTTGTGGCCAATTGTTGACCACACTGTGGGGGTTGATTGAAGGAAGGCATATACCTGAGTGGGAATAAATGGATATTTTTGGAAGCTAACAGCCATAATTAGTGCATGGAAGGAAGTGAATAGGGAGGTGTCAGGTTTGTGTATAGTTAAAAATATCTGGGTGGTGAGTCAAGTGAGTATTGTACCCAAGTGGCATTTGTTGTTTAAGCATGAAGGAGAACATCTTTATCGTTAGGGAGCAGGTTATTCTTAGTGAAGCTGATAGAAGTTTTTGAATATTGATGGGGAAAAGGATAAGGGAGAACAGAAAGAACACCTTTGTTAAGGGTTTTTCTGGAAGCAGGCTGAAAAAGCTCGGGTGATGGCAAGAGAATTGCAGAGAAGGTTAGTAGCAGAGAAGTGGAGAGGGGGTGAGAATCTAACACTGAGTGTAGGCAAGATGTGCAGAAATTTGGAGGGGATGGCAGTGTAAAAGGAAGGGGAACAGGATAGCAATTACTGTTAGGATTCTGTTAGGGCCATTTAGAAAGAGCAGCTAAACCAAGGGATGTTAAATGTTGTGAGCTAGGCTTACAAATAAAGCAACCTTTTTCACAAATACCAATTATGTCTTAAGCCTTTCGCCTTCAGATCAGTCCCTGTGCAGAGGGAAGGGAACTGCACTCTCTGCAAGGGAACATTGAAGGTTTGATGCAGAATGTGCAGGCATGTGATGCGGCAGTTGTAGGACTGCTCTATCAGCAATGACTCAACATTTGTACAGCAGGTATTTCATTAATCCCTCTGCACAATGAAGAGCCCTCCTCCAACTCTGGCACATTTTGAATGGATGAACTGGTTATTGACGTAAGTAAATGGAATGAGAAAGCTCAGGTTAGGGCAGAGAATAGCAGGGAAGGTTTGTAACAGAAGTAGGGGGGAGAGAACTGAGCAATCAGCACAATAATACGGAGCCTGGCCCCGGTGAGGGCAGGACAGGAATTCAGGATTGAAAAGAAATAGGACTTTAATGGGTAACCATGTTGTAAGTATTTGACATTTAGGGAACAAGGCTTTAGGGCCATAAGAGGAGGAAATGTACTTGGAGGCGGGATAGTAGTAATTGTTATGATGCTGTTAGGGCCACTTAGAGTATATGTGTAAGTTGAAGGCTGTTATATGTTGTGAGTTAAGCCTGCTTCCAAATAAAGGGGCCTTTTTTTTTTTTTTTACAAGCAGCAACAAGGTTTGTAGTCATTCTCCCTCAGAAAAGTGGTATTAATAGGATACGTTTGCCACATAGTATTCCAATGGCAGTCCATAAATATACATAAGCATCCTGGGACCGCCTTTTGTGGCAATTTACCTGCTGGTGGAAACTTGTAGGACCCAATAGTACTTGAGTGAGAAGGACAATTTGGCTCGATCTGTATCCTGTCAAGAAAGCCATAGGAGCAATACTATGTTTGCGCCTGAGGGCAGCTCAAGCAATCCTACATTTGTTCTTCAGAATCAGTTATTCTAGTTAGTTTTTCTCTTCAAGATGGATGCTGCCACAAAACTCCAAAATCATGTGGTCTACGCTCAGTCATTTTTATTATTTTTCCCAATACACACCATTACCTACATTTTCAGGTCAGTGAGGGAAACTATTATCAGTATACAGAGGAGAACAACAATTATTTCCTCACCCCTGTCCCTCATACTACTGAATCCTGGCGGTTTTTGCTTTGGACGCGTATTCATATTCTTTATAGAGGAGTGATCCATCTGTCCGTCACCATTTCATGTTTTCAACTGTGGCGTCCTTTGTTGCCCGTACTGTGCATACTGATAGCATTTGTAATGTATGAGGATGATGTGAGGGACCCTCAGATGCTATGGACAGGTGAGTTCTCCCTTCTCTTCAGATATAGTTCAAAATAAAAAAAATTTAAACGTGATGCCGATATTCATTGAAGGGGATCAAAATATGGTCAGCGGTCACTGTGATCTTTTCCACTGACAGTAGATTCATATTGTACAAAGCCGGGATCTGCTGCAGTCTCGAAATAGTTGTATTTAACTGGATAGCAGCGCAGCGTTATTGCAAGTTGTTTCCCTTCGAGGGATTTTGGCGAATATGCTCCCTGGTTAAGGATGCCACAAGAAAACTACCATTGGATCTCTGAGAAGGCTAATGTCAAAGATAGTATCGATAGCTTTCAAAAAGTCATTCCAGAAATGGTGCAATTTTGAGCACAGCCAAGCTAAATGTATGAGGTGGCATGTTGCCTTGCATGCCGTCCAGCACTTATCTGATTTTGCTCTGTCCTATTCATGAAGTTTCTCTAGTGTTAGCTACTAATGTAGCTCTAATTTACACAAACTCTCTCTCTCCTTTTCATTCATTTCTTTGTGTATTCTCTTATATAATTTGTCCTATTGTGCCTCTATTAGTTCTCTACCTAGTTCTTTCTCTTACTTCCTGGGGGTCTGTTGATTAGAGTAACAGCTTATATGTGTTAGAGATCAAAGGTTTACCTATGTTCTCAACAACCAGTTGTCAAATACTATGAGGTATCTCATGGCTCCTGGATTATTTGATTGCTGGAGTGCTCAGTGAAGTATCTCAAGGTAGTGATAACTTTCTGTTTCAGGCAGTTCATACTTCCCAATGCCTTCAGTTGACTTAATCCGCCCTTTGCTAAAGAGAGAACTGAGCATCAGGCACTTACTGTTCCCACAAATCCCCCCACTTCCAAGTCTAAGGGTAATTTCAGGGTTGTCCCATACTGGTGTGAAGGGTAAAGGAAAGGTCATGAATCCCTTTTTCTGAGACTGTTTTGTGTGCCCAATGATGCTGTAGTGAGTGGGGAGGGAGATAGTCCCCGACTACTGTGTTTTCTTGCTAGCCAAGTGACCAGTCATAAAGAGGTTCTTGTTATAATGTTGCCGAAAAACAGTTGTGCTTTATTGGTTTCTCTCTTCCCTCATCCCACCAAGAATTTCAATTGCGCAGCCTTTGACACCACAATCCTGCCCACTGATGTGTACATGCTATGAGGCAGCTAGAACTATTTGCACACCTAGGTTTGTTACCGCTATAGTAGCCTATCAGAGGGGGAATAGTGCTGGGAGGGCTTCAATCTGTGTCTGTGGCATTCCTGAAGCTAATATTTTGGATTTCTGCATATTTATCTTGAAGCATGTGATCGTATGAAAAGCTGTCATTTCTTCCACAATCACAGGTATTGACATCAGATAATCAGCTACATGTACATTTATCACTGGATCTTCCTCAAATATTGCTAGCTTGAATTAAATTTATCTTTTCAGATCACCACTCTTTTAATGCCTGTATTGCAGCGTTCATAATTAACAAATGGCTCAATGCAAAGTGTAGGGTGAGAGTGGACACCTTTGTCTTGTTCTCTTTTCTATGATCACTGGTTCAGAGTTTGCCCATTTATACATTTATCTTAATTTGAGCTGGAGAAGAATAATACCCAGCCAGTATCCAAGTTGTGAAGGGTGGGCCAAATTCAGCTGCTCCCAATATCTGTCACATAAAAGCCCAGTTGAACCTATCAAACACCTTTTCCATGTCTACTGCTGGCAGTAATGCGGTTTTACTGGTACACTGAACATTCTCAGCTATGTGCAATATTTTATAGGTATTATCTACACACTGCCTGCACATAATGAAGCCTTATTGATCTGTCATAACCAGATCTGGTAAAAATGTGCCCTGTCTAGCTCTTAACATCTTGGTGAAGAGTGTTAGATTGATAATTAATAACGTTTTGGGCATATACGAGCCATCGTGTTTGACTTAGAGATCACAGTGATGATTGCATCCTGCATTGAGCCTGCCAGGACTCCTGTGTCTCCAAAGGTATTGAATAATTTGACAAATGTGAGAGCAAACACTCTGCAATAGGTTTTAGAAAAAAGAGCCACAAAGCCATCATGGACTGTAGTCTTCCCCGTTTTGAGTCTATGAATCGCACTGATAGCCTCTCCAATAGTGATAGGGTCTTTGAGAGGTTCAGATTTCGTGATTTTTTTGCCATTTGAACAGATTTAAGATATTTTGGCCATGTCTCTACACCTGCGGTTTCACTCCTACATAGTGTAGGGTGGAATTCCTTGAATATTTCTACGATGTCCTTATCTCTCGTCACTTTAGTAGAGTACCCAGTTGTGAGTTTTTTTTAAGTTTCTTTCTTTCCACTTCTATGTTTATTAGCAAGTAAATTACCCACTTTACCTCCTTAGACATAATAGCTCTATTTAGTTCTGAATATAATGTATGCTTCTTTCTCAGTATTTTTACCTTACCCCATACCTTATTAGATTGTGTAAATCTGTGCTCTTGCTCAAATAGAGTCAGTTTCTCTTCTTGTTGCGTGCTTAGTTCTTTTTGCTTCTTATGCATGAAAACTGATGCTGCTCTGAACCTCCCCTTAGAACTGCCTTCAGTATGTTCCAAAGAGTAGCCATTGTCATTTTTCCTCATTGTCTTCTACTCACTTGTTCTTTATGTCTTCACGTATGCCTCCGGGCATTAATAGTTTGTCACCAAGACCTCATCTGGGCCCCTTGTCTCCGGTTGAGAGTGTCATATGCATCAGAATCTGATCTGATAGTGCTTTTGGCAAATCCCTGAGCCTGGGATGTGTTGTATTAGAGTACAGCCAAACAGAAAGTAGTCAAGGCATACGTACGATTTGTGAACTGCTGAGTAAAACCTAAAATGTTCCTCTTCCTGTTATTTCCTCAGGTCATGTAGCCCTCTTGAAACTAGTCATTCCTTAAAGTCCTTTGACACTGTTCCGCCTCAGCTATAGTGATGGTTCAACCTGTTTTGAACTTCATCAATAACTATATTTATACCTAGTCCATGGGTGGTGCGAGGGAAAACTCACCTCAAATGACATGGAACGTCTCCCTGGCACAGAAATTTCCGTAGCCTTACTCATGATTTATAAGGCCACTCGAAGCCAGGGTGGCTTTATAAATCTTTAGGAGATCGCTGCAGCACGCATGTACCACTTTACATGGTGCAAGACTCTCATAAAATAAGCCCCTAAGTTTAGCTCAGCATCAGGTATTTTTTTTTTTTTTTTAAACTTTATTTACCATTTTGTCATGAAGCTCAGAATCAGGTTTGTAATCCATTTGATTTTGCATTTTTTGCACCCATGTTGAATTTCTCTCAGGGGGGTGCTCTTGTTCATCCTACCAGGGAATAGAATCTATGGTTTCTATACTGATAGTTTCTTAAGTTTAAAAAAATGTAAAGATTGGAAACGTTGATCTTTCCCAATCCAATTGCTTTGGTAACATCCCTGGGGGCCTTTGTCCCAGTATTTTTGTTTAATTTAAATGGTCCCAGTATTTTTCTTTATCTGAGTGTCGGCCCAGACTCCCTCTTTGTCTTCCTGATCTAATTTTCCACCAAATATACAAAATAGAGGCTGAAGCCTTGCGGGGGTTTGCTGACTTTTAATAATGTCTTTAATTGAGGCGGAGATGACTTGTACTTAATTTCCCCCCACCTGACTGATTCATGCTTCAACTTTCTCTCTCTTGGAGTGTTTTTCCCCACATTTGCAAGCAGGTAAATTATGAATTCACAATGCCTGAGAAGCGCGGTGGCACTATAATGAAAGGTTCCTTACATCTATTTTCAACCGCTAACTTGTAGACTGTGTATGCCCTGAATGGCCAGCGGTGAGCCCAGCAGCTTGTCGGGGGAGCGTGGAATAATGTTGTGGGTGCTGTCGTCTCTTAGTTGATGTAGTCTCCTGATGCCACTTCCCTACCGCCTCTCGGGGGCCCCAAATGGTTGAAAATCTTTGCAGGTCCTTGACTGCTACAATGGGACCAAGTTGCAGGATGCTGAACAGCTGGTGCCACACAGCAGATCCACAGAACAATAGGGTGTGAGCTGAGGCAGTCAGATGACCTCAAAGAGCTCAGATGCCCGCACTGAACCCACCACAAGAGTGAGGGTCTTGGCATCCCACCTAGCAAGCAGGATGTCTAATGCATCTGATGGAGCAAGGTAAATAAGAAATTTTTTGAACCCCCTAATATTAATGCTAATAATTAACGTTATTAATTGTTTTGACGACTAATCAAAATTTTGCGTCTTTTATATCTTTGGTAACTGGCAATTTATGTGCAAAACTAACTTACTTACAATTGTAAAGGTGGAATAATATTAACATAATGGTTTGCGTACTAATTAGAGTGATATTGCATGATTTGAGCTATGTAGTAAATTGTATTGTGGCAAAAGAATGCGGATGGTAAGTAAACATAGCTGTACATGTCGCTTTTGCTAGGTAACACCTAAATGGGGTACGTAGAATGACGGGTGGGAAACGAAAAGGCTTATTTTCTTTATTTTAATTATGATTGTGTTTGTTTTCATGATAGTTCGTTCGGGCCTGTTAGGCCGTGCTGTAAAGATGGCTGCCGAGGCAGATGAGCTTAGTGCGCAAGTGCAAAATGGCTTCCAAGCGGAAGAAAGCTGCAGAAACATATCACGTGATTGCAAGTAGAGCCCAGAATTAAAAGAGTCAAGGACAGCGTGACCTGTCACCAAATGAGTGCCAAGAAGGACTCAGCGAGAATGTATGAGAACCGAAGATGCAGCTGTGAATTAACAATGAACTGTTTAAAATAAAGTTACAAAAGAAGATACATGTGAGGAACTGTCAATCGGATTGGTAATGTCCTAAAGCCGTGAGAAAGGACAAAGTTATAAACATTTTTGGAACCGGTTTAAGCAAGGAGGGCAATGAGGAGATGCTTGCCACCCCTCCAATGGACCAATTAGCGTGAATCTCGACCCCAAAGATTGAAACTTTTCTGTTTAGTAAGCTAGTAGTAGGGTATAAGAGGACCTACTCTTAAGTAGGAGGAGCGCTATTCATACATAATTTTTGAGCACTGGACGTTGACGCTGGAGAGCTGCTGCTATTTTCCATAGGCCATTTCTTTTAATATAATTAATCTTTTTGCTTTAAATCTGACTGGGAAGGAACGAGATCGTTGCGGGAAACCTGTATAGGTGGTCCGTCGAGGAGGTCTGTTTAGCGGGACAGACAGTCAGTTTTTGGGAGTTCTATGCTGTGATCTGCAATTTATCTGCCGTGGCGAACTTTTATTTTTCATCTGAAAAGGGTATGCATAAATTCTTTTAAAGTTTATTTCTTATAAATGATATTAAACGTATTAAACTGATTAATAAAATTGAAACTTATTCATGCATTTAAAGAAAGTAGATAAACTTCATTACAATTAAAACTACGAGTCTGTGGTTCTTTAGCTCAATAATAAGTGTAATGTTTTAATGAGTTTAAATGTGATTGAGCTGGTCTTAATCACCATCAACTTATTCCTACTAGTTGGTCCACCGACCAAAGAGCGGCATACCTTGATGTCTTAGAAACCGACAGGATTAAAACTAATTATGTATGATGTTTGAGAAACTATCTTGTCGACTTTAAAAGGTATCCCGTTTTTCTCCAGCAGTCATAACTTTTTCTCCTAGGTGAAAGTGGATGGGATCCAGGGAATATTTGAGTGAGTGATTGTTTATGCGGTGTTATGGGCCCCACCGTCATATTGGTATAGTTGTTAAAAGAATGTTTTCAACCTGGATGTCATGTCCAAAGGAGAAGAAATTATATTAGTCGCGCTGGATCAGATTTCTTGGTAGCAGAGTTATGGTTACTATAGATTAGTTTGGTGATTATTGATTATTGATTATCGATTATTTCATGTCTAACACTTCATGTTGAGTTGTATTATGTTATATGTAAGTCGAAAATTTTGAAGCTTCCGGGAAGTAGGAAGTGGACACGTGTGGCAAGAGAAGTCACATGGAATAGTGCATTGTCTGGTTTTCAATTTGGTGATAACACAGGTTGTGTTATGATAGGGAAATGTTCTGCATAAACGTGTATGAGTGATACGGCAACTGGTTTTCTTGTGAAACTCTGGCCTTAATTCTCAGGAGCAGTGTAGTCTCCACATGTGTTTTATCCCCAGAGAAACGGGTTTACCCCTTGCTTGAAAGAAGGGTAAGGTAGAGGGAAGTGCTACACTTATCGAACGAAACTGTATTCTTGCAAAATAGAGTAAACTATCACTTTTGTTTAGCGAAAACAGACAATGGAAATGTGTTTTTTTATGTTGTAACTAATCAAATATAGTCGAGAACAAACTGCCGATACATTTTGTAAAGGAGGGGTCAGGAGTAGAACTGACGTTGACAAAAGACCGCGCCGGGATTGGCCAGTGCAATAGAAACACGGAAAACGCCCTGATTGGTGCGTTAGTGTGAGACTGACTGACTGACTGACATATTTGTAGAGCGCACTAATGCCGAGGCGTCTTGGCGCTAAGTGGTGTGCAGGGACAGCAACCAACAGGGATCATGGATAGGTGAAAAACCAGGTTTTTAGTTCCTTCCTAAATGCCAGCCTGCTGGGCTGAAGTCTAAGATGTGGCGGAAGGGAGTTCCACAGTTTAGCCGCTAAGAAAGAGAAACGTTTACCTCCACACCTTACTTTTTTAATCTTTGGAAGGACTACCAATCCAGAAGAAGAAGATCTTAAAAGACGCGACGGTACATATCGACCAAACAAAGATTGCACATCCTTAGCCCCTCCTCCAAACAAGGCTTTGTGTACTAGGCAGAGTGCCTTAAAATCAATCCTTCATTTCACTGGGAGCCAATGAAGTTGCTTTATGCTAGTGGATGTAGGATGATGTTTAGGAAGTTTAAGCAATACTCGCGCTGCCGCGTTTTGAATTGATTGGAGTTTAGAAAGTTGGGCAGCACCTGCTCCCAAGTAAAGAGCATTGCAATAATCTAGTCTCGATAAAACCATGGCTCCTACCACAGTTTTCCTCAAGGAGAAAGGGATGAACGGGAGTATCTTCCTTAAACATTTTAAAGTAAAAAAGCAGGCTGGGACGCGCTGGGATAGGTCCGAATAGCACATAGAGATCAGAGCAGAGTTACGAGCTTGCAGAAGGGAAAGAAAATCGTGAAATATGGCTTATTATGAATATGGTAGTGAGAAACCGTCATGGATAGCGAAAATTAAGAACTTATTTAAGAAAGACAAAAAGGTAGTGACTAGAGAGGGACAGGTAATTCCTCCGCCGAAAACACCAGCTTCGCATATGATGTTGAAATACGGTTATCATACTTGCATTTGGTTAGAAAATTGGACAAAATATACTCAAAATGATGGAGTACTGGCTTTTCCAGAGAATGGTTCATTTAGCATAGCGGTACTTCGAAATTTGAGAGAGAAAATGACGAAGCTTGAGCCAAGACCTAGACCAACACAGTTTGAAGCGTTAGGTGAATG
The DNA here is from genome assembly GCA_963921515.1 of Calotriton arnoldi. Taxonomy (NCBI): domain Eukaryota; kingdom Metazoa; phylum Chordata; class Amphibia; order Caudata; family Salamandridae; genus Calotriton; species Calotriton arnoldi. The sequence continues at coordinate 346,281 of CAWUFW010011651.1, read as the reverse complement.
GGAAGACGAGATGTATGAACGAGAAAGATACAGAGGTGCAAAGAATCATAGTTTAGTTCCTGGAAGGTTGTGGGGAGTGAATCATGAGGACAGGATAAAGCGTTGGAGATATGCTAATATGACAGAAGGTTTGTTTCCAGCTTTTACAGTTGAAGAGGGTACCGGAAAGAAGTGTACAGAGAAAAAGAAACACAGTTACAGAAAGGTATGGGTATGGAGGTAGCGAGACAGAGGATGAGTTGCTGGAAGATATTTTAAACAGAAACCCACCTCCATATCAACAGAATTCTGCGGTGGTGACACCCAATGCACCGCCAATGGAAACTGGGAGGAATAAAAGTCCAGAACGAAGATACGAGATAAATAGGTCAAATGAACAGCTAAAAACCCCACAAAGTGAAAAATTTGACAGTGACAATGCAGCCGAGTTAGCAAAAACTACAAAAGAATTGACTGAGAAAATAAGAGAGTTAACAATGAACATGGAAGCTGTGACTGTGCCAGTGACAATAGGACCAGTAATACCAGTTTTTGAGAACCAGAAAATAGATGAGCATTCCCTAGTCATCCCCATGAACTCAAATTTGCAAAGAATGAGAGAAGGGATGGAACTAGAAACTGAAGGGGCAAGAAATGTGGTCAGTCATATAGACCGAGCCCACCTACTAACCTGACAGTAAATGAGAGTGAGATAAGGAGGATTCCTATGGGAACCGAGTCTGCATCAGAAACACCAGAGAGGAGTAGAAATTGGATAGAAATAAATAGTACACCTGTAGGTCCAACTCCAGACGAATTAAGTGAATGGATGAGAAACTTGCAAAAGAAAGAGACAGAACCGAAACCATTAGATGTAATTAGGCTAAAGATAGATATGGAAGAGTTAATTTTAGGGACTATTGGTACAGAAAAATTGAAAACATACCAGGACGACGAGATAATGTTCTTATGTAAGAGCATTACTTGGAGAGCTAGAAATTTACATGACAAATTGGAAGAGACAGCGAATGAATTAGGAGTGGAATTTGTAAAAGTCAGGAGTTTGCAGAAACCGTATAGGGTAGATTTCTGTGAGAAAGACATAGAAAATCTGAACACATCAGGATGGTTAACCCAGATAAAAGAACTGATTGTTTTGTTGAGAAAATGGGGTGATGTGGACAGATGGAAAAGCAGGTGGACTAAAAGGAATGAGAGAACAACCGACAAAGCGTCTTTGGCTTTTGCGGTGACAGACAAGGAATCGGTTGTAAGGGAGTATCCGATGAGAGAAACCCCAGGAGGTAGTTATGTACATGTCCCCTGGTCCAGACAAGATATACTGTCATTTACAAATGACTTTCCAAAATTGAGAGAAAACCCCGTAGAATGTTACAGACAAGTAGAAAGTTTGTCAAAGTTTCGAAGGTGTTGTGGGTAGATTTGGATGGATTATTTGACATTGTAGTGCCAGCCGATTTATGGACAGAATGTAAAATTACCATTGATTGGCCAACTGTAGAATACCCAAGAGACGCAAAAACAGGAGCGCCAGGACCAGAAGTGATGAGGAAATATGATCAAGTTATTACCTTTTTGAGAAAACAAAATTCCACCCAAAGAAACTGATTGGGTAAAAATTGACAGAACTATGCAGGAGAGTAAGGAGTCTGTACATGCCTACTATGAGAGGCTACTTTTGGTTTTCAAACAGTATAGCGGTTATGAGACTCTGAATGAGAAGGTCATGAGTCATTTTGTATATAGATTTGTTTATGGGTTGAAACCAGAAATAAGCGAAATGATTAAACAGCATATGATATGCTGGCAGAACAGTACAGTGGACGAAGTGTTGAGGTATGCCAAGTATTGTAGTGATGACATTGAATGTAGACAGCGTAAATTAAAGGAGAAAGCAATGTGGGCACAAGTGAAAGTTGCAGAAAAACAAGAAGCTCAACTGAATAATCAGGTTAATGAGACAGGACAAACTAAATCCAAACCGAATATAGGTAAAGGCAAAGGCCAAATGAGTATAGAAGAAGTGGCCATGCCACAACTGCGGAAAGTTAGGGCATTGGAGAAACAAGTGTAAATTTCCTCCAAAAGCTAATACGGAAAATCAATCATTAAATCCACAGGTGCAGAGTGAGGTGAGTTACCAACAGCTGCAGCAACCGCAGGTAGTTACTCAGCAGAGTCAGGTGCCACAACCACCACTTCCCAAGAGTGTAAATCCACAGAGATACAGTGCAGAGACAGGATTCTATGGAGGAGAGCAGGTAACACAATTGCCGCGCGCAGCTGCGATAACGCAGTATTGGTTATGACAGGATGGGAATGAATCGGATGAAAGTTTATGACGGTGCCTAGGAGAGGAGGAAGAGTGCGTACTTGGCGCAACTCTAGAGGTAGATCAGGCTGGTCCATTTGTGGATGGAGAAGTGAATGGTCCAAATGTAACATTCCTTGTGGACACTGGAGCTACCCGTTCTACTGTTAGATCAGTGGAAATTCCAAACCTTCCTCTCTCAGGTGAATTTATCCAAGTCGTTGGTGTCTCAAATCAGCAAATTAAGGCGCCACTTACCAAACTAGTAGAAGTAAAAGTTGGACCATTCAGAGAAATGCACCGATTTGTGGTGTGTGATTGCAGTCCTGTAAATTTACTTGGACGCGATCTACTTTGCAAAATGAATTGCACCATCTAATGTACTCCGGATGGGATTGCATTTCAGACCCCAGATGAAGATGTACTATATAAAATGACAATGGCAGAATTAGAGCCAGGAGTGAATGACATGTTTCCTGTGTTCGATGTAGAGAAAATCCCAATTGAGTTAAAAGAAACCGTCAAACAGGAGGTATGGGATTTTACAGGCGAAGACATTGGGTTAATGAGAGGAGTAGACCCTGTTAAAATTTCTGTTAGAGAAGGAACAAATTACCCAAATACTCCACAATATAAATTGACGCCAGAAATCATTGAAGGAATAACACCTGTAATAAATAAAATGATTGAACAAGGAATTTTGAAAGAAATAATGAGCAGTCCATGTAATTCACCTATAATGGGACTGAAAAAACCGAATGGAACTTATAGGATAGTGCAAGATTTACGAAAGGTTAATAAAATCGTTGTTCCTTGCTGTCCAATTGTACCAAACCCTGCTGTAATACTGTATCATATTCCACATGAGGCAGAATGGTACACCGTCATTGATTTGTGCCATGCATTTTTCTCTATCCCGTTACACCCAGATAGCCAACCATTATTTGCGTTCCGGTTCGGAGAGCGTATTTTGACATGGTGCCGAATTCCTCAGGGGTATACAGAAAGTCCCTCGATCTTTAATCAGATTCTAAAGAAATCGTTGGAAGATTTAAAAATGCCTGAAAAATCTGTGATGGTTCAGTATATTGATGACCTGTTAGTGGCATCAAAAACCAGAGAAGCATGTGTTACTGACACAATTGCTTTAATGAACCATTTAGCAGGAGGAGGACATAAGGTGTCCCCATCAAAATTACAGTTTTCTCAACAGGAGGTTCAATACCTAGGTCATAAAATTGAAAAAGGAGTGCGAAAGGTAACGACTGAGAGAATAAAAATTATCCGAGGAATGAGAGCTCCAATGATACAAAGAGAGGTGAGAATGTTCCTGGGAATGGTTGGATATTGTAGACAGTGGATAAGTGGATTTTCACTAATTGCGAAACCATTACAGCGATTGACAAAAAAGGATGTTAAAGATCCGTTTGAATTGAATGAAGAAGAAATGAAAGCATTCAGAGAACTAAAAGAGAGACTGTGTGAAGCACCGGCACTGGGAATGCCTGACTATGAAAAAGATTTTGAGCTGTACTGTAGTGAGAGAGATGGGTGTGCACTTTCAGTTTTAGTGCAAAGACATGGAAATATGAAAAGACCTATTGCATATTTTTCAGCTGTTTTAGACCCGGTAGCAAAAGCATTGCCTGGATGTCTGAAAGTAGTAGCTGCTACTTGTGTGAGTCTGGAACAAAGTGAAGGCATTGTGATGGGATACCCACTGAGAGTATATGTTCCACATTCAGTCGAAATTCTCTTGACAAGAATCAAAACTCAATACATGACACATAGTCGGCTGACTAGGTATCAAAAAGTGATTTTAAGTGCAGAAAATGTAACCATTGACAGATGCACAAGAGTGAATCCTTCGACATCATTGCCGGATGAAGAGAGTGTGACAGACAAAGATGAAGTTGACCATGATTGCTTGAACGTACTTGAATACTGTACAAAACCAAGGCCAGACATCAGAGATGAGCCTTTAAAAGAATCAGGTTATGTGATGTTTGTGGATGGCTCATGCTTGAGGACAAGTGAAGGAGTTTTGAGTGCGGCGTATGCTGTATGTACAGTAGCTGCAATAATGGAAGCATCTTGTGTGAGAGGGATACGTTCCGCCCAAGTGGCTGAACTGATTGCTCTAATTCAGGCATGCAAACTGGGAAAGAATGTTCGAATCACAGTGATCACGGATAGCCAGTATGGCTTCGGAGTGGTCCATGATTTTGGGCAGATCTGGTCCCAAAGAGGTTTCTTGACGTCTGCAGGAACTCCAATCAGAAATGGTGAGTTTGTGAAGAAATTACTTGAGGCGATACAGCTGCCTAAACAGATTGCAGTGGTAAAGTGTACTGCGCACAAAAATGGGGAGGACTACATAACCGTGGGCAACAAGTATGCTGACGAGATAGCTCAGTATTGTGCTAAAAATATAGTCTCGTTGAATAGAAGAAGAGAAAGAGAGCATGTTTCATGTCCTTTGCTGTTTACTAACATTGTCGAAACATGGGCTGAGGTGAGACAATTACAGGAAGCCGCAAATGATGAGGAAAAAAAGATGGCTGGATAAAAGCAGGATGCAGGAAAAGGGAGGAAGATGATAATTGGGTTTATAGAGATGAAAGACCAGTTATGCCTGATAGCATGATTTCTAACATGGCACGGATGTACCATGGACAAGCTCATATTGGAAGGGTTGCCATGATCCGACTTTTTAGACAAACCTGGTATAACCCAAAATTCAGAGCTATAGCTGAAAGTCTTTGTCAAAGATGTCTTATCTGCCAACAGATAAATCCAGGAAGGAAAACAGTAGTGAGTTTAGGAACAATAGGACGAGAGGGAGGTCCTTTCACGAGAATGCAACTGGATTTTATAGAAATGCCCCCAAGCAATAGACTGAGGTATGTTCTTGTGGTCGTTTGTTTGTTTTCTCGTTGGGTGGAAGCCTATCCGACTAGAAGGAATGATGGGATTACAGTAGCAAAGCTCTTGCTGAGAGAATTCATTCCAAGGTACGGTTTTCCAGTAACGATTGAAACAGATAGAGGAACACATTTTCAAAACGAACTAATTCAACTGATATGTGAAGCTCTTGGTATTCAACAGAAATTGCACTGTGCATACAGACCAGAGGCTTCTGGAGTGGTAGAACAAGTGAATGGAACAATAAAGAATAGGTTAGGGAAAATGTGTCAAGCCACAGGACTCAAATGGCCAGATGCCCTTCCACTGGTACTAATGACTATCAGAAGCTTACCTGATAGAAAACCAGGTCTGAGTCCCCACGAAATAATCATGGGACGAGCAATGAGACAAGCACATGTACCTGTCAACAAACTGTTGACTATAACTGATGATCTCGTGTTGGATTATTGCAAAGGATTTGCTGATGTGGTACATTCTGTGTTTCATCAGGTTGGACCGGATGCGACCACTCTTGAAAGAAAACCAGCTCATGATTTGAATCCAGGAGACTGGGTCCGCATAAAAGTACACAGAAGAAGAAATTGTTTGGTTCCTCGCTGGGACCAACCACGACAAGTGATCCTGGTGACAACAACTGCCGTCAAGTATGCAGGAGTGAAAAACTGGGTACATGCCAGCCACACTATCAGAGTTCCAGATCCTGAAGCTCGACCTGTAAGTCGACATCTGGAGATATCTGATACCAGTTCAGCATCCGATGCAGAAGAAGAAACAAACCGGGTTCCAGAACTTGAAGATCGACCTGTAAGTCGACATCTGGAAGACCCAGGTACAAGTTTAACAACAGGAGAAGAATTTGAAATAGCAAAGGTTCCAGAACTTGAAGATCGACCTGTAAGTCGACATCTGGAATATCAGACACCAGTTCAGCATCTGATACAGACCAATCAGATGTGATGAAAAGCTAAAGAAGGAATGGAAAATTGACATTATAAACGAAGAAACTGAACCAAGAGACAGTGACGGTGATCAGCCAAGCACAAGTTATGGTAAAAATCCTTCAAAAATTGTCAAATTAGACAAGGGAGGGATAGATTCAAATAGAGAGATAGAAGAAGCGGAAGAACCCCGAGGAGCAATAGGGACAGACCAACAAACAAAAGAACAGGGAAATATAGAAACAGACAGAGAGATCAACGAGAATTCGGAAGAACCTCGAGGAGGGATAGAAACAAGTGATCGAACAGAAAAGACACAGGAAGAAGCTGAGCTAGACAAAGAAGGTGAAATCATAAAGTTCAAAATAAGAGGAAATTAAGTAAGGTCTGAAACAGAATCAGAAGAAAGTGAAGAAGAGAGAAAACAGAGACTAGGACCAAGAAAAAGAACTTGGAGAGCTGAACGAGAGGAAAAAGAAAGTGAACCGAAAAGGCCGAGAAAAGGAGATAATTGGCCCCACGAAGTCAAAAGATTGAGATACAAAATCATAAACATAAACAGAGATAATGCAGAGCAAGCAAATGAGATAACAAGTCAAAAGGAACAAGGAAAACAAAGTGGAAAACAATTGCAGAAAACGAAAAGAGTGAAGAAAGCAAATTTGAAATATAAGTCACCTGAATGGCTATACATCGCATTGACTGATATCAAAGAAGAAGAAATCACTCACGAGAACCCAGAAGAAAGCTGCAAACCAATGGGTGAAAGTGAAGTGCAACAAGTTTGAAGAGATTAAAAAGAAAAAGCCGGACTGGACACTAAAAACCTGAATAAGACAAGAAAGAGTTCTGAGAAGAACTAAAGAGAGTACCAAACGAGACAAAGTGAGAAAGTAGAGTGGCTGAAACGTCATTCTGAGGTGTGGTGACACATTTTCTGTACAAATATATATATTTAGGTAATAGAATAAGATGGTAGACACAGAGAATAGATGTGAATTTGTACGTAGATGGTGTAGAATGTGTTTCTTTTGTACAGGTTTATTAATGTTTGTATGGCTTATCTTAGCAATCACCATTCCAAATAGATTAGCTGTAGAAGAAACGTCCATATTAGAGAACAACACAAAGAAGGATAAGGAAGTTAACATACAGAACACAGCAACATTAATAGATAGTGCAGAGTTACATAAGGATAGATCCATAACTGATTTTTCAAAGAATGTTTTCACAAAATTATTATATGAATATGTATAAACAATGGATGTGAGAGATTGTTATGTTTGTATGCAATTACCTGCGTCTGTTTCAGAAGGTGTGACCTATCATCACCTTCCTTTGACGTATGGAATAACATGTAGTGTTTTAGCTAGTTTGTTTTATAGAACAGGTAGATTAGAATATTATTATACTGACATAAATAAGATTTTTGCAAAAATTCCTATAATTCCTGAATTGAACAAGGTGAAAGAAGCAAGGATGTTTGGTGAATTTTTCTTAGAAAATAAAGATTTGACATTAGATGATATAGTTAAACACAACCTTACCTGTGAGTTAAAGAAAGAAGAAAAGGTATTTTTAGAGATGGTAGAAAGCAGAAGAGTCAAATTTCAAAGAAAGGTAATAGAGGAAGAGACAAAAACACCCCTTTGGGCATTTGAAGGAGAAAGTAATGATAAGAAAAAGACAAACGCAGCTATCGCTTTAGATTGGCCCCAACAGGGAAAGTTGTGCATTAGTAGAAATAGAACTAGGTATGATAACTATTTCGTTGGTTCCAGTGACTGCCGAGACAAATATAAAATTCTAAGAGGATGGGGATTCAAAGGAGGAAAAGATCCAATATTTCCAGGGATCTATTATATTTGTGGAAACAGAGCTTATTACAGGTTGCCGGACCATTGGTAAGGGTCGTGCTACTTAGGCCTGGTCTTTCCAAAGATCTTTCATGTAGATAGAGAAGAAAAAGGAACACACGAAATGGGTGAAACATTCACACGTAGAAAAAGGTAAAGTTTTTCAGAAATAGTGGGTGACATTTTTGGAGCAATGATACCAGCAGTGGGAATATCTTTGAATGCATTTAAGATTAGGAAATTGTCCACAGTAGTAGATCGTTTATCAACGAATACAGCTGGAGGGTTCTTGATGGTAAATACCGAGATGGTTGCCATGAGAGCTATGGTGATGCAAAATCGACTTGCCCTTGACATTCTTTTGGCAAAAGAGGGAGGAGTCTGTGGAATGCTGAAAGTCCAACATTGTTGCACTTACATTCCAGATAAAAGTGAGAATATACAAAAGTATATAAAGAATATTACTAATTTGCACAAAGAACTTGTTCCACTGGAGGTTGAAAATGCCTGGGAGAAACTTAGTAAGAGTTTTTCCTCAATACCAAAATGGTTCACTGAAATAGGTAGTTCTATTGTAGGGAAAGTTTTGATATCAGCAACAGTAATAATATTAGTGGTGTTATTTGCGAAATGTGTTATTATATGTATTAAAAGGAGAAAAAGACAAAACAAAATAAAAAGAGAAAATAAGATAAATAAAGAAAGAGAATGAGAATTAGGTGAAATAGAACTTGAAGAACTAAAAGAAAGCATGTATGAGAGAACAAAAAGACAAGATGAAAGGGATACTGATGTGTAAAACTAACAAGAAGCAAATGGACAAGAAACATACTATCTGAAAAATTGTGTAACATGGGTTTTTGTGGTGATATTAAAAATCACCAAAGGGGGGAGTTAATGGAGCAAGGTAAATAAGAAATTTTTTGAACCCCCTAATATTAATGCTAATAATTAACGTTATTAATTGTTTTGACGACTAAGCAACATTTTGCGTCTTTTATATCTTTGGTAACTGGCAATTTATGTGCAAAACTAACTTACTTACAATTGTAAAGGTGGAATAATATTAACATAATGGTTTGCGTACTAATTAGAGGGATATTGCATGATTTGAGCTATGTAGTAAATTGTATTGTGGCAAAAGAATGCGGATGGTAAGTAAACATAGCTTTAAATGTCGCTTTTGCTAGGTAACACCTAAATGGTGTACGTAGAATGACGGGTGGGAAACGAAAAGGCTTATTTTCTTTATTTTAATTATGATTGTGTTTGTTTTCATGATAGTTCGTTCGGGCCTGATAGGCCGTGCTGTAAAGATGGCTGCCGAGGCAGATGAGCTTAGTGCGCAAGTGCAAAATGGCTTCCAAGCGGAAGAAAGCTGCAGAAACATATCACGTGATTGCAAGTAGAGCCCAGAATGAAAAGAGTCAAGGACAGCGTGACCTGTCACCAAATGAGTGCCAAGAAGGACTCAGCGAGAATGTATGAGAACCGAAGATGCAGCTGTGAATTAACAATGAACTGTTTAAAATAAAGTTACAAAAGAAGATACATGTGAGGAACTGTCAATCGGATTGGTAATGTCCTAAAGCCGTGAGAAAGGACAAAGTTATAAACATTTTCGGAACCGGTATAAGCAAGGAGGGCAATGAGGAGATGCTTGCCACCCCTCCAATGGACCAATTAGCGTGAATCTCGCCCCCAAAGATTGAAACTTTTCTGTTTAGTAAGCTAGTAATAGGGTATAAGAGGACCTACTCTTAAGTAGGAGGAGCGCTATTCATACATAATTTTTGAGCACTGGACGTTGACGCTGGAGAGCTGCTGCTATTTTCCATAGGCCATTTCTTTTAATATAATTAATCTTTTTGCTTTAAATCTGACTGGGAAGGAACGAGATCGTTGCGGGAAACCTGTATAGGTGGTCCGTCGAGGAGGTCTGTTTAGCGGGACAGACAGTCAGTTTTTGGGAGTTCTATGCTGTGATCTGCAATTTATCTGCCGTGGCGAACTTTTATTTTTCATCTAAAAAGGGTATGCATAAATTCTTTTAAAGTTTATTTCTTATAAATGATATTAAACTGATTAATAGAATTGAAACTTATTCATGCATTTAAAGAAAGTAGATAAACTTTATTACAGTTAAAACTACGAGTCTGTGGTTCTTTAGCTCAATAATAAGTGTAATGTTTTAATGAGTTTAAATGTGATTGAGCTGGTCTTAATCGCCATCAACTTATTCCTACTAGTTGGTCCATCAACCAAAGAGCGGAATACCTTGATGTCTTAGAAACCGACAGGATTAAAACTATTTATGTATGATGTTTGAGAAACTATCTTGTCGACTTTAAAAGGTATCCCGTTTTCCTCCAGCAGTCAAAACTTTTTCTCCTAGGTGAAAGTGGATGGGATCCAGGGAATATTTGAATGAGTGAATGTTTATGCGGTGTTATGGGCCCCACCGTCATATTGGTATAATTGTTAAAAGAATGTTTTCAACCTGGATGTCATGTCCAAAGGAGAAGAAATTATATTAGTCGCGCTGGATCACATCCACTCCAGGGTTCAACCCTGTTGGAGCAGGCTGTCCAACCAGGCTGGAGCAGGTGGGGGCGAGCAGGCAGAGCATTGGAGAGTGCGACCAGTGGTAAGTGCTTGCCTCAGATTTATGGCTCGAGTCTGGCCTCAATTTCATACTTTACCACACTTTACCAATTATGCCCCGCTTATTTTCTCCCACGGGTCCGGCCAGGGGGTGGGGGTCGGTTTCATGCCTTCTCTCATCCATGGCCTGATTCCCGTTCTAGTTTCTTTGCTCCCAGCTCAAATCTGCTCAGCTCAGCTCCCGCTTGGCTAGTTACAACTCTTCTTAGACTTTCCAGGGGGCTGAAGATCCACCCCTTTGAAGAACACTGCATCACAATGCAATAACAATACATTTCTGATCCCAGAAGCCAGCTACCTCGTCTGTCACTCGTTGACTGTATGCTTTCATTTGACAATGTACTGCACTCTGCTGCCCTTCAGCTGTGTTTTCCCTATATAACCATGCACACACATTGGACTTCTTCGTCTACCTAGCCACTCTACGTGTATGATCAAGGCGTGCGGGAACTGCATTTGGTTCGATTCTGATCGAATAGAGGATTCTTCAGACATACTCTTGGATCAGTTGTCACTTGGGAGTTCTCCAATGCGTATGTTGTTGCTTCTTGACTGGTTTTACAAGAAATTTGTTTAGCTAGGACCACCTTTGTCATTTCTTCCAGTGGGGAATTTCTAGTCTCAATTTGACTTTGCTTTGCTGAGCATTCATCTACAGATTTTTGAGATCATTAATCCTGCTTCCTATTGAGATCATTAATCCTGCTTACTATTTAAGTAAAATCTTTTTGGAATTCCCAAATGCACATTTTCAAATTAGATTTAGTGGAGCATAGTTCTGAAAGCATGTCTTCCATTACTGATCTAAGAAGTTCCTGCATGATTGTTGGAAGAGTGGGCACATACGCCTCTCACTGTGGGGGCTGGGGAGTCAAGACCAGTTGTCTTTTAGTTTCATCCTGTCTGGACCCTTTTGCCATCAATATTTCCTTTACACTGGCCTCATATTTCCCTCTTGTGAAAGCCATTTGAGTCAGTGCAGGCAGGAGCCAGAATATTGCAGCAGGAAATATTGCCTCTATCATGAATCAGTTGATACCTTTTTTTTTTTTTTAAATATATTTTTTATTGATGATTTCATTGCAATAATTCATGTTACAAATGACGATCAAGAAAGGAAAAAAAAGAAAATCATAATTTTACACCCCAGTTTCCCCCTCCCCCACCCACCACCCCCCAATGCTACAATATTACACCTAGTCATATCAAATCAATGGTACAGATCATCTTAAGGATTTGGTAACAGTCTAAGCAAAAGTGGGACGTCGGAGAAAAATAGAAAACCTTGTATGTGTTATCCTCTCCATATCATTCCAATTACTGGGAGGGTAGTGTTTGTCTCGCCACACTTTCACAGTGTGTCTCAGTCATCTAAAAAATTCAACACAGCAATTCGGTGATGTCTGACACTGGCTCTTTAAGGAAATCAGGGCCCCAACACTCTATTCCAATGATGCAGTTCTTTAATAAGTTATTCAGAAGCCTTGATCATTAAGCTGGGCTTCTCATATCTATAAGTCTCTTTTTTCATAGAACTCCCTTATCCTAACTCATGAATGTCCTGTGAGAAGAGTGCCTCCATCAGCAAAGATCGCAACTCCATTAATCATAAGCTTGAGCGCAGTGTAACTTCCAGGTCTATTTACCTGGATGCCAGTACAGCAGATGATTCCAGTTCTGTTTGCCTACCAGAACAGAGGCCCTATACTAATACCTCCACTCACCATTAAGTGGTCTTTGAGGGTGTATCCCTTCCTTGTTGTCCTGAGGAAGACTTGTTTCCAAAGCATACATGGGTCGAAAAGTTAACAAGGAATTAAGTTGGTTTTAGCCCCAGATACATCAGGTGGGTCAAACTATTATATGATTGACCTAAGGCCAGAGTGCAGATTAATGTTTACACCTCATTGGAATTTATAGTGTGAAGGTTTACGTGTCAAGGGTGCCCACTTTCGCTGATGTTGTTCTCCCTGGCTATAGAAGTCTTTGTGGAATGGGTGTGAGTGGATGCGCAGGTATGGGACTGGCCAGGAGACGGCAGTGGCGATGAATGCATTTCGCTCTATGCTGATGATATCTTATTATATCTGACGAATGTGGCCCCAACACTGGACAGGTTGCTGGATATTTTCTGTTTATTTGGGCAACACTCGGGGTTTCCCATAAACTGGGACAAATTTTTGTTGTTCCTGGATGGGAGAATGGACACAGAGGGCGACACTCGCCCTGTCGCTATGGATAGAAACTGCAAATTTTAAATATTAGGGGATCTGGATAAAAAAAATTCCAGACTTGTACTATGAGGCAAACCTGGGTCATTTGCTCAAATGACTGAAGCAAGATGGGAAACATTGGCAGTCACTGCAGCTTTCGTTACTAGGGAAGGTGAATATATTTAGAATGGTGACACTCCCTAGGTTCTTGTATGTACTCCAGAACAGCCCTTATTAGGTTCCAGACTTATTTTTTACTAAGGTGGACGCACTTGTGCGAACACTACTCTGGACGACGGGAGGACAGCCTCATATAGCTGGGAGAGTTCTTCAGAGGTCAAAATATGAAGGGGTATCACCTTACCAAATGTGCGGAAATATTTTGAATCTGCACAAGTTAGAGTAGTAAATGATTGGATTTATGCCGATTGTGCTGGCCTTGCATTTCAGCAAGATAGGATAGGACTTGAGGATAACAGTTACCTACATGCGCTATACGGACGCATGCTGTTGCCTAAAGCGAGCCCGGCGACGGGGAAAGTGGTGGATAGCTGGAGGAAACTGTCCAAAGAAACAGGAAGAAGCCATAGGCTGACCGCGGGGACATCACTGTGGGAGGGATCGACATTGCTACCTGTCGTGGCATTGCAAGGGTTTCAGGGCTGAGACAATATTGGCCTCTCCACGTTGGTGGATCTGTGAGATGCAAATGGGGTGGTTCCCTTTGCCTTCCTGCAAAAGGAGTATCGGATGTCAGAGATGCAATGGCTGTGCTATGGCCAATTGAGACACGACTTCAGGGAATGAGTGCCCCTAGACAAAGAGACACAAGGTGACTCCCAGCTAGAAGGAAGACTCCTAGATGGGCAGGTTGAAAGGAAATTGATCTCATTGACATATGGTTTGGTGAAGAAAAACATACAGCCCCATCTGTTGAAACTACAGGACACATGGGAGCAGGACCTGAGAGAGCTGGATGAGGATGACTGGTGGGAGGCACTGGCGTTCCCTGCAATGGTGGCAATAAAAGTGAGTTTTCGACTGATCCAGCTCAAGATCCTGCGTCGGGCATATTGCACACACACCTTACTACGAAGGATTGGCAGAGGAGCAGAAGATGAGGACTGCCTTCGGGGTTGTGGGCTAAAGGTACTTTTCTACACACACTCTGCAAGTGCCCTCACATATGAGCCTTCTGGGAAGCAGTTGGGAGTTCCTTGGGGGAGGCAACGGGGCTACCCCTGGATCTACAGCCAATACGGTCTGTGGCCTGTTAGATCACTCCTGTCATCAGAAAGAATTAGTGAATTTGGGTTGTATGGTGCCCAAATGGGACATTGCTCAGAAATGGTGTTCTGGAACCTCCCACCAGACACGGAGACTGGGAGCTAGGTATGGAATATTGTAGAATGATGGAGAAAGAAATCTATAAGGGGAGAGGGTGCATGAGAAAATTCGATAAAAGATGGGGAGGATGGGACGCGAATATGGGTTGAGAGAGGGGCGACAGAGGATACACAAGTTCGACATGGATAGAGAGGATGAACAAGAGTTGTTTCAGTGGTTCCTACCAGGGCCGGACTGCCCATAGCGGGCACTGGGCGTTTCCCCGGTAGGCCGCTAGGGTGGGGGCTGGTTTTGGGCCCCTGGGGGGCTGTTTTTGTTACCGGGGGTCGGCAATATCGGCCCCCTGTAACAAAATCGGCCAAAACCGGCCCTCACAAACTGCTCGGCTGCACTCCCCCTCACCCCAGGGGGTGCCGGCTGAGCAATTTGCCAGGGCCGGTTTCTGTTCCCAGTCGGACCCTGGTTCCTACACATAAAGCCTCAGGACAATGGGAAGGCCAATGTGATGGAGTAGACAAAGATGCTGATATGTACTCTGCCTCCGTGGGTTTGAAGTGACTGGACTGTGGATACGAGTGGGGTGGTGGGTGAATGTCGTGATTTCAATGTTAATGTACTTGGTGAAATGCACAAAATAATACAAATATATTAAAAAAAACTATTACTTAAGTTATAAGCTTGATGTAGATTGATTGTTATGGGGCTAATCGGGGAGTTGACAACTTGCCCCATTTGTCATACTTTGTAAATAACTGTTCATAGGCTCTTATTGATGTAATATATGTTGTACATTTGTCTTTTGTTGTGACCTTACTTTAACAAGGCTCACGCCGATCTCTTCTTGTGGAACACCCTTCTATATAAAGATTTTGTTTTCTTAGAATTCTTAAATATAGTGTTGTTTCTGGCTAAGTGGAGTGTTGTTGTAAGTGACAACATAACTTGCCTAAGGGAGATTCTTTAACCCCTAATTTAAAAAGTTGTTTTTTAAAAATCTCTTTTTGGTGTTAATACATCTTCCTGACAGAATCATTCTGGAATTTTATATGTAATATACCCAGATTCTGAGGGTTACCGGGCCCACTCTGTGTATATTTTGCACCATGCCTACCTGCAGCACATCAGATTTTCCGTGTCTGTCCTGGCACACGGGCTGTAACCCTGAGGGCAGGGTTATTTCTTTAGATTTTTAAGCCAAGTGTGGGGCACTACCTGCAGCATTCTTGTTTTTGTTTTTAATCCCTCATCTCCTGCGAGGCAAGAGTGTGACGTTGAGGAATCAATGCAGGATTAGAGGAGGGCAGTAACTTTTGCCATAGCCAGTGGGTCATCTTTTCATCATGACACGTTCTGAAGGAAGTTACTGCACCCTGGTTCAGCAGTTCAGGTCATGCTGGCTGCATAAATTACAGTCTGCTCATGCCAGCTGGAAAATGCTTTTGATGTATCCTTTGGTAATTGTGAGGAAAATGTGAAAGCATCTCACACTCACAGCAAGGCACCGTCTTGTCAGTATGTTAAAGATGATGCTTTTTTTCTTATTGGAATATTTATTTGAATATTTTGTCTTATGTTTCTTCTTTATCATTAGTTACAAAAATAGTGGAGATATAAGGATGGGCAGAATGGATAGTTTGTTATCCATAAATCCTTATTGTTTCTTTGATCTCTGTTTCTGATTGGTTTCTTTAGAGCTGGATATTTTAAATTTAAATGTGCTTTTATGTGTTGGCAATTAGTTTTAATTATTTGAAGGAATAGATTAGTAAACCGGAATTATTTGTCTGCAGAAGACTCTTCTGTGAGAAAGGGACAGAGCCAACAGGAGGTCTTATAGGTGCTCATCTTCAGCTGTGAATCCTGATGTAACTGAAGTAATGTCAGCCAATGAGACCCAGACGTTGATCAAGGAGACAGTTCCCAAATCTTAACTGCTGAAAGGGCTAAAAAGAGACAAGTATCAAAGTGCCCATGAGGATCAGGGTTGGAGTGATTATTTTTCCTCTGGGCCAAGCCACGCTGAACCTAGTACCTCTTCTTCAGTGAAGTAAGAGAGATGAAAGGAGGTTGTTCGAAGTTTGATTCACATCCAGGAAATCCTGAGGTTTTCACAGCAGCCATCACATTATGACTTTCAGCATATCTTCCCTCTGTGTGACAAACTGTCCAATTTGGCTTTACCTCTTCATGAAAAAATTAAGGCCTTGAAATAAAGAGAATGGCACGACCTTGAGCATATGAATATTACACATTTTCTGCAGAGGATTTATGGTTTTGAAGCTGCAGATGATGTTTTGTTTGCATCCATTAAGATAGACCCTATACTTGGTCGCACTTTGATGCATCTAGAGGACTGGTTTCCTTCAGCTCCAGTAGATAAGAGGTTTGCGAATGTTCTTAAAATTTCTTATGCAGGGAATCATTTTATTTTGAGAGCTAGAACCTATGTGGTTTTTATTGCACAATCCTTGGCGAAGAATTTTGAGGCATTGGCAAGTGTATACACAGTGCATAATTTGTAAAATAGAAAGTGCCAGGGCTCTAACCGGGAGGCCACTGCAGCTTGCACAACCCATCGCCCTTGTCATCGCTGCCAAAACAACTACTAATCATCTCTCTCGCATGTAAATGCGACAGTTCAGATTATTCCAGGTCCCCAATGCTAAAGGAATGGCTGGGGAGGCAGGTATTTACAATTTTAATGTATATTGTATTCCTAAACAACCGTTGTTCTGCTCATCTCTAAATTACATGAGCAGCGCCACCTTGTGGCAGACTGCCCTAAGTGTGGTTTTGACAATTAGGTGCCGGTGCCGAGCACCGGAAACCAATTAAGTGCCGGTGCTTAGCACCGGAAAGCCCCGGCTCAAATTAAGCACTGTGTATACAGGAAAAAATAGGCTGTTAGGGATATTTGTTTAGCCCTCTTGAAGATTTAATTTGTGGGCAAGAAGTTTTTCAGTGAACAGCTGAATGAGATGATCACTAAAGCATTTATAGTTAGGAAGCATGCTTTACCCTACAAGGGAAAGGTTACTCCTCACCAAGTCGTCACTATTTGAAGTCTGGCAAGAAGAATTATTATTGCTCAATGTCTTATTGTAGAAAACACCTCCAGCCTACAAATTCTAATAAAACACAGAACCAACCATCTAGATGTCCTGATTATTCGACATCAGTGGAGTATGGTGGTCCGATGGGAGGCCATATCCAAGAATTTCAATCAATTTGGGAAGAGGACATTTCAGATCACTGGGTTTGGAATGTTGTTTAACATGTCCATGCAATAGATGTTGTGTCTATTCCTTCAAGTGCAGGTATCAGCCATACTTCTATCCCAAGAAATACCTAAAAGGAAAAAGCTCTATGGAAAATATACTTGCATTGCTAATGGAAAAGGAAATTATACCTGTTCCTATATATGAACAACGACGGTGTATGACATTCTTTTTCTCATAGAGAAGGCTTCAGGCAGATCTTCACCAGTACTATCTTTAAAGAAAGTTAAGCCGTGGAACAAGATGATTAATTTTGAATGGATTGTGTGTAGAAGGCTTCCAAGAGAGCTTGTGGTAACAGTGATCTCCGGGACACCTAGCTAAGCATTCCTATTCTTCAAAAACATCAGAAGTATTGCAGATTTGCTATGGAGAAACAGAATGTTAAACCTGCCATTTGGTCTCAAGTCAGCTCTCAGGGTATTTACCAATGTGATAGCTCCCTTTTGGTGGATTGGATATGCAAAAAGGGAGTAATTGATATCTGAACAACGGTTTAGTCTATTCCCCCTCAAAGGTGCAGACTATTCAGGTCAGAGACATAGTGCTAGAAATGTGGAGTTTATAGGAAACTGTTTTAGCACAGGTTTGTTAAAGGTAAGGCTTTTTAAAAAAAGGACTGAGAAAATCAAAGCACATATCTTTTCCATAATGAAGCAAACATAATTGACAGTGAGATTCAGGCTGCAAATCCAAGAGGACATGGCAGGCAGGGTGATGCCTTGGTCAAGATTTCATATAGAGATTCTGGAGAATATCATATTGTCCAATTAGGTTCTGACTTCCCAAAACTTTCACCAAAACGTTGGATGCAACCATGCATTAAAGAGGGTGTGAACTAATTGCTGGATCCTTCTCACTTAAAGATGGACATTCCCCAGTCCGAATGGACAGTTGTGACCACAGATGCCACCAGTCACATCGAGGAGCATGAATGGAAGGGCAAACTCTTCCGGGCAGACGATCACTTTAGGAGAATAGTCAATCCCATCATGAAATTTGTACTTGTAAAGCGCACTGCTACCCCAGCTGGGGCGTCGTGGTGCTGTACGCATACCGCTGTGGAACGCTTCCTGGCTTTTCCCTGTGAAATGTCCACTCCTGGGCACCCCCAAGGTGAAGCCAGGCATCCCAGCGCTGGTGGGGCCGTTGTGGAGATTAAGCAAGCTATTGCCCAGAGTTGCAGAGTGGGACCCATGATTAGAATAGGCACCGAGGCGAGAATTATCAGGTCCGAGGAAATTGACCCCAAGACCCGCCGAGGCGGGAATTGAACCGTGGTCCCGGGCCAGATCTCTGCATCAGGGTCTGCCGCTCTAACCATTGAGCCACACTTCTCCACATAAAAAGTTGGAGGCCTTTTGCTTGGACTTGATGAGGTTTGCTGATTCGAAATTGGAAAAGCAGTATTTATTGGATAAACAATATAAAAGCCAAGTCCTATATAGACAAGGAGGAACTCAGTCACTATCTCTGAACAACATTGCAACAATTTGTGGGCAGAGCAATTCCTAGTGGCTGTTTCCGAAATTCAAATTCAGGAGTATAAGATGTGTTAGTTGGCAACCTCAATGGGAAGTTCACTTTTTTCAGATGTTCTACCTCAGGCTTCAGATTTTTATGACTCTTTGTCAGAAGTGGGGCATGTCAGTCATGGATCTTTTTTGTAAATCAAGAGAGTTCCTCCCTGCCAATTTTTTGTTCGAGAGTGAGAGAGGAGATAGATGCTTTGTTTTGTCCATGATCTCAAGGTCTTCTTTTTGCTTTTCCCACATTCCCCCCTATCTTGAAGGTTCCACTGAGAATAAAGAGGGATAAAGCTTCAGTGGTTCTGATTGCTTCAGCCTGGCCCACTCTCCTTGGTATCTTCTCCTGATTTAGGTGAGAAAAATGTCCAAATTGGGTGCTTTCAAAGGTTTCGGACAAAATATTGGAGTAGAAATTTCAAGTTGCCGAAATATTGAAGAAAAAATATCATGATATAAAAATATCATGATGCAGAAATATCGTTCAAGAATATCAATTTTTCAGGTAAATAATATTGTTTTCAATAATATTGTTGTAACAAATATCGTTTTTAATTATCTTTGTGTGTTAGTTCATATATTAATATTATGAGATAGTTTTGTTTGTAAAATTATAAATATTTTTAAATATAGTTTGTCATTTTAAGTGATTTATACATTTTTTATTTAATTGCTAACACTAATTTATATTGTTGTATCGGGTTGCTAGGTTTGTAGGGGTGTAGGATGGGAAGTTAATTAGAAGCAATTATTTATTAATTAATAATTTATAATTTATTATTACATTGATTATTAATTATATAAATTGTGTAAATATTGCAGTTTGTCAGGTTATATATTATGTGTGGGCTGCTGGGTTTGTAGGGTTATAGGGTAGGAAATGAATTAACTATTAATTAGCTAGCAAATAATTCATAATGTATTAATTAATTCATTGATTTTTAATTATGTAAATTGTGTAATTGTATTTTTTAAGTTATGTATTAGGGTCAGGCTGCTGTGTTTGTAGGGGTAGAGGGTGGAAAGTTAATTAAGTAATAATTATCTAACAATTAATTAGTAATGTAATATAAATTAATTAATAGTCAGAAAAGCTTTATTTGGCACAATTATGTGAGCGGTAAAAGCATTAAATATTACAATAAATTATTACAGTGTGTTTAAAAACATAAGTCTCGTAAAACAAAATTTCACACGGTGCCAAGACAGTTAAAATAAAGCATAGAAAAGCAGCTCCAACAAGAGCTACAAGAAGGGGAACAACACCTCCTAGAGGCACAGACCCGAGACGCTCCGGACACAGCGGATTGGGCTAGGGAGCGCGGTATTCGGGAGCGCATCCATGACATTTGGGACAGGCTCGACAAATACACCCTCACACACTACAGACAACGCCTCCATAGGGAAGGGGACAAATCGAGCCGTTTGTTGGCCTGGATTCTCCGACGAGAACAAGCCCCTGCCGCAATCGTGGCTCTGCGGGAGCCCACTGGTGGCCTGAGGTGGGGCTACTGCGAGTCCTGAAATCCCACTTGCAGATAGTATATGCCGCGGACCCAGCAGTTGGCGAGACAGCTTAGCTCCCTTACCTTCACGAACTGACCCTACGGTCTATCCCTAAATCGGCACAGAAAGAACTCGAAGAGCCCCTAACACTGGGGGAGGTGCACTCCGCACTGCAGCACTTACCGAGAGCTAAGTCTCCGGGGAGTGACGGGTATCCTCCTGAGTTTATCAGGCATTTGCGGGCACGCTTCCCCGCCTCCTATTACAGGTGTATCTTGAGGCCTTTGACCGAGGCGATCTCCCACCTAGCATGAAGCAGGGGGAGATATGTATGATTCTGAAGCCGGGAGGGGATGTGCATGAGCCCTCGTCGTATCGACCAATTACAATGATTAACACGGATGCTAAAATTCTGTGTAAGCTCTTGGCCTCTAGTTTAGGGCCATACATGCCGCATTTGGTGCACGAGGACCAATGTGGTTTTATACCAGGCCGGAACACGGCTATGAATCTGCGCTGGCTTAATCATGTAATGCATGAAGTACGTGATTGGGAGGAACAGATGGTACTGGTTTCCATCGACCTCGCCAAGGCATTTGATATGGTATATTGGGGATATCTTTTGGAGGTCCTTCGGGCCGTGGGGCTGGGACCCAAATTCTGTCCCTGGATTCGCATACTGTACAAGGAACCTCGTGCGAGTGTTAAGCTCGGGGGCGCGCTCTCAGAAGAATGGCAGCTGGGTAGGGGCACTCGCCAGGGGTGTACCCTTTTGCCCCTACTGTTCGCCCTGGCCATAGAACCATTCGCGGTCCGGGTCAGAGCGGAAATGGATAAGTGGGGAATCAGAGTGGGCAACACGAGCCACGTTGTCTCCCTGTATGCCGATGATGCCTTGTTTTATTTGGCCTCCCCCCGGGACGCACTACCTGAACTGCTGCGTCAATTGGATAGATTTGGAGAGGTATCTGGATTGCGGCTCAATTGAAACAAGTCCCTGATCTTTCCATTGGCAGGACTAGCCTCGGTGCCCCTGGAGGATCTTCCGGACCTGGGGCTGCGCTGGGAGCGGGCGGGCTTTCGATACCTGGGGGTACAGGTTGCGCCGACGGACGCACAGGCGCTGGCTAGGAACATAGACCGGGTAATCACGTCTCTACAGCGTTCGGTGACATTTTGGAACACCCTTCCACTGTCATTGATGGCTAGGCTGGCCATCTCCAAGATGGTGATGCTTACCAGGACCTTATATGCCCTCCAGAATTCACTATGCCCACTACCGACGCACGTCTTCAAAACCCTGAATACGATTCTCACGTCCCGGCTCTGGGCAGGACGGCGAAGTAGGGTAGCCCTAAACACTGTCATACGCAGCTATGAGGAGGGTGGCTTGGAAGCTCCACGCTTTGACTTATACTATTACGCCGCTCAATTACAACCTGCGGCACATTGGCTGACTGACACGGACAACTGGGAGAAACGCCTTCTGTCAGGCAGGGTGGATACCCTGGCACTTCAGGAGGCGCTGATGCAGGGCAGGGAAGTGGAGGCAACTCTCCCCAACGTGGTGAGACATACGGCCGACATGTGGCAGCGGTTTGTCGAAAAGGTCTTAAGGAAAGCGCCATTTTACAGGGAGCTACAGATATGGATACTGGCACCCTTTACAGACATGGGAAGGCATATGTCGTTTCAACCCTGGAGGGAGGGCGGCTGCGAAGTCCTGGCCGACCTTTTTCCCAATGAGACATTTATCACTTATGAACAGGCAGAGGAGAGCTTTGGCCTCGGGCAGGGCCAATTCCTACACTGTAGAGGTATTCAGGAGGTGGTAAAGGTCACCTGGCCACAATACCCGGACATTCCACATCCGACACAAACTCTAGATATCCTGCTTACATGCGGCGCTGGTCGCAAATTTATCTCTCTCCTCTATAAGGCTATGAAACAGGACTCCGCGCCCCCAGTGCCACCGTCCAGGGCTGCCTGGGAGAGGGATCTAGGCGTCCAGTTGGAGGAGAAACAGTGGGCTTACATAGGCACCCTCACACGCACGGTCTCCTGCAATGCCAGATTTAAACTGACGCACTTCAATTTCTTGCATCGCACCTACCTAACCCCGGTATCGTTAAAACGCATTTCAGGTGACAGGGATGATAGATGCCCGAGGTGCGCCATAGAGAAAGCGGGCTTTCTGCACTTGGCTTGGGAGTGCTCAGCGGTCAGGCAGTTCTGGGCGGGGGTGGTCGGCAGGATTAGTGCAGCCACGGGTCTCCGGGTCTCCAGGTGAGACCGGAACCCTTGAGTTGCCTGCTTGCGTCCGTCAGGCAGCCCAAGAAAAGGAAACTTCCATATAAATTGGTACAATTGATGCTTGTGCTAGCTAGGCGTAGGGTGGCCATAACATGGATGGGACAGAGGGGAACGGAAGTGCCGGTCTGGCTCAAGGATGTACGAGAGTGGTCTCTAGCCGAAGAAGCACATATGAAACTTACCCGTAGGGACGAGAAGCTACAAGCGGACCTGATGCTCTGGCGAGAAAGTTGTGCATCGGGGTTGGCGGAGGGAGAGCCCTCCGTTCACAATACACTAGAGAGTGGGGAAAGCGGGTCGGATGTGGAACACCAACCTGATCATGCTGGGGGGCGAGAGAACTGATTGTAGCAGCAAGCGGCATGGGTGTCATTGGTGTGTCCCATGCTTATACCTCACTGTGTTATACTCACGGATGACTATGTACCCCTATTGTGCCTTTTTACCTCTGATGCTACCACCTGTTCCAAGTATTGCCAATTACATCGAAGGTATGCTCCTCTATGCTGTATCATTGACGATTTGTTTTTGTTATTGCAAAATGAAAAATAAAGTATTAAAAAAAATAATAATAATAAAGCATAGAACATACATTTAATCATGAAGCCCTAATGATATCACAAATAAAACAAAGCATGGAATTAAAATGTTTGTACATTAAGCCTTATTACGTTTTTTGGTTTCCTAAATCATCTAAGAAAGCACTAATGCGGATTACTCTGGAAAGAAACTGGGCAACCCTATAGCATACTCTTGCGTCCACTATTTCATACAGAAATATAAAAGCCACCTGATGATGAATAATTCTCTCTTGTAAAAATAGCAGTTTAAGAAGAGATTTCCTGGGGATCAGATAATGTTTACAGAAAAGTGCTATGTACTGAGTGTACTGTTCCGATCGGTTATCACAGGGACATTTTCTGGTAATTGTGCCCCAGCTCTCATTTTTTGGGAATGCTGTCAAATAATGGAAAATGAGAAGGTGAAAGCGAGTTAAAAGGTACCTGTGCTATGCATTGTTGACTATTGTAAAGTCTAGTTTACATCCTGACTGCTTATTCCATACTCTGTACTGCCCCACTGTAACCTTAGGAAGGTCTACTTGTTCCCTCTTCCCACTGCAGGCCTCCAGCACATGTTCTCTAATATCTTTTTTTGAATACCTTAAAATATCCTCTGGCTGAGACCACAGATGCGTCTCCGCCTGGTCCAAGCCAGACAGTGCATGTTTTATATTCCGTAACCACAGGATTCTATTAATCATATCTAGGCCCATACAGTCCTTAAGAATTAACTTGGTGAACAAAGTTTCTTGTTTGGACCAAACAGATTGCCACAATAGTAGAGGTTTAGCTTCAAGGATATCTGAGAGAAAATCAACACCAAGCTCCCAATGCACAATGGATGCCGGGGTACTGACAGCAGTCTCATTAAAAAGGCATTTTCTGTTGTTTGTAAGACACTCTTCTCCACTATAGCCAGGTTTATTGCATAACTTAGAGGCAAACCTCATCAACCCTGCAATAATTCAGATCATGTTGGAAATGCAAATCTCGCTTTGGCTCTGCCAACCCAGTTTAGATGAAACTGGATCTCCTTGTAGCTAAAAATATTGATATTTTGCAACTTACTACCTTTAATAAAAAGGTGTGTTGCTACCCTCCTGCTCGACCACGACTCATTGTATAGGTTTTAGCAATGTTACTTTTCACACTTCTCTTTCCCATAAAGTCTGTAAAATAATTTATGAAAAGCTGCAGGCTTTTTGGAGTATGCATTAAAATGTCCACGTTGTCGGCTTACAGGAGTATCGGGACCTGTCGCCTATCAGTCTTAGAGGTATCTGCACCCACCGCTTGGAGCGTTTCTTCCACATAGTTAATGTATAACAGAAGAGGAAGGTCCGCAATACACACCCCTGTCGAACCCCTCTCCTTATACCAAAAGGTTCAGTTAGTTCACCCTGTGTTCCAAATCTAACTTATGCCTCCAGATGTTTATACAAATGGGCTAACAATGAAATGATCTCCTAGGGGGGCCCTTTTTGTTTAAACATTCCCAGAGCTTCTTGTGATCAGCTAAATTAAATCCACTGCTAAGATCAATGAAACAGATATACATGGCTTGGGTATACATCCCCATCAATAGGGTCAAGTTGAGCGATTGCTCAACTGCCCCCAAGCCTTTCCTAAACCCATACCCATAGTTCCAATCTCTCTAACAAGAATCTCCCCAACAAATTGGTGGAAGAGTCCAGCAGTGATATGGGCCAGTAACATTTTGAGTTGTTTCTGGAGCCCTTTTTAAAAATGGATATGATCAAGGAGGTTGAACAAGTAGGAGGGTACATAACTGACTCCTGCTGCATTAAAGACCTTGGTTAAAAAATAGGGCCCATAAATTGGGCTCGGCTCCATACATGTCCGGTCGTGGCCTTCTCCTTTGGGCTGTTGTTAATAGCCCTAACCACCTCATCTAAAGTGAATATTATACTGGTGGGTTGTTCTGCTGCCCAAATGCAGAGGTCGCCCTCATCTGGGTCAGACTTACAGAATATCAAAACAAAATGGTCCGCCCATTGGGCAGGAGTAATCACAGATTCCAGATCAGAGTCTGTTACCTTGGTAAACAGGGGGGCATTAACAGTTCTCCAAAATGGCATGCTATCTTCGGTTTTGGTAGCCTGTACCAGGTTCCCCCAAGCCTGCCCTTGTAGGAATTTCTTCCTAGCATTTAGAGAGTTATTGTACTTTGCTCTAGCTGCCCGGACTGCCTAGGTGTCCTTGGGGTGTTGGTTTAAGGTTTTGATCATCCTGTTCCTAGATTTTGTGCATTCCCAATCAAACCACTCATTCCTTTACTTCCCACGAGAGTTAAACCTCGTTGTCAGTGATTGATTAATGGAATTTGATATAATCATATGGGCATCCTGTGTCTCCCTATAAGTAGTTTCAGGTGCCAGCCCAATTAGTATTGGTCCAAGTTCTTTGCTACCAGATTCTTTATGGAAGCAGCTGGGTTGACACCTGTCCATATATATATACATTAAAAAGTTCACTTGACTGAATTCCTGTGAGTGCTTTCCTGCTTTCTGGTCGACTTGGACCACCGTTGTGGAAACACATGTAGCGGCTCACCACCGCTGGAAAATGCACCCGGGGCATGCGGAGCGGCGGCGGTGATCTGGTGTTGTGACTTTGTCTTGACCGCCAGCCCCGACGCTAGTAACATTTGTCTGCCGTTACTTTTGTGCCAGACCGGAAATCAGTATCGGAGAAATCTTGTCAGAAGTCTGCTGCGGAGGGGAATGCTTGGCTGGATTACGGATTGGAAGACCCGTGAACACTGAACTGAACCGCCGGTGAGTGCTTCTTGACTTTTTGACTGTCCGTCCACATTACTTTGCATAGCGTCAGCCCCGAGGGATTCTCTGACATTTCCTTTATATCTGTGCGAACCTCCCAACGCAGCGTCTGTGTGTTTTCTGGCCAAACACCATGTCCTCCGTAACAGAGCGAGAGGAGGCTGCGGCTGATATTTTTAAACAAGGAATGGGACGTACAAGACCAAGTATAACTACATCAAGCAGCATTACTAATCCTCCTAGCAACTTAAAAATTCTGTACCATACCCTGGAAAAAACGTTTGAAAAAGAAATCTGTAAATGGTGGGAGGCGACATCCCTAGAGAAATATCTGGAGGTGGGACGCATTCCCAGGGGACTCCGTGTCATTAAGGTGCCATCTTACGAAAATCCGGATCCGCAATTGCTAAAGGATTGGCAGGATCATACAGCAGAATCTGAGAAGGGTATGGTGAGGATACTTATTAAGTATGCCTGCAGTGACAGAACAAAACTTTTGGAGGAAATCAAAAATTTGGAAGACATGATCAAGAAGGATAAAGACAGCAAACAAAGTGAGGAATTGAAGAATGCAATGATGAAGAGACTGAAGGACTACGAGAGTGGGATACGGCGACGTAAACAATCCAAATTCCAACGGGATGAAGAGGATTATCCTAACTTTCGCCCGAAAATACGATATTCCAAGGAAAAAACTAAGTCAACACAAAATTGGTGCACCCTCTACTAGAGACACCTCAGAATCAGAGGTGGAAACATCAGAGGGGGAGCAATCTACATGCACCGAAGACAGAGAAAGAAATTCTGAGTCTACTTCTTTCCAGAGTACCGATTAATTGGAGAAAATCGCCAAAGACCAACACCAAGAACCCACCCGCTGAATCAAAAAAGAAACGAAAAACAAGACGGGGCAAGAAAGGAAGGAGGAGAGGCGCTATCACCCAGAGTTACGCGCAGCAAGGGGAAACGGGGCAGATGGTAGATGCCAAAACTATCATCAACCTGTCAAAAAGAACACTGGCTGAAGATGAAATCCATGTGTTACAATTGGGACTGACATTTTGTCCAATGGCAGAATTCGACTATGTCGAAGCAAGGATTGACTTATTTAAATACATCCGGAAATTAAAGCTACAGAAAGTGCACATATTACATCCAACTAGGAGCACTGGTGAGAACTCTGGCTCTACCGTCATGGATCTAATCACAGTGAATGACCTCGAAACTCTTGCAACTCTGCAATCTCTAGAATCCTCTAGCGACAACATGGACATTGACATTGGCCTAGAAGCAGCTGGGAAAATACAGACCAGTGGCAGAAGTGGATTAAAAAAGAAATCAAGAAGTGTTCCACAAACACCCCATGATACCATTGATGTTTATAATGATGCAGTCACCGCAGACCTGAAAGACTTAGAAAGGAAAAGAACAGCTACTTAACAATTCCACATCCCCCTTGCACAGTGGCAAGCAATACAGTCTCTGAAAAATGATGACTCCATAGTAATCAAGCCCTCAGATAAAGGGGAAATATTGTATTGTTTTCCAGGGAGCATTACTTCAATGAAGCTATGAACCAACTGAAAGATAAGGAATGCTATTTACCGGTCAACAGATCAGAATATGTAAATTGTATATCGATTTTCCACCATCGTTTAACAGGCTGGAGAGATAAGGGGATGTTGGATAATGACGAGTATAATTTTCTGCTCAGTGAATATCCAGTTCTCCCTCCTTCTATCACCTTCCTAAGGTGCACAAGGACAAGATGAAACCACCTGGAAGACCCATAGTGGCTTCAATAAATAGTCTTTTAGAAAATTGTTCCATCTACATTGATTCCTTTCTAGCACCATGGGTGAAAAGTCTCAGCTCTTACATCAAAGACACACAGGACTTTTTAAGACAGATAGAGGGGATCATGTGGGAAGAGGACATGCTACTTATAACATTAGACATCACAAGTTTATACACTTGTATTAATCACCAACAAGGTATAACAGCAGTGAAATGGTTCTTGGATAAGCGACCCCTTAGATTTCAACAACACAATTTTATGCTCCTAGAGATGGTTCAATTTTGTCTTGAAAATAATATTTTTATTTTCTCGGGCCAGCTCTACAGGCAGCAACGGGGGACCGCGATGGGCACGTGCTTCGCCCCCAGCTATGCAAATCTTTTCGTTGGCTGGTGGGAGAAGCACGTGGCCTGGAGAGACACACCTAACAAGTGGTTTGAGAATGTAACGCTATGGGCCCGCTACATTGATGATTTATTTATCGTGTGGAGGGGGAGTCACTCTTCGTCGGAGGAGTACATAGCTTTCCTCAACTCTAATGATCTCAATCTTAAATTCAGTGGGCACATCAGTAACACCAGCGTAGTATATCTGGATTTAGAAGTTTATGTTGCAGGCAGAAACATTTTGACCCGACTATATAGAAAACCTACAGCGGGCAATTCTGTCCTGCATGCCAGAAGTTTTCATCCAAAGAGCATGATCAGTAACATCCCATATGGGGAGCTCTTACGATTAAAACGCAACTGTACTACATCAGAGGAATACCTTAAAGCTAAGGAAGAAGCATTTAAACACTTCAAAACCAGGGGGTATTCCCATCATATTCTATGTGCAGCTGAGAAAAGGGCTGAGGAGATCACCAGATTAGAACTGCTGGTACCTAGAACATCAAATAAAATAATCACAGGTAGTGAGACTAAACCAGCGAGAATGATTACACGCTATAATGCAAAGACCCCACAGCTAGTACAATTTTTTTTTTTAAACTGGCATATTCTCCAGACAGCCTCCATCCTTAGAAAAGTCATTCCTGCACATCCCCTAATAACATACAAACGCTGTAAATCTATCAATGATCACTTGGTATATAGTCATTACCGTACGTCCACCCAAAAGAGAGATAGTGTCACTGGTTTCTACCCTTGTATGAAGTGCAAGGCATGTAGATATAGTCAGAAAGTCATCAAATACAGCACCCCTAAAAATGGACCTAAAGCCATGAGAAAAATCAACTGCTTGCTGAATTGTAACTCGGAATCCAAGGTATACTGTTTAGAGTGTCCATGCCCGAAGCGATGCGTGGGCAGTACTAGCCACCCTGCAAAAAAACGCATTTTAGAACACATGAGTGCAATCTCGAAGAAAGATGCCACATATCCGGTGGCACGCCACTTCGAGATTGCTCATAACAGTAACCGGGATCTAGTGAAATTCTTTTGTATTGATCAGGTCCGTAAAAACGAAAGAGGTGGTGACAGAGTCAGAAATCTACGAATAATGGAATCCAAATACATTATTGACCTGAATACTATGGCACCAACAGCTTCAAACAATGAAGAAGAATTATGGGTTCATTTAGACTAATATCATTGCGAACTACCATCAGTTATGATTCTCTATCCTTAGAACATCTGAGCCTTTCTGCAAAGTGGAGTGAAAACTGCTGCCATTATAGAAATAAGCCCATTATGGGCCTCATACTTATGTGTATCTGTTTTTAGAATGGAAAAAAGCACTTCTGAAGAATGGGGTAAAAACTGTTGCCCTCATTTAATAAGTCCATTATAGGCTTTATTTAGCTTACATATCTGTTTATGTAATGGCAGAATAGCTGGTTTGACACTTGGGATTTAACCCTCTCCTGTCCCGCAGCCTCGACTTGCTTCTGTGCTAGGTACATGGTTTGCCCATTCAGGGCTTTATTTTCTGTGCTTATAAATTAGAAGGCAGGGTATCAATTGTAAAATAGAAAAAAACATTATGCAATGAATTAGCAATATAACTTACGAAAGTGAAAAATGTATATACATAGAGATTTTCTCTGCGTCATATTCTTCTTTCGTAACATCATGTTATGACTTGCCTTCTTATATTGTATATAAAATGTACACATATTATGCTTGCATTATGTATTACTGCCGGAGACATACTATAAGATGGCCGCCATTTTAGTAATATATTATTGTGGCATGAGCCTTTTGGCCATCTTCGCTGTTTATGAAATTCTTTTTTTACGTCATCACAATTCACTTTATTAATGGTGCCTTATTCATATACTCACTGACATTGAGGAAGGCGGTAACGCCGAAACGCATCTGTTAGTGCGGGGGAGGTTCTGCACATTAAAAATTTCACTTGACTGAATTCCCGTGAGTGCTTGCCTGCTTTCTGGTCGACTTGGATTGTCCACCGTTGTGGATACATACATACATACATATACATATATATATATATATATATATATATATATATATATATATATATATATATATATATTCACTGAAAAACCCACAGGTTTCAGGGACGTTTTAGTTAGTTAGATGTTTCGCTCATACAAAACCAGAGAAATTCGGCCGTTATAGTTAGTTCAGCTAACTATAACTCGCGCCCCCGCAATGCACTGCTGATGACGTCACATATTACATCATTCATGACATGGTCAGTGACATCACTGATGACATCACTGATGACATCTCAAATGACATCACTGATGACATCATCCAGTGACTGTGTGCTTCTGTAAAGTTTAAATATGTTTTATATATATATATATATATATGCGAAGGTGTATTGAAGAATGAGTGGGTGTATAAGTGTCTGAATGGATGATTTAGTAGGTGCGTGACTGTTTGTCTAAGTGAGTGATTAAACATGTTTTACTGACTGCATGGGTTAGTGACTAAACTGTGTAAATGTCTGTATCAGTCTGTCAGTTGGTGTGTAAGCGGTTGCATGGGTTGGTGAGTAGCTAAATGAGTGTCTATATGGGTTATTGATTGGTTGTCTGAGTATCTGTATGGGTGCCTGAGTGTCTGTGTGCATGGGTGGGGGGTGTGTGACTGTGCATAGTTGTGTGAGTGGGTGATTCACTGGGTGTATGGCTTCAAGAGTGCATCTGTGATGGACTGTATGGGTGGGTGAGTGTGTATATGGGTGCGTTGGTGAGTGAATGGATGTCTCAGTGGTACATGTGTAACTACATATGTAAAAGGCAGTATATGTGAGTGTTGGAGTATATAAATGACTATATGTGAGAGTGAGTGATTGTGAGAGTGGCTGTATGGATGAGTGTGTGCTTGTATTAGTGATTGTATAAGAGTGTTAGTATGTGTTAGTATATGTATGAATAAGTGAGGTGGTGTGTGTATAACTATAGGTGAGTAAATGGGAGTGTGATTGATTCTTTGCATGACTGACTAGGTGTGTGAGTTACTCTATGGATGAGTGGTGGTGTGTGAGTGTCTGTATAGGTGTATGAGTGCATATGATAGTGCCGTATTGATGAGTGACTGCATGTATGAGTGACTGTATGGGTGAATGAGTGGATGTGTGTGTAGACCTAGGAATCAGTGAGTGGGTATGTAGTAACTGGTATTGGTGTGTCTATGGTTTCGAAAATGGTAGTCTGTATTTTAGAGTGGGTGTATCAAAGGTTATATTAGGGTATGAGGAGGTGCATCAGATTATCACGTGGATGATGTCATCAGTGATGTCATTTGAGATGTCATCAGTGATGCCATCAGTGATGTCACTGACCATGTCATGAATGATGTAATATGTGACATCATCAGCAGTGCATTACGGGGGCGCGAGTTATAGTTAGCTGAACTAACTATAACGGCCGAATTTGTCTGGTTTTGTACGAGTGAAATGTCTAACTATAACGTCCCTGAAACCTGTGGTTTTTTCAGTGAATTTCTAAGGTTTTTAAATGCTAATTTCTAACTATTCCTACAGAGGTAGGACATGTGCAGAAAGAGGAAGAAAAGCGCAGAAAGAAGCATGAGAAATGCAGAAAGAGGCAACAGAAGTCCAGAAAGACGAAGAAAGTTGCAGAAAGAAGCATGAGATATGCAGAAAGAACCAACAGAGGTGCAGAAAAAGGCCTTGTTGCAAAGTCATCCTGTGCCCCCAACTTTTTGCTGACTGGTACTGGTGGTAACTGACTCTGACTAACCAGGCCCGGAGCCAGTGCTATGCTGAAAGACACTTGGAATACAGTGAAAACACCTACATACACTAGGGTACACTATGGGTAGGGGTACCCCTGTGATTGGCATGAACTCCCCTTAAGGCCCTAGTACATAATAGGGCAGGGGGATTAAAACTAGCTCTAAGTCAGAGGTGCAGAAAGAGGAAAGAGAAGTGCAGAAAGAAGCAAAAGAAGTGCAGAAAGAAGCAAGAGCAGTACAGAATGAACCAACAGAGGTACAAAAAGAGGCAAGAGGGGTGCAGAAAAAGGTAGGAGGGGTACACAAAGACAAGAGGTACAGAAAGAGGCACGAAGGGTGCAGAAAGAGGCAAGAGAAGTACAGAAAAAAGCAACAGAGGTGCCGAAAGAGGCAAGAGAGGTGCAGAAAGAAGCAACAGGTGTAGAAAGAAGCAAGGGAAGTGCAGAAAGAACCAACAGAGGTGCAAAAAGAGGCGAGAGGTGCAGAAAGAGGCAAGAGCAGTGCAGAAAGAACCAAGAGATGTGCAGAATGAGGCAAGAGACGTGCAGAATGAGGCAAGAGATGTGCAGAAAAAGGAAGAAGGGTGCAGAAAGAAACAAGAGAAGTGCAGAAAGAGGCAAGTGAGGTGCAGAAGGAGGCAAGAGAACTGCAGAAAGAGGCAAGAGTTGCAGAAACAGGTAAAAGGGGTGCAGAAAGAGGGGACAGGTGTGCAGACAGAGGCAAGAGAGGTGCAGAAAGAGGGAAGAGTGGTACAGAAAGAGGCAAGATGGATGCAGAAATTTGCAACAGAGGAGCAAAAAGAAGCAAGAGCAGTGCAGAGAGAACCAACAGGGGTGCAGAAAGAGGCAAGAGAACTGCAGAAAAAGGCAAGAGAGGTGCAGAAAGAGTCAAGAGAGGTGCACAAAGAGGCAAAAGGGATACAGAAAGAGGCAAGAGGGGTATAGAAAGAAGCAAGAGAAGTGCAGAAAGAAGCAACAGAGGTGCTTAAAGAGGCAAGAGGGGTACAGAAAGAGGCAAGAGAAGTGCAGAAAGAAGCAACAGAGGTGCCGAAAGAGGCAAGAGAGGTGCACAAACGGGCAAGAAAGGTACAGAAAGAGGGAACAGGGGTGCATAAAGAGGGATACAGAAATTTGCACGAGAGGTGCAGAAAGAAGCAAGAAAAGTGCAGAAAGAAGGAAGAGAGGTGGAGAAATAGGGAAGAGGGGTGCTGAAAGAGGCATGAGGGATGCAGAAAATTGCAAAAGAGGTGCAGAAAGAAGCAAGAGAAGTGCAGAAAGAACCAACAGAGGTGCAAAAAGAGGCACGAGGGATGCAGAAATAGGTAGGAGAGGTGCAGAAAGAGGCAAGAGGGGTACAGAAAGAAGGAAGAGAAGTGCAGAAAAAAGCAACAGAGGTGCTAAAAGAGGCGCAAAGGGTGCAGACACAGTCAAGAGAAGTGCAGAAAGAAGCAACAGAGGTACAGAAAGGGGCAAGAGAGGTGCAGAAAGAGGGAAGAGAGGTATAGAAAGAGGCTAGAGAGTTGCACAAAGAAGGAAGACGGGTGCAGAAAGAGGCAAGAGGGGTGCAGAAACAGGCAAGAGAACTGCAGAAAGAGGAAAGAGAATTGCTGAAAGAAGCAACAGAGGTGTAGAAAGAAGCAAGAAAAGTGCAGAAAGAGGCAAGTGAGATGCAGAAACAGGCAAGAAAGGTAGAGAAAGAGGGAAGACGAGTGCAGAAAGAGACAACGGGTGTAGAAAGAAGCAAGACAGATGCAGAAAGAAGCATGCAAAGTGCAGAATGAAGCAACAGGGGTGCAGAAAGAGGCAAGAGAATTGCAGAAAGAAGCAACAGAGGTGCAGAAAGAGTAAGAAATGTGCAGAAAGAGGCAAGAGAAGTGCAGAAACATGCAAGAGAAGTGGAGAAACAGGCAAGAGATGTGCACAAAAAGGCAAGAGATGTGCAGAAAAAAGCAAGACTTGTGCACAAAGAGGCAAGAGAAGTGCAGAAAGAGGCAAGAGAAGTGCAGAAAGAGGCAAGAGAAGTGCAGAAAGAGGCACGAGAAATGCAGAAAGGGGCAAGAGAAGTACAGAAAGAGGGAAGTGAGGTGCAGAAAGAGGCACGACTGGTACAGAAAGAGGAAAGTAAGATGCAGAAATAGGCAAGAGAGGTGCAGAAAGAAACAAGAGAAGTGCAAAAAGAGGCAAGTGAGGTACAGAAAGAGGCAGGAGAGGTACAGAAAGAGACGAGAAGTGCAGAAAGAGGCACGCCACTTCGAGATTGCTCATAACAGTAACCAGGATCTAGTGAAATTCTTTTGTATTGATCAGGTCCGTAAAAACGAAAGAGGTGGTGACAGAGTCAGAAATCTACGAATAATGGAATCCAAATACATTATTGACCTGAATACTATGGCACCAACAGCTTCAAACAATGAAGAAGAACTATGGGTTCATTTAGACTAATATCATTGCGAACTACCATCAGTTATGATTCTCTATCCTTAGAACATCTGAGCCTTTCTGCAAAGTGGAGTGAAAACTGCTGCCATTATTGAAATAAGCCCATTATAGGGCCTCATACTTATGTGTATCTGTTTTTAGAATGGCAAAAAGCACTTCTAAAGAATGGGGTAAAAACTGTTGCCCTCATTTAATAAGTCCATTATAGGCTTTATTTAGCTTACATATCTGTTTATATAATGGCAGAATAGCTGGTTTGACACTTGGGATTTAACCCTCTCCTGTCCCGCAGCCTCGACTTGCTTCTGTGCTAGGTACATGGTTTGCCCATTCAGGGCTTTATTTTCTGTGCTTATAAATTAGAAGGCAGGGTATCAATTGTAAAATAGAAAAAACCTTATGCAATGAATTAGCAATATAACTTACGAAAGTGAAAAATGTATATACATAGAGATTTTCTCTGCGTCATATTCTTCTTTCGTAACATCATCATGTTATGACTTGCCTTCTTATATTGTATATAAAATGTACATATATTATGCTTGCATTATGTATTACTGCCGGAGACATACTATAAGATGGCCGCCATTTTAGTAATATATTATTGTGGCATGAGCCTTTTGGCCATCTTCGCTGTTTATGAAATTCTTTTTTACGTCATCACAATTCACTTTATTAATGGTGCCTTATTCATATACTCACTGACATTGAGGAAGGCGGTAACGCCGAAACGCATCTGTTAGTGCGGGGGAGGTTCTGCACATTAAAAATTTCACTTGACTGAATTCCCGTGAGTGCTTGCCTGCTTTCTGGTCGACTTGGATTGTCCACCGTTGTGGATACATACATACATACATACATATATATACATACATACATACATATATATATATATATATATATATATTCACTGAAAAACCCACAGGTTTCAGGGACGTTTTAGTTAGTTAGACGTTTCGCTCATACAAAACCAGAGAAATTCGGCCGTTATAGGTAGTTCAGCTAACTATAACTCGAGCCCCCGCAATGCACTGCTGATGACGTCACATATTACATCATTCATGACATGGTCAGTGACATCACTGATGACATCACTGATGACATCTCAAATGACATCACTGATGACATCATCCAGTGCCTGTGTGCTTCTGTAAAGTTTAAATATGTTTTATATATATATATATATATATATATATGCGAAGGTGTATTGAAGAATGAGTGGGTGTATAAGTGTCTGAATGGATGATTTAGTAGGTGCGTGACTGTTTGTATAAGTGAGTGATTAAACATGTTTTACTGAATGCATGGGTTAGTGACTAAACTGTGTAAATGTCTGTATCAGTCTGTCAGTTGGTGTGTAAGCAGTTGCATGGGTTGGTGAGTAGCTAAATGAGTGTCTATATGGGTTATTGATTGGTTGTCTGAGTATCTGTATGGGTGCCTGAGTGTCTGTGTGCATGGGTGGGGGGTGTGTGACTGTGCATAGATGTGTGAGTGGGTGATTCACTGGGTGTATGGCTTCAAGAGTGCATCTGTGATGGACTGTATGGGTGGGTGAGTGTGTGTATGGGTGCGTTGGTGAGTGAATGGATGTCTCAGTGGTACATGTGTAACTACATATGTAAAAGGCAGTATATGTGAGTGTTGGAGTATATAAATGACTATATGTGAGAGTGAGTGATTGTGAGAGTGGCTGTATGGATGAGTGTGTGCTTGTATTAGTGATTGTATAAGAGTGTTAGTATGTGTTAGTATATGTATGAATAAGTGAGGTGGTGTGTGTATAACTATAGGTGAGTAAATGGGAGTGTGATTGATTCTTTGCATGACTGACTAGGTGTGTGAGTAACTCTATGGATGAGTGGTGGTGTGTGAGTGTATGTATAGGTGTATGAGTGCATATGATAGTGCCGTATTGATGAGTGACTGCATGTATGAGTGACTGTATGGGTGAATGAGTGGATGTGTGTGTAGACCTAGGAATCAGTGAGTGGGTATGTAGTAACTGGTATTGGTGTGTCTATGGTTTCGAAAATGGTAGTCTGTATTTTAGAGTGGGTGTATCAAAGGTTATATTAGGGTATGAGGAGGTGCATCAGATTATCACGTGGATGATGTCATCAGTGATGTCATTTGAGATGTCATCAGTGATGCCATCAGTGATGTCACTGACCATGTCATGAATGATGTAATATGTGACATCATCAGCAGTGCATTACGGGGGTGCGAGTTATAGTTAGCTGAACTAACTATAACGGCCGAATTTCTCTGGTTTTGTACGAGTGAAATGTCTAACTAACTATAACGTCCCTGAAACCTGTGGTTTTTTCAGTGAATTTCTAAGGTTTTTAAATGCTAATTTCTAACTATAACGTCCCTGAATTTCGAAGGTTTTTTAAATGCTAATTTCTAACTATTCCTACAGAGGTAGGACATGTGCAGAAAGAGGAAGAAAAGCGCAGAAAGAAGCATGAGAAATGCAGAAAGAGGCAACAGAAGTCCAGAAAGACGAAGAAAGTTGCAGAAAGAAGCACGAGATATGCAGAAAGAACCAACAGAGGTGCAGAAAAAGGCCTTGTTGCAAAGTCATCCTGTGCCCCCAACTTTTTGCTGACTGGTACTGGTGGTAACTGACTCTGACTAACCAGGCCCGGAGCCAGTGCTATGCTGAAAGACACTTAGAATACAGTGAAAACACCTACATACACTAGGGTACACTATGGGTAGGGGTACCCCTGTGATTGGCATGAACTCCCTTAAGGCCCTAGTACATAATAGGGCAGGGGGATTAAAACTAGCTCTAAGTCAGAGGTGCAGAAAGAGGCAAGAGAAGTGCAGAAAGAAGCAAAAGAAGTGCAGAAAGAAGCAAGAGCAGTACAGAATGAACCAACAGAGGTACAAAAAGAGGCAAGAGGGGTGCAGAAAAAGGTAGGAGTTGTACACAAAGAGACGAGGTACAGAAAGAGGCAGGAGGAGTGCAGAAAGAAGGAAGAGAAGTGCAGAAAGAAGTAACAGGTGCTGAAAGAGGCGCGAAGGGTGCAGAAAGAGGCAAGAGAAGTACAGAAAAAAGCAACAGAGGTGCCGAAAGAGGCAAGAGAGGTGCAGAAAGAGGCAAGAGCAGTGCAGAAAGAACCAAGAGATGTGCAGAATGAGGCAAGAGACGTGCAGAAAGAGGCAAGAGATGTGCAGAAAGAGGAAGAAGGGTGCAGAAAGAAGCAAGAGAGGTGCAGAAAGAGGCAAAAGAGGTGTAGAAAGAGGGAAGACGAGTGCAGAAAGAGACAACAGGGGTGCAGAAAGAGACAACAGGGGTGCAGAAAGGAGCAAGAGAGGTGCAGAAAGAGGCATTACAAGTGCAGAAAGAAGCAACAGAGGTGTAGAAAGAAGCAAGGGAAGTGCAGAAAGAACCAACAGAGGTGCAAAAAGAGGCAAGAGAGGTGCAGAAAGAGGCAAGAGCAGTGCAGAAAGAACCAAGAGATGTGCAGAATGAGGCAAGAGATGTGCAGAATGAGGCAAGAGACGTGCAGAAAGAGGCAAGAGATGTGCAGAAAGAGGAAGAAGGGTGCAGAAAGAAGCAAGAGAGGAGCAGAAAGAGGCAAGAGAGGTGCAGAAAGAGGGAAGACGAGTGCAGAAAGAGACAACAGGGGTGCAGAAAGAGACAACAGGGGTGCAGAAAGGAGCAAGAGAGGTGCAGAAAGAGGCATTACAAGTGCAGAAAGAAGCAACAGAGGTGGAGAAAGAGTCAAGAGGGGTGCAGAAAGAGGAGAGAGAAGTGCAGAAAGAAGCAAAAGAGGTACACAAAGAGGCAAGAGGGGTGCAGAAAGTGGCAAGAGTAGTGCAGAAAGAACCAAGAGATGTGCAGAATGAGGCAAGAGACGTGCAGAATGAGGCAAGAGATGTGCAGGAAAAGGAAGAAGGGTGCAGAAAGAAACAAGAGAAGTGCAGAAAGAGGCAAGTGAGGTGCAGAAGGAGGCAAGAGAACTGCAGAAAGAGGCAAGAGTTGCAGAAACAGGTAAAAGGGGTGCAGAAAGAGGGGACAGGTGTGCAGACAGAGGCAAGAGAGGTACAGAAAGAGGGAAGAGTGGTACAGAAAGAGGCAAGAGGGATGCAGAAATTTGCAACAGAGGAGCAAAAAGAAGCAAGAGCAGTGCAGAGAGAACCAACAGGGGTGCAGAAAGAGGCAAGAGAACTGCAGAAAAAGGCAAGAGAGGTGCACAAAGAGTCAAGAGAGGTGCACAAAGAGGCAAAAGGGATACAGAAAGAGGCAAGAGGGGTATAGAAAGAAGCAAGAGAAGTGCAGAAAGAAGCAACAGAGGTGCTTAAAGAGGCAAGAGGGGTACAGAAAGAGGCAAGAGAAGTGCAGAAAGAAGCAACAGAGGTACCGAAAGAGGCAAGAGAGGTGCACAAACGGGCAAGAAAGGTACAGAAAGAGGGAACAGGGGTGCAGAAAGAGGGATACAAAAATTTGCACGAGAGGTGCAGAAAGAAGCAAGAGCAGTGCAGAAAGAAGCAAGAAAAGTGCAGAAAGAAGGAAGAGAGGTGGAGAAATAGGGAAGAGGGGTGCTGAAAGAGGCATGAGGGATGCAGAAAATTGCAAAAGAGGTGCAGAAAGAAGCAAGAGAAGTGCAGAAAGAACCAACAGAGGTGCAAAAAGAGGCAAGAGGGATGCAGAAATAGGTAGGAGAGGTGCAGAAAGAGGCAAGAGGGGTACAGAAAGAAGGAAGAGAAGTGCAGAAAAAAGCAACAGAGGTGCTAAAAGAGGCACAAAGGGTGCAGACACAGTCAAGAGAAGTGCAGAAAGAAGCAACAGAGGTACAGAAAGGGGCAAGAGAGGTGCAGAAAGAGGGAAGAGAGGTATAGAAAGAGGCTAGAGAGTTGCACAAAGAAGGAAGACGGGTGCAGAAAGAGGCAAGAAGGGTGCAGAAACAGGCAAGAGAACTGCAGAAAGAGGCAAGAGAATTGCTGAAAGAAGCAACAGAGGTGTAGAAAGAAGCAAGAAAAGTGCAGAAAGAGGCAAGTGAGATGCAGAAACAGGCAAGAAAGGTAGAGAAAGAGGGAAGACGAGTGCAGAAAGAGACAACGGGTGTAGAAAGAAGCAAGACAGATGCAGAAAGAAGCATGCAAAGTGCAGAATGAAGCAACAGGGGTGCAGAAAGAGGCAAGAGAATTGCAGAAAGAAGCAACAGAGGTGCAGAAAGAGTAAGAAATGTGCAGAAAGAGGCAAGAGAAGTGCAGAAACATGCAAGAGAAGTGGAGAAACAGGCAAGAGATGCGCACAAAAAGGCAAGAGATGTGCAGAAAAAAGCAAGACTTGTGCACAAAGAGGCAAGAGAAGTGCAGAAAGAGGCAAGAGAAGTGCAGAAAGAGGCAAGAGAAGTGCAGAAAGAGGCACGAGAAATGCAGAAAGGGGCAAGAGAAGTACAGAAAGAGGGAAGTGAGGTGCAGAAAGAGGCACGAGTGGTACAGAAAGAGGAAAGTAAGATGCAGAAATAGGCAAGAGAGGTGCAGAAAGAAACAAGAGAAGTGCAAAAAGAGGCCAGTGAGGTACAGAAAGAGGCAGGAGAGGTACAGAAAGAGACGAGAAGTGCAGAAAGAGGCACGCCACTTCGAGATTGCTCATAACAGTAACCGGGATCTAGTGAAATTCTTTTGTATTGATCAGGTCCGTAAAAACGAAAGAGGTGGTGACAGAGTCAGAAATCTACGAATAATGGAATCCAAATACATTATTTACCTGAATACTATGGCACCAACAGCTTCAAACAATGAAGAAGAACTATGGGTTCATTTAGACTAATATCATTGCGAACTACCATCAGTTATGATTCTCTATCCTTAGAACATCTGAGCCTTTCTGCAAAGTGGAGTGAAAACTGCTGCCATTATTGAAATAAGCCCATTATGGGCCTCATACTTATGTGTATCTGTTTTTAGAATGGCAAAAAGCACTTCTGAAGAATGGGGTAAAAACTGTTGCCCTCATTTAATAAGTCCATTATAGGCTTTATTTAGCTTACATATCTGTTTATATAATGGCAGAATAGCTGGTTTGACACTTGGGATTTAACCCTCTCCTGTCCCGCAGCCTCGACTTGCTTCTGTGCTAGGTACATGGTTTGCCCATTCAGGGCTTTATTTTCTGTGCTTATAAATTAGAAGGCAGGGTATCAATTGTAAAATAGAAAAAAACCTTATGCAATGAATTAGCATTATAACTTACGAAAGTGAAAAATGTATATACATAGAGATTTTCTCTGCGTCATATTCTTCTTTCGTAACATCATCATGTTATGACTTGCCTTCTTATATTGTATATAAAATGTACATATATTATGCTTGCATTATGTATTACTGCCGGAGACATACTATAAGATGGCCGCCATTTTAGTAATATATTATTGTGGCATGAGCCTTTTGGCCATCTTCGCTGTTTATGAAATTCTTTTTACGTCATCACAATTCACTTTATTAATGGTGCCTTATTCATATACTCACTGACATTGAGGAAGGCGGTAATGCCGAAACGCATCTGTTAGTGCGGGGGAGGTACTGCACATTAAAAATTTCACTTGACTGAATTCCCGTGAGTGCTTGCCTGCTTTCTGGTCGACTTGGATTGTCCACCGTTGTGGATACATACATACATGCATATATATACATACATACATACATATATATATATATATATATATATATATATATATATATATATATTCACTGAAAAACCCACAGGTTTCAGGGACGTTTTAGTTAGTTAGACGTTTCGCTCATACAAAACCAGAGAAATTCGGCCGTTATAGTTAGTTCAGCTAACTATAACTCACGCCCCGCAATGCACTGCTGATGACGTCACATATTACATCATTCATGACATGGTCAGTGACATCACTGATGACATCACTGATGACATCTCAAATGACATCACTGATGACATCATCCAGTGACTGTGTGCTTCTGTAAAGTTTAAATATGTTTTATATATATATATATATATATATATATATATATATATATATGCGAAGGTGTATTGAAGAATGAGTGGGTGTATAAGTGTCTGAATGGATGATTTAGTAGGTGCGTGACTGTATAAGTGAGTGATTAAACATGTTTTACTGAATGCATGGGTTAGTGACTAAACTGTGTAAATGTCTGTATCAGTCTGTCAGTTGGTGTGTAAGCGGTTGCATGGGTTGGTGAGTAGCTAAATGAGTGTCTATATGGGTTATTGATTGGTTGTCTGAGTATCTGTATGGGTGCCTGAGTGTCTGTGTGCATGGGTGGGGGGGGTGTGACTGTGCATAGATGTGTGAGTGGGTGATTCACTGGGTGTATGGCTTCAAGAGTGCATCTGTGATGGTCTGTATGGGTGGGTGAGTGTGTGTATGGGTGCGTTGGTGAGTGAATGGATGTCTCAGTGGTACATGTGTAACTACATATGTAAAAGGCAGTATATGTGAGTGTTGGAGTATATAAATGACTATATGTGAGAGTGAGTGATTGTGAGAGTGGCTGTATGGATGAGTGTGTGCTTGTATTAGTGATTGTATAAGAGTGTTAGTATGTGTTAGTATATGTATGAATAAGTGAGGTGGTGTGTGTATAACTATAGGTGAGTAAATGGGAGTGTGATTGATTCTTTGCATGACTGACTTGGTGTGTGAGTAACTCTATGGATGAGTGGTGGTGTGTGAGTGTCTGTATAGGTGTATGAGTGCATATGATAGTGCCGTATTGATGAGTGACTGCATGTATGAGTGACTGTATGGGTGAATGAGTGGATGTGTGTGTAGACCTAGGAATCAGTGAGTGGGTATGTAGTAACTGGTATTGGTGTGTCTATGGTTTCAAAAATGGTAGTCTGTATTTTAGAGTGGGTGTATCAAAGGTTATATTAGGGTATGAGGAGGTGCATCAGATTATCACGTGGATGATGTCATCAGTGATGTCATTTGAGATGTCATCAGTGATGCCATCAGTGATGTCACTGACCATGTCATGAATGATGTAATATGTGACATCATCAGCAGTGCATTACGGGGCGCGAGTTATAGTTAGCTGAACTAACTATAACGGCCGAATTTCTCTGGTTTTGTACGAGTGAAATGTCTAACTAACTATAACGTCCCTGAAACCTGTGGTTTGTTCAGTGAATTTCTAAGGTTTTTAAATGCTAATTTCTAACTATAACGTCCCTGAAACCTATGGTTTTTTCAGTGAATTTCGAAGGTTTTTTAAATGCTAATTTCTAACTATTCCTACAGAGGTAGGACATGTGCAGAAAGAGGAAGAAAAGCGCAGAAAGAAGCATGAGAAATGCAGAAAGAGGCAACAGAAGTCCAGAAAGACGAAGAAAGTTGCAGAAAGAAGCACAAGATATGCAGAAAGAACCAACAGAGGTGCAGAAAAAGGCCTTGTTGCAAAGTCATCCTGTGCCCCCAACTTTTTGCTGACTGGTACTGGTGGTAACTGACTCTGACTAACCAGGCCCGGAGCCAGTGCTATGC
This sequence comes from Calotriton arnoldi, assembly GCA_963921515.1. Lineage (NCBI taxonomy): Eukaryota > Metazoa > Chordata > Amphibia > Caudata > Salamandridae > Calotriton > Calotriton arnoldi. The sequence continues at coordinate 303,125 of CAWUFW010011651.1, read as the reverse complement.
TGAAAGACACTTGGAATACAGTGAAAACACCTACATACACTAGGGTACACTATGGGTAGGGGTACCCCTGTGATTGGCATGAACTCCCCTTAAGGCCGTAGTACATAATAGGGCAGGGGGATTAAAACTAGCTCTAAGTCAGAGGTGCAGAAAGAGGCAAGAGAAGTGCAGAAAGAAGCAAAAGAAGTGCAGAAAGAAGCAAGAGCAGTACAGAATGAACCAACAGAGGTACAAAAAGAGGCAAGAGGGGTGCAGAAAAAGGTAGGAGGGGTACACAAAGAGACAAGAGGTACAGAAAGAGGCAGGAGGAGTGCAGAAAGAAGGAAGAGAAGTGCAGAAAGAAGTAACAGGTGCTGAAAGAGGCGCGAAGGGTGCAGAAAGAGACAAGAGAAGTACAGAAAAAAGCAACAGAGGTGCCGAAAGAGGCAAGAGAGGTGCAGAAAGAAGCAACAGAGGTGTAGAAAGAAGCAAGGGAAGTGCAGAAAGAACCAACAGAGGTGCAAAAAGAGGCAAGAGAGGTGCAGAAAGAGGCAAGAGCAGTGCAGAAAGAACCAAGAGATGTGCAGAATGAGGCAAGAGACGTGCAGAAAGAGGCAAGAGATGTGCAGAAAGAGGAAGAAGGGTGCAGAAAGAAGCAAGAGAGGTGCAGAAAGAGGCAAGAGAGGTGCAGAAAGAGGGAAGACGAGTGCAGAAAGAGACCACAGGGGTGCAGAAAGAGACAACAGGGGTGCAGAAAGGCGCAAGAGAGGTGCAGAAAGAGGCATTACAAGTGCAGAAAGAAGCAACAGAGGTGCAGAAAGAGTCAAGAGGGGTGCAGAAAAAGGAGAGAGAAGTGCAGAAAGAAGCAAAAGAGGTACACAATGAGGCAAGAGGGGTGCAGAAAGAGGCAAGAGTAGTGCAGAAAGAACCAAGAGATGTGCAGAATGAGGCAAGAGACGTGCAGAATGAGGCAAGAGATGTGCAGAAAAAGGAAGAAGGGTGCAGAAAGAAACAAGAGAAGTGCAGAAAGAGGCAAGTGAGGTGCAGGAGGAGGCAAGAGAACTGCAGAAAGAGGCAAGAGAGATGCAAAAACAGGTAAAAGGGGTGCAGAAAGAGGGGACAGGTGTGCAGACAGAGGCAAGAGAGGTACAGAAAGAGGGAAGAGTGGTACAGAAAGAGGCAAGAGGGATGCAGAAATTTGCAACAGAGGAGCAAAAAGAAGCAAGAGCAGTGCAGAGAGAACCAACAGGGGTGCAGAAAGAGGCAAGAGAACTGCAGAAAAAGGCAAGAGAGGTGCAGAAAGAGTCAAGAGAGTAGCACAAAGAGGCAAAAGGGATACAGAAAGAGGCAAGAGGGGTATAGAAAGAAGCAAGAGAACTGCAGAAAGAAGCAACAGAGGTGCTTAAAGAGGCAAGAGGGGTACAGAAAGAGGCAAGAGAAGTGCAGAAAGAAGCAACAGAGGTGCCGAAAGAGGCAAGAGAGGTGCACAAACGGGCACGAAAGGTACAGAAAGAGGGAACAGGGGTGCAGAAAGAGGGATACAGAAATTTGCACGAGAGGTGCAGAAAGAAGCAAGAGCAGGGCAGAAAGAAGCAAGAAAAGTGCAGAAAGAAGGAAGAGAGGTGGAGAAATAGGGAAGAGGGGTGCTGAAAGAGGCATGAGGGATGCAGAAAATTGCAAAAGAGGTGCAGAAAGAAGCAAGAGAAGTGCAGAAAGAACCAACAGAGGTGCAAAAAGAGGCAAGAGGGATGCAGAAATAGGTAGGAGAGGTGCAGAAAGAGGCAAGAGGGGTACAGAAAGAAGGAAGAGAAGTGCAGAAAAAAGCAACAGAGGTGCTAAAAGAGGCACAAAGGGTGCAGACACAGTCAAGAGAAGTGCAGAAAGAAGCAACAGAGGTACAGAAAGGGGCAAGAAGGTGCAGAAAGAGGAAAGAGAGGTATAGAAAGAGGCTAGAGAGTTGCACAAAGAAGGAAGACGGGTGCAGAAAGAGGCAAGAGGGGTGCAGAAACAGGCAAGAGAACTGCAGAAAGAGGCAAGAGAATTGCTGAAAGAAGCAACAGAGGTGTAGAAAGAAGCAAGAAAAGTGCAGAAAGAGGCAAGTGAGATGCAGAAACAGGCAAGAAAGGTAGAGAAAGAGGGAAGACGAGTGCAGAAAGAGACAACAGGGGTGTAGAAAGAAGCAAGACAGATGCAGAAAGAAGCATGCAAAGTGCAGAATGAAGCAACAGGGGTGCAGAAAGAGGCAAGAGAATTGCAGAAAGAAGCAACAGAGGTGCAGAAAGAGTAAGAAATGTGCAGCAAGAGGCAAGAGAAGTGCAGAAACATGCAAGAGAAGTGGAGAAACAGGCAAGAGATGCGCACAAAAAGGCAAGAGATGTGCAGAAAAAAGCAAGACCTGTGCACAAAGAGGCAAGAGAAGTGCAGAAAGAGGCAAGAGAAGTGCAGAAAGAGGCACGAGAAATGCAGAAAGGGGCAAGAGAAGTACAGAAAGAGGGAAGTGAGGTGCAGAAAGAGGCACGAGTGGTACAGAAAGAGGAAAGTAAGATGCAGAAATAGGCAAGAGAGGTGCAGAAAGAAACAAGAGAAGTGCAAAAAGAGGCAAGTGAGGTACAGAAAGAGGCAGGAGAGGTACAGAAAGAGACGAGAAGTGCAGAAAGAGGTACGCCACTTCGAGATTGCTCATAACAGTAACCGGGATCTAGTGAAATTCTTTTGTATTGATCAGGTCCGTAAAAACGAAAGAGGTGGTGACAGAGTCAGAAATCTACGAATAATGGAATCCAAATACATTATTGACCTGAATACTATGGCACCAACAGCTTCAAACAATGAAGAAGAACTATGGGTTCATTTAGACTAATATCATTGCGAACTACCATCAGTTATGATTCTCTATCCTTAGAACATCTGAGCCTTTCTGCAAAGTGGAGTGAAAACTGCTGCCATTATTGAAATAAGCCCATTATGGGCCTCATACTTATGTGTATCTGTTTTTAGAATGGCAAAAAGCACTTCTGAAGAATGGGGTAAAAACTGTTGCCCTCATTTAATAAGTCCATTATAGGCTTTATTTAGCTTACATATCTGTTTATATAATGGCAGAATAGCTGGTTTGACACTTGGGATTTAACCCTCTCCTGTCCCGCAGCCTCGACTTGCTTCTGTGCTAGGTACATGGTTTGCCCATTCAGGGCTTTATTTTCTGTGCTTATAAATTAGAAGGCAGGGTATCAATTGTAAAATAGAAAAAAACCTTATGCAATGAATTAGCAATATAACTTACGAAAGTGAAAAATGTATATACATAGAGATTTTCTCTGCGTCATATTCTTCTTTCGTAACATCATCATGTTATGACTTGCCTTCTTATATTGTATATAAAATGTACATATATTATGCTTGCATTATGTATTACTGCCGGAGACATACTATAAGATGGCCGCCATTTTAGTAATATATTATTGTGGCATGAGCCTTTTGGCCATCTTCGCTGTTTATGAAATTCTTTTTTTACGTCATCACAATTCACTTTATTAATGGTGCCTTATTCATATACTCACTGACATTGAGGAAGGCGGTAACGCCGAAACGCATCTGTTAGTGGGGGGAGGTTCTGCACATTAAAAACTTCACTTGACTGAATTCCCGTGAGTGCTTGCCTGCTTTCTGGTTGACTTGGATTGTCCACCGTTGTGGATACATACATACATACATATATATATATATATATATAAATATATATATATATATATATATATATTCACTGAAAAACCCACAGGTTTCAGGGACGTTTTAGTTAGTTAGACGTTTCGCTCATAAAAACCAGAGAAATTCGGCCGTTATAGGTAGTTCAGCTAACTATAACTCGCGCCCCCGCAATGCACTGCTGATGACGTCACATATTACATCATTCATGACATGGTCAGTGACATCACTGATAACATCACTGATGACATCTCAAATGACATCACTGATGACATCATCCAGTGACTGTGTGCTTCTGTAAAGTTTAAATATGTTATATATATATATATATATATATATATATATATATATATATATATATATATATATATATATATATATACGAAGGTGTATTGAAGAATGAGTGGGTGTATAAGTGTCTGAATGGATGATTTAGTAGGTGCGTGACTGTTTGTATAAGTGAGTGATTAAACATGTTTTACTGAATGCATGGGTTAGTGACTAAACTGTGTAAATGTCTGTATCAGTCTGTCAGTTGGTGTGTAAGCGGTTGCATGGGTTGGTGAGTAGCTAAATGAGTGTCTATATGGGTTATTGATTGGTTGTCTGAGTATCTGTATGGGTGCCTGAGTGTCTGTGTGCATGGGTGGGGGGGGTGTGACTGTGCATAGATGTGTGAGTGGGTGATTCACTGGGTGTATGGCTTCAAGAGTGCATCTGTGATGGACTGTTTGGGTGGGTGAGTGTGTGTATGGGTGCGTTGGTGAGTGAATGGATGTCTCAGTGGTACATGTGTAACTACATATGTAAAAGGCAGTATATCTGAGTGTTGGAGTATATAAATGACTATATCTGAGAGTGAGTGATTGTGAGAGTGGCTGTTTGGATGAGTGTGTGCTTGTATTAGTGATTGTATAAGCGTGTTAGTATGTGTTAGTATATGTATGAATAAGTGAGGTGGTGTGTGTATAACTATAGGTGAGTAAATGGGAGTGTGATTGATTCTTTGCATGACTGACTAGGTGTGTGAGTAACTCTATGGATGAGTGGTGGTGTGTGAGTGTCTGTATAGGTGTATGAGTGCATATGATAGTGCCGTATTGATGAGTGACTGCATGTATGAGTGACTGTATGGGTGAATGAGTGGATGTGTGTGTAGACCTAGGAATCAGTGAGTGGGTATGTAGTAACTGGTATTGGTGTGTCTATGGTTTTGAAAATGGTAGTCTGTATTTTAGAGTGGGTGTATCAAAGGTTAAATTAGGGTATGAGGAGGTGCATCAGATTATCACGTGGATGATGTCATCAGTGATGTCATTTGAGATGCCATCAGTGATGTCACTGACCATGTCATGAGTGATGTAATATGTGACATCATCAGCAGTGCATTACGGGGGCGCGAGTTATAGTTAGCTGAACTAACTATAACGGCCGAATTTCTCTGGTTTTGTACGAGTGAAATGTCTAAATAACTATAACGTCCCTGAAACCTGTGGTTTTTTCAGTGAATTTCTAAGGTTTTTAAATGCTAATTTCTAACTATAACGTCCCTGAAACCTATGGTTTTTTCAGTGAATTTCGAAGGTTTTTTAAATGCTAATTTCTAACTATTCCTACAGAGGTAGGACATGTGCAGAAAGAGGAAGAAAAGCGCAGAAAGAAGCATGAGAAATGCAGAAAGAGGCAACAGAAGTCCAGAAAGACGAAGAAAGTTGCAGAAAGAAGCACGAGATATGCAGAAAGAACCAACAGAGGTGCAGAAAAAGGCCTTGTTGCAAAGTCATCCTGTGCCCCCAACTTTTTGCTGACTGGTACTGGTGGTAACTGACTCTGACTAACCAGGCCAGAAGCCAGTGCTATGCTGAAAGACACTTAGAATACAGTGAAAACACCTACATACACTAGGGTACACTATGGGTAGGGGTACCCCTGTGATTGGCATGAACTCCCCTTAAGGCCCTAGTACATAATAGGGCAGGGGGATTAAAACTAGCTCTAAGTCAGAGGTGCAGAAAGAGGCAAGAGAAGTGCAGAAAGAAGCAAAAGAAGTGCAGAAAGAAGCAAGAGCAGTACAGAATGAACCAACAGAGGTACAAAAAGAGGCAAGAGGGGTGCAGAAAAAGGTAGGAGGGGTACACAAAGAGACAAGAGGTACAGAAAGAGGCAGGAGGAGTACAGAAAGAAGGAAGAGAAGTGCAGAAAGAAGTAACAGGTGCTGAAAGAGGCGCGAAGGGTGCAGAAAGAGGCAAGAGAAGTACAGAAAAAAGCAACAGAGGTGCCGAAAGAGGCAAGAGAGGTGCAGAAACAAGCAAGAGAAGTGTAGAAACAGGCAACAGAGGTGCAGAAAGACGCAAGAGAGGTGCAGAAACAAGCAAGAGAAGTGTAGAAAGAGGCAAGAGAATTGCTGAAAGAAGCAACAGAGGTGTAGAAAGAAGCAAGGGAAGTGCAGAAAGAACCAACAGAGGTGCAAAAAGAGGCAAGAGAGGTGCAGAAAGAGGCAAGAGCAGTGCAGAAAGAACCAAGAGATGTGCAGAATGAGGCAAGAGACGTGCAGAAAGAGGCAAGAGATGTGCAGAAAGAGGAAGAAGGGTGCAGAAAGAAGCAAGAGAGGTGCAGAAAGAGGCAAGAGAGGTGCAGAAAGATGGAAGACGTGTGCAGAAAGAGACAGGGGTGCAGAAAGAGACAACAGGGGTGCAGAAAGGAGCAAGAGAGGTGCAGAAAGAGGCATTACAAGTGCAGAAAGAAGCAACAGAGGTGCAGAAAGAGTCAAGAGGGGTGCAGAAAGAGGAGAGAGAAGTGCAGAAAGAAGCAAAAGAGGTACACAAAGAGGCAAGAGGGGTGCAGAAAGAGGCAAGAATAGTGCAGAAAGAACCAAGAGATGTGCAGAATGAGGCAAGAGACGTGCAGAATGAGGCAAGAGATGTGCAGAAAAAGGAAGAAGGGTGCAGAAAGAAACAAGAGAAGTGCAGAAAGAGGCAAGTGAGGTGCAGAAGGAGGCAAGGGAACTTCAGAAAGAGGCAAGAGTTGCAGAAACAGGTAAAAGGGGTACAGAAAGAGGGGAGAGGTGTGCAGACAGAGGCAAGAGAGGTACAGAAAGAGGGAAGAGTGGTACAGAAAGAGGCAAGAGGGATGCAGAAATTTGCAACAGAGGAGCAAAAAGAAGCAAGAGCAGTGCAGAGAGAACCAACAGGGGTGCAGAAAGAGGCAAGAGAACTGCAGAAAAAGGCAAGAGAGGTGCAGAAAGAGTCAAGAGAGGTGCACAAAGAGGCAAAAGGGATACAGAAAGAGGCAAGAGGGGTATAGAAAGAAGCAAGAGAAGTGCAGAAAGAAGCAACAGAGGTGCTTAAAGAGGCAAGAGGGGTACAGAAAGAGGCAAGAGAAGTGCAGAAAGAAGCAACAGAGGTGCCGAAAGAGGCAAGAGAGGTGCACAAACAGGCAAGAAAGGTACAGAAAGAGGGAACAGGGGTGCAGAAAGAGGGATACAAACATTTGCACGAGAGGTGCAGAAAGAAGCAAGACAGATGCAGAAAGAAGCATGCAAAGTGCAGATTGAAGCAACAGTGGTGCAGAAAGAGGCAAGAGAATTGCAGAAAGAAGCAACAGAGGTGCAGAAAGAGTAAGAAATGTGCAGAAAGAGGCAAGAGAAGTGCAGAAACATGCAAGAGAAGTGGAGAAACAGGCAAGAGATGCGCACAAAAAGGCAAGAGATGTGCAGAAAAAAGCAAGACTTGTGCAGAAAGAGGCAAGAGAAGTGCAGAAAGAGGCAAGAGAAGTGCAGAAAGAGGCACGAGAAATGCAGAAAGGGGCAAGAGAAGTACAGAAAGAGGGAAGTGAGGTGCAGAAAGAGGCACGAGTGGTACAGAAAGAGGAAAGTAAGATGCAGAAATAGGCAAGAGAGGTGCAGAAAGAAACAAGAGAAGTGCAAAAAGAGGCAAGTGAGGTACAGAAAGAGGCAGGAGAGGTACAGAAAGAGACGAGAAGTGCAGAAAGAGGCAAGAGAAGTGCAGAAAGAGGCAAGAGAAGTGCAGAAAGAGGCAAGAGAAGTGTAGGAAGAGGCAAATGAGGTGCAGCAAGAGGCAAGAGAGGTACAGAAAGAGGCAAGTGAGGTGCAGAAAGAGGCAAGAAAGTTGCAGAAAGAAGCAAGAGAAGTGCAGAAAGAGCCAAGAGAAGTGCAGAAAGAGGCAAGAGAAGTGCAGAAAGAGGCAAATGAGGTGCAGAAAGTGGCAACAGTAGTACAGAAAGAGGCAAGAGAAGTGCAGAAGGAAGAGAAGCGCAGAAAGAGGGAAGAGAGGCGCAGAAAGAGGAAAGAGAAGTGCAGAAAGAGGAAAGAGAAGTGCAGAAAGAGGGAAGAGAAGCGCAAAAAGAGGGAAGAGAAGTGCAGAAAGAGGCAAGAGATGTGCAGAAAGAAGAAAGAGAAGTGCAGAAAGAGGAAATAGAAGTACAGAAAGAGCCAAGAGAAGTGCAGAAAGAAGCAAGAGAAGTGCAGAAAGAGGTAAGAGAAGTGCAGAAAGAGGCAAATGAAGTGCAGAAAGAGGCAAGTGAGATGCAGAAAGAGGCAAGAGAGTTACAGAAAGAGGCAAGTAAGGTGCAGAAAGAGGCAAGAGAGGTGCAGAAAGAAGCAAGAGAAGTACAAAAAGAGGAAATAGAAGTGCAGAAAGAGCCAAGAGAAGTGCAGAAAGAAGCAAGAGAGGTACAGAAAGAGGAAAGAGAAGTGCAGAAAGAGGGAAGAGAAGCACAAAAAGAGGGAAGAGAAGTGCAGAAAGAGGCAAGAGAAGTGCAGAAAGAAGAAAGACAAGTGCAGAAAGAGGAAATAGAAGTACAGAAAGAGCCAAGAGAAGTGCAGAAAGAGGCAAGAGAAGTGCGGAAATAGGCAAGAGAAGTGCAGAAAGAGGTAAAAGAAGTGCAGAAAGAGGCAAGTGAGGTACAGAAAAGAGAGGTACAGAAAGAGGCAAATAAGGTGCAGAAATAGGCAAGAGATGTGCAGAAAGAAGGAAGAGAAGTGCAGAAAGAGGCAATAGAAGTGCAGAAAGAGTCAAGAGAGGTGCAGAAAGAAGAGAAGTGATGTGCAGAAAAGAGAAAGAGAAATGCAGAAAGAGACGAGAGGTGCAGAAAGAAGAGAGTGAGGTGTAGATAGAGGCAAGAGAACTGCAGAAAGAGGCAAGTGAGGTGCAGAAAGAAGCAAGAAAAGTACAGAAAGGGGCAAGAGAAGTGCAGAAAAAAACAAGAGAAGCGCAGAAAGAGTAAGAAATGTGCAGAAAGAGGCAACAGAAGTGCAGAAAGAGGCAAGAGAAGTGGAGAAAGAGGCAAAAGAAGTGCAGAAACAGGCAAGAGATGCGCACAAAAAGGCAAGAGAGGCGCCGAAAGAAGGAACAGAAGTGCAGAAAGAGGAAATAGAAGTGCAGAAAGAGCCAAGAGAAATACAGAAAGAAGCAAGAGAAGTGCAGAAAGAAGCAAGAGAAGTGCAGAAAGATGCAAGAGAAGTGCAGAACGAGGCAAGAGAAGTGCAGAAAGAAGCAAGAGAAGCGAAGAAAGAAGCAAGAGAAGTGCAGAAAGAAGCAAGTGAAGTGCAGAAAGAGGCAAAAGAAGTGCAGAAAGAGGCAAGAGAAGTGCAGAAAGAGGCAAGTGAGGTGCGGAAAGAGGTAAGAGAGGTACAGAAAGAGGCAAGCAACGTGCAGAAAGAGGCAAGTGAGATGCAGAAAGAGGCAAGAGAGGTGCACAAAGAGGCAAGCGAAGTGCAGAAAGAGGCACGTAGGTGCAGAAAGAGGCATGAGAGGTACAGACAGAGGGAAGTGAGGTGCAGACAGAGGCAAGAGAAGCACAGAAAGAGGCAAGAGAAGCGCAGAAAGAAGCAAGAGTGATTTGCGCACCATTAGTACCAATTTAACACCCACATTTAGCAATAAGTAACAGTTGACCATTCCAGCTTTGCAGAGGACCTTCCACCACGGTGAAACACTTGTCGCTGCATTTTTGGTAACGTTTGAGCTCTTTGAGCTAGAAACAAGATTTTTGTGTTCAAATCTGCAGATTATACAGCAGATGATGGATTATGCGGCAAATGCGGAAAATTGATAATTATGCGAAAATCAGTGCAGCCAAACAGTCGCATAATTCCAGTGGCCTTGCTCATACCTCTGACTAGGTCCGGAAGTGCTCCTCAGTGGTTCCTTCTTTTTTTTGTGTCATTGAGTTTATAGTTTAACTTCTATAGAGTCGAGGAAGACTAAACCTGAGGTTACCACTCCACAACACAGACTACCATACCACATAATTACTCACTTTAACACATAATCCCACTCTACATAATTCCTATACACTAAATACCACATACTTTCTATCTACATAATTTCACTGCACAACATACCACATAATTCCATTGCACACAACGTACATTCACTCCACTCCAAAAAACATTAGTAAAAATCTTTTACATTTACAACGCCAATAGCTCTAACTCTCGCAAATGCGAAACCTATTACATTGCAAATGCTTCTTTAACTCCTAGTCGCGTTTGCAGAGTGGTGGAGAAAGGGGGCTGGGCCTCCGACCAGTGCTCAGGAATTCCGCTGCGAAGGACTTACAGGAGGTACCAGGAGGGCTTCTTGGCCCCTAAAGTCCCTCAGGAGTAAAGTGGACTTCATACCCCAACCCATAGTGTGCCAGGAGGCGCATTTGCAGAGTGCTGGGGAAAGGGGGCGTGGCCTCCGAAGACCTCTTAGCAATACCACTGTGTGGGACTTACTGAAGGTAATAGGAGGGGTAGTTGGCCCCCAAGGACAACCTTAGGGGCCAACTACCCCTCCTATTACCTCCAGTAAGTCCCATACAGCAGCAATGGTAAGTTCTCAAAGCATGCCACGCCCCCTTTGCCCACTAGTCTGCAAACGCGCTCCCTGGTGTGCTCTTAGATGGGGATTGAAGTCCCCTTCGCTGATGGGGGTCGTTAGGGGCTGACTAGCCTACCTGATACCTCCAGTAAGCCCCAGATAGTGGGATTGCTGAGAATTGACACAGGCCACGCCCCCTTTCTCCACCACTCAGCAAATGCACCTCCTGGCGCGCTCTTGGTTGGGGGATGAAGTCCCCTTGCCTCCTGAGGGTCCCTGGGGGACAACTAGCCCACCAGGTACCTCCAATAAGTGCCACACAGCTGGATTGCAGAGAGGTGGTCTGAGGCCACGCCCCCTTTTCACATTACTCTGCAAACGTGCCTCCTGGGGCACTGCTACTCGGGGGATGAAGTCTACTTATGTCCTGAGGTCCCCCGGGGCCAGCCCTTTGCGTTGGGAACCGTGGGGGGAGCCCCAATGCCCCCACGGTCCCTGCCGGCTCCCCGCCTCCTACGGGAGCCGGCATTGCTTTTGAGCAAGGGGAGCTGCTGACATGCAGCTCCTCTTGCTCAAAAGCAATCCTGCTTTGCAAGAGCAGGTTTTCCTGCTCTCGCTTCAATGAAGCAAAGCAAAGCAGGGTTTGCTATGGCAGGACGGGAGGCGTGCTCCCGCCCTGCCATAGCAAACAGCAATGTCCCGGGGGTGTGCACCCCGGGACATTGCAGGAGCCGGCCCTGGTGAGTGGCGGTCCCCAGGGCCATCGAGGGCTCCAAGAGGGGGGCTGCGGGGCACCCCTCTCTATGCTTTCAAAGCCCCAAGGCAGTGTGGGGGGGCAGGAGCCCCCCACACTTTAATTTTTTTAATTTAGCCGGGGAGGTGGCGGTCCCCGGGGCTTGGGGGGGCTCGTGAGGCCCCCCGCATATAATTAAACCCTGCCCCGGGGAGGTGGTGGTCCCCGGGGCAGTGTGGGGGGGCAGGAGCCCCCCACACATTTATAAAACAAAGCCCTGAGGAGGTGGCAGCCCCAGGGGCTGCGGGGTGGCCGCATGCCCCCCGCATATAATTAAAGGAAGTCCCAGGTAGGTGGCGGTCCCCGGGGCTGCGGGGGCCCCCGCAGCCCCTGCTAATTTACTAGGCATAGCCCCCGAGACCTGGCCCACCCGGGGGCTTACAGATAACAAAGCGTGGGAGCCCGCGCTTCGTTTTTTGTAATTTTCTCGGCAGGATTCGGGCACCCAGCGCGAATTCTGCCGATTTAAAAAAAAAATAAAATGTTTTTGGGACCTCGGGGTCCCTGTGGGATCCCCTGAGCAGGCCTAGGGGGTCAGGGGGTTTTTACTCTGCCCCCTTTTCTTGTTTTTTTATCTTTTTCCCACTGTTTACTTGTGACTCGAAACGCGTCATGGCAGGCATTATGCCTGTGTTAATTTTGTGGTGTATTTTATAATAAATTTTCTGCATACTCCACGAACAACTTTATTCGACCCTTTATTCTGAGTGTGGCTGAGGTCAGTGCCTACTGGGTCTGTCGACATTTGGCAGACAGGAAGCGTTACGAGATATATAAATATATATATATCTATATCTATATATATATATCTATCTATCTATCTATATATATATATATATATATATATATATATATATATATATATATATATATATAAAACATCTTACACCCCATTTTGATGCTTTCATAAAAAGGCGCTTTATTAACCATTTAGTAACATGGCAGGTTATTTAATTCCTTTCTTGACGCGTTTCAGCTCTCCTCATGAGCCTTATTCATAGGTCACTTATGAATAAGGCTCTATCAGGCACATGCATCAAGAAAAGCTTTTGCGAGTCCTTAATTGCGATTATTAAGGAATCGCAATTAAGGACTCTCAAAAGCCTATGCATGTAGGAATCGCTATTAAAATAGCGATTCCTAAACATTCCTTAATTGCGACTCGGAAATTGCGACTCGCAATTAAGGAATGGCCTCCCATTCATTCCTATGGGCCTACAGGCCCATAGGAATGAATGGGAAATTGCATGCAGAATTTGCGAGTACCAATAGGTACTCGCAAATTGCGCATGCAATTTCAAGGGTGCAAAGGTGTCAAAATGACACCCTGTTGCACCCCTGTAATTGTGATGTGCATCCATGTTGCGCGCACACATGCCCCAAGGGCATGTGTGTGTGTAACCTGAAACCTTGAAAAATGCACTTTAGTGCAAAATACAGACCAGGGTAATTTCTCTGTATTTTGCGGCCCCAAATAGCGAATTCGCTATTTCTAAATGCTTCTAGCATTGCATTTAAGGAATCGCAAATTGCGATTCCTTAAATGCAATTGCAATTTAAGAAATCGCAATAAATTGCGATTTCTTAAATTGCGAGTGCCTAACACTTTGATGCATCGCAAAAGGCCTTTTTGTGGGCGCAAACGGCCGATTTATGCGAATTGCACCGTTTGCGCTTGCAAAAAACGTTGATGCATGTACCCCTATATATGCTTTTTATAGTAGTAAATGAAAAAATAACATAATGGAAATTATTTTCTAATAATAGTCTTATATTATATATATGTATATATAAATGTACACACACATATATATGTATCTGTGTATGTTTATATAAGTATATATTTATATAAAGGGCCCGATTACAATGTCGGGCAGACCGCAACCGGCCGACTGTTGGTTGCATTCTTCCCGACATCTCACATTGTGGTCCGCCTGCCGCATTATGATGCAGGCTGCGGAGGCATCGGGCGGAGGAGCATCGCAGCGCTTCCGACAGCCTCAAAGAGCCCGTTGGTGCATTGGAACACACCATAATCCCCTAGTGACGGTGGAGCCAGACTCGGCTTTGCAGTCGGAATTATGATAACAGTTTCTGACAGCTCTTTCATGTCAGAAAGTGTTTCTTGGGGCCCCTAGCATTCCCCTTCCCCCATGGCCCTCCACAATGGGGGCTAAGCATCCCTGCCCCGTGTGGCAGGCACTGTGAGGCATGGTGTGAGGTACCTGCCACACGGTGTACGAATGTTTTCAAAACATGCATTTTACAATGGAATCTTCTGCTGCGGGCCTTTGATGCCCGCCGCACAAGCTTCCATTGTAAAATGGGCGGTCCCATCGTAATACCCAGGTCAGAACTGCCGACCCAAGGTCGGGCGGTTTCCAGACCACTACATCGTAATCAGGGCCATTGTATTAAATGTTGCATTCATTTAATTTACTTTATAGTAATGTTATATATTTAAAATATTTAAGATTTACTATGTTAAACTATATATATATGTGTATATATATATATGCATATATATGCATGTATATATATATATATGTATACCTTGGATTCCGTCACACTCGCAGATCACTTCCACAAAGACGGGCACGGACCACGGTATTGGTGCAAAATATTTTGTTTATTTTCAGACAGCCATTACGCGTTTCGGCTCTGTCGAGCCTTGTTTATATATATATATATGTATATATATATATATAAAATGATGTTTTTAAAAGATATTTTTTTCCCCAATATTTTTGTACTTCCCATTATAAGTATTGTCAGTCAAATTCTTTATTTCGGTAGAATACCATAAAAGAAACAAAGATTCAAGATAAACTTCGCACATGTCAATGAGAGGACAAGACAGTACATATGGTAAAACTTGACAATACAGTTAAGACTGACAATCCATAGAAATTAAAATAGCAAACAATAAAAGTTTAAAAACAACAAATATCTTACAGTACAAGCTTCGCGTCGCAGGGTTTGGTCAACCAGGGAAAAGTTGATGTGCAAATTTGGCAAAGTCCCTTATCTAAAGTGCATGTGCATTGATTAAAATAATGCGATCATAAACAGTGCACAATTACATTAAGATCAATTTTAAAACCAATCATCACAATGAGATCCGTTAGACGGCAATCATGGATGTGCAAATAAGAAAAAATTATAGAATGGCTATTTACATCTTAAAGTTTGATGTCCAAAAAGGTACTTAAAGAGGCAGGGGATCGTGTCTGCAGTTCTCAGTGGTTGTCCGGGGGGCTGTCTGTGCCCTTCTTCTGATCGCCCATGAGTGGCCTAAAAATTTCGCAGTTGCCCATACGAATAGGGGTCTTACATCGGATTTCAGTATGCACACGGCCTCTCTAGAGTCTCGAGTGCCAAGTTGCCTACAAACATGAGTCAGCCATTTGCTCCTAGGTTTTGCATATGCTGTACAGCGGAGATGGCCAATGGATTCATGCAAGCAAGGGCAACAGGGGCAGCCCTTTTGCTGTGCTCTATTGGCCAACCATGAGTTTGTAAATGCATTAACTGACAGGCTGCCATGCCTAAATTGGATGTATAACTTCCTATCGGCCGGCACTTTAATTATGTCAAGGTAGCTTTCTAGAGTGCGGCTGATTTTGAAGTCTTTAAATGTTTCAGTTAATCTACCCTGGGTGCCATCTGTGTATGCTTTAAGCTCAACCCAGTCCCAATAGAGTGATTTAATCTGTCTTCTGTTATGAATTGGAGGGCATGCAATGTTATGGCCAGGGACGCCTATGCTGGGCATAAGGCTTTTGACATATTTAATCCAGCCTATTTTGTTCGAAGTGTCTAAAGCACAGACCTCCTCAAAAGCTGCAGCATAGGATGACAGTACCGGGGTGGAGACCATCCGCTGCTAGAACAACAAAGGGCGGAGCTTCGCTGGGTCGCTGATGGGTTTAATGCCCATATCGAGCAATAGTGGGCAAAGGGGGTGCTTTGCGAAAGAGAAGTCAGATTTCTGAGGAACTTGTTCTCCAGGGTTGTCAGGTCACTTGCTCTTACCATACCCCACAGCTCAGCTCCATAAAGAGCACTGCTCACGGCCTTGCAGCTATATAGTTTCAATGCTGGTGCAATTGGCTTGGTGTAGGAAAGGCAGTGCTCCTTACGCAGAGCCCCGGTTACCTGGGAAAACTTGAGGTGGGCCTTATTGAGATGGTGCTTCTAGGCCATGTCCTCCGACAATTTGATTCACAGGTAATCAAAGGAGCTCACTCTCTCCAAGGGAGTGTTGCTTAAGAGCAGTTTTCCCTTAAAGGACTTGTGGGAGTTCAGTAGCATGAGCTTTGTTTTGGATGTATTAATTTCAAGCCCCCTCCTATCGTAGAAGAGCTTGAATTGATTTAGAAGTTTTTGCAAGCCCATTGGAGTCTTCGAGAAGAGTATCGTCTGCGAATAGAAGGGTGGCAATTCTTTGCTTTGCTAGAGAGGGGGCGTCCGCAGAAGTAGCTGATAGGAGCTCGACAGCGTTGTTGATGTAAAGTGAGAACAAGGTTGGAGCCAAGACACAGCCTTGGCGGACCCCCCGCTGTACTTCAATGGGATCGGTGACCTGTCCCTGGCTGCCCCATCTGACTCTGGTGAGGTTCTCTTCATGGAGCTTGACTAGGAGTGTAAGGATACCCGGTGGCTTGCCCATCTCCCTGAGCACCCGCCATAGTTTGTCCCTGGGAACGAGATCAAAGGCAGATTTTAAGTCTATGAATGCGATGTATAAGCTCCCTTTGCTCAGCAAAACCACCTTCCAATAAAGCATGAGGAGGCAAAAGACCTGATCGACTGTGCCGATTTTCCATCGAAAGCCCGCTTGGAGGGGGGAGAGGATGTCATTCTCTTCCATCCAATCCGAGATTTTAGCTAGGAGCGATCGACAGAAGACTTTCTGGACACAGTCCATCAGGCTAATTGGTTGATAATTGGAAGGGTTGGACCTGTCGCCCTTTTTGAAGATGGGAATCACTTCAGCCCCCTTCCAGGATTCTGGGATCCTCCCTCCACCTGCGATGTCATTAGCCAGTGTCAGAATGTATGTTGTTCTTGTTATTGTTAATTGTGATTTATAGAGCGCTTAATACCGGCAGGTCTCTAAGCGCTACGAGAAGATTAGCTGTAGTCCCAGAAGTGAGTGTAGTCTATAAGTGGTAAATGCTATGCCCAGGCTTCTGTGAAGAGTAACGTATTCAGTTTCTTCCTGAATGGGAGAAGGGCTCTTTCGGAGCGGAGATGGCCTGGCAGCCTATTCCAGAGTTGCGGGATGAGGACAGAAAAGGCTCGCACACCTTTAGTGGTGTAATTAAACCGTGGACATGTTAGTAGGCCCTCCGTGGAAGACCTTAGGGTGCGGCCGGAGACGTATTTCACCAGGCATTCTTTGATGTATTTTGGTGCCTGACCATACAGGGCCTTGTGGGTGATACAGAGGCCTTTGAAGCTAGCCCTCTGTTTAATAGGAAGCCAGTGCAATTTTTGCAGTAGGGGTGAGGCCCGGGTGCGTCTGGGGAGCTTAAAAATCAGCCTAGCCGCATCATTCATCACCACCTGGAGTTTGCCAAGCAACTTGTCTGGCATTCCAATGTAAAGTGAGTTACCATAATCAAGTCGCGACAAGATCAAGGCGGCCACCACCGTCCTCATGGTGGAGAAAGAGAGGATGGGAGATAGTTTCCTCAGCTGTCTAAGCAGACCCACACAGGTCCCAAACACGATTGATACTTGGTTGGACAGTGAGAGTTTGGCATCTATTTTAATACCCAGGCTTTTTACCACCGGAGCTGGAGACGGAGTGTCTCCCAGCTCATGTGGCCAATATTGGGTGGTCCATGGGTTACTGTCCGTAGTGATGGCCAGTACCTCCATTTTGTCGGGGTTGATCTTGAGAGAATTGGCCGTCATCCAGTTTACCAGAAATCTCAGTATGTCTTTAACCCGTGTGTGGGCTTGTGGGGTGTTTTCTATTTGTAGGATAATTTGTGTGTCGTCCGCGTAGTTGAATACCTGGCAGTCCATCTGGGCCAGATTCCTCACTAGTGGTCTGAGATATATGTTGAACAGAAGTGGGGACAATGCAGACCCTTGAGGGACTCCACAGGTTATGGACCCCCTATCGAACACACAATCTCCCATCTGTATTTTTAGGGTACGATCTGTCAGGAAGGAGGTGATCCAACGGAGAATTGTCCCCCCAATGCCAATGTCCTGGATTCTTTCTAGGAGTTGGCAGTGGTTGACAGGTCAAGAAGGACTAGCGCGCACAGGTTTTTGCTGTCAGCTGTGATCCTAATTTCATCCAATACTGGCAGCATCACCAGCTCGGTACTGTGGTGGGCTCTAAAGCCTGCCTGCCTGTCCCTGAGTAGTTGGTGTTCTTCCATGAACGTTTTTAAATCAAATAACTTTTTACGGATTTTAAAAATTGTGTATTCTTGTGTGTTAAACGTGCTCCCCTTACCTCATTCTCTGCCGGTCCTGCCCCGATTCTGTGTGTGGGGGTCAGTATCGTTAGCGCTTCCGGACACCTAGAGGCGCCATTTTTGAAGTGCGCGCTCTAGTTGTTCGGGCTGCAGGCGCATAAATATGCGCGCTGCGCGGGCGAAGCAGCCTTAGAGGTTTGCTCCGTGATTTACGATCTTTTTGCTGTTTTGCACATTGCACCTTGCTCGCACTGCTGCTTTAAAACTATTTTTTAATGAATCTGATATAATGACTCCGTGATTGAATATTAACAGTTGTTTTACTGCCGTTTTTAACTCAAATAACTTTTTACGGATTTTAAAAATTGTGTATTCTTGTGTGTATACATGCTCCCCTTACCTCATTCTCTGCCGGTCCTGCCCCGATACTGTGTGTGGGGGTCAGTATCGTTAGCGCTTCCGGACACCTAGAGGCGCCATTTTTGTAGTGCGCGCTCTAGTTGTTCGGGCTGCAGGCGCATAAATATGCGCGCTGCGCGGGCGAAGCAGCCTTAGAGGTTTGCTCCGTGATTTACGATCTTTTTGCTGTTTTGCACATTGCACCTTGCTCGCACTGCTGCTTTAAAACTATTTTTTAATGAATCTGATATGACTCCGTGATTGAATCTTAACAGTTGTTTTACTGCCGTTTTTAAATCAAATAACTTTTTACGGATTTTAAAAATTGTGTATTCTTGTGTGTTATACGTGCTCCCCTTACCTCATTCTCTGCCGGTCCTGCCCCGATACTGTGTGTGGGGGTCAGTATCGTTAGCGCTTCCGGACACCTAGAGGCGCTATTTTTGAAGTGCGCACTCTAGTTGTTCGGGCTGCAGGCGCATAAATATGCGTGCTGCGCTGACGCGCCGCTGGCGCGCCTAAGGCAAGCCCGTCTGCGCCCGTCAGCGTCCCGGAAGCGGCCAGCGCCAGGCATGCTGCCCGCCTCATTTCTCCACATGAGGCCCCGGTATGTTACAGCCGTAACGAGCTGCTGTTGCTTAGGCCTTGCCCGTGCAAACCAGATACTAGATGGGAGGTGTGCCTTCATCAGCCGAGAGTTTGTCAAGGGTGCAAGTTCCACCTTGGCTCAGACCTGGGGGAGGTTGGGCAATCGATTGGCGCTCCCTCTGCTGCTAAATTGGGGCCTACTATTAGAGCTGGGTTGATAAACAGCCGCTCGCTGGTGAAACATCACGAGGACATATTCGACCTTATCTTGGATAATCACTTTGACCTTTTGTTCATTACCGAGACCTGGTTGAATGCATTCTCCAATCCAATAGTACAGATGGCCATCCCAGAGGGATTTAAAATCTCCCGCACTGACCGCCATAATGGCAGAGGGGGTGGTGTTGCCATTGTGTACAGGGAGACCTGGGAGTTCATTCGGGGGGAGAACATAATACTGGGGGTGGGTGAATTTCTGGATTTCACTATTGTTCTCTCGGCTCAATCCACGTTGGGAGGGACCCTAGTTTACAGGCCCCCTGGTTCTGCTGGGTCCTTTCTTAGTGGATTAGAAGATGTGATTGTCCCCCGTGCTTTGCGTTTTTCGCAATATCTCTTCCTGGGGGATCTTAACATCCATCTGGACCAGACGGATTTAGGGAACACTCGTGACCTCTTGGACTCTTTGAATTTGGCACAGCTCACCCAGTGGGTTAGTTTACCCACCCATAGTGGCGGCCATATCCTAGACCCCATTTGCTCTAATTTTCCTGTCACTATTGAGGACCCGCTTCCGGTCCCCTGGTCGGACCATTGTTTATCCTGTTTTACGTGGGCTGTGGAAGGAAGCTCCACGGATCACCAGTCTAGACCTAGCCCTGCCACCGCTAAAATCGATCCAGTGGCCTTTGGCCTCGTCTTGGAAAACTCAAGACCCGCCCTCCCCCCCGATCTGAGAGGGGCCCTGGCCTGCTTCACTGATTGGATCTTGCGGGCAGTGGATAGTCTCTCACCACCCTCGCGTCGCATCCATCGCAGGGATTCCCCCTCTAAACCCTGGTTCTCAGCAGACTTGAAAATACTTAAGCAACACTGTAAAAAGCTGGAACGCTGCTGGCGTAAGGACAACTGTCCAGGGGCTAAGAAGACACTTAGGGAACCTCAGAAAAGATACTATACGGCCATTAGAGAGGCCAAAGGCCTATATTATGCCGAGCGGATTGAGTCAGCCAGCAATAATTCAAGGGAAATCTTTTCCATTGTGCAGAGCTTCATGGCCCAGAAGGCAGAGACCACTAAACTCCCTACTTCAGTTGCTTGGTGCGAAAAGCTTTCTAATTTTTTCATCAATAAGATTCGGGCCATCCAGGCAACATTCGCAAGCCAAAGCTTGCTTAGGCTGGACGCTGCACCCTCTGCTGAGGTATTAGCTCCAGCCTCTATGTTGAAAGTTTTCTCCCCCATCAACTTGTCAGAATCCCTGAAAATCCTGAAGTCCATGAAATCCGGGTCGCCATCGGACCCGTGCGTGGCTAGGCTCCTGGCATCCGTCGCAGATTCGGTCAACATCGAGGTTAATACACTCGTTAAAGAGGCAGTTGTCCCGGCGGAGTGGAAACAGGCGAAGATCCTCCCGCTGCTAAAAAAACCATCGCTGGACCCTGGGGATCCAGGGAATTATCGCCCTATTTCCCTGCTCCCATGTGTGGCGAAAATCTGTGAAAAGGCAGTTAACAAACAGCTCACTGATTTTGTGGAAGATGCTAGCCTACTCCATCCGGTGCAATCTGGTTTTAGAGCTGCCTACAGCACTGAGTCCGCCTTAGTCGAAATCTCTGAGGCTATTCAAGACTGTTTGGACTCTGGTGGAAGTGCGGCCCTCGTAATGCTGGACCTGTCGGCGGCATTTGATACTGTTCCCCATTCGCTGCTTCTGGCCCGGCTGGCGGACATAGGTATCTCTGGGCGGGCATGGAGGTGGCTGAAATCCTTCCTGGAGGGACGCTCGCAACAGGTCTGGCTCCCGCCTTTCTCGTCCCTGCCTCAATCTGTGACCACTGGAGTGCCGCAGGGGTCCTCTCTGAGCCCCCTGCTCTTTAATATCTACGTCACCCCTCTGGTCCAGTTGGCGGAAGAGCAGGGTGCCAAGATCGTTGTTTACGCCGATGATACTCAACTTTTGTTCACCTGGGGTAAATCGGAGTTCTCTACTGTGAAGGCGAAAGAGTGTTTGACAGCTGCTTTTCAATGGCTTTGTGCTGCTCAGCTCAAATGTAATGAGGATAAGTCAGAAATCCTTCTCTACAGAAAGTCCCCCCCCGGTTCAGAGAATTTCTTTGGCCGCCTGACTATCCTATGCCATCATCCTCTGGCCTTCCAGTAAAAAATCTGGGTGTTTGGTTCGATGAGCAGTTGTCCTTCTCGACCCAAATTAAAAAACTGGCCAGGAGCTGCCTTGGGGTACTAAAGTCCCTTAAGAAATTTCTTCCACTGCTTCTGAGGACAGCGAAGGAAACAGTGACCCGGGCACTGATCCTTTCTCGCGTCGACTCTGCCAATGGTTTGTATATGGGCCTTCCTGATTATACTCTCAGAAAACTGCAGGTGGTCCAGAATGCGGCAGCTAGGCTTGTGTTCAACATTCCCATTAGAAAGAGCGTCAAGCAACATCTGCGAATGCTGCACTGGCTACCTGTCGCGAAACGTGTTAAGTTCAAAGCCTTGGTCATAGCGCATCGTGCTCTGCATGCTGGTGGGCCTGAATACCTCAGGAAGCGTTTTGCTTTTTACACACCTGCTAGACACTTGAGGTCGGCATCTCAGCTGCTGCACAGATCCCCGTGTGGGTCTACAAAGAATGGGGGGCAGGTCCCTGGCCGTTAGGGCAGCCACGGCCTGGAATTCTCTGCCCTTTTCTCTGCGTAGCATCCGGGATCTGGGGCAGTTTAAGAAACAGCTCAAACCTTTCTGTTTTAATCACTTCCTCTACCTGCACCTCACAGGCTCACGCCGGGACACTCCCAGGAGTAGCTGCGTGCGTTATAAAACTCAATAACATAACATAACATAACATTGATAAAGTTCGCAAAACATGTTGTTCCATGATTTTGGCCAGAAAAGGAAGTTGGGATATGGGCCTGTAGTTTTTCATGTTGGTGGTGTCTGCTCCTATCTTTTTGAGAAGGGGGATTACTCTTGCTTCCTTAAATTTCCTGGGGACCTTCCCTGTTACCAGCGATAGGTTCATCATGGAGAGAATTTCTCCCTCAATCGCCGGGAGTGCTAATTTAAAAACCCTTGGTGGACATGGATCTGCGGGTGAGCCTGATTTTATTCTGGTTGCGATGCGGCGCAGAGACTCCTGGTCGAGTTTTTGGAAGGAGGTGATCATTTCTACCCTATCTTTATGTGGATCTGCCCTTTCCAAGACATGTTGGTTAAAGGGGGAGTTGTCTATGTCTGCCAGGATGTCTTGTACCTTGTCTAAGAAGAAGGACAGGAACTTATTGCATTGTTCCCGGCTGGTGGGCGCTTCATGCGTCTGCTTTTGACTCAGCTCCTTCAGGATTTTAAATGTTTCTTTTTGCTTATTGACTGCCTCCAAGATTCTGTGTTCATAGAATTCAGCCTTTCTACTAAGAACGGCTTTTTTATAGATGGAAAGTTTGGCCCTGTACTCTATGAGTGCCTGCGGCTCATAGGCTTTGCGCCACTGTCTTTTGTGGTGACGAAGGGTTCGTTTGAGTCCCCTTAGCTCTTTCGTGAACCAGGGGGAGCCCTTCCCCTTGTTTTCCACTCTAATTTTCCTAGCTGGCGCCAGCTTGTTGATGGCTGTTGCTAGTTGGCTGGAGATGGATTCACTCCACTCTTCAAGATCATCTGTCCCCAACCTACTTGGCGTGTTCTCCCGTAGTGTGTACCCTAAGCTCTTTCCCTCAATTTTGTTCCAGCTTCGCACCATTTTCCAATTGGGTGGCGGGCGTGTGTAGCGGCTAGCTAGGGGGACTAGGAGGCTGATTAAGTAGTGGTCTGACCACTCACAAGGAGTCGTGTCCACCAAATCAACCAGTGGCTGAGTCGACCAGATAAGGTGTAAGGTGTGCCCTTTCACGTGGGTAGGGGTCACCACAAGCTGCTGTATCCCTAGAGTGGCCAACGTTTCCTCTAGCTGTTGGGCCTGTGCCTCTTTGGGTTGTTGGTCCCAATGGTAGTTAAAATCTCCTACCACCAGGAGTTGTTGGAATCGTGAGCGAAGGTCAGTGACACATTCCGTGAGGAGGTCAACGAAACATGGGGGGGTTCGTGGGGGACGGTACACCACCATAATTGCTATACTTGAGGTGCTGTTACAAGCCTTGGCCATTAAAATATCGGCTCCTTCCGGATTTTCTCCCGATAATTTCTCTATTGTCAGCCGTTTGTTGTACAGTATCGCCACCCCCCCCCCCCCTCCTCCTGTTGCCCAGTTTTCCCTGTCAAATCGAAAATGGTCTCCTGGGATGCCATCCGGCCCAAAGGCCTTAGCGGGTACGATTGCATCCAGAGAGGTCAATATTTCGTCTCTAGTGAATGAGAGATCATGTGATAATTGGAATGGGGCAGGCACTGCTGGTTCATTATCAAAATCGACAAGGATTGAGTATAGGGCTCCAAAGTGTTCTTGCCACACATTGGCTGGGATATTATTGGCCAGAGGTTGAGACCTTTCGTGGTTGCCTGTGCCCACGAGTATCCAGAACATCCTGGCATCTGGGTGCAAGATGGACTCCCCAAGTTCTTCCCACCTCCTTTCATCCCATTCCCTCTTGGCTTTGTGCTGTGCCAATTTGTATTGCCTCCTCAGTTCCCGAATTAACGGGATGTCCTTTTGCCTTAGGGCTAGAGACAGCCATTTTTTTCGAGGATCTGCACTCCTTTAAAAACCATAAGGTCGTCTTGGTCGGTTTTGCCTGATTAGGGCGGGCCTTGTATAAGGGAACAGTAAAGTTTCTTGCCAAATGATTAAAGAACGTGGAATGTAGAGCACTACAGCTAGTTGGTGTAATCGTATCGCCTGTCTGAGAGGACAACACCCCTAGATGGTTCTTGAGATCGCATTTTAAAATACTAAGTTTGCGTTCATCAGCCAAAATGATGGGCCATTTGAGCCGGCGTTTGTCGTTTGAAGGAATCACCTCCCTTGTGGCAAGGAGAACGGGAGCTGTCCTTACCTTTTTGCCCCACGGATGTTCTATTGTCAGGCTAAGGGGGTTATGGTCGCTCTCATGTCTGTGTTATGGACATGTCTACTACGGTTGGCCATAGCATGAGGTCCACAAGTATATAATCTATCCGGCTAGACCCATTTGGCCCGACAAAAGTAATTCCCCCACTTTTGTCAGAAATGGTCCTTCCATTTGCGGCCCTTAGCCTATGTACAAGGGTTAGGGAGTTCAGCTGGAGGGCTGCTTGTGACCACTACTTTATTGGGGGAAGCTCCAAAGATGGAGCCGATCACTTGTTATCCTCCTCGTTAACTTCTAGGATATCTTCCCAATCGAGGGGCTCGAAAGTTACATTGAAGTCACCTCCCACGATTAAGGGGTATGCAGCCTGCTTTACGTCCAATACCTCGTCTAGGGCCTGCAGAGTTGGTGATCTACCTGTTCTTGGGCTCCTTGAATAGACATTAAGAATGTCTATGCACTTGCCCAGTGGGCCTTTGAGTCTAACCCAGAGGATATCACAGTTGTTGGTGGGAAGCTCCTCTGTGGCACAATTTAGTGCAATGTTAGTCAAAATGAGGAGCCCTCCAGAGGGACGACCATATTTAGAGGGGATTGCCGGTTTGTAAAATGTTATGAACCCTGGAATAAACGTGGGGGTCAGGCTCCAGGTTTCCTGCAGGATGCAAATCTCAGGTTGGTTAATGAACTCAAGCCAATGCGGAAGATCTAATTTTCCCCTTATGCCCGCCACATTCCATGAAGCTGTTTTTAGTTTCCTTGTGTCTAAGGGGAGCGGTAGGTGGGGGGTGATAGGTGGCATGACAGGTGCGGCCATGTGGCTGGTCGAATGGATGCGTGAGGTCATCTCACCAGCCTGGGCATCGTTTCTCGATTGTGAGGCGAATTGAGTGTGTAAGGGAAGGTGGGTACTAAATGGCGCTGGCTCTTGCTCGACGGAGCTTCCTTCTGGGACCGTATGCGTCAGAAGGGAGGTAACGTCATGATCGGTGTTGGAAGGGCACACACATTTCCATAGGGACTCTAATAACAGTCAATCATTCTGCGAAAGAGGCGAAAGTGGAGTTTCCCTAAGTGGCGCTACTATGGCCTTGGGAGTAGCCACAAAAGGGGGGATGTTCAATTTCAATTGGATGTTGGTGGTGTGTGGAGGGCAAGTTCTAGCTTCCAAAGCGACTAGATTATGCACTAGGTTTTCACTTGTGAGGATGAGATTTACTGCGTCAGCAGTGCTATTATTCAGGACGCATCTTCTTGCCCTCAAAATCTCTTCCCATATCACTTATCAGTGAATGGCTTTGTTTTTAAGGGCCTCCCCAGACTCATGTTTGTTGTTGCAATCAACTTTGGGGACATTAGTCAAATAGATGGTGCACTGGGGAGCATGATGGGGGATTGGGCGGGGCCTAAGAAATGGAAACGCATCACTGCGGCCTGTGATCAGATGGAATGGTTCTTTCACTGTGGCCGCCATAGGCCCGGTCATCCCCCTAGTGTTTCCTCTGGAGCCATCCTGATATTTGTCGGGTGTGGGTGGCATATTACGAGGATCCCCTTTGCCATGACCTGGGTTACAGGTCAGGGGTGCAGGGCTGGTGATTAAAGTGTTGCATGTTGTTCGTGAACTATGGGTAATGAGCTGGTTTGACTTTGTGATCATGGTTGTGCACGGAGAACACATGGATGGTTCTGTCTCCATGCTGCTGCGATCTGCAACTATGAGATATAGTTTGGAAATTAGAGTGTTCAAAGCCCCTATTGTTTCTTTAAGGGCTGTGATTTCCCTCTGGAGTTCTAGGTTAGATGGTGATGTTTCAGTGCCCACCACCCTGCAGTCGCCATGGTAAGGAGTCGTGTTCGTCCCACTAGATACTATGCCCGAGAGTCCCTGGCTCTTCATGTGAATAGATGATTTGGGCTTGGCTGGCTGTTCTGTGAGGGATGCGAATCTGTTGCTCAGAGGTAGATCCCACCTTGGGTTTCACGGTGGTTACTCGAGGAGCTGGTAGAGGGTGCTTCAGTGTCTTCAAGGACTTTTGCTAGCCGTTTGTTACTGGCAGCCTTTTTAAATAGGCTTGGAATGCTACCAGGACCTGGGCTGGCGAGTGGTATGACAGAGAGGGTGTAGGATTGGGGGACCTCAGGGGAGGGTACGGATGCTGTGAGTAAGCCTTCGCAATCAGTTAATATGTTGTCTATTCGGTCCAACACACTTCCCCCGCATTCCCCATCCCTCTCAGACCCAGGGCAGGGGTTCCGAGTCCATTTCTTAGTCTTTTTCTTTAGGGCGCCTCCCAACCCTCCATCGATCACTTTCCTTTTTCCCCATTTGTGCCGAGCTGGCTGGTTAGTACTGGAGGGGCTGTGTGGGGCTAGATGGAATCACAGTCAGCCACAGTACCTTAGTGAGAGGGGAAATCCAAAGTCCGGGTGCTTTGAGTTGGAGATGACAGATGGGTGGCCCAGCCCAGCCTCCTCTGGGCTCTGACGGGCGCAGACGCCTGCGCACGTCGCGTGCCGCAGGAGCCCGAGGATGCTTTTGTGCGCCTCTGCCGCATAGGGGAGCGCGTGACCGCCTCTTGGCACCGCTGGGAATGCTGGGCATTGTGGTCCCCGGCTTGCCCCCACGTCAGGTAAAGTGCTGGTGCCTGTTGCTACAAATGGGGCTCCAGTGCCACGGGAGCCCGAGGATGCTTTTGTGCGCCTCCAGCACGTAGGGGAGCGCGTGACCGCCTCCTGGTGCCGCTGGGAATGCTGGGCATTGTGGTCCCCGGCTTGCCCCCACATCAGGTAAAGTGCTGGTGCCCGTTGCCACAAAGGGGGCTCCCATGCCGCGGGAGCCCGAGGATGCTTTTATGCGCCTCCGGCACATAGGGGAGCGCGTGACCGCCTCCTGGCACTGCTGGGAATGCTGGGCGTTGTGGTCCCCGGCTTGCCCCCATGTCAGGTAAAGTGCTGGTGCCTGTTGCTACAAAGGGGGCTCCAGCACCAAGGGAGCCTGAGGATGCTTTTGTGTTCCTCCGGCGCGTAGGGGAGCGCGTGACCACCTCCTGGCGCCGCTGGGAATGCTGGGCATTGCGGTCCCCGGCTTGCCCCCACATCAGGTAAAGTGCTGGTGGCCATTGCCACAAATGGGGCTCCCGTGCCGCGGGAGCCCGATGATGCTTTGGTACACTTCCAGCGAGTAGGGGAGCGCGTGACCGCCTCCTGGCGCTGCTGGGAATGCTGGGCGTTGTGGTCCCCGGCTTGCCCCCACGTCAGGTAAAGTGCTGTGCTGGTGCCTGTTGCCACAAAGGGGGTCCCTATAAGTATTGGGAAACAATATTTTTGTAATCAATAGTTTTGACTTGATATTTATGTCCCTCGATATTGTTGGAAGCGATATTCTGTCAGAGATCCATTTCCAATCTTTCCATCTCCAGAGCTGGGTCAGACTTTCTTGACTGTGCTTCACTTAGTGGCTTGGAGGTTGAGCAGGTCAGTTTGCAGACAAAGGGACTGTCCAGACAGTTCGGCTTAGCAATCCAATATTCTAGGTGGCAGCTGACACCAAAAGCTTAGTCTCATTATTGGAATTCCTTTAGCTCCTAGTGTAGGTCTAGGGACCTAGATCCTTTGAGAGGGAAAAGTGTACATATTCCATTCTTTCCTTGGGATAGGTTATATTTAGGTTTAAAGGTGATTTCCCTTAAGGTGCAGTGGGCCACTATTATGTGTTTTAGAGCATGAAGGACTGGGAGGTTTTTGCTCTACTTAAAGGCTTTTCAATACCACATCCTATCACTAGGCTCTGGTTCCTAGTTGGGAATGATCTTTAGTTTAAGGTCCCTGAGAGACCTCTTTTTGAGCCTCTACAAAATACTGATTTTTTAAGTCTTACTCTGAAGACATTTTTTCTGGACATCTGGCCATTATGTCAGCTTGGAGGCTACGGAACTTAGAATCTCTCTCTTGGAGACATCATTTTTTAAGGGTACTTTTGTACAGACTAGTTCTGAGGTTAGATCCTTCATCTGTCCCTAAGTATGCTTCTACTTTTCATCTGGTGCGAGAGATCATTTTACTGGAATTATGTCCTTCTTTTCCTTCTCAGCAGGAATTGGAGCTACCTAATCTGGATTCAAAGGATCACTTTTGATTATATTTATTGCCATGTTTTGGTTGCATGTCTTAATAATATCACTTATGTTTTACTATTCTTGTGCTCAAATACGGTTTTCATTGTAATTAGTTTGAAGTAAATGTATCCAATAAAAATATTAACTATCTTCCTTCTTAATCTGAATGTTAAAAGAGCAGTGTTGAGTTACACTCAGACAGTGGTTGATTGCAATTAAATTTTTTTGTTCCAAAGTACTTGTTACTATTAAATAATAGAATGAGCCTATATCATTAAAGTTTCATGTGTTTGCTTCAAGCATCTCATTCCTTCTCTTTGTGTCATTTTGTCCCAGCACTTAGTAGTGCTTAATTAGTGATGACTGGAACGTGGAAGAGGTCGAAAAGGTAATGATTGAATTATGTACCAGTAATTCCATTACTCTGAGTCCATTCTTCCATGTTTCATTCATAACTTCCCACACTCCTTCCCATGTTTTTATTAGGTCGGCTTCTTAGGGTGTGAAGCAAGGGGTTATTTGATAACCAACTTGCTATATTCAGAAAGTGCTGGAGGTAAGTGGTGCTTCTTGAGCACAGAACTAGTAGGTAGGCCTATGCTTTGTGTTTTTTTATTTGAGTTTGAAGTATGAAGTACCTGTCTTTCGGCACCTGACAGGCTCATTAGTGATGACTTAAATGGGGAACAAGCCTCCTAATTATAGGATACACAGTGACGCTCCTACATTTCTGTGTTAATTGCTGATGGTGTTTTTTTGCTCATACCACTTTACATAAATTACTTCATGCCAACTATGTTTTGCTTCTTGTCCTTTTTCTGCCATTGGGTTTTTTCTCCCACCTTATTTAATAGGGAGAGACCTTTCAAGATTTTTCCTGTGCCGGCTCCTCATTAACCACCTCTCTTTAGGTAATGGCTCTAGACGAGGCGCATGCGCTGTCTCGAAGAGACATGCTGTATCTACTTTTTGGGCTTACAGCCCACCCACAGGCTTCCCATTTGCTAGCACCATCGTCGCTCCATTATTCGATCTCCACATTTGTTAAGGGCATGCATGTATCATGCTTCTTCCAATGTTTATCCCTCCCCAAGACCAGTGACCAATTACTTTGAAAAATATGCAGTGACCATTTTCATCGATTGGTTCGGGACTACATTTTAATTTGTTTTAAATAGGTGTCCGGTCCCGCCACACGTTAGGAGCGCTGGTGTTTTTATTATCGATGAGGGCCATTTTTGTTCCAGATCCTGTGCTGCTGCCTGGCTCCTGTTGCCCCATGGCTGCACCCACAGGGGCTGCAGCCTCCACTTACCTCACTAGCAGCAAGGAGTCTAGGAACATTTGGTACAGCCAACCTAACACGAGTACACCATAAAAGAATAAATAACACAGATTTAAAAGGTGATGAGCGTATTTAACTTTCAGGGGATTACCATTTGATTAACACGAGTGATATAAGACGAGGAGGGATCTGCTGATCAATATTTAGATGGTAAACAATTTTGGGAAAAGGGTCAAGACCGTTAGCTCCTTGTAGCTAGATTTGTTCGCCCATTGTTTCACTTTTATAATTAAATAATATCAAATAAAAAACTTTATTCTATACTTCAAAAATTTGAAGATTCTTTGGATTAAGTGAGACCTTCTGGCCAGAGAAGCTTCAAAGGAAAGTATACAACTTAAATATTTCGAAAGGAAAGAAGAGGTATTGCCAAAGTAGCAGGTATCATGTAGCTGTTGTAGAAGGTCTCTGAGGCATAACGGTCATGACCTAACTATATACGCCATGGATGTCTAACCATGGATGCCCTCGTATGAATGTGTGTTTTACTCTCGGTTTTGTCTACAATAATTAATACCGAACTGGGTATTTACAAAGGTGACTGCAAAAAATATTATTTGGCAGAGGTACTGAGATTAAAGACTGTGTAAATGTATCTTCACAATTTGTCACTGGCGTAAATGTGATTTCCAGTGTACAAAGGCCTGAGAAACGATTTTATGATCGCTATCATTCATAAAAAATTGCACAGCAAGGCAACGATTCTTCCAATCATCAATAGGTGCAAATACTTCGAAGTGACTTTCGGAATTTGCAATGCGATGTATCAAATTGTGAATGTATTCACACAGAAAGTTGGAGAACTTTTGCCCATGGCCACTGCAGGAACAAACGACGTATAATGTCCCCAAGATACGTTCATATGGATGGTAATCCAGCTTCCACACATTACCACAGTAGACTGCCATTTGATACACATTCTACACAAATAATGTCACTTAAAGCAAATGACATCATTCTAACAGCAGCAACGCCAAGGCACATAGCTACACGTGGGGCACCCTACCCAATCAACACAAGCCATGTCAATTTATTAAGGGATGCCTAGTCAATTTAAGATGTGGGCATGGCACCAGGTATTGAAGAAATGTATAGAGTAATATACCAAGAGAATAGCCAGGTCTTATGTATGAAAGAAAAGATTCCAAATTTTCCATTAAGTGGCAGGCAAAAACTTCAGTAGGATCGGGGAAAAAACATGGGAAAGGTGTGTACTCGCTGTCTCTGTCTGCAGAGTGGGTGTCTAGGGGTCCTGGTAACTGTTACTGGAACATTTTTTAGAAATGACCTCATGGAAAGCACAATGGATAATACAGGTAGCCAAAGAAAGGAGCAAAGGAGAGAGTAAGTAGGGTTCAATATCTCCTTCCATATGGTACATATAATTCTCAGAACTGTGAATCTATGCAACCACATCAATTATTTGAAGTTACTCTAAGGACCATCCCATTTATCCTATCCCGTTCACCCCTCTCCTCGTCCAGCCACACAAAAAAACATTTGCAACAGAAAACATTTTATGTTGACAAACATGCTGATGGAAATACGCTTACCTGTCTAGATACGCCAATATTGGTTTCAGCCACTTAGCGCCTGGCTCCACACACACCATGTTACCTGACTCTAATGTAATTCTGAAAAAGAGCAAATGAAACATTGCATTGCCATCAGTCTTTTGACAAGTATAGAAATTCAATATTCGAGATCATTTTACAAATCACATTTTAAATAATTGTATGTGGCAATGAAAGTTAAGCAAACAAGCTGGAATTAATCCTGTGGGTGGTGCATTTCTATGACTGCTGTTGATGTAGTTGGTACTGATCTGCTCAAGAGTAGACTAACAGTCTGGTTTTGGTGCTGACAGTCTATGAGTTTGTGTTAGTGTGTCTGCCTGATACCTGGGTCTCCCTAAATGCTAAACGGGTAACAGCAATTCAGGAATATAGGAATCCATTCTCATACTCACAGTTGTACTGTGTGGCTCTCTAGCTCTTTATGTTGAGATTCTAGATATACACTTCTCTTCTCACTTTGTATTTGCCGCACCTCAACACTCCCAAAACTGTGAAGCACTGAGGCAAAGATTCCGTCATATGAGCCAGTGTTGGGAGCTAACTGTTCCTCACAGTGTTATGAACCCCAATGTACCTCAATATAGGCCTAGGTAGTTGCACGACCTTTTACCTACATTTGTCCCACCATTGTTCTACATAAAGGTTCTGGAGCTGACCTTTTACCTAGTTAGGTGTTGAATATATGTTGCGTGATTTTCTCCGAAAACTAGCCTCATTTATTATGCATGAGGATTCTCAGTATCACAGCAGGATTACCATCTTCTGCATATTAATTCTGTATAGGGGTCATCACTAGTGTCATCCTTGGCAGACATGCCCACAGTACTATGACACACATAGGTAGAACCCCTGAGGGTATCTTTCGGGTACATAAGCACCACATCTTCGCTGGGCAAACGAGAGGAGAAAGACTTCCATGCTGACACGAGACGCTGAGGTCCGTGCATGCAGACACTCCAGCACGCAGTGGTCTGACATCTCTTGCGGGGTGCCCAACTCGAGACCAAGACAGGGTCCTTCATTCTCTCACATCAGGTAATGGGGTTAGCTCTTTTCCTAGGGGGATTCTTGGCTATACACCTACATACATGCTAGGTACACTTAGGTACATCTAATTAGGGTTTGCATCGTAGGAGTACGCATTATTACTGTCATGTGTCTATATGCCTGCATATATTCACAGTTTCAGCACTACAGTAGAATTTTACCTTCTATTTACTCTATTGGTGCTTATAACCGTATACATCTGTTTCTGTCTAATGGTTGTTGCAGCAAATATATTTTATACTAGAACGACGCTGGTTCAATAAATACTTATTGAAAATGTCCCCATCGTTTATTCTGTATATCTCTCTGAGAGCAAGTGAGCATGAGTGACTGAGCGAAAAGTACTGTACTGTTTCCATGATCCCTGAGGGGTCAGGGTTGTCATGTTCGATAGTTGCCAGAAACTATTCACTCCTTGGTAAGAGGGGACCATAGAGGCACTGTGAGCTAGCTGGTCTACAGACTACCATATTCTTCGGGGTGTCTGGAATAAGTCTGGACACCAATCCCTTAGTTTATGTAGTCTAAACGTGCAGATCCTATATAGATTTGTAGGAACTACACGACATGGCGCCGCCAACGTTGGTTTGGTTCTTATTTAACGGTCAAATCTGAGTAGTTCAGTCGTGCTTTCTCAGAGTCCCCTACTCACATTGACCCGGAGACATCTGGAGTGGGAAGGGTAAATCTGCCGCAGCTGAGTAGGTATACCCTATGTATTGGCTGTAGGTTTATTCAAACTTGAAGGATTATAGTTCCCTACATTGTGCATAACTGTATCTCTTTTATAAACTTCCACCCATAATTTCTCAGACAGCAAACACTGCAGCTGATGGCAATGCTAGTACTAATAGGGAGGAAGCCGAGCAGGAAGGTGCTACAAACATTTCAGAAAATTGCAAAAATGCACTTGTTGCAAAATTAGAACATTTTGGTCTCTCAGCATTAGGAGGGACCGTAACATTTGTGATTGAGACACACGAGTCATTCAGGACAGAGGTATTCTATTCATGGGTTAAATTCCCACCTGCAGATGCACGTGCAAACACATTTCATTCTTATACTCCAGATGAAATACTAGAAGAGTACTGTCCATATAAGAACACAGAAGTTCCACTCACATACCAAGAGCATATAAATTGGTTTAAAGGTACCCTCCCACACATAGCAGAGACGGAGCGACTTGGCCGGTCCTAGCTGCTTACATACCGCATCCAGAAATTGACACATTGCCAATTGCAGACTACGTCCACTTCACAAAGAAATAGTAAACCTTTACAGAAATCTGACACCGTTCGTTATGAGAACACTCACACTTCAACCTACAAGGGTTACTCGAGCAGGTCAATTACAAGGGACCACAACTAAAATTACCCCACAAACACTGAACGCAGTTATGGGAAGAATGCCCACTAAACGTGAGCAAATGCCATTCTCGATAGCATAGAGAATAGCACAGCTAGAGGCTGTGTTTCCACACAGAGGCCCACAAGAAAACACAGAATATTAACAATCTGCTTGCCAATGGGAATAGCTTCCTAGATAGAGGACTCTACCACATGGGGCACAGTTTTCGCTACCATCTATACCAGGACTCATGGCACCCCTTCAATAGCGGTGATACCAGAGGTATTAAGACATATACAGAATGAGTACAGGGCAGAACCTGCTCTGAACTTAGAGATTAAATTAATTGGCAATTTTTCCCATCTACAATTATGTTGGCAAACATAAAAGGGGAGGCAGCAGCGGTGGCTATACACCAAAGCCTGAAGGATTGCACTCCTGCACAACAGGAACGAGAATTACCAAAAATTATCGAAGATACCTATGCTTCATTGGGTAGAGACAATTTGGGAGCTAGACCTGCGAAACCAGAAGTAATGGGTAGTCCTGAAAAGGATAACTCCAAGCAAGCACCTGATTCTTCTAAAAAGAAATGGGATAATAAACAACTTAAGAATAGAGAGAATAGATCATAATCACGGGGTGGGTCTCCTCAACAGGAGCCCTCTGACAGGAGGTATAACCTTTGGAACCATGATAACATGAAAAAACCTGACAGGTATCATGATACTGATACACGCTCCTCTCGTTCCTTTCAGGGTTCATCAAAAACTTCAAGAGGGAAGGACAGTCAGAACACAGATCAAAAGAGCGAGTAAAGCCAAGAGACACACATCGCACTTCAGCCTACATTATCAAAAAAGAAAATAAACCAAAATCCAAACCTCAATTTAAAAAGAAGAAAGTAACTGACCTTAAAATAAGAAATGCCCAGGCTGCTGAGGACTCAACTTCTGACCAGGGAATGGGCTCTGACGATGCTAGACAGCGCAGCAGTATTAACAATAGCTCGCCAGAACTTGGTGGAATTTCTGGTGACAGTGGTGTTTAATGAGCATATCACAGTGGAAACACCTGATACTAGGGTAAGTGTCCCACATCAGTTATATGGAATAGCACTCCATATGGAGGGGGACATACCCAGGAAGGTGAAGGGTCTCTTTTGGGAGAACCTGACTTTTGGATACGATATCCTTTTGGCTGACAAAGTTTGGCCACCTGAGTTTGTTATGGACTGCTGAATGGGAGAAACAGTAATTTTACATGCTTTCTCCTACCTCGTTCCAGAATCTTTAAAACATTCATACGTGCAGGAGTGGGCGGTAGCACTAGCTGCTACATTATACCGCAATCATGCAGGGTGGGAAGCTGAGTCACCTCACCATGTAATCCCAGTAAAAAATACTCCAACTCCACAAAGACAGTACCCAATAAAACATGACGTGAAAAAACTGGTCAGGGAGATCTTAAATCAACTTGAATACCAAGGTGTAATAGAGAATTGCACCTCTTCTACGAATAATCCTTTTTTTACCATAATGAAACCCGACAATTCATACCATCTAGTTTTAAACTACAGACATTTAAACACATGCACAAAAACATTTGCAGTACAGTAAGCACACAGTGTCGCATTAATGAATAACATTGTGCGGAAGAAATACAAAACAGCACTAGATATCTCAAATGGATTCCTTTGCCAAAATATAGTGCCTGAGAGCAGTTATCTGACAGCATTTTGAGCCCTCGACTCTCAGCGTCAATTCTGTAGATTGCCCCAAGGGTATAGGAATAGCCCTGGGTTGTTTTCAGCAAGAGTATCAGAGTTACTTCAAAATTTTGATGAAGAGGCATTGTCCTATGTGGATGATATTTATCTGATGGACGATGAGTTATTGGATCATTTGACCAGGGTGAACAACATAATTTTGGGGTTCCCCTCATAGGGCTACAAATTTAAATCAAAAATTGCCCACCTCAATGTCCTATTCTTAGGATATGAGCTCCCAAGTGAAGGGAAAAGCCTAGCAGCTAATTTTTTTAGAAAAGTACGCGCTGATCCAACCTTCAAAAACTCTGAAAAACTTACAATCCATTTTAGGATTCCTAAATTTTGGCAGACCATACATTTTGGATTACGCAGAAAAAGTGAAACCTTTCTACGATTTAATTAGACCTGATTTTTCAGTCTGACATTGGACACAGGAACACATAGAAATACTACGTTCCCTACAAGCAGACATTATAGCTTCCAAACATTTACATACACGTATAAATACTACAAACTTGATGATCCGTGTAGTAGCGGGTCAATCCGGATACACTTACCAAACCTTCAATGAAGGGGAAACTGTACCCATTGCATACAAAACACATTTGTAAACAAACGCTGAAATGCGTTTTGTATCCACTGAAAAAATTCTGACAGCATTACAGACTGCTGTAGTGAGAGAAAGATGTCCCAAAAAGGCAGGTAACTTGCGCGCCCGTCTGTCGCACTGCGATGTACAGGAATATTTCCTTCCGGGGGAGCACTTCTTGCAAAATTATCCAATATTTTAACCAAAGTATACCAATAATTCTACTTGTCCTTTTGCCATGATTCATCCATGCATTTAAAACCACTAGGAAGACGGCGTGATTCCACAATGATTCTTTATTTAAACATTTTCAGATGTCTCCTGCGTGCCCATCCAGGCTTTCAACAGCGACACGTGAAGGTCATCATTCATAAAGTGGGCTCATGTAATTATACCCAATGCATTTCGAGCCTGAAGGGCTCTTCATCAGGGGTCACTGGAACAAATGAAAAAAACAGCTAAACCAACTGCTCAGTGCCAACTTTCTATGTGCTACAAATTATATTATACAACACACCTCTTCCACCACCCTCATTAATCCCATACCCTTACCTCACATTGAAAAGCAACCAAGCGAAATACAAAACCCCTTTCCCACTGTGCACAAACCCCTCCTAACCCAAAATTCCAAATAATCAATTGAATAAATAGTGCAACAACTCATGAAAACACATTTGTAAAACCTGTGATACTCATCCAAACCCCTCAAATCAATGACATCGTCCAGCCAAGATGGCCGCTGGGTGAGGAGCTCCAGCTGGGAGCTCCTCCGACTGGGAACTGACTCTGGCACTTGCCCCGGGTCCCTATCCCTCTCCTACCTCCTAATCCACGGTGGATCTTGTGCCTGCACTCTGGTGCCTTCCTTTCCCCCTGGAGTTCTCCGGCTGGCCTGCTACACAGCCTCTGAGCGTCCTGAGGGAGCGCCCTCGGAGACTCTGCCATCATGGCCGTTGGCTCGGCGGTGAAGCCTCACTGCTATGGAGTTTGAGCGGGCGGGCTCTCCCCCCCTCTGATTGCCACCCTCCTCCGGGATGTGTCCTCTTGTTCCGCGCACTCTGGGTGCCATCAAGTTTGACGGGCCGATGGGGAATGTAGAAGTGATGACGCTGATGGCTTCCCTGGTTGCGAGATCCGACGACCTAATATGGCAGAGTGGGTCGTTCTAAAAAACTGAGGGATCTAGTGGCTTGCCGGAGCCCCTGATTGTTTCGCAGAGCATTGGATTTGCGAGGTTATGGCCGGTCACACACTCGATGAGGTACTTGCATCTTTTTCCCGTCTTTTTGGGGGCTTTTGCGGTGTGTGTTTGGGGAGTGCTGCCTGATTGTAAAATGGCGGCCACACGAATAACGCGGAGCTTCTTTTTACCGGCTTCGCGCTATGATAATATGCCAGCGAAGTGGTGACCAAAGTGCAAAAAGTGTTGGTTGCGGTTGAGGAAGAGTGATGTCAACGGGTTTGCTGTGGACTCGTGACGACCCCCAACGGAGCTGTGCCTGACTCTAAAATGGCGGCCAATTTAGACGAAGCGATCGGCTTTATTTACTCGATCTGCTTTAGCGTCTCTGTAAGAGCTCGAGTATTAAGGGGAGCAACGCCTGCATTACCTGAAGTGCGCTCATTGTGTATACTGCATAGCTGATTTGGCTCCCACATCGTTTTTTTTGTCCTCACGCTGAGCTTATAAGGGGCCAGTTCAAGGGCCTCCCCCCCCCACCCCCCCCCCCATCGACTCGACATCTCGTTCAGCTCTCTGCGGACCCTACCCGAAATGACCCGCGACGCACTGCAGATTTGCAACCCGACACCCACCATCTGGACTCAGCCCTCATGTTTTCCACTCTCGGCTCCACCGACCCACAACTTTGCCCTTGTCCAAAGCACTCCTACTCCCCTTGTTGGGGATAGATCCAGCTTCTTCGCCCTGGAGTCTCAGAGACCCCTCTGAGAGAGTCCACAGTGACAAGGGGGACTGGGACTGATCCCCTTACCACTGGGAACCGTCTTCTACCCTGCCGGACGTCGGACACTGCGTCCCTGTTGGGTTTCCCACCCTCTCCCCCACCTCTTCCCTCCTTCATACCTCAGAGTGTGCCCATGACCAAAGCACTCCTCTCCCCTTGTTGGGGAGAGATCCTGCATCTTATGCCATGGAGTCTCAGCGACACCGCTGAGAGAGTCCACCGTGAATTTGGGAATCACACATAACTGAGGACTGAAAAATGATCCCTGCCCCACCCAACCGGACGTTCAGACACAGCTACTCTCCTTGTTCACCACGCTGTTTCCCCTACCCCCTCCACCTCCGCTTCCCTCCTTCATCCTCTGGCTACCTCCCCTTTCCCTTCCTCTCTCCCCTGAATTCCTCTCCACCCGCTTGCTTTGTCTATCCTTTTGCCTATGCTCCGTTAAATTCTCCCTCCCCTCACCCTTTTTACTTTACCCCTTACCCTCTACATGCCATTTTTCTAAAAATGTAACTTGTAACTGTTGTACCTGATGTAACAATGTAGAATTTGTAAGCTACGCAACTCTCCTCATGTAAAGCGCTCTGATGCCTCCGGGTCTAGCCAGCGCTATATAAAACTCAAGTAAATAAATAGTAAATAATCAATGACACTTTCCCAAGATTCACTCTTAATTAAACTCCCCTTCTTGCTGGAACCAACCGTCCCCATGTACTGCACAATCCAAACACAAACAGTTACCTTTAAGAGCCTCAAAACGGCAGCTTAATCTTTTCGCAAGCTTCACTCCATGCTCAGACAAACATGTGCTCTCTCTGCCCTTAAACCGTTAATGCTGAAAGCTCGCCCATATGCAGACAATCAGGCTTTGATTTTAACCCCGTGACCTGTCTCTCTTAAAGCTACAAATCTTGAGAAAATGCTCAACAGAAACTCAAAATCCCATAATGCAATGCCCAGCGCCACAACGAAACAAGCACAGGCCATGATACTCAACAGTCCCACCCTTGCTGATTCAACATTAATATATGCAACAAAATGTGAAAATAAAAATGAAACCATAACTGTGACCATAAAGTGCATGAAATACATGACGTAAAACTAAAAATACATAATAATGGAAGAAACCACTGATGCAGTTCAAATTCAACCATCCCTTCCATTCAGAGTTGCTGTTCATATCACTCATGTTCCACCATAACTGCATGAGGTCACTCGAGGTGTTCCGTGTTTCCACTCTGTCTCCGAAGTGGTTGATGTGCAATGCCAACATTTTTTTTTTTTTTTTAGGTTTAAACAGGTAATCCGTGGGGTGCAAACTCCTAGGGACGATAAAATTCCTAAGCATGAAAAGGAATATGAGGATGCACTCCTTCCCTTATTACATAATTTAATAGTGAGGTGAATAGAGAACCATAAGCTTGCGTGCGAACAGATGCTGTGAATCGTCCCATGTATCACAGCTCTATCAAAAGATGTCCCAAAAAGGCACGTAACTTGCGCGCCCGTCTGTCGCACTGCGATGTACAGGAATATTTCCTTCCGGTAGAGCACTTCTTGCAAAATTATCCAATATTTTAACCAAAGTATACCAATAATTCTACTAGTCCTTTTACCATGATTCATCCATGCATTTAAAACTACTAGGGAGACGGCGTGATTCCACAATGATTCTTTATTTAAACATTTTCAGATGTCTCCTGCGTGCCCATCCAGGCTTTCAACAGCGACACGTGAAGGTCATCATTCATAAAGTGGGCTCATGTAATTATACCCAATGCATTTCGAGCCTGAAGGCTCTTCATCAGGGGTCACTGCAACAAATGAAAAAAACAGCTAAACCAACTGCTTAGTGCCAACTTTCTATGTGCTACAAATTATATTATACAACGCACCTCTTCCACCTCCCTCATTAATCCCATACCCTTACCTCACATTGAAAATCAACCAAGCGAAATACAAAACCCCTTTCTCACTGTGCACAAACCCGCCCCTAACCCAAATTCAAAATAATCAATTGAATAAATAGTGCAACAACTCATGAAAACACATTTGTAAAACCTGTGATACTCATCCAAACCCCTCAAATCAATGATACTTTCCCAAGATTCACTCTTAATTAAACTCCCCTTCTTGCTGGAACCAACCGTCCCCATGTACTGCACAATCCAAACACAAACAGTTACCTTTAAGAGCCTCAAAACGGCAGCTTAATCTTTTCGTAAGCTTCACTCCATGCTCACACAAACATGTGCTCTCTCTGCCCTTAAACCATTAATGCTGAAAGCTCGGCCATATGCAGACAATAGTGAGAGAAATAGTGAGAGAAAGAGCATTGGCTCAGGGGAAACGAATAATAGTCGTAAATCCAGTACCAACCTTAGAGGCTGTTACTAAAGCAAGCTTTCCTCATGCTAAGGCACTGCATCCATGATGGATACAATGGGCTAATTCTCTCACTGCAACAGGTGTAGACTACAAATTTGATTCTACATTGAAAACACAAGCATTCTTGCAGTACAAACAAGAATATCCTCTTCCAAATGAAATGATGCCTCTAGATCAGTATGAATACATAATTTACACTGACCATTCAGCTCAGCCAGCCGTAGGAAGTGAACAGCAATATAGTGCAGCTTCTGCGATTGTAAAGGGACGTATGCGGGAAGGTAAGTTCCCTCCTAGTAATACGCAGACGCAGTCTCTAAGAGATTGTACGGCACAGCTAGCAGAACTAACAGCCCTGATTATGGCACTAAAAAACACGGATTGATTATTCCCCTCACTAATTGTGTGTGATTCATTTTATTGTGTCCAGTCTTACAATGAATATCTTCACTACCGGGGCCAGAT
The DNA here is from genome assembly GCA_963921515.1 of Calotriton arnoldi. Taxonomy (NCBI): domain Eukaryota; kingdom Metazoa; phylum Chordata; class Amphibia; order Caudata; family Salamandridae; genus Calotriton; species Calotriton arnoldi. The sequence continues at coordinate 262,549 of CAWUFW010011651.1, read as the reverse complement.
TGGATTTAAAGATTCAAAAGGTTGCACAAGAAAGCACAAGCTGATTTGGGAACAAGTGGCAGAGCTGAAAAAGGCATGCCACGGGCTCACGTGATTCATATGCTGAGTCATCAATGTGTTGGCGTGCACGTTGAAGGGAATTTATTGGCTGATTAAGCCGCCAAGGCGACAGTGCAAACTGCTGCTGTTGCTGCAATCACTCGTTCTAGCACGAGAGTAAACGGACAGATAATGGTAGCTGTCATCGCTTCGTGTAAAAACAGCACAGCCCTGCCAAAAGGTTTTCCACTCAAGTACTCCTACAAGTTAGATGCACAAAATATTCCATATGCTGAAATTCCAGGAGTGGGGGATAGACTAATACCAAACATAGATCGCAGATTCGGTTTAATACTGGCTGCACACGAGGGTCTGGGTTCCGCGCATGCAGGTATTTCTGCGATAGTTTCATTATTGAAGCAACTTTATTGGTGGCCAGGTCTTACAAAACAGACCAAGGGTTTTGTCCTTAAGTGCAACATCTGCCAGCAGATGAAGGGTTCCACCATAGCACGTCCACCACAGACACCTTTACTGATATCAGACAGACCTCTCGCTTGTGTCTATTTGGACCACTGCAGCCCCCTACAATCTGACGGGGCTCACAAGTACATCTTGGTGGCAGTGGATTCATGCTCTAGATTCCTGTGGGTTTGGCCTCAGCGCTCGGCTGATGCCAGAACTGTTATAAAGGATTTCTGAGTCTTCATAGGGACATACGCAATTGGCACATTACATTCTGACCATGGTCCTGCGTTTAGCTCTCGGGCTTACAAAGAAGCTATGGGAAGTTTGGGAATAGCATTGCAGTACTCCTCTTCGTATCATCCCGAGGGAAATTCGATTGTGGAGAGGAAAAACCGGGACTTAAAACAATACTTAACAGCGAGGGTATTAGGCTTGGGCGGCAGTTGGGTCAATCACCTATATGGGGTTCAGAGGGCACTTAATAACATGGCAAGAAGTTCCCTAGGAAGCTGTACTCTATACGAGGTCCTGTCTTGTACAAGTAATGTGGGTACCCGACCTCGATTAAGGCAGCACAGTGGCTGATGAAAAAGCATTTGACATCAATGATCGTTTGGCTGTTTTACAGGAACTGAATGAATTCTGGGCCCTCCAAAGCAACCTCCAAGTAAAACGCACCACCACTGGGAAAGTGAAAGCAGTTTTGGAAAGACCTGGCTGGGTCACAAAGATCGGGGACCTGGTCAGGGAAAAGATTGTGGACAAAAAAGAATTTGGGCCATCTTACAGAATGCCTATACCTGTCCTCGTTGTCGAAGGAACAAGAACAGTACTTCTTCTACCTCTTGCCGGCAAAAAAGAAAAGAGATTCGTCTCCAATGATCTGATCAAACCACAGTATGTGGACAATACTGAATAGCAGGCCGCGTGGGCTCCTGGGTAGCTGTCGATCTCCTCTCACTACCATACAGAGAGTTCAGACAGAAAGACTGATAATGTTTGAAGATTCTACTCTATGATGTAACGGTGTTGGAAACAATGGAATGGAACTTGTACCAGTCAAAATTGAACAACAACAAAATACGAATGAAACGCAGATCTCAATTCAGCCTAATATCGACATCTATGTGAATATGTCTCACAACGAGTTATCTGCCAGTTCAACAAAACCTGCTGAGCTACCACAGATAGATCAAACAGCATCTGGCTACTTCATCGATTTTGATACCTTCTCATTGGATCCAAGTGAACCTGATTCACCGCCAGCTTCTGTTTCCCGCAAAGAAAAAAAATATAATATCTACCTTTGGCTGAAAAAGACTTACTTTGTTTCTCCCTGGCTACAGCTCTGGATTGCAATTGGTCTACTGTTCCTAGTCCTCTGGATAGGTGTAGTGACTGTCTTTTTCCTGCTTCTGAATGGACATTATCTCCCAGAACGCTCCGCAGTACAACATGTGAACTTGGTCCTGAAACCACAAACATCATCTCATCATGAACGAAGAGACCTGTCCTTTGTGAACATTACAGCAGTTCCAATTCCTGAAGAAATAGTTTGGGATAGGGTTTCATATGATGTATTTGGTCCCACTGAACTTCTGAAAATACCACATGTATTTAAAATTTCTTTGAATGATATCATCACCTCTAGTACATTTTCTAATGATTGGGACTTTGAAACTGTGAATAGTATGTTGTCTGATTTAGAACAATCTGCTGCATTCTCTAAAAATGAATTCTATGATGATACATCTGATTTTGATACCATGTATTGCTACCAACATTATGGTCATAATTTCTTGCACAAAACAAGTATCCCACATAATATTATTGCTTACCATCAATGGGAACATTGCCCAACACCACCGAAAGGTAGTTCACAAACGGTTGCACAAACGTTTGCTCATTTTTCTGGGTTTAACACTTCAGACCCGACCTCATATTATTATAAGGTTGCACCTACACCTGCAAAGAAAAATATGCTCACTAATACAAAACAGATATACTCTACTTCCTTTATTTCCCAGCTGTCTTTACAAGGTTTCGACTTTTGGAGGGACACCATAAACACAAAATCTGTCTGGGTGACTAAAGATTGGCAAGTTCAGGGAACTGAGGCATTATTTAGAACGTGCCTCATGCCACAGCAAATTATCTTCCTGAACAGCACAGTGCAACAGACCTCCTGTCATGGAATAGCCAAGATCAAGGACTTGAACACACCTTAGATTACCTCGCTTTCACACTTTGAGGGATGGCAAAACTATACACAACATAGTGAGGATACGCTAGATGACATTATACATGAGGGTTCATACAATTCTTCAGACCCCAATTGGAAGGGCTGGTTGGTTTGGCATATCGACACAAATAGGTGTCAATCAAGATTCAAGGGTACCACCGGAGGGTTTAGTATCCATAGGCCGGACCAACGTTATGTACAACAAGAACATCCGGGGGTGGTGACATCCTACAGTGTTCGGAAGTTATGCCTAGATGGCTAGGAACCTCAACACTGTCCCAGGTGAAACAACACTTGTCCTTACTTTCAGATGACATGGATCTAAGGGATTTTTTGCTAGGTCCCCGGAAATCACTTCGTAAATTATTCTTATATGCTATTTACAACAAAGTATGGAAGATCTCTCAACAGGAAGCTGAGGAAAGATTACGTGAAATTGATAGGGTTAACCTAGAAAAGGCTTTGGCAGTGGTCGACAATGGCATGACCACACTAACATCCAGAATTTATTCACTGGGCAACATTGTGTCTTCTGCAATAGATATAATGGAACAGGATCTGCCCATTCTTCAACATGGGCAATCACAGCTACGATCAATTCTGTTATTAAGCTGGACGCTATATTCAATGCGCTCTGGTCATGTGCCCTGGCGATATATCAACAGTACATCTCTGTTCTCTGCTTATAATTTAACAGAAAGGCAGACAACAATGGCACAAAGAGATGCAAAGCATACAATGTTGCCCATTGAAAAATTAGACCAATTACCTTTCACCGTGGCTGAGTCACCTTCCACAGAATGGGTAATCCATGGTCATATAACATTGCCAGTGACAACATTCCAATTTCAATATTGTCTACAGTACCACCAAGTAGGCAGGTATGAAGCATTGGATAGGAAATACATCCATTAATCTTGGGAATTACCTTACAGCTTTAGATGCAGAAATGGGGACACTGAAGTCTTTCTCAGCAGTTCAGCGTGTGAGAATTCGTTAAGTGGGTCTCCAATTTGTCAGGATATTTTGCTTCACAGAGCTTGCAACGCTTCGGTTGCAAACCTATCTTGTCACTTGAAAGGATCCCCAGCTGCCGTGATTCATCCGGTGTTCAAAGTACTCTCGAACGGGAGTTATTTGATGTTGAATGATCAAAGTTGTTGCGGGATGCTGCCAGGCATCACATATCTGGTCACAGTAAGTTCCAGGGTTACTTGTTGTATGCAAGTATTGTTTCCACCGACCACACAGTCAGGGAGGCGCCGCTATGGCCTTCATTGAATGTTTCCCTTATACGGTTTGATTCTCTTAGCAGACTGAAAGTCTTACTTTTACAGAAGGAGGTGGCCTTAACCTCAGCTCAAGAGGCTTTTGATCTCCAGGCTGCAAGGTCTTCAGCTGAGATACAGGCTCTAGACCGAACTAACTTCCCGCTCCATTTCGGGGAAATGGTACATTGTATCTTTAACATGTCTGATACGAGTGAGATAGTACACCTATTTAAAAACATAAGTTCAGGGCTGTTAAACACCTTTCAGACGATCTTCGGGGTTATTCAATCTTTGATACACTCTGTACTGGGGAGCGTTTTTGGACGGCTTCCGCTGGTCCTACTGCTTGTAGTGGGTAGCCTGGTTAAAATGTTTCTGCTACTTAATGGACATCCCAAATTCCAAAGAGATAGAAAAAGCGTTTTTGGAGCGACGTTGCCGTGAACACATGGTTCTCCATCTGGGCACACCTCTGCTTCGGGAGCTAAGCGAGCATTGGTTTCTGTCATTCAGATCAGTCTGGGTCGACTGTGTCTTGCCTGTACTCCGCTGCTTATTCTGCAGACACGAATGCATGTTGGACATCTCTCTAACACTTCCATCGGTTGCGCCTCCGGACGTGGATGTACTGCTGGACCTGCTAAAGGCCCATGTAGTGCAGTGTCCTCAGCGTATTCCATTTCTGATGTCGGCATTCTTAGAGCCATCACGGGATGCTTCAGTTCCTGTCAAAATGGACACCGGCTCCGTATCAGCCTTACAGGCATCCAGTGCTTCCTCAGCAACGGCTGTGGGAACCGAAGAAGATAACCTTTCCTCTATTGACCTGATCCAAGAGGTGTTACAGGGACCGTCGTCTGCGAAGGCAAGCAGCAGTGATGTTGAGTCTCCCACACAGGACACATAAACATTTGGCTCTCCGTGTGCTGGGAAGAATTCTGCCTTTTTTCGAAAAACAACCTAAATTGGAATTCGTAAACATCATTTTTGTTTTATTTTTCCTCTTTTGCTCTCACTGAGCACTATGGCTTACCGCGTGCTCAGGTGGTCTAACATGTATATTGACTATTTAGAGGACTTGAAGCTTTTTTAACTTTTACATCGTTTTAAAAAAAAAAACATATCATGTTTTTAGATGTTTTTTTATATTCATATTTTAGCAATGTCTTTTATGCTTTTTAAACAGGCATATTTTTGCATTTGTTACTTTGTCGTCCAGTCGGATGAGGAGTGGGTGCTATGAACCCCAATGTACCTCAATATAGGCCTAGGTAGTTGCACGAACTTTTACCTACATTTTTCCTACCATTGTTCTACATAACGGGTCTGGCGCTTACCTTTTACCTAGTTAGGTGCTTCATAAATGTCGTGTGGTTTTCTCCAAAAACTAGCCTCATTTATTATGCATGAGGATTCTCAGTCTCACAGCAGGATTACCATCTTCTGCATAATAACTCTGTATAAGGGTCACCACTATCGTCATCCTTGACCGACATGCCCACAGTACCATGACACATCTAGGTAGAGCCCCTGAGGGTACCTTTCGGGTATATAAGCACCACATCTTCGCCCGGCAAACTAGAGGAGAAAGACTTCCATACTAACACGCTGACACAAGACGCTGAGGTCCGTGCATGCAGACACTCTAGCACACAGTGGTCTGACATTCCTTGCGGGGTGTCCAACTCGAAACCAAGATGGGGTCCTTCGTTCTTTCACATCAGGTAATGGGCTTGGCTCTTTTCCTAGGGGGATTCTTGGCTACACACCTACATACATGCTAGGTACACTTAGGTACATCTTGTTAGGGTTTGCATCATAGGAGTACGCATTATTACTGTCATGTATCTATATGCCTGCGTATATTTACTGTTTTAGCACTATGGTAGAATTCTACCTTCTGTTTACTCCATTGGTGCTTATAACCGTATACATCTGTTTCTGTGTAATGGTTGTTGCAGCACATATATTTTATACTAGAATGACGCTGGTTCAATAAATACTTACTGAAAACGTCTCCATTTCTTATTCTGTATATCTCTCTGAGTGCAAGTGAGCAAGTGAGCAAGTGAGCACGAGTGACTGAGCGCAAAGTACTGTACTGTTTCCATGATCCCTGAGGGGTCAGGATTGTCATGTTCGATAGTTGCCAGAAACTATTTACTCCTTGGTAAGAGGGGATCATAGTGGCACTGTGAGCTAGCTGGTCTGCAGACTAACATATCCTTCGGGGGTGTCTGGAATCAGTCTGGATACCAATCCCTTAGTTTATGTTGTCTAAACACGCAGATCCTATATAGATTTGTAGGAACTACATGGCAACAGGTCAATCAGAATGGTCTAGCTGTTGCCTATGATCCCTGTGAGGGAAGGGGGGATGGAATGTGTGGATGGCCCGTACATGGCTTTGTACCAAGTTTGAAGCAGAGAACAAGCCTTTCGCAGTAATGTTTGTAATCCTACCTTTACCTTCTTTCTCCCACCTGGGGTGGTAGCCGTATATTCCTGAACCTTTAAGCCTCACCTACATATTGCCCTATAGGAGATTGGTAAATCTGGGTTTCAGAGGTGTTACGGTCCTAGAAGGGCTCCAAGGAATCCTCCTGCCTGAGGCTTGTGACAGGCTTATGCTAGCCCATCCAGCCACTGGTTTGGCCTTTCCCAGGCTGGTTCCCACTCCCAGATGGAATTAGACAGGACCTTGGTCCAACACTGAAATCCTACTCTGTTTGACACACTCTCACAATCTCCTCAGCAGCTGATCAAATATACTCTCATTTACGGTCATTTAGTGATCTCTGCCAGTATACTGCAGACATAAAACCAATTAGCCACTTGATGACATTGCCTCTTACGGACTCCACATATGCACATATCCTCTATGTCACTCGCAGAAGTAGTGCTGTCCCTCCCTCCATCTGGGCAGCTTGGCTGTTGTTGTGCACCTGAAAGGCTTACAGGAACTTCACACTTACACAGCAAAGCATAAATATGAGGCCTGATCTACAAAACCACATCCACTCACACTTATAGAAAAGGTCCCTGCAATACTAAAACATGAGGTCTAAAAATGTGTTTAACTGTCAAAACGTATGATAGACAATTCTGTGTTCTCTGCAAATATGCCATTAATGCTATTTCTTTAACATCCGTTAACAATTGCAATTTTATGAGCATTAGTTATTTTTAATTCATCATCTATCATTTAATACCTTTGCAACATTTATATTTAAAACACTGTAATTAGTGAAACTAATCCCCCCCAAAATGTTTTCAATTTATCCATGGGTCACATCAAAGCCATCACTGTAATGTAATGTAAGGTGAATTAGTAGAGCACCGCTTATCACCTGTGAGGGTATTCATATGCTGAGTGTAGGCGTGTGGCGAGGCTGGGTCTGAATACAGGCAGTCTCAATGGTCCAACAAGAAATGTAATTAAATAGCCATGTCTTCAGCTTCTTGCAGAATTCAAGAAGAGAGGAGGAGGCCCTGATGTGTTGGGGAGAGGTTGTTCCAGGATTTGGTGGAGTAGGAGAATGATTGACCTCCAGTTCTGCTTCTGTGGATATGGGGTGTGTGTGTGCGAGCAAGAGTGATGCTGAGCAAAGTTGTCTGGTGAGTTAGTGGAAGTGAAGCCAGTGATTGAGGTATGAAGGTCCCGTGTTGTGCAGTGACTTGAATGCATGTGTAAAAAGTTTGAACTAGCAGTGCTTCTGAATGGGGAGCCAGTAGAGATCTCTGAGGAGTGGTGTGGGTTCGGCGCAGGAGGTCAAATACAAGTCTGGCGGGGGCGTGGCCAACAGCCGACGGGAATGGCTGCACACTAGTGCAGCTCTGGAGCCCTCGCCCGATATCCGCCCAAAATCCGACATAGATCCTGGTTCAAAACCCATGTAGTCGACGGACTAAGCCCCTGTGTCCTCTGGCTGCAACGCCCACCACTTAATCCGCCAAATTTCGCTGCAGAAAGACACCAAAAAGCCTGCATTGCTGAGGAGAGAGGAATACTCAAAATGGTGGCGCCTCCAGTCTAGCTCGCCCGGTACCGTAGAGAAGTGAAATTACCGCGATTCAACCAATGCCCGAGACCGGCAGACCGAACAAGAGATACCGGTGAGAGCAAGCCATTCAACTTCGGGATCCGCATAGACAGCTGTGTGCCGAGGCAGTCGTGACTGCGCCTACACTCCAAATCTATCCCGAGGCGCCGCATCACTGACTCCAGGCCGCCGGGGGCGGTGAAGGTACACTGGCACTGCATGGAGCAGAGAGCGTGCACCGCGCCCCAAGCTAAGACCCGTGAAGAGAGCAGTAACAAGATCCTGCAGTAGCGGAACGGAGCAGAGAGTGCAAGCCACCCCGCCCGTCCGCATCGGAGACCGCTGAGAGTCTCAGACGCAGCCAAGAGAAACCGAAGCTGCCAGTAGTGTGGAGAGGGGATCGTGGTCCGCCCGCATATCAATGTAAGCTGGTAGCTCACCACGCAAAGATCTCAGGTGCCCAGGGCCCTGGCGACACTGCGGCGAAACAAAAGTGAGCAAAGGCGGAGGACAGCAAAATGCTGGCGTGTGGGGCAGTGATCGGAAGCAGCTCCGCACGTCACCACTACAGAGTCGCTCAACTCAGAGTGCATGCCGGCACCCAGAGCCGAAGCTGAAAAGAAAGGTGAACGTGGCCGGAACGAGAGCGCGGGCTGTGCGGGAATCGGGGGTAGATCCCCTCCACTCGTTGATGGAAGCTGACCGCTTGCCCCACGGTGATCGCTGATGCCCTGAGCCGCAGCGCCACTGGAACACAAAGAAGGTGAGCGTGGCCAATAATTAGTGTTACTGCAGGTGGTACCGGGCGGGGATCAGGAGCCGCCCCGCAATATGTAGTCATTGAACACCCTCCCGCAGTAAATGCCGGCGCTCAGAATCCTAATGCCACCGCAGTAAAAGAAGAGTGATTGCACCCGCAGCACAGTGTAATTGCTGGCAGGGTTCGGAATCCATTCCACGCATCGCCGTCACCTGTGGCGCACCCCGCGGGGATTGCCGGTGCCCAGAGCTCCAAAACCGTAGCGGTAAGCAGAGGGTGAGCCCGAGCATTGCCCTAGAACTAAGCCAGGAGCATTGCAAAAGATACAGAGACAAGCTGGGACTTCAGAGACAGACACCAAAGGGGTGAAAGGAAATAGCAACACCAGGTCATACCAAGGAGCAGCTCACCCCTCCAAATACACCGCTGACAGGGCGCCTTTCAGAGCATTGCCATTAAGCCCCAATCGAGTGATCGTTAGTCAGATGAAGGAGTGCAAACAAATGGCGATCGCCCAGTAGATACTGAGGAAATTACCTACGCCTGGACCGCTGGCTTGATCGAAGTGCATATCGCTACGAGCGTGGTGCAACAACTGCTAGGGGGATAAAAATCCACTACTGGACCTCACCAATACAGGGGATCAGATATAAAGTAAGTGTGCAATACAAGATTCGTTAAGAGCAGGGCATTGAGCCCACGACACATAACCCAACAACTCCCTTCAACTGCAGTGACGCCTAGCACAGACCCCAGGCATAGACACTTGACTCCCCCCAAGGCAGATCGACCTCTCCCCCCACAGCGATCCTGCTACAAGATATCACACACTGAAGTTATCAAAGAGGAGAGCATTCAAGCATGTGAAAATACAGCTCCCTGTCATATCACCACCTTGTGCAAGACCTCAGCAGAAATACAGCCCACCACTCTGTGGTACAAGACTCACGAATCACAACTAGGGAAACCAGACTGGCCGCAAAGGGCACATTGCCCCAAGGCAGGCGGCGGGGAATACCACGCTCTATCCACAGCTAATAGAACCACAGAGCACGAACAGTACACAACAAGATGGCATGAGGCAAGGGAAGCAAGGCAGCACTGCAAACAAAACTTGACAAGTATGCCTGGACCAAAGGTGGAGAAGAGCAAGAAACTGCTAATGCGAATGCACAAGAACAGACACAAACACCCACTGGTCAGTCCAAACTCACTCTCCAAGACATCATGGTGGCGATCAACAACATCCGTACCTCTCTCTCGAGTCAAGGTTAGACACAGTAAACATCGAAATCTCCCATGTCAGAGCAGACCTAAGAAATATGGACACTAGAGTAAAGTAAGGGGAAGTAGCCACCAATACATCATTCACCGATACATCCCATCTCAAGCAACAAATGCAACAGCTTCTAACCAAACAAGAAAGGATGGAGGCACAACTAGATGACTACGGAGGTAGAGCACGCCGAAATAATGTGCGCATTCTCAGAGTGCCGGAACACGCAGAAGGGCCAGAAAGAGACCTCTTCATCGAAGAGTTAGTTACCAAGCACCTGCAACCAAAGGGCCTTTTAAACTATTTCTCAATATAATGGGCTCATCGAGTCCCAGGCGGAAGGCCAGGACCAGGGGCCCCCCCGAGATCAATAGTTGCAAGAGTCTTTAATTTCCATGATAGAGATGCCATTCTGCAAACGGCGCGTATTGCTCCACCCACAAAATTCGAAAATAGCACAATCACCTTCTTCCCGGACTTTACGATTAAAGTACAAAAACAAAGACGAAGCTTCCTGGAAGTGAAAAAAGCACTCAAAGACATAAAATATGCAATGCTGTTTCCAGCGATGCTGCGCATCAAGGCTGATGGCAAAACATGGTTCTTCTCCACACCAGAAGAAGCTTGGAACTGGCTAGATGGTTGGCGGAAAGTCGGAAACTCCAGTAAAGAGGGGCACTCAAGGCAGAAGTGGAATCGAACCAAACATTCCCAGAACGCTCGCAATGACACAGATCACGGAACTGCAGAACTGGAAGCGAAAAGTTAACGAGATTATGAAATCTTAATTGCACCGTTTGAACAATCCACATGAATATATGCCCGATTCGGCACTCCCGCTCGCTTCGAACTGGTTCACTGGGCTCGGCGGAGGATATGACTGTCTTCGGCATCACTTCTTCCTGTACATCGACCCAGGATGGGTAACTATGTATACACTCTACGCTCTACTGCCTGCCGCCTGTGCCCGACCGCTGAGTAGCTAGGGGACTCCATTCCCCACATTCCTGCAGGCCCCAAGGAGGGGGTGGAGCCGCCAGACGCGCTGGAAAGCGCCACCGACATCCCGCGGCGCGGGACGCTCTACTGCCTGCCGCCTGTGCCCGACCGCTGAGTAGCTAGGGGACTCCATTCCCCACATTCCTGCAGGCCCCAAGGAGGGGGCGGAGCCGCCAGACGCGCTGAAAAGCGCCACCGACATCCCGCGGGACGCTCTACTGCCTGCCGCCTGTGCCCGACCGCTGAGTAGCTAGGGTACTCCATTCCCCACATTCCTGCAGGCCCCAAGGAGGAGGCGGAGCCGCCAGACGTGCTGAAAAGCGCCACCGACATCCCGCGGCGCGGGACGTGCCCGGGCAAAGCCCGGGCCAAGGGCGGGCCCGTCCTTGCCCGTCATCGACAGGAAGAGACAGGGCAGGGCCATACGTTTTTCATCCTACCGTTGCCCAGTAGTGCGTGGATCATCTGACAAGGTACTGTAACCCTCCATCTGTGTGTCTGCTCGATCACGGCTATCCCCAGTGGCTTATCTAATCTTCCTTTTCATGGACCTTAGCTTGTTTCCATCTCATTTCGGCGGCCATCCTCAAAACTGTTCTGGTGTTAATCGTGCTTACTTGCCGCTGGTCACCCGGCTGATAAACAAGACTCACTAGTATCCGGGGAGATTGGACTCCTTCGACAGCTAGCGCGTCTAACTTGGTACCAGTGTTTCTCCAGTGTCTCTCAGGGGGCTTGACTAAACAGTTTTGCTTTCTTTGCTCTTATTTGTTTTTGTACACGTTTAGTTAAAATCAGCTTAACCCATCTAAAAGAAGTTTTTCAATTCTGCTGTTATACCATTTATTGTCATAGCACCATAGTCATAGTCATCTGCAATTGCAAGAGGAACAATGGGGAAAAGAAAAACCACAGAAGGTGCAGGTGTAGGGGGGACCTAGTAGGGAAGGGGAAGAAGGCAAAAAAAACAGCCAAGCCTTCAAAACACAACGCCAACAATTGTGTTATGGGTCGTATAGATAGCCTGTTAAACGAATGTGAAGACATATTAACAGCATCGCCAGACATCGATATCGATCCCGGCCTTGTTAATGGGGAACCTTCCCCAAGTATGGCCAATTCTAGCAGGCCCGCACCTATTGCAGGCATATTTAGAAGACCTCCACAAAAGGCCGCGCGCCAAGTAAGTTAGTGGAACCCATACACACTGTGAGTGTCCATTCGCCACCCACAAGCCCCTCCATACCAAACCCAAGTTCACATGAGCCCATACCCAGGTTAACAAACCGATTTGCCGCCCTCAACGATCTGAACGACGACACACAGGTTGAACAACCGTCTCTTGGGCAAAAAGACATTATATCCGCTTCAGATTGTGTACAGGGGTGCACGAAACACCTCGATGGTCAGTTTATCAGCCAGATCGAGGGCTTAAAAGTGCAAACCAACAAATTAACTGAGGAGGTCAGTGCTCTCAAAGAAATAGTTGGCATGTTAACAGATTTTATTAAACAACTGACCCAAGATTCTCCCTGTACAAAGAATAGCTCGACTATGCCACTACAGTCCATAGTTAAGGGAAGGCAACATGGAGGTGTATCTCTTATCAACAAGGCCCCTGCCACCAACCCAGTGGCCTTTCAACAATCTAGACACGCCAGAGAGCTGTACACTCCCCAACCTCTTGAAAGGGCTCACACACTATTACACCCCCCTCACATGCAGGTTAGGCTGGGAAGCTCAGGACCGCAGCATATTGGTGTTAGTGACACTGATTGTATCCCTCCCATTAGAAATCATCTTATTGGTCCAACTTCACAGGGTGTTCATTACAACCTAAAGCAACCAACAGCGTTAAAATCGAACTGCAAACTTTTTCTAATTAACATACCCAAGCTAAGTCCGAGCCTGATAAAAGAAGACAAACACTCTTATCAACAAAAGCACACAATGGCTTAGGCACGTGAGGAAGTGCAGATCTATCATCCGAGAAGATATTCTCTCCGCAAAAAGATTACGAGTATCTGGTATGGAGTATGACCACGTCTGTTTAACACTAGCCAATCCCACTCTGGTTGATAACTTAGTGGCTTTTGATCTCAGGACATCACATTTAATCCAATCAAAGATTAGGATAAAATACAACCTTCCAGAATCAGCAACCAACAAGAGATCATCTAATGTTGCTGATAACTGCGCCATGGAGTCTACATTACATCTAAACGATTGATGGTTAGAGAACACTCCCCACCCATTCCAATCACCGGTAGTCAACAAGTCGGATGGTGAAGGTGTGGGGTCTCTGCCTTCTACCACCACTTGTCACACTAATGATCAGGATAGGTTCCCACTGGCCACAGGTACAAAGGATAGCGAAAGTGGTATAGTTTACTGTCACAGGACTGAGCAGGAACCAGCCCAGTTTGTTTATGTCTCCTGGAATATTGCAGGCTTGCAGTCCAAAATTCCATCTTTGGAATGGTCAGCATTTATTGAAGCCCAAGACATCTGCATATTCCAGGAGACATGGTCTCTCAATCCAATTTACCGCCCAGGCTATCTTAATTTTTTAAAATCTGCTATTGGTCGTCAGCGGGGCAGACCATCAGGTGGACTAATAATTTGGGTTAAACAGAGCTCCTGCTATAGGGCAGAAGAAATGCCGATTGACAACCCAGACATAATGGCAATTCGCCTTTGGTCAAATTCGCACACCCAATTAACAATATTCAATGTGTATGCTAGAGGTAGCGCAGGAGGGAGACAATCCAATATCGTCTCTTTATTAGACGACCAGATTGACAAGGGTTGTAGACCAGGCAACCTTGTCATAGCAGGTGATTTTAACACTACCTTCGAGCCCCTTGACCAGGATGACGGTAATCTCATTGAGGCGGAAGATTCACAGTGGAATATCCCCATGTTAGGGCTGCCCCCGATCAAGAAATGGACGGAGGCCGCTCTACAACTTAAAGCATTGTGCATGGAGCGGGGTATTAGGGCAGTCAACGGCAGAGTTCCCTCGGACAGGAATGGTTCCTACACATTCTGTAATGGCCACAGAAGGAGTTGCATTGATTATTTTCTTCTAAATTTGGAGCACTGGCCGCTCCTTATCGACATGGAGGTCATCGAAAGAGTAGAAAGCGACCATAATCCTCTTTTATTGAAGATGTCAGCCGAAGGTTTAGTAACGTCCAAGCCACAGGTAGCTCAGTGTTCGACAGCCAACGCCCTGATTTGCAACGACATGAGGCGGGTCAAATGGGACCGCATTATTGATAACGAACAAATACTTGCTTTGATCAGGGCAGAAGTTGAGAACTCCACAGCAGCTCTCCAACTCGCCATCACTCAGGCCAATCCAAATGAGTTCATAAGTCGAGCCCACAAAGACCTTTTTGATAAAATCAAAACTCATTTCACAAAGCCCTGTAGTCAGCATGGTAAAGTTAACATAAAACACACTACTTGGTATAACAAGTCGTGCAGAGAAGCCTACAGGACCTTGGCCTTAGCTATAAAATCAAAGGAAATGGGTAGAATTAGACTAGCACAGAAGAACTATAGAGTGATCCAGCAAAAAGCAAAGAAAGAGCAGGATGAACTTAGATGGCATGACCTTCTACAGGCCAGTGCGGCGAAAAATCCCCAAATGTTTTGGCACCTGGTCAAATGGGGTAGTGGTGGTCAAGCCCCGACCCCACAAAATTATGTGGCACCAGAGCAGTGGGTCACTTTTTGTGAGGCACAATTTGCTGCTGATGAGGTGAAGGGGACAGACGAACCGGTTCAAGTTCCATGTACGGACACTAGGTTAACCTTCGATATAGATGAGGTCAAATCAGCGTTAAGAGTAATACCTCGCGGTAGAGCCCCGGGCCCCAATTGCATTCCGGCAGATTTGTTCCTGCATGATCCTGATATTTGGCAAAGGTACATCCAGCAATTAGCAAATGGAATTGCTAACGGAGCCCCCATTCCAGAATCGTGGCGTGGAGCAGAAATTCTGCCGATCTACAAAAAGGGCGACAGATCGAGTCCCAGCAACTACAGACCAATGAGTCTTATAGACTCAATCCAGAAAATCATGGCAAGGTTGGTGCTTGGTCGAATTCAAAACTGGATCATAGAGAACGACATACTATCTCCGTTCCAAGCTGGATTCCATGCTCATGTGAGCACTGTTGACCAGGTGTTCCGTTTCATTCTAATTTACTGGCGGGTGGTGGTGCTAGCAGGAGGCACAATCTATGCGGCCTTTGTAGACCTCAAGTCCGCCTTCGACACGGTACCCAGGAAGAAGCTGTGGGAGGTCCTAAGGGACCTGGGCATGCCTCTTGAGCTACTATCGATCATTGTCAGATTACACGAAGCTAATTATGCTCAAGTTCGCTGGGGCATACAGGGCAACATTACAGATCGGTTCCCTGTATCCAAAGGGGTTCGTCAAGGGTGTGTAATGGCCCCAACCTTATTCTCCCTATTTTTAAATGGGGTTGTTGATTACTTTTCTTCGTTTCCGACTGACGCCCCTCAATTGCAGGCTCCAAAGTCCCGATACTTATGTTCGCGGACGATACGTTGGTTATTTCAAAAACGCAAAGTGGGCTGCAGAGGGCGTTGATGCGGTTTGAGACTTTTTGCAAGGATCAAGGTCTTTTAATCAATACAAGTAAAACTAAATTCATGGTCCTTCACAAACATAGAGCAATAAAGGGTAGAGTAACTTTAAACAAGGACAACCTTGAGCAGACTGGGGTCTTCAAATATTTAGGGATAACACTTGGGAGAAAACTAAATTGGAAACCTCAGATTGAGACCTTGGCCCTTAAGCATCGCCAAATAGCTGGCGCATTACTGAGGGAACATAAGTCCTCGCAAACCAAGCCCATTGGCCCGGCAATGCAGATCTACAGCACTAAAGTCGTAGCAGCCACATTATATGGGGCAGAACTCTGGGGCTTTGATAACTTAACATCAATATCCTTAGCTCAAAACAAGTTTGTGAGAGGCCTTACAGGCCTTCCGCAAAGTTCGCCATTGAAGCCCCTATTCTATGATTTAGGATGTAATCGCCTGGAGGAGATGGCAAGGTTTAGACCGATAGCCTATTGGCGTAGAATATGGTCTACACCTGAACTATCACACTACGCAAAAGCTCTAAAGGACGTTAGACAGGCTGACACCTCAGGTAAGATTAGTTGGCTACAAAAGGTGAAGAGTACTTTAGTTAAGATGGGCCTGAGTAATCTGTGGAAAAACCCAGAAGGTCAGAGATTCCCAACCAAACGAGAACTTAAGGAGCTATATTGGTCCCTGGTTATCACAAGTAGCCCACGCACCACTGAGCACAGCTCCCTGACTGACTCTTTTTTAGAGCATAAGCCCTGCCCTAGGTATGAGCGCTACTGGGACGTGATCACCAAGCCCATTGACAGGAGACTATTTTTTGAATTTCGAGTTGGCTCGCTCCCAACAAAATCGTTTACAAAAAGATGGCACACTACCAACGATAACAAGTGCTATTTATGTACAGAGCAGGAAGAGTCAATTCCACACATTCTTTTTGTTTGTCCCGCTTACAAAGCCCCACGGGACAAATGGATAAGACCCCTATGTATTACTTTGGGCACCAGGTCTTACTCCACAGCGTTTAGAATTATGAGGTCAAATATCAACGAGCTATGTGTGATCTCGATTGCTAAAATTTTAGGCTGGATGTGGAGGATACGAGCCAAAAGTCTTAAGATGCTAGACACTAGCCCAAGTAGTAGCCCGTAGTAAAAGAAGAGGGTACAGCTAAGTATGTAACAAATAACCATTTGGATAAGATGGAATAACAAAATATAATGGATAACTGCTGTATCGCTTTGAAATTAATGTCCAGCAATTGGCTATTAATGTGTATAATTGCAGATCTATTGAATTGCACTTGCACTTTTTTGCCCAAATGGTTAGGCATTAGCTTTTTATATTTGTACATCTTTATTGGTTTTATGTATGTCATATTATAGAAGAATTTTTAAACAACCTTTTATGTCATCATATTAACTCCACTTTTTACGACTAAGTTAAGTGTTGAGCTAAACATTGTTGGTCTTAATTATATATTTAATACCTTGAACTGTTTTTAAATTAAGATTGTAACTGTCTTTTATGATCTGTGTGATCGAAAATAAAGACTATACACACATGTATACACTAACAAACAAAGGGAACTGTACCTAGTAGCCGATATCCAGATTATGTTGTTATTATTGTTTTGAACAGGATATTGGAGGGCGGGGGAGGGCTAGGCAGAGCCACGGACACCTGTTTTCATTGGGTGGGGGGCGACAGGCACTCTGCATTGTTCGGGAGATGGGTAGTTTAAAGTCCACAGGCGGGGCGGCAGGGAGGGGGGGATTGTTGGGGATGGGGGGATTAATTACAAATTTAAGCAGGTCATGGCACATACATCTCAGACCTTGTTAATGAAACACCCACGGACATTCGCAGATTACACACACTCACAACACAAACATGGGCCAGATCGAAGACACACCCAAAGACACCCCACAGAACATCTTGAAGGGTTTACCCCGGCGATGGGATGCCAGTCATGGCAGACAATGGTTACTGCGGACAACCCCCTGCTCGAACAATGATAATAACTCTCACTGAAAACTCACTCAAAATCCTTACGTGAAACATAATCGGGCTCGGAGACAAGCTAAAAAGGGGGATAGTGTAACAATACCTCAAGCGACAAGCCCCAGATATAGTTTTATTGCAGGAAACCCACCTTGTTGGCAACAATTGCAAAGCATTAAACAGATGGGGGTACAAATTAGCTGTACACGCTGGCTTTACATCTGGCTCCAGAGGAACGGGTATACTAATCCACAAGAATCTTGCACTAATTCCACAGCGAACATGAGCCGATCCACAGGGCAGATTCGCCATCCTAGAAGCAAGCTGGGAAGGGAAGCCAATCAACGCCATATCGGCATACCCCCCCGTGCTCCAGAAATCAGCCCTCACAGACCTGGGTAAGATCATTTTAGATCTGCCGCTTGGATCCTTAATCCTGGGAGGGGACCTCAATATGACTTTAAATGACCGCACTGATCGTCAGCCATCGCGCACCCCAGCGCGAAGCACTACGCCCCTTTAAAAATTTCTCAACGCTATGGGCCTGACGGACGTATGGCGCCATTTTAACCCGCACTCATTCCAATTCACTTTCTTCTTAGGCACCCATAACAGCCTATCTCATATTGATTGTATTCTGACACACACAGCAGACATAGACAACTACAGGGAAGCACGTTGCCAGGCACGTGGTGTGTCAGACCACTCTCCTGTCTGGGCCACTTTCACCTTCGATAAACATCGACATAGACCTATTATAACCCTAAATCCATGGCTCCTCAAAACCCCCAATATAAAAGAAAACCTCTAGAACATACAGACCACTATTTCAAAGAAAACATGGGTTTGTTAAAATCAGCACAAACGCTATGGGAGGCTTTCAAAACAGTGCTAAAAGGCCAAGCAAAAGAACTAAAGGTGGCACACATTAGAGGACGTAGGGGAATGATAGAACAGCTCGAACACAAGCTCCAGAAAAGTGAAGAGGAGTATACGCAGACACCCAATGAGGCCAATAAACACAAACTAAATATAAAAAAACTTGAGTACAAAGCCTTAGTGACCGAGATAGCCAAAGCTAAATACACGGTAGTCCAACATAAATTATACGAACTAGGGGATAGGGCGGGTAAACTTCTAGCTTCCCCAGCTACATATAAACGGCACTGACATTATCAGAGACCCACAAGAGATTGCAGAGGCCTTTGCCGATCACTTCGAAAGGCTGTACACCTCAGCCGTCACTACCACACCAGAAGACTCACGGCAACCACTCACAGACATTCCTTTACTAAACTTGTCCCCCGAAGATCGAGACTTGCTCGAGGGAGACCCCACTGAGGAGGAAATCCACTCAGCAATTTGTAGTATACAATCCGGAAAGGCAATGGGGCCCAATGGTCTCCCTATTGAATTCCTTAAACTCACAGCATCTAAGATCACGCCATACCTACGAGATATGTACCTCAAAAGTAACAAGAAGGGGGCCCTACCTGAAGACCAAAGGTTGGCCTCAATAGTAGTCTTACACAAGAAGGAGAAGGCAAGTGAAAACTGTGGCTCTTATCGACCGATCTCCTTCATAAATGCCGAGGCTAAATTCCTAGCCAAAATACTAGCCTCTCGACTTGCCCCCATTATTACCAATATAGTACACGCGGATCAATCAGTTTTTATGCCGGGCACAACACGGCCTTAAACATCCGTCGACTACATAACGTCCTGGGTAGGAAAAACATAATAGCAGAAGACGCGGTAATACTCTCATTAGACACAAAAATGGCATTCGACACCGTCGAATGGCCGTACCTCTTCGAGGTCTTGCCCCGCATTGGCCCGAAATTCCTCAGGTGGGTCAAACTCCTTTATACAGACCCTAAAGGCCAAGTTAGCACAATCCGAGAGTGATCACCGCCCACAAGTCGTTACTGTTACCCTAAACTCAGTCCATCATGATCCTGCTACAATTACTCACAGTTCATTCTGAAAACCTAAAACGTTTAAGATGGAGTGACGACATCAGTATAAACATTATGAAGGAATGCCTGCTACTTACCGCAGGTTGTTTCCTGTTGAAAGCCTCTTCTATAGCTGATTGGACAAACTTTTGTTCTAAACTTTTAAGTCAATTTCCATCTCCATCACATTTCTATACCGACTTTCGTAGCACTCAGACCCCCACTTCAAATCAAACTATGGCATTAAAGAAGACCAGAAATACCGCCCTCAAGGCAGCCAGGAAGCATCCTGACTCTGAAGAACTACTGAACGACTATAAAATCGCACAAAAAAACTATAGACGGGCATACCAAAAGGATAAACAACACCACCTTGAACAATTTTGGTGCATGCTCCTGTGGGAAAGTAAAAACCGGAACTCAAGAAAATTCTGGGCGCTAGTGAACAGGCAATCTAACGGAAACATCAGCCAGGGGAGTGCAAATATTTCAGAGGCAGAATGGGTAACATTTTTGACTGGTCATTTCCGGGCTAATGGAGGAGTAGAATCTATAGCAATCAACAATGCCACATTGATTAAAGATGCCCCTAAGGAGGGCCAGGATTGCTCACAAGAGTCGCGGCAACATCTAAGCGAGAAAATCTCTATCACCCAAACAAGGCTGGCTAAAATACTATCTAAATCAAGATCAGATGGAGCGCCAGGCCCAAATGGCCTGCCACAGGCCCTGTTTAAATCGAACATCCCTCTCTGGTCAAAGCAGCTAGCAATTCTTTTTCGATTACTCACTAAGGAGCTCAATTATACCTGACTCTTGGCGAGGGGCAATAATTCATCCAATCTACAAGTCTGGCTCTCATTCGTCCCCAAACAACTACAGGCTGATAGCCTTACTGGACAATGAGGCGAAGAACTTTGCGAGCATTCTACTCGAAGAACTGAGCTCTTGGGCTGACTTGAAAGGACTGATCCCAAAAATCAAACAGGCTTCATTGCAAACTCTAGCACCATGTTTAACTTACTGGCCCTATCAATACTTATCGATAATGCAATAGTTTCATCCAAGGTGGTTTATTGCTGTTTTGTTGATTTCAAAGCTGCCTTTGACCGGGTTCCAAGGGAAGCACTTTGGGCCAAGCTAACAAAATGGGGAATCCCGGTCAAACTCCGGGTCGCAATCGTCCAATTACACACCAACACCTGGATACAAGTCATGCTTGGTACCGGCTCACACCTATCTCGAAAAATCACGACGACAAGGGGAGTCAAACAGGGATGCGTGCTAGCTCCGCTGCTCTTTAATCTGTTCATTGCCGACCTCTCAGCGGAGCTAGACGCAATAAATAGTCATCCCCCCAAGATTGGCGGTGTTCAGTTAAGCAATCTCCTGTATGCCGATGACCTTGTCCTCTTCAGCCTTATGCGAGTTGGGCTGCAACGACTGCTAAATAAATTATATAGTTATACCGCCATGAACAACCTGGAGGTAAACTTAAAAAAAACTCAAGTGGTCATATTTGGCAGGAAGCATCATGGAGGTGGTGGTTGGTCATATAATAACTCTGGACTCTCGGTAGGAAAATCATATATATACTTGGGGATCAACATTGACTCTAGGGGCACCTTTGTCAAACATCGCAGCGACATCGCTATGAAAGCCGGCTTCGAAATCTCCCTGGGTAAACTCAGTACTACATTAAACCAACATGTGACCAAGATTTACAAAAGGGTCCTTCAGCTGCCAAAATCTGCATCTGCTGCACAGATTCAATTAGAACTAGGCCTTCTAAACTATGAAATGTTAAGCGCAGGTGCTTATCTAAAAATGTGCCACAAGCTAAGGCAGGCTGGAGATGGTTCCCTCGAGTCATGGTTATGGTAAGATATCAGCTCTAGCAATCTTGGCGGGTCACACAGTCGGTTTTTTCACAAATGCATACAGCAATTATCAGCAAGTGACCTCTGAAATCTCAACCCAAGTAATACAGCTTTTAAAATAAGTATCAAGAAGCGCATCCGAATGTGTTCCTGTTCTTCTGACAAAGTGACCCTTGCCAAACGCAAGCACGCATGGGCAGTAATCAACATCTTATCAGTTGGCCTCTCTTCCATCATATCTGGCCTGCACATACCCCCTGTATCTAAAACTGCGGTTTATGGCACTTAGACTGGGGGAGTGGCACTTTTTGAAACTGAGGCCAGAGTGCAACAGATTGGGAGTCCGGTCTTGCAGGCAGGGTATCATCGCGGCATTGAATCCAGAGATCACAGCTTTAAATATTAGCTTCACACTCTTTATCCATCTTGCATATCGCAAGCTTAATCAGTAAATTCCAGGCCCCGTGTCAACCAGGGAACAAGCACAGGTGGTTATAATATTGGTACATCTTTGAAGCTGCTCTCCAGCAAAGCCAGTGTATTCAGCCCCAGCTTCACAACATGGAACTCGAATTCAATGACTTGTCATTGACTATTGACTGTTGCTACTTTGAATTGTACATTAACTTTGGGATATATATTCTTACATGTATCTTCTTTGAGATCTCTGCATGTTGTGTTCTTGATTCTAATTCTATTTGGAACCTTGCTAAGAGACTGGTCAGCTAAGGGTCAGTTGCACTGGACCTTGGTCATGACCAGTTCTCCTCATGTTGCTGTGCTGCGAATAAATACATTTGAAGAAATCTTTTGGATGTCATGAACATTTAATAATTGGCGACGAGCGGAAGAACATTGCTGTCAACTTGGAGATGCAGCAAAGGAGCAGCGTGTTCTTGGACCTACGGAAAATATTCTGAAACGTAAGCAGCATTAGGAAAAAGAGAAGTGTTGGTTTTTTTGCATTGAGAGGAAGAAAACCCGGATTCTAAAGGAGTTACCGAAAGAAATTGGGAGACTTTTGATTATTTTATGACTGTGGAGGCACGCACTGTGGAAAACGGCAAGCGATCGGTGAGTGCAGAATTTAAAAGTACACAACCGTGAGCGTGCACTGTGAGCGAGAGAAATTCAAAAGTAAATACCTCTGTGCGTGCTGCCTTTGTGTGGAATTATCAGCAAGGATGGAACGTTACACACTGAGCAGTCTGGAAGTCTTTTGGACGGAACACTGAGCACTGACAAGTCTGGAACTCTTGAATGTGTGTTTACGCAATGTAGAGACGTTACGCACGCAACGTGGGAGCCATTTTGGATATTGACATCTAGGAAGTGTCCTTGGTAACGCGTATAGCAACGCTTACGCGAAGGATCGGCACAGAAGAATTTGACTTTAAAAAGGTTTAAATTGGTAAAGCACATACAACGTGCACGGTGGCATTTAATTTAAGTATAAAAAGGCAACTTTAAGAGATAAAACATACAAATAAAAAAAAAAGTATGAATGGAGTCCAGTCTTGAAACAATACATTGACATCCTGACACCTCGTGTGTATCACAAGTAAGCTTGAACGTTTTGAACTTGGTTTGCTTTGTAAAACATTTCATTTTGGAGTTAAACATAATAGATAATTTATTTTTGTGTAAAAGAAAGCATTAAATAGGAGGTATTAACAAAATGCAATTTGAACCACCGGCAAAGTTTCTACAAAACAAAGGAGAGCCGCCAATACCTTGGTCAAGATGGAAAGAAGAATTTATTAACTACATGAGAGCTATTGATGGGGAAAGGATGGGTGCAGAGAGAAAGAAAAGTATTTTTTTACATTGTTTAGGTTCAGAAGGACAGGTTATTTTCAGAGCGCTACCACAAGTTACATCTGCGGAAGGTAGTGAAATTGCTAATGTGTACAATGAAGCATTACTCAGGATGGAGAAAAGATTTAAACCCACAACAAATATTGCATTAAATAGATTCAGGTTTTATACGAGAGCACAAGAGGAAAATGAATCATTTGATGACTTTTTAACATCTTTAAGGTCGTTGAGTATGCAGTGTAATTTTGGTAACATGTGTGACGAAATGATAAGGGACCAAATTATCGTACATGTTAAAAACAAAAAAACTCAAGAACAATTATGGGTGATGGGTGATCCCAAGCTTTCAGAAGCCATCTCTACAGATAAAGCGTTTGAGCAGTCAGAGAAATGGATGCACACCGTGAGGGATGTGAATAATAAAACAGAGAAAAATGAAGAAATATGTGCAATTAAACGCTTTGAGGATCTACGAGGTGATACGACAAACTCTGGTTTTAATACATCACGCAACTATAACTATAGCAGTTATAAAAGAAATTTAAAAAGTGTAGTGTGTTATAGATGCGGCAGTAAAACACATGTAGCATCATTTAGGGGATGTCCAGCTATAAACAAAGAGTGTAGAAAATGCGGAAGGATAGGTCATTTTGAAAATGCATGTAAAGACCAAAGGAAGTTTGCACCTCAAACGCGTGGAAAAGTGTCATGTATGTTAAATTGCGTAGAGAAACATAATGGTGAATGTGTGCCAGGTGTTGACATCAACAAAGGTTTTGTAGTTTCTCTTGTAGAGGGAGTTGCCAACATAAAGGATACAGAAGACACACACATAAGAAAAGCACCTATGTGCACAGTTGATATTTCAGGTGTAGATTTAAATCTTATGGCGGATTCAGTTTCACCATGGACCATATTTTCAAGGATGTATTTCTTGGAAAAACTTAGTAATGTATTTGATATGAAAGAAATTTTACCATCTGACATTATAGTGGAGAGCTATGATGGCACCAGAATTGCTATGGAAGGATTTTTCAATACATGTTTACGCTTTAAAGGCAGAATAGCAGATATAAAATTGTACATTGCAGCTAAGGGAGTAAATGTATTAGGTTGGAAGGATCAATGGAAACTAGAGATGATCCTTAATCCACGTTCAGAGGAACCGGTAATGCTGGACAAATCTGAGTACTGTAAGAACGTATCGGTCACTACTTGTGAGAACAAAGAATACTTTATCAAAGAAAATTTTAAAGAAGTGTTTTCAGACAATTTAGGTAGACTTAAAAACTATTCACACCATATTAAAATAAAGAGTAACACTATACCAGTTAAACAAAAACTAAGAAATGTTCCCATTAATGTCAGAGAAGAGTTAAAAAATATGTTAAGTGAATTGGTAACTGATGGTATCATTGAACCCATAGATTCTGCAGAGTGGGTTTCACCCATTGTTTAGGTTTGCAAACCGGCTCAAAAATTGAGACTATGTGTGGACTTGAGAGCATTAAATGCAGGTATTGTAGTTGATTGCCATTCCCTTCCCAACATAAATGAAGTAGTATCCATGTTAGAGGGCGCAAAAGTGTTTTCAACACTGGATTTAAGATCTGCATATCATCAGATTCTATTGACAGACGAGTCTAAAATGTTAACAGAATTCATCACCCTACAAGGTTTGTTTCAGTATACCAGGATGCCAATCGGCCTAGCTTCGGCTGCCTCGGTTTTCCAAAGAGTCATGTTTAACATTTTTAGAGATGTGGACAATTTTGTAAAATGTTTTCAAGATGACATTTTGATATTTTCATCCAATGAGGACGAACATCTTAAACATTTAACAGAAGTATGTGAAAGGTTGAAGGACAATGGTTTAACTCTTAAGGCACATAAATGTAAAATGTTCAAGGGCACTGTAGAATATTTAGGACATATTCTTACAGGTAATGGTGTAGTTCCAAAGAAATCAAATGTCGATGGAATTGTAAGTGCCCCCGCTCCTGCAAACAAGGAGCAATTGTTGTCTTTTGTGGGCATGTGTGAGTATTACAGTAAATTTGTAACCAATTTTACGACAAAAATGGAAACTTTAAGGAAGTTATTAAGACATAAAGCAATTTTCGAGTGGGGTGAGGAACAACAAAAAGCGTTTATGTCCATCAAGGAAGATATTATCAGAACTCCCACTTTAAGACCTTTCTGTATGAAAAAAGAATGTATTATCACTGTGGATGCAAGCTTATATGGCATTGGTGCTGTATTGTCGCAAAAGAGTGGAAATGAAGAATGGAATGTGTGTTTTGCTTCCAGCACCTTAAATGATACAGAGCGCAGATATGCTGTAATTGAAAAAGAGTTGTTGGCTTGTGTGTGGGCAGTCGAACATTTTCGAAATTATGTGTGGGGAAGTAAGTTTATATTAAGAACTGATCACAAACCTTTAGTTAATATTTTGTCACCAGGTGGAGGGTGGAACTCGACCGCACGCATTGCGAGGCTTACTTCTAGGTTACAGGAGTATTGTTTTAAAATGGAGTTTGTTCCTGGCAAAAATAATGTTACAGCAGATTTTATGTCACGCCATCCTTGTCAAGAAAATGATGTTGAAAGTATTGATGATTCTGAAATTATTACCACCATTAATGATGTTGTGTCTGGTGGTTTTGAGGATATTTCTGAGAAAAAATGGAGAGTATATGAAAAAGAAGATTTTTTATGGCAGAAGGTTATGCATTATATTTTAGAAGGTTGGCCAAAGAAGAAAGATATTACTGAAGAAGTTATGCCTTTGTTTAAAGTTGTGGATGAGTTAGAATTGGATGGAGAACTCATGTATAAAGCTGGTAAATGTGTGCCGCCTTTTGGAGTCCGTGATTTGATTTTAAAATTAGCTCATAAAACTCATTCTGGAATGTCTGCTATGAAACGTCTGGTAAGAAATTAATTTTGTTGGCCTGGAATGGACTGCATGGTTGATCGCACCGTGAGACAATGCAATGTGTGCATTTCTAGTGAAAAAATGTTAAAACTTAACATACCTCCCCTTAAAAATTCAGAGTGGCCAGATGAACCGTGGAAAAAATTGGCATTCGATATTTCTGGTCCGTTCATGTGTTTACCATCTGATTCACGGTATGCTTTGGTACTTCTAGATTTTCATTCTAAGTGGCCAGAAGTTAAGTTTGTTTCTGTTTCTACCACCAATAGTGTTTTGGAATTTTTCAAAGAAGTTTTTGCAAGGGAAGGCTGTCCCTCAACCATTGTGACTGATAATGGGGTGCAGCTTATTTCTACTGAGATGGAGGAGTTTTTCAAATGCCATAACATAAAACATATCACTACATCACTTTATGCGCCACATGAAAATGGGCAAGTTGAACGCTTCAACCGGGTTTTGAAGGGTTATGTTTCTGATGTTGTCAAGATTGGGGGTGATTGGAAAAATTTGTTAAGGGAAAGATTGTGGTTATATCGTATTACTCCACATACTGTAACAGAAATTAGTCCTTTTCGTCTTTTAAAAGGAAGGGATCCTGCATCCAAGATATGTCCATGGTGGTTTAAGGGAAAATGTAAAAGGAATATGTCTACAGAGAAGATGGTGTATGGTACTGCAGAAAGAGTGCAAGAAAAACAAAGTAAAACTAAGGCCTGGTATGACAAGAAATGGAAAACTAAAAGTCATGATTTTAAGGTGGGAGTTTGGGTTAAAATAAGAAAGCCCGGTTTCCATAGCAAATGCTCTAGCAGGTTTAGCAAAGCCATTAAAATTACTAGAGTCTTTGAAAACAGTGTTATCACACAAGATGGTGAATTGTGAAATGTAAAACGAGTGGCAAGATGTCCTGATGGTTTTTGTGGTTCCAATATTTTTAATAAAAATAACAGAAATTCTGGAGCCAATTCAGAGTTTACTTCCCACAGCACAAATCAGGATGTTCTGACGGACACTCATTGTGAACCTTTTGATGTTACAAATGCCACTTATCGTTATGAAGACAGATTTGCCTCCAGAGTCAAAGATTCCTGTCGCAGTAGACAGTTACCATTGAGGTTTTTCGATTTTGTAAGACAGTTTTTAGTTTGTTCAACTCCAGTGTTCATTCCCTTCTCCTTTCTTTTGTTAATAAGGGAGATATGTTATATTCTTACATGTATCTTCTTTGAGATCTCTGCATGTTGTGTTCTTGATTCTAATTCTATTTGGAACCTTGCTAAGAGACTAGTCAGCTTAGGGTCAGTTGCACTGGACCTTGGTCATGACCAGTTCTCCTCATGTTACTGTGCTGCGAATAAATACATTTGAAGAAATCTTTTGGATGTCATGAACATTTAATAGATGCTCTTTTTCAAGTTGGTGTTCTACCTGCTGCTTTTAGAAGTAGCCTCTAATTTTTATTAATCGTATTTATTGATACTATGCCGCCATGTGGTTTCACTTAAGCGAAGGTTACCCTGTTCTAGAAGAAATTTTATTTTAACAATTTTACTGCTTTATTTTTATTGAGAATGATGGGAGGAGCTCAGTGAAAAATATTCTCTAATGTCTTTTAAGTTTCGATTTTTATATGTGGATTGTAATGATTTAATTAATCAAACAATAAATATGTTATGTTTTCAATATAGTACACGCGGATCAATCAGTTTTTATGCCCGGCCACAACACAGCCTTAAACATCCGTCGACTACATAACGTCCTGGGTAGGAAAAACATAATAGCAGAAGACGCAGTAATACTCTCATTAGACACAAAAATGGCATTCGACACAATCGAATGGCCGTACCTCTTCGAGGTCTTGCACCGCATTGGCTTTGGCCCGAAATTCCTCAGGTGGGTCAAACTCCTTTATACAGACCCTAAAGGCCAAGTTAAAGTAAATAACCGCACATCGCGGACGTTCCCGCTGAAGAGGGGCACGAGACAGGGATGCCCCCTGTCACCACTGATTTTTTCCTTGATGCTTGAACCGCTCGCAACCGGGGTTAGAGGAGACAGATTACTAAAGGGGCTGAAATGGGCTGAGGGACAAAAAGATAGAATATCCCTATATGCTGACGACATTGTGCTATACCGCACGTCACCAGAAAAATCAATAAACAGAATTGTTGATATGTTCACGAATTTCGGCAAATATTCAGGCTATACCATTAACGGGTCCAAATCAGTAATGTACACACTCCGTGGACCGAACTCTAATCTGCCACCGAACTGCGCAGTTACAACTGCAGTTGAGGGTTTCCGATATCTCGGTGTATATATAACCCCAGACCCACATCTTTTTTATTCCAAAAATCTCGTGCGGCACTGGAGGGATGCCTTTGTCACTACTAAGACGTGCAGCGCTTTTTAAAATGCTGGCACTACCGCGTTTTTTATATATCCTACAGAACACCCCATATAAGGTTCCTGAATCATACTTTAAAAGCATAGACAGTGAAATTAGGACATTGCTTTGGGATGGCAAAACGCCACGCATTGCCACACTTAAATTAACTAGAAGTTGGTATGACGGTGGGATAGCACTCCCCAATATGCAACTCTACTACTGGGCGTCCCAATTGGTGGCTATTTATCATTGGGTGTACCATCCCCAGACAGAACCCGCATATCAGTTGGATAGATATGAAAGGAGGAAGGAAGGATATAATGGGGCCCTATACTAAAAACCCCAAAAAGGCGATATATTGGCCCCACCGCCCTAACCATTGATATCTGGCACCAAGCCAATAAAGCACTTGGTTGGCAAGGTACAATAACCCAAGTCACGCCACTGTGGTCAGCCCAACGACTGGGTGCACTGGGTACACAGCCGGGCTTTGACAAATGGGATGCCTTCAGTATCTCCACCGTTGGTGACCTATGGAAAAAAGGGAGCATTCTCCGGTTCTCAGAGCTACAAAAAGAATATGACCTAGACCCGCGGGAAGTATTTCGTTACATGCAAATCCGCCATGCTCTTATTACAACCATCCCTACGCAGGGTGAGATATCAGAGGCATCCCCGCTAGAAGATAGACTACTATCCAAACCCATGAGTAAAAAAAGTCATCTCAAGGACTTACCAAAAACTTAGTAATAACCTACCTGACCCACTTCAACAACTCCGTGAAAAATGGCAAGTAGAGCTAGGGCCACTGGAAGACGATGACTGGCAAACTGCGTTAATGTTCCCCCCCGTGAGGCTGCTATCCCACTCAAATTCCGTCTTATCCAGCTCAAGATACTGCACAGAGCATACTTAACTGGGCCACTCTTGCTAAAATAGGGCATAGAGAAGACCCAAGTTGTCTCAGACACTGCAAGGAAGAGGCCACATTTTATCACGTGCTATGGAGCTGTCCTAATATAATATCATTCTGGGGAAAAGCCACACGACATTTACGCAACGCAATTGGAAAAGACATCCAATTAACACCTAAGTTGGGACTCCTCAATATATGGGACCCCACAGATCCTACCACAACAGAACAACAATGGGTCACATTGGGGTTCACACTGGTTAAACGCAATATCGCTATGCGATGGGGGGCCAGTGATACACCGACTTCGAAGGGAGGGGCGAAAGATATGGATAAATGCATGATTGCCGAAGTTTTTAAAAACAGAGGTTGCCTAAAAAATGGGATAAAAAGTGGGGTAAATGGAACTCATATAGAGGAGAGATCTGTATCTCCCCATCAATCGAACTGGCGGGGGGGGGGCAGGGATAAGTACTGATGGGCCTGAGAATCTGCACCCCAGGAATACCATTGATAAGGTGTCTTTGATAAAAAGTGTACAGAATGTTAATGTCATAATGAATAACCAATATGACCTGTAATGTTTTCTTTGAAAACCAATAAAAAACTCTGGAAAAAAAATACAAGTGTGGCAGTGGCATTTTGGATGGTTTGAAGTCTGTGAAGGAGATGGGCTGGGTTGCCGGCATAGAGTGCGTTGCCGTAGTTTAATCTGCTTGTAATTAGGGCCTGCGTGATGGTAAGCCCGGTGTCCAGTGGGTGCCACTTGAAGATTTTGTGTAACATGCGGAGGGTGTGGAAGCATGAGGAGGTGATTTCATTGACCTGGGTCTTCATGGTGAGGTTGGTGTCCAGGATGAGGCCTAGATTCCTAGTGTGGTTGGTTGGGTTGGGTGTGGATCCAAGATCAGCGGGCTACCAGGTAGAGTTCCAAGGTGAGCTGTTATTCCAGAAGATCAGCACTTCCGTTTTATCAGTGTTGAGCTTGAGGCAATTTTCTTTCATCCAATTGGCCATGCTGGTCATGCATTGTTTGAAGTTTGTTTTTGTAGTGAATGTGTCATCTGAGATGGAACAAATTAGCTGGATGGCATTGCATAGGAGATGATGTTGATTCTGTGGGATATGATGACGTTTGCCAGAGGAGTCATGTACATGTTGAAGAGTGTGAGGCTGAGTGATGATCCCTGTGGGACTTAGCAGATGAGGTCCTTGGGCTCTGAAGTGGATGGCAAGAGCCTGACTTGTTGTGTTCTTCCGAAGAGGAAAGAACCTATCCATTTGAGTGCTAGTCCTTGTATTCCCTCTGCGGGTAGCCTGGAGATGAGTGCGCAGTGGAAGATGGTGTCGAAAGTGGTAGAGAGGTCGAGGAGTATGAGTGCGGTAGTCTGTCCACGATGAAGGATAATGCGTATGTTGTCTGTGGCAGTGATGAGGGCTGCTTCAGTGTTGTAGTTGTTTTGGAATCCTGATTGTAAGTTATCCAGAACTTTATGCTGTTCTAAGTGGTCAGAGAGTTGCCTGTTGATGGTCAGCTTAATGACTTTTGCTGGGAATGGTAGCAGCGAGATTGATCTGTAGTTGCTGAGTACGTAGGGACGGCTGAGGGTTTTTTGAGGAGGGCAGTGACTTTGGCGTGCTTCCAGCTGTCTGGTAAGGTGGCTGTTTTGAGGAAGGTGTTGATGATGGAAGTGAGTGCAGCGCTGATCGTGGCTCTTCCCAGGATGTAAATATCACCATATTTACAACCTGGGAAGAGCCACAGGGGTCTGTGGGATCCCCTGAGTGGACTGTCTTCATTGCATTCTGTGTCCTCAATTGATGAGGGTTCTATGATGTCAGTTTTTGGTTGATAAGGTTAGCAGGCTGAGAAGGTCAATGGGGGGTGGCTGGGTTTCAAAGTTGCTATAGATCTTGGTTTTTCATGGAAGAAGTCGGAGAGGTTGTTGCAGAATTCTTGTGTAGGAGTGATCATTTGTGTTGCAGCTGTTGAATTGGTGAATTCCTTGACAATGGCGACAAGTTCCTTGCAGTTGTTGGAGCTTGTTAGAAATTGGGTTTCTGGTTGGCAGAGGTATGCACCCTGTCCAAGCAGGAACCACAGTACTAATAAGGTTAAGTCACAACACACCGTAAATTATCCTGTGCTCACCCTCTGGTAGCTTGGCACAGAGAAGTCAGGCTTAACTTAGGAGGCAATGTGTAAAGTATTTGTGCAACATGTCAAACAGTAACACAGTGGAAAAAACATAAAAAGACCTCACCCGGGTTAGAAAAATAGAGTCTGATTTTGTAAATAAAACAAGACCAAAATGACAAAATTCCAACAAGTAGAAGTCAAGATATGAATTTCTTTTTAAAAAAACAAAATAGAGCTTAGAAGCGATAAACTCTTAAATGGATTATCTGGTGGCACTGGACTGGGGCAAAGTCAAAAGTTCAGGCCGACTGTAATGGAGCGTGGTAGGCCGTATACAGGGACCCACTTGGGCCCACTGAACAAAATACCTTGATCTGGAATGTGTCGTCGTCAACAAGATGCGAGGTGCAGCCTAAGCGATGTGTCTGTGTCGAGCCATGCATTGGCAAGATGAGTCGATTTTCTCCAAGCAACTGTGGAAATGCATCAGTTCCAAGTACGAGGCACTGGTTACGAATGCGATGCGTGCTTGCAGCTATCGCAGAAGGCGATCCGGCGATTCTGAAGGCAATGCGCTGGTTCCGAAGGCTAAGTGCCGGTTCTGCTCCACGCAACGATGAAGATGCCCCAGTTCAGACTCACACAAAGGCGAAGATGCGCCGGTTTCACTGAGGATACGTGGGTTCTGGCTGTAGAAGCACATTAAGCCTCACTTCCAAGGGTCCAGGACTGGGGGGCACCACTTGGCAAGCAGACTCACAGCTTGTAGAGTCCAGATACAGATGCAAGTAGTTGAAGTCTTTTATATCCCTGAAACTTAGAACAGGAGGCAAGTCCTTGGAGTCACTCTGGGTTCAAGTGATGCAGGTCCAGTCCTTCTCACCCAGGCAGGAGAACACCAGGCAGTCAGGCAGTTCAGCAAGGCAGGAGCACAGCAAGGCAGAAGTTCAACAAAGCAGCAGTCCAGCAGATTGGCAGTCCTTTCAGCAGCTCTTCTTCTTGGCAGAGTAGTTACAGGTCCAGAAGTGTACTGAAGTCATGGTGTCACAGGTCCAGCACTTATACCCAGTTGTGCCTTTGAAGTAGGGGAGACTTCAAAGATAGCTTTGAAGTGCACAGTGGTTGGCCCTTCTTGCCCTGGCTCCAGACTCACTACAGGGGGTATGCAGCCTTTGTGTGGGAATAGAACACAGCCTATTCAGGTGTAAGTATCAGTCTCTCCCTCAACTCCAACCCAGGATGGCCCATTAGGATGTAGATGACCCATCAGTCACACCTAAGCTCCCTTTATGTGTGGCTGACTAGAGGGAATGCAGAAGCCCAGCTGTCACCCACCCCATGCGTATATTCAGAGACAAGCAGCAGGCACAGAATGGTTAAATTTAGTAAATGCCAACTTTCTAAAAGTGGCATTTGCTAAACTGTAATTCAAAATCCAAGTTCACCATAAGTTGTGATTTTAAATTGTGAGTCCAGTGACTCCAAACTTGAAAGGTCTATTTCTTCACAATGGGGAATTTCACTTAAAAAAATATAATAAGGTAATTCAAATGTTATCCTATGGGAGAGATAGGCTTGCAGTAGTGAAAAACAAAATAGAGAGTTTTCCACTTTCAAGAAATGTAAAACTTAAAAATACATGTCCTGCCTTTAAATACATTGCACCGTGCCTGTGGGTCATACAGGGCCTATCTTAGGGGTGAATTACATGTATAAAAAGGGAAGGTTTAGGCCTGGCAAGAGGTTTATCTTTCCACATTGTAGTGGCAGTGTAAAACTGCACAAAGAGGCTCTGCAGTAGCAGGGCTGACCCATAGTTAGAGGTCTACTTAAGTGAGAGGCACAATGAGCGCTGCAGGCCCACTAGTAGCATCTCATTTACAGTCCCTGGGGAACTGCAGTGCACTTTACTAGGGTCTTATAAGTAAATTAAATATGGCAATTGGGGTTAAGCCAATGTTACCATGTTTAAGTGAGAGAGCATAAGCACTTTAGCACTGGTCAGCAGTGGTAATGTGCACAGAGTCCTAAAACCAGCAAAAACATCGTCAGAAAATGGAGGGAGGCAGGCTAAAAGTTGGGGGAAGGCCACCGTAAGGCTGTCAGATTGAACAGAGTTTGATTCAGTTCTCAGGGTCAGGGCCTTTTTCTTGGTCTCTTTTACTTGATGGTGACAGTGTCTAAGTGCGGCCTTGTAGGTGTTTCTTGTAGTGGTTCCTCGGGTGGTTCTCCATTTCCTTTCGAGTTGTTTGCAAACTCTCTTGGATTCTCTGAGGTCAGCGTTGTACCAGCTAGCTTGTTTGTTGGATCTTTTGGATTTGGTGTTTTTCAGGTGGCGATCCAGTTGTTGAAGTTGTTGTTTCGTTTCATTGATGAGGCCATTAGTGAGGTCTGGGTAGTGTATTTGGAGGGCATTGAGCCATTCCATTTCTGTAACTTTCTGCCAGCAGCAACTTGGGGTGTTGCTAGACTTCGTAGGGGTGTTTCGTGGTGCTGTTATGTGGAAGTAGATGATGGAGTGGTCCATCCATGTGAGCAGAGTGATATGGCTGACTTTAACCTTGTTGCCGGAGGAGAAGATGGGGTCCAGGCTGTCCCCAGTGATGTGGGTAGGGTCTTGTTTGAGCTGGGTGAGGCCGATGTTCTGTAGACTTTCAAGAAAGTCTGTGGACTTGAAGTCAATGGGGACGTCGAGATGAAAGTTGAGATCACCTAGGAGTATGAATTCTTTGTTGCCCATGGTGAGGGGTGTGGTGAGGTCGGTGAGAAGGTTGCTGAAGTGGGTGCGAGGTCCTGGGTTACGGTAGGAGAGGGAGCCTTTAATAGTGGTTTTACTGTCCATATGAAGCTTGAAGTGCATGTGTTCCATAAAAGTGGCTTATGAATAGCAAGCAAGCGCTGCGAGCGAGCCTGCCCACAACTAGGGGGTTTGGGAGGCTTCTCCCCCCAAGAAAAGTTGGGAAAAAATTGTGTATATTTCAACTCATTTTTCATTATATATTCAATGATATTAGTTTTTAAGGCATGGTAAATGATGATCTTACAGTGCACCAGGATACGGCAATCTTTATTGCGGCTCTTCAATGATTCCATGGCTTCTCATCTCTCCATTGCCCCTCTCTCACATGTAGTTAATTTGTTTTATAGCATTTCTCATACTAGTGTAGTGTTGGAGCATTTTACATCACACACACATACAGAGAAAATGAATTATATGTGTGTAAATCAGTGTATACGCAATGTTACATAAGACAAAGGGGACTACAAGGTGTAGGATTCACATGTGATCTATACTGGTAGGCCTTTTTTAAGAGTCTGTGGTCTGGGGACGCATAAACTCAGGATTCAGAATGAAACACAGTGGTTAAGGTAGACGTTACTAAAAAGAATGCATTTCTACCCAAAAAACACTTTTTAGTAGAATTAGGATAATAAAAGACTGGGAAAAACCACAACATCCCTACTTAGATTTCAATTGCAACTTATGAACTGTAAAGTGACAAAAGAATCTCTTTGACAAAAGCAGTAACTCACTAAGCTGTGCACATAAAATACTGTTCTTTGATCTGCATAGTACCGCTCTTCGCAGCAGGCATATTAACCCTCAGCATGACTTTAGAGGAGTCAAAACTTCCACTGAACAAAACTCCAATTCCTCACCAGCAGGTACATTAATCACCAGAGTTATATTGGCACTTTTGATGTTGTCTGAAAACTGTTGGAATTTCAAGGAACTCTGCATTGCTTTTAAAACTGCTGCACTGCTACAAAACCAGCGTCTGGTAAGAAAAGCACCCCTCCTCCCCACCCCACTGTTCCAGCCTCCCGGGGAAACACCTGATGCCTGGTACAGTCATTCCGGCCTTGAAAGCGGGAGTTCAGTGGCAATGCAAGCAGGCAAAGATGCCCATCATGGCCTGAGGTGTGGCTCGGCAGCAGCATTCATGGCAACATTCATGGTTGAGCAGGTGGAGTTTGTCAGGGGTGTAGCTGTGGGAGGTGTTTGGACCAGGATTCTTGATGATGGGCATAGTTCAGGCGCAGACGGGTGCAGACTGGCTTGCATTTGGCATGAAGGCAGTGCATCCATTACACGGACACACAGCGGCCTCCATTAAGTAGGGCCTTTGAAAGTGGAAGGAGCACAGGGGTAGTGGGTGGGTTCA
Organism: Calotriton arnoldi; assembly: GCA_963921515.1. NCBI lineage: Eukaryota > Metazoa > Chordata > Amphibia > Caudata > Salamandridae > Calotriton > Calotriton arnoldi. Next base: position 226,613 of record CAWUFW010011651.1, on the reverse strand, counting down.
GCAAAAGCGGGAAAGTCTGGTGGGGAGAGCACAAATGGCTAGCAGGAGAGGCAAGGTGGGAAAACACGATCTGTGGAGCAAGTTGGAGAGTAAAAAATGACAAAAGAGACCAAGATGCAAGACAGAGCAGTAAGAGGAGCAAAAGATGCAACAAGGGGCAAATAAGAGGGACAAAGGATGCAAAAAGGGCATTTAAACAGATATGGGGGCAAATACAACAAATGGCACAAACAAGAATGTTACCGAGTCGCTTGCAGAATGAGCAGCTAATAAGAAAAATGGCAGGAGACAGGCACCAACACAAGTCAGAAAGACAAGGCGGGGTCAAGGTCGCACTGAATCCGAAGAGATATGCCCGGACACCTACTGGAGTTCATAAGAGATTACAAACCAGTCACGGTCAAATTCACGTAGCCCTAACTATATTTAATTGTGTTATGGAATTTCTATTGCGCTTACTATGTGCGACACTGAAGTGCTTATCAATATGGATAGCACACTGTACCATGTGGATGCATGGTTGGAAATGTGTTGTATTTGTTTTGAGCCTATGTTGAAAGTGTCTCCTTGTATGTGATGGCCACCAAAGTTTGGTTATCGTATTATGGGAAGTGATGATTGGCGATGTGATGGAGGAGTAAATGCAAGAGATTGATGCACTTTTTTATAGTGTGTGGTATGGTGGTAGGATCAATGAGTTATTCAGGTCCTTTTATTGTGTTTATATTTTTATAGGACTCGCCTTCCGACAGCTTTTGCTGTCTGGTGTGAGCTATTGCCATCACACAACACACAGCAAATAACACATAACAAACACATACACAAATTGTCCTCAGGCTAGACAGGAACATTCCCAACTCTTTGAATAATTTCCAGGTATGCCTCTCAGCTGTATTCTAATGAATGCGCCTGAGTAATCTACAGTGCAATACCAGCAAAAAAGAGATCCTGTTATTTGGCATGCCTCCCCCGTTGCGGGATGGCCTCTGTTGGCCCAATCTGGTCCCACCCCCTACAGCCCCATCATCTGTAGTGAGGAACCTGGGGGTAAAATGTGATACCTTGACTTCGTTTGGGGCACAGGTTGATAGCGTTGTGGGTGTCTGCTAAGGCCTCCTAAAATCACTAAAAATATTTTTGTATCTGTTACCTGAGCAGTATCAGAAAGTGCTAGTTCATGCACTGGTCAAGTCCTGATTGGACTATGCAAATGCCCTGTTTTGGGGCCTGCCAGCATACCAACTGAGAAGACTGCAGTTAGCTCAGAATACTGCAGCTCAGCTTTTATTAAAAGTGTAGAAAATTAGTTATATCCAGCATCATCAGGAGTAGCTGCACTAGCTTCCCATCAAGGAGAGAGTCCGGTTTAAAAGGCTCATGCTGACTCACAGAGCCTTTCACCGAAAAGGGCCATGTTATCTGAGGAACAGGATCAGACCATATATTCTGGCTCGATCTCTGTGGTCCTTTAATGTTCTGCTGGTGGTGGTCCTTAGAACTTAGAGGAAAAAATGGGGTGGCTCCTCCTTTTCTTTCCTGGTTGCCACTGCCTGGAACTCACTCCCTTTGCAACTTCGGGCGATGAAGGATATACAGACCTTCAAATGCCTTCTTAAGATCTGGTTATTTGAAAAAGCATTTTAAGTGATTGCATGTCAGCACTGATAATCAGCGAGCCTAGTAGCACCGGGGCACTCTGAGTAGCTATGCACTCTACAAATTCGATGATTGATTGACATACAGAAAGGGGCTTTCTGACAGCTACTTTCAGCAATTGGCTGCTGTGATTCAGCGAGCTTTAGACATTGGCTCCAAGCCTGTCAATGAGCTCTGGTATCAGGCAATGGCATTTTACAGATGGAACACCATAAAAGTAGATTCATGTACTTTTCCAGATCCCTAGGGCCACTGTCCTCTGTGCACTATTTACTCCCCCCCTTACACCAGCTCATCCATTCTTCCTGCCCTCGGTGATTTTTAAATTGTATTTTTGTGCGGGCTGACAGCTCACATGAATCTTTCCACTTTTCCTGTAGCATAGGTTAGACCCATTGTAAGACATATAGGGTGTTTGACCTACCCAGCATGGAAGAGTGGAAGTATCTTCCCTCCCAGCAACCCTTGGGCCCATTTCCTATTTGCAAAAAAATAGGTCAAATTACTCTACACCACAGTCTGCTCCCCAGGAGCTAAACTTCAAAAGAGGACCCTGAAGATGCATGTTTGCTACAGCATCTCACACCTGAGAGTCCCACACCTGTCTCGATCCTGCTCCACTGTGGTACAACGTTCACATGCCTTCTTCAGCCTAGGAGGGTTCCACAGTCTTCCTGCTCCACCTTTTCTACGATCTCACGTAGTGCAGGACAGCGTGTAGCTGCTATGTGCCTGGTAAAGACAGCGGTGGTCAGGCAGCAAGGAGACAAAGAGAAGACAACACATGAGCACAAGTAAAGAGTTGTGTAATAGGCTATGGGATGAGTGCGCCGTCTGCAAGCTATATGAAGAATTCAGAGAGCACACTGTAGGATGTCTGAATTGCTTCCGATGTGGTTGCTATGGCTTCACTTTTGAAGGTGCAGGGCACTGTTATTGTTGAAGTGGACACCCAGGGGTATCTATAATGTGTCCTGCAATACTCATGTAACCTCCATCCCACATCTATACCCATATTATTGTGACACCATAGCAAACAGGAAGAGCTGCTGGAACACTGAATATTAAACAAGAGGCACTAGACTGTCCTTTTCAGTTAGTACCCAGCATCCCTGAATTCCCCTTTCCAAAGCCACGATCCCACAATGACTTGTCCACGCACAAAACTCTTCTCCGAAGGCCAGGACCGGTGCCATTTAATGTTGGTTCACCCAATACCAAGGCTGCATAGTTTTGAGACCACCCATGCCTGTTTTATCCAATATCAGATCGTCCCTGTTCTTTTGACTCATGCTTGCAGGTTACTGCTTTCTCTCTTTGTGATGGTCTTTCCTTGTTTCTCTTCCCCCATTTCTCCGCTTTGTTTGTTTTTCCCTCTTGGTAAATGTCTAATGCAGACAAATAAGTGCAGGTCCTCAAAAATGAGTGCCAGTGGCCCCCACCAGCTCAAATTAAGCACTGGGTACTACAGACAAGTCCCATCCCACAGCCTCAGACTCCTGTGTTGGACACTGGGAGGGACTTCAAATCCGCTTCTCTTAACCTGTCCCTTTTATCAGACATCTCTCTAATATCTTGAGATGCACACTAGGATGCTTCACGCTACAAACATAATGGTATTTTCCACCTGAGCTTGGATACAAAGCAGTACAAATGAGAGAGGTGCTACTATCTACGTCAGAGCAGACAGCTAATGTTGCCCAGCAATCTGCTTCCTAAACGGCAAAAGAGGAAGTGCACTTCAATGTAGTTCACAAAACCGTGTCGTGTAATATTACAAAACATGGTGTTATTTACAGCAATTTGAAATGGTAGAGGCGAACCCCTGTGATCCTTCAAAACATTCTTCGAGCACCAAAGCATTCCCCTGGGCGTTATTGTTGAACCAGCACCGTGTTGTGGAAGGATTCTTGTTGCACTCTTCTCTCAATTCAATTCAATTTTTATTATGATCTGGAGGTCCTAGGAGTTCCACATAAAGAGATATACAAATAAAAATGCTCTGGGTTTACAAATCATCCGTTGCTATAATACCAGTAAAAAATAAAAATACATATAAAACCATAAATACGTCAATTTTGTTGAGCAATACAAGATACTAGCAGTTTGCTACAACTAAGTGTGCAAGTATGCAAATGTTAAACCAATTTCACCATTATGGTCGAGTACAGATATGTCAGTTTCGGTCAAACTATCCTTAAATACTCTAAAAACTATAACTTCGTTAGCATCTTAAAATTCTATTTATAATATCAATACGAGGCATATACAGATACATGATGTAACATTTTTCATTATACATGCTAAATACATAAGGGCGCAAGAAGATAATTTAAAGTGCAAATGCAAAGACATCCTGCAACAATTTCTTTTAAAATTAATAATAAATCGAGCTCGGACGAACCCCATGGGAAAAATACAAGCAGTAGCCTAAAAGATGCACAATGCATTCATTATGCAATACTGTTTACATAGCAGCATACATGATATCAAAAGTGCAAGTGCGTAAGTGCTGTGCAAATTCCATTCATCGTTTATAGAACCAGCTAGCTGGTAAAATATCATTCAGATTATACCATGACGTCTTCAAATGTATAATACGAGGACCCTGGAATTCTAATTATAATATGTAGTAAATGTTGTCTACCGTGGACCCTCTTCAACATACCACAGCCTACTTGTTCCCATTAGTTCTTGTCTAAAATATATTTAAAAATTGTTTAAAAAAGATATAAGTTTTAAAACACACTTGTCGCTTTTTCCTATTCATGGGGACCAAAGGAGCCTGGCCTGGGCTCAGGAGCTGATCATCGCAGAAACGGGCTTTAAGTACCTGGGGGTCTATATTTCCCAGTGTCCCACCGTCGCCTGGACGCACAACATTGCTCCACTACTTCCGGCCGTTCGTAACGAAACGATGATATGGTCTCAACTACCCCTATCGTTGTACGGTAGGTCTGCGATTTTTAAGATGGTGTCCTTACCGCGCTTACTCTATAGGCTCCAGAACTATCCACACCCTATCCCCCCGTCGTGGTTCACCCAGCTCAACGCACTTTTGAATGGATTCCTCTGGCAGGGGGGCGCGATTCGTGTGGCGCTCGCAACGTGTACACAGTCCACGTATTGCGGGGGTATCGCGGCTGCAGACGTTCGCGCGTACTACTCCGCTTCACACCTCATGGTGATCAACGAATGGTGGTACGGATCCCAGATGGACCCAGCCTACGCGGTAGAACGGATTGCCATGGCGGGCAACCCTCTGCTTCATCTTCTATATAGTAGTGCTTCATTGGGTGCGCTCCCTCCGGCTTGTCAGATAGTTATCCAGACATGAAGGCGGGTGGTTCGGTCCACGGGTTGGTGGGGCAGGTTGACAGGCGCACACTCCCCTCTGGCAGGGTACCCATTTACGGCTGGTTTCGGCGCTCGAGGGATTCCGCAAGTGGGACCTCATCGGTATTTCCACGCTCAGGGACATTTTGCAGGGGACCACTCTTAAAACCTTTCAAAGGCTGCAATCGGATTTTGCTCTACACAAATCGCAGTTCCATCGCTATTTGCAGCTCTGACATGCCTTGGCCCCCTTGATTCGGTGGTTGGAGTCTTTACCGGAGTTCCACCCGCCGGAGGGCAGCTTACTGATGGGGGATATCGGGGCCCACAATATTCACCAAATTTATCAGACACTCAATACTCATACTAAGACCACCATCCACAAAACCCGGGAGGCGTGGGCCGCTGATCTGCCGGCCCTCACAGATGACGATTGGGCTGAGGCTTTGGCTAGCCCTCGGTATGCAGCCGTGTCTACCAGATACAGACTAATCCAGTTTAAATACCGAACACAGGGTGTATTACACTCGCCATAGGCTTTGGAAAATGGGTGCAATCCAGTCCCCGATCTGTCTCTGCTGCCACGCGGATGATGGGTCGTTTTTACACACGGTGTGGGGTTGTGTGGCGATTCAGCCGTTCTGGTCCAGTGTGTTGTCTTGTCTAGGATGTGTCCTGGCGTGGGATATCCCGTTGGACTCCAGATTGGCGCTCTTACATAGCACTGAGGACATTGGGGGGAACCGCTACAAGAGACACCTTTTATTTTTGGGCCTCACCTTAGCTAAGCGCGACATAGCGCAGCACTGGAAAGAGCCGTCCCCTCCCAGTGTCACTAACTGGAAAAAGGCACTGGACAGATGCATGTCTGCGGAGGTTGTAGTGTTTCAGGCGAGGGGGTGCCCGCAGAAGCACGGGAAGATCTGGTCTAGGTGGGCTGAATACAGGGGTATAGAGTTACCTCCAGTGTTGCAGTCCGCCGCTCGTGATCCCATTGAACAATTGGTGGTGAACAACTTACCTGTCTAGTGCATTGATGTTAATGGAACGTGGCTGGGAACTTTCTTGAATCTATATGTAATGTTTTTCAAGTATGTATGGTGCGTTTTGGGGGGGGTGGGCGGTTTTCATGTTTTTCCGGTCTGATGTTCTGCAGACTATTGGGGGTCTCTCCAATGTACCCAGAGACATTATCTTATGCACTTCCTTTGTATTTTCTCATTGGACCTTGTCTACCTGATACGCTGAAAATTCAATAAAATTTGTTGTTAAAAAAAAAAACACACTTGGGCAGAGTGGGGGGGCAAAAGAAAGTTCTGGGCCTCCTCAGCTGTGGTGATATTTTAAATACTATGGCTTCAGTAAGCAACGTCGTAACGGTTGTAATAGGGGACAAACAAATAAAACATGATTTAAATCCTGTACCCAGCTTCTGCATAGATGGCAAAGTCTGTCCTGCCTGGCTAATCCCTCCCATGCTTCTGTTATAATTCGTAAGGGCAGCTGATTCATCCGTAACAAAAGGATAGTTCTGCGCACTCCGTGCGGGAGATTCCATACAGCATACGGTTGAGGTTGTTTATAAATACTTCTCCCAGCTATTACATCATTATCGGAATGACCCAGACATAGAGCAGTATCTCTTTTACGACTGACTTCATAAATGGTCTTCTTAATTAGCGTTTTCAAAGCTTGTTTTGGTAAAGAGCCTATGCTGCTGTGCCCAATATCAAATAAAGGTGAAGCTTTCACATGATTCCTAAAAACAATGCTTTTCCCCTTCAGGCTTACAAATATTTCCTGCCTTAGCGCTGCCCGTAAAGGGTTTTCAGCGCTGTTCATTAAGGCATTATCCCATCTCAAACATGCAGCCATTGCAAACACATAGGTCGAGAGGAGTCCAAATTCAAGCCTGATCGCCGCTATGGGGGCTGCTTTATTCAAATTACAGATCTGGGGCCAAATACGTCCCTCAACCTTATCAAAATAAACCCACTGCTTTTCGTCCACTAGTTCACAAGCATAACTCAGTGCTGGTGGGATTTTAACTTTATAAACCGATACAACATGTGCAAAGTGTCTTTGTTCGCAACATTTGTAGAATCTACCAATAGCGCATGCCTGAGACATTGCCTTACTTCGAAATTGGTTAATATGTTCACTACTCGAATATCTACATGTAAACAATTTCCCAGATACGGGTACAATTTCACAACATCAATTTTGCCTTTCCGTAGGAACCAATGCATATTTTTCCTGACTCTACACCCCGATGTCTCAAAATCATAATCTTACTTTTTGCTATGTTTATTTTCAAAAAATGATCATCAGCATAGCGTACCAGCTCATTAAGGCGTCTTTGAAGTCCTATCGGGGTTAGATCCATCAGGATGGCGTCATCGGCGTAAAGCAGACAACTAAATTTCATTGTACCTAATTTTGGGGGGTCCCCTTTACACAGCCCCACCCTACTCGGCAACTCATTGATATAAAGAGAGAAAAGGAGAGGGGCTAACAGGCACCCTTACTTCAGCCAATTATGTGTCTCTACTTTATTCGACAGGCCCTGATTACCCTCCATCAAAACCTGAGTCCAAGTTGAGGAGTGCATTGCTATAGTCAGTCTCAGCAAATTCATAGGGATCCCCATTGCATCCAATTTCCTCCACAGCGTCCCCCGGTCTACCTGGTCGAAAGCCGTGGAGAAATCTACAAAGGCAGTATACAGGGCCATTCCTTTCCCCATTGGATATTTTTCAATCAGGGTTTGCAAGGCATTAATATTATCTAATGTGCCGCTATTCTTACAAAACCCTGCCTCCTCTGTCGGGACAAGATTATTTCCGAAAGCCCACTCTTGAAGGTGGAGAAGGATACTTTTAGTGAACAATTTTCCGGTTGCATCTAACAGTGCGATTTGCCTAAAGCTGGCTGGGGATGTTCTAGGGCCCTTTTTATATAATGGAACCACAATACTTCCTGTCCAAGAATATGGAATAATCCCATATGTGTAGCAATACGAAAATACCCGGCAAAGGAATTGAGCCCATGCAGAGCTATCTTGTTTAATTACATCTATTTTGAAAATCATCAGGGCCCATCACACCTGAGTACCTTGCCCCTTTAATAAAGCTCTCTATTTCTTTACAAGAAGGGGCACCGTAGTCATTCCCCACATGGATCTCCTTAGATGCCTCAACCAGGCAGAAAGTCTACAGACGATAGAACTCCAAAATCAATTTGAACACACTAAAACTGACTTGATGCCCATTTACAATCTAACTAATCACTCCCTGACTAATGCTGAAATAAAAGTACTACAAAAAGGACTGTCTTTTGTCCCTAGTAGGGTACAAGATCCAGTAGATACAAAGACAGAGGTTCTGCAATTTTTACGTAAAATCAGACTTAAGGTCTTTTTTTCAGAATCCAATGAAGTGGCAGAGAGAAACATTAGTGGCCTTAAGAAAAAATCGTCCTTTTGCCCAGAACGAACTGCCATGCCGGATGAAGTAATATTTTTTGAAGATCAGATATTACGAGAAATAGATACATTGAATACTAAGCGGATTTTTTATAAATCCAATTTTTCCAAAAACGAACAGGAGGCATTGAAAAATCTAGCTGAAAATCCCCTTACGGTAATTAAACCAGCCGAGAAGGGAGGTGGTATTGTACTATGGGACAGTGCTAAATATGACGAAGAAATTATGCGTCAATTGGGGAATCGGGAACATTATCGCCCCATTACTGATAATCCTTCAGCACGATTGAAAGCACAAATCTTACATTTGACCACGGAGGCTTTAGAGTCTGGGTATTTATGTAGAAAGGAACATGAATATTTAAATTTTACGACTCAGAAAACACCTAACATATACGTACTCCCAAAGGTACACAAAAATGTGACACTTCCGCCGGGTAGGCCGATTATTTCGGCATGCGGTTCAATATTGGAACCTTTGGCAAAGTACATTGATGTGTTCCTAAAACCATTTGTGGCCCAAACCAAAGCATTTGTGAGAGATACTATGGATCTGATCCCTAAGATAGAGCATTCGATGTTTGATAGAGACCGACAGTTGTTGGTCACATTTGACATCGAAAGCTTGTATACTAACATCCCACAAGATGAAGCATTGATGGTCATGACCATGGTGCTTGATACTAGACCTAGACCCCACCAGGTACCAACTGAATTTCTGACAGCATTAGCCCGTATTTGTTTAAAAAACAATTTCTTTGCATTTAAAAATGATTTGTTTTTACATATCAAGGGTGTGGCAATGGGGTGTTGCTTCGCCCCAGAAATAGCGAATCTGGTTATGGATTATTTCGAGAGACAATATATTTTTGATGAAACGACCCCATTTAAAACTCACATCATTGAATGGGTACGCTTCTTCGATGATGTCTTCATGGTATGGAACGGGACCCAGGAAATACTGGAACAGTTCCATATGTGGCTGAACTCCCGCACAGAGGATCTCCGGTTCACTAAAACTTCGAGCAATGCTCGAATTAACTTCCTAGATGTTTGGGTGATCGAGAAAGATGGGAAACTAGAGGTGGACTTATATACTAAGTCTACTGATCGTAATACTCTTTTAGAATATACCTCTGGTCACCCAAGAAATCTTAAGGATAATCTACCATACGGGCAGTTTTTGCGAGTTCGACAAAACTGCTCCGATAAGAATGATTACTTTAGGAATGCCGAAATTTTACAAGAAAAATTAACAGCAAGGGGTTACCCGAAGAAACTTGTCGGGGGGCGTTGAAAAGGGCCTGGTTCACCCCTCGCGAATGTCTCCTCGTGCCCAAAGTTAAACAAGACTCAGAGCAGTTGACATGTGTACTCACATTTAACCCCAAGGCAAATAAGGTTAAACAAATCATCTTGCGGAATTTGCGGTTGATAGAACATCTAAATATCCAGAGGCCTTTATTTGCATTCCGACGAGGAAAAAACTTAGGGCAATACCTAGTGAGAGCGGCACGTGCACAAGTAACGAGGAAGGATCTAAGGGGCCTATTAGGCCTACCAGCAGTGACAGGTCACTACAGATGTAATAATTGTTCAGCATGTCCATATACAAGTTATTCCAAATCCATCGAGATCAACAATAAACAACATATACAATTGAGTTTTTCGAACTGCAATACAAAAAATGTAGTTTATTGTGTAACATGCCCTTGTGGTAAAGTATACATTGGGCAAACCACTCAAGCTGTTAAAATGAGAGTAGTACAACACAAGTCCCGTATACGCTATAAAACACAAGGGGCACCATTGGTCCAACATTTTGAGCAGCAAGGCCATAATGAAAATGATTTAAGGTGGACAGTGTTAATAGTGGTGAAAGCACATAATTCAACCTCTTTACAAATGAATCTCAATCGGTTGGAGGCCCGTATGATAGAGAAGTATCATACATCGAGTGAAGGACTGAATGATCGGGATGAGATGTGGGCCCTAGTATGATTGGATAAGCTAGCTAATATGGCACCTTGATAATATGCTAGGACATAGCTGACATGAATCAGACATCTCAATAAATGTGATGTTTATATAGGTGCTTCGCTGTAGATGACCAGATTGTGCTAGGATGAAGCTGACTGGATTGAGATATTATAAAAGTTGTGATGTTTTTAAACTTTGGCTCTGGATTGTATTTGATCACATTGTATATAATTTATCATAAATGTATTTGTATATATGTATATAGACTATTGACGAAGATTGTGAACCTTGTGTGTGATAGGCATACTGGCGAATAGGATTGGTTTAAGTGGCATTGACCTTGACCCTTTGCAATTCTAAAAACTTGACCCACAGTGGGTGCTATTGTACAGTGTATGACAGCTAGAGTTTGTTTAACAAAGAATTTTCCGTAACAGTGTTGTGCATTGAGCTCCCCAGCTCACCTCCTTCCTCCTGCTTTCCCGCCTCCCCCCCCCTCTTTTTTTGTCCTTCTTTTTTTGTCCTTCTTCTTTTTTTGTCCTTCATTTTTGCCACCATGGCCGGTTTTCTGGGACTCCAGATAATGTACAAGTTTGTATGATAGATGCATCATACTCACTTTATAGTAATCGTTAGGACGCTACGTGAGGCAGGTGTTATAGCTATAGAAGTACTAGTGAGGCCGCTCATGCTGTTGGACCCCTTGAAGTCCCGTCCGACTTTGACTACGGCCATCTCGGAACGTATCTGAGAACATGGAACCACAGCAAGTACGTGTAGTACTTTCTGCGACACTTGCAATGATGTATTCTTTTAAATCCGGTCCAAAGCGGGTGAACTGTTTCCCCGTCTTTTAGAACTTGGAAGACATTATTTGTGTGCTAGTGTTTTGGTCCTTGTTTGTAATACCTGCTAAAACTCACCGCTATATAGTGAATTACAAGTATATATGTATATTCTTATATATACTTTAAAATGTTTTTTAACATATTGGGACAGGAAGAGCGAGTCACATCCTTATTTACGTCTGTTAGATACCTATAGGACGCGGTATAGGGTACGCGTTCTAGTCATAGAGGAATCAGTTAGTCCGCTTTCACTATCGGACGTCCTGCTATGACGTCAATTGGTATGATTTAAACCGGGAAGATAATCGGAGAGTTTCTTGTCACACGCAGATGGTGCGGCGGTTTGAAGAAATTCTCAAACACAGTGGAACACTAAGACCTTAAGTAAGTGAATATGGAGGGGTCATGAGAAGGAGAGAGCGGGAGAGATTGTACGTTGGGATTCAGCCATTTAACTGTCGTTTCTGGCATTAGGGAAACAGTGAGTGATTCTGGAGTTATTTCAAGCGAGTTGGGCGTACGAAGGAAGGTCTGCCTCCGTGTAGGAGAGGTGAGTGATGGTGAACAAGTATAGTTAGCTAGTGGTCACCCGACATACAGAGGTTTTTTCATAAATGTGTCCGAATTGTTGATTTGTCTAGGAGGACAGACCTCGTGTGGGGGACACACATATAGGCGACATTGACGTGACCTGTGAGTTCGTTTGACCGGTGTTTGCATTGATGTAAGTTATAGGGAGGATTATTGTGGTGCATCTATGTAGGTCTCGATTATGAAATTCCTTGGGACACCTTGGTTATAGATGTACACTTCTTAGGCACACTCCCGGGGAGTTTAACCCTTCACTCTTGTTTAATCCAAGTCACAAGGTGCTATGAACTAGTGCCCGCAGTTCAACCACACTTGCCTGGTTTATTGACAGACTAGCGGACTATCATTTGCAATTCCTGCACTTTTTCGGTGGCACTGTGGCTATTTTTAATACACAGGTCTTTGTCTGATAGAGCCAGCATGCTATTCACACACAACAGGTCAGAAAAAGTGAATGACCAATACATGTAGATTTATATATATTTTTTTTTATGTAGTGTTTACACCATTGCCCTTGTCCTGAAGAGGCCTGAAGAGCATCCAAGGCTGAAACGCGTCCGCGTCGACATCTATTTAGGAGGAGTCTGGAGCATATTAAGAGTGATTTAAATATTGTTTGTTGACATAATAAGAGCGATAGGAAAATAACCTCCCCTTTTGCCTTGCATGTCAACTTAGACTACCTCTGAGTGGATCACCTAGAGTAAACGGTGGACACAAAGAATAATTGTTTTGGGTATTGGCAACGTCAGTTGTGTGTAGTTTATAATATATTTTTGGTATTTTTTGTTTCACAGGTTTTTATGTAGAATTATTTGTTGTTAATTGACTAGGTGCCATTGTATATATATGTGTGTTTGTATTAATGAAATCATATGTGTTTGAAAAAACTGTGAGAGGGTAATTAAATGTGCTCTACTCAAAAATAAAAAATATGATATTAATTCCTCCCTACCAATTTTTGTTTATATACATACTTGGACATGGCCATTGTATTCGGAGCATATAACTGTGAGATGTATTGGGTCCATTCTGTATCAGATATTAAAATGGCTTTTGCCTTAACTCTACTGCCACAATATTTGGCTATTTGGGCCCAGTATTTGGCAAATCACCAGACCGAGCGACCTCTCTTAGTTTGATCCAGTTGGAATCCTCCACCTTTCTTCATTCTGACGCCTTAGTTCGCTTTCTTATCTGCTTTAGTCTAGTAATTTCCCTTTGCCTAATCAGAGAGGATTGCTTAAATTGTTCTCTTACTAGGGCATTTATCTCCTGATTTAACTTTTTTACCACCCCTGAACTAACCGTGGGTTGCTTAGTTCCTCTGCCCCGATTTTTCTTGCCACAGGATCTAAATAAGAGAAGATTTTTTTCATACCACAAAATGGGATTTTCCTGTATAGGACCACAGCTCACCTTTTCAACCAGCCTCCCTAGGCATACAGTGCTTTTATTCGACTAAAAGGTACGCCCATTTGTTTCATTATACGTGATACTATCGTCTCTAGAATTCCAGGGCTCTAAAGACTTGAGCTCCAAACTAACTACCAGAGATAAAATACTATGGTCACTCAAGTTTGTCCCCAGTACCGTAAATTGGGAGCAGGCATCAAAAAATGGGTAAGATACTACCATGTAGTCAATAAGTGACTGCCCCCGAGAGGCGTGGAAAGTAAGGGAGGCTGGGGAATCCTCTGGTAATCTCCCATTTAAAATAACAAAATCATTCATTCTCAAGCAGTGCAAAAATTCAATCTTCGCTTATCTGACCTAATGTTATTTGGCAACATTAGTTCAGGAATAGTCCACATACTCCAGTTCCTGGTTACGTTAGACTAAGGAGGAAAAGTTGGAGATTTTTGCGTTAAACTGTACCACCATCAATATCATTGTGCATTCTTCTGAGATACAGATTTTATGGATAAAAGAGAAAATGGATTCAACCAGGGAATCAGACACCCTCCCAGGGGGAATATATACATTTACCAGCACCCTTCTCTCACAAATGCCGATACTGATACAAAGCGTCATGTGAAGTAAAGGCACTTCCAGAGGTACTGGAGAGCTGTACACACCGCCAGATGCTGAGGAGCCGAGAATGCGAGACCTGCTCTATGATGGAAGCAGGGCAGCATCACAAAACCCAATGCAAGTCACTCACTCCCCTCCCATACCACCTTCCGCATACATCAGCTCTGGCAGGTCTTCCTTCTGCCAACGATTATATTTAAATATGTTACTGTGATTTCTGACTTCGCACAGAAGAGGGAATGCTGAAAAATTCTGCAATCCCGCAGGAGCATGGTGAGTAAAAAGTGCCATGCTGCAGCTGTTCATATGCCCAGCGGTTACAGAATGCAGTAGCATTGACACGAAGAACAGATATGCACTCTAGCATCACCTGTCAAATGTATCCCTTTAAAGAACGCATAAGACTTTGGGTACTCCTTTTCTATTATGCAATTGCATCGTGCTTAACACCTGCTTAAATTGAAAGAGGTCTTTTTCTTTTCACAGGGACATTAGTGGACACAAAGGGAGATGCACAGAGCTGAAAGTGAGGTAATGTATTATTTCTCAGTTGGAACGGGCAACTAAAGATTCCACCACTTGTAGAAGTCAAGCACACACTTTCATGTTTTGGTTATCGCCTAAAGACAAATGTAGTGATCTGATGAGAGCAATTGCTGTCAAACAACACACGGTACAAAACAAACACATGGCAACACACACAGAAAGGGACTTTTGGACAGCTCCTTTCAGTCATTGGCTACTGTGATTCAGCTGGTTTTAGGCATAGGCTAAGGAGACTGTCCTTCATTAACGGTTCCATCCTTTGGCATTTCGAAGATAGAAGCATCATAAAGTAAGTCCCACATACTTGAAAGTAGCGCTCCCTAGGTCTTCCACCTCTCACCCTTTATTTACTTATTTACTACCCTCCCACCCCTGGCTCACACATTGCTCCCCATCCCTTTCCGTCCCGCTTTCCATTTCTTTGGTTTTTTTACACATTTTTCCCCAATGGCCCAGCAGCAGCCAAGCAGTGTGCATCAATGTTTGAGCATATGCGTGCTTTATTTTGCTATTTTTACTTTATGTTTTAAAACGGCCATCCAGCATAATAGAATGCTAAAGAATAACAGCCAAAATGGCTGCTAATGTGTTGTCATGCATGCACAGCAATGCATGGGTGTGCATGTATTGCAACACAAGCACAAACACAGCTTAGGGTAGATAGGTGTAGAGAATGAACAGGCGCCCCCCGCGCCTAGGGGAGGGGCGCCCTTAGTAGCGCCACAGGGCTACGCCTCCTCCGAGGCCCCTGGACAAGGAGGGGGTTGGCTGGCGAGGAGGTGAGGTCATCAGGATGAGAAATGAAACTTAGCTAAACGAAACTTAGCGGGTATTTAAGGCGGTGCCTTGGGGGGTTTCGTTCTCTTTGTCCCCTCGGACCACAGCCTGGCCACAGGAGCGTCGTCGGCCACCCACCCACCCGGCAGAAGAGCAAGGCTTCACGGAGGCGGAGCGCTGACAGTTAACAACAAACAGGGATGCACAACAATGGAGGTGCAGCCATTCGATGGACCCCAGGATGGGGTAAATTCCACAGGTGCAGTGGGTCGGCGGGGAGGAGGGACTGACCGGGCGGTAGTCCTGGACTCTACTGCCCTAACCCACAACATATGGACTGAGTAGAATCTTGGGGAGGCTGCCTGTGTTCAGGTACCCCGGTGGGCCGGTGTGGTATGCGGTGCCCTGGTTGTCAAGTAGTGCAACTGTTGGCTGTAGCGCGTTGGGGCCTGTCGGCACAATGTGCGCAGCCGAGTGGAACATTGGTGACCGAGACGGCCAAGTTCAAATGTACGGCCAAGTTCTAGTGTATGGCCGAGTTTAAAAGTTAAAGTGTAAAGCCGTTCAAATGTACGGCCAAGTTGTTCTAGTGGATGGCCGAGTTAAAATTAATGTGTAAATGTCGTGCCTAATTCCCTTACTGCCATTGACATGTTGATGCAGCTAAAGTGTGATGCTGTGAATAATTCTTATATATCCAAGAAGGATACTTTTCCTTGGTAATGGTCTGTGGTAAATTACTTGGTTGATGTAAATAAAAGGCTACGCCGTGGACAACATACCCTGATTCTGAGAGTTCTTGGGCGTAGCGGGCGGTGAGGTGACGGAATTTGGGGAGGAGGGAATGTCACGTTGGCGCATACTAAGAGTGAGGGGGAAACGGAAGCTACCCTCCCATAGTGATTACAAGATCTGCGGAAACTCAGTGGGTCTGGTATTTTCTGGTCTGCGAGGAACACCAATTTCCACAAGCTTTCTCGGTTATTTATAGTTAGCGGTGCCTCCACACACCCCTCCCCCTCCTCCACAACTAGGAAATTGTTGATGCCCGTGGCAATAGTACTTCTGGTGGAGGATATCATGCTGAATAGCAGCCAACTTCTGATGGGGCCCTTGTTTTTTTTATGTCGGAGCACTATTTAAGAACTTTTCTTTCCAGAAAAGATTGTATTTAAGCAATAGCCCCTTCTTTCACATTGCTTTATATCACAGTAGCTGTCACATCACTGTTTCCCTTTTGGAAAATGAGTGCCTTTTTATAAAAAAAAAAAAAATTTAAAAGAGCTATTCCATTTCAAGGTTAGATCACAAGGAGCATTACATCTTCAGATAATGTTTTTTTATTCTGAGAGTGAGGGCTCACAGAAATGGCACAATGCCCCACGACAAGAAGACACAGAATGGAATGGGAAGTCATCGGAAGAAGCACTTTCCTTAGGTTTCACCTGTTTCGAAATATGCAAAGTATTTAATTCAAATAATGCATTGTTTACATCCTGTTTGTGTGTCTGCCTGCCTTACGCACGTTACAAATTAATAAAGATGAATTCTAACCAAATTTCTATTTCACCATGTGTATTGTGGTTCAGTGGCTGTAAACTGCAGTGAAACCTAACCTCTGCAACTAAGCACCTTTCATTGGAAAGAGTGTAGCGGGCATTGAAATACCTGCAACAATCTTGCTGGCAATTGGATACTTACATGACCTCCACTCTCTGACAACTGATTCCTTTTGGAAAGATTTCAAGACGGGTGTACTTGTGTGGATGAATGAACGCAGATGTCCGTTGTTGGCATCGGCACCTCTGTCCTGCGTTAAGGCCTTCAAAGACTTGCCCAGAACCTGTGTGATTGCCACAATTTAGTTAGGAGACAGTTCCACTAACATAATACTAATGCTTTTTACATGCAAGTCCACCTCTTTTGGAGGCAACTAACTTGACATTGTTTTATGGCAGCAAAAGAGAGTTTGAAAGAGAGGGCTCAAAAAGCAACAATTTGCTATTGACCAATAATCGATCATAAAACCTACATTTTAACTCGTATAAGGCAAATGATTATGTCTTTAAAAAGTACTTCAACAACTAAAGAAATATCTCATATTTAGAGTGTGATTGGTCTATTAATAAAAAAACAGGGGTTACGGTCTAAATTTAAAACATGCATTGACATAGCCAATAGTTCGGACTTTAGTGTTGCAATGCACATGAAGACAAGCATTCTCAACCGCTATTCATATGCTTTGAATGAACAAATGCTGTTTATTGCATTAAAACCTCCCCTTTTGGCTTTGCCATGGGGCAAAAAAAGTACCAAAAGGAATTGCTTTCTTTAAAGAAAATTTATAGGAGATACATATTTGACTGTGTTAAACAGAGTGACAATTGTACTTTTCAGATGTCAAATAGTACTTCATGCATTCCAATCGAAGCACTTCCTGGAATGCGGACTGATAAAACAAATGACCAATAGTGTGGCTGATCCCAGAGGAGTATAACATTTGCATGTCAAGCTATTGCCCATTTGTCATCTAGGATGGGTTAACTCCAACAAGGCTCATTTAAAAACTGCAGAATCTCTTCTTTGTGACCCACAGAGGCATAATAAGATGTCACTTGTGCATGATGTGTTGCCTCTCATTCTTAGAATCTCCTAACTATCTTTAAAAAGTTTTGTATCACATAACCCAGTCATGAGATCAGCATAGAAATAGTTGCTTGTGCCTCCTAAAGGTATTAGGAAATAATCCAGTGGAAGTGCCATGACAACCATTTGGGCTTATTCACGAAGGTAAACTTATACTTTTGTGTACGTTTACTACTTTTCGGTATTCACAAAGGTAAACTTAGACCAAAAGTCACACTTTACTATTTTTTCAGTATTCACAAAGGTAAACTTAGACCATCTGGAAGGCTGCAGGGGCTTTTGTTACACCACTGCATGCCGCCAGTGACAGAATCAACACAACTACTAATCGACAAACACTACAAATGTGACATTTCAGACTATTCCAAACCCCAAAGCTAAAACAATGGCTTGGGCAGCAGATATTAGTCATTTTTAATGTTCATTGAAATAATAAACAACTGTTGTTCTGTTAATCTCTAATTTAGATAAACAGTGCAGACTGTCATAAGTGTCGATGTTGACAGTAAAATTCCGGTGCCGAGCACCGTAAACCACCGACTCAAATTAAGCACTGCTGTAACTAAAGATATTTTTTTTTAAAGTGGCTCAGGAAAATCTAATTCCCTTTTGCACATCTGCAAATAGCTTTAATTCACATGGAGGCTATAGCAGGAGAAAAGAGACCATGAGTCTGATTTAGACTTCAGAGTACATTATTTACTGCATCAGGGCAGCAGAGTAAAATACAAACAGTAAAATACTCCATTGCCCTGACAGAGCAACCGTACTCCAAATTTAGAGATGTCCACTTGACCAGCGGACATCTCTTAACATTGGCATGAACTGCTGCATGCCGTTCCTGTCAATGTATTAAAAGTTTGATGGATGGTACCATCAACACGACCATACCATCTGCCAAACTTTTAATATGTTTTTATATGGGAGTTGTCTCCAATTGGGGTAGGGGGTCATTTTGCTGTTTTCACTGACCCTCACTGCCAGGCTTTATCCGGAAGTGACTGACAGTGAAAACTGACCATTTGACTGCCACTCTAAATCAGGCAGACAGTCGAGTGGCCAAGCCTCCGATGGCCCTTACTCCATCAAGCGGTCAGAGGAGTATGTCAGTGTAACTGACAGAGTCAAGGTTTGCCCATCTGTAAGTCAGGTGGGTGGATCTTTATTTTGGTGGAGAGGGTACTCTGTCGCAGTTGCCCCATCAAACTCTAAATCAACCCCAATGTTACCTAATATCCAGACCCCTCAACAAGAATCATTAAAAATTACAGACAGGGCAGATTTATCCCACAATGGGATGTCTACATTAAGGTGTGGAATTTCACATTACTTGATATATCGCTCCAAATACTGTTGAATAATTCCTAATAACACTGTAATATGGTCTGTGATTCATTTCTCAGATGTCACTTATAGATCTATTCAAAGCTCTATTAGAATGATTCATAAAGCTCTCCAGAACCCTGCTTTGAAATTACCATATTCTAAAATCCACTTTAAATGTTATTATATTTTCAGGTGGCTGTATAAATTGAATTGTTGCAACAATGATCTCTGCCCTCATGGTAAGAGAGGATCTGGATGATATTCACAGGTTTATGAAATGCTGTGTCTTAACTGTATTTTGGTTTGGCATATTATTTTTGTAAGCAAATATGTGGCATGTATTCAGTGTTTAATTTTAGCAGGTGGTTTCCGGTGCTCAGCACCAGCACTTTATTGTCAACACCGGCTCCTATAACAGCTTGCCACATGGTGGCGATGTTTATCTGATTTTGTGAGGAGCACAACAACAGTTGTTTAATAATTAAATATACATTAAAATCACTCATACCTGCCACCCCAACTATAAGAATAGGTTTGGCAGTATGTGTTAGTCATTTTTAATGTATATTTAAAGTCTGAATTGTCACACTTGTATGATTGTGAAGGTTAGCTGTGATGGTACTGTCATTGACAGCACTAGTGTGGGGAATGGGTGGTGCAAGCTGCAGTGACCTTCTGACAAGGGCCCTGTCACTTATATTTTTTACAAATTAAGTACTGCATGTATTTACCTTAATCATTCAGTACTAAAATTACCTGTTTTGCTCCACAGGTTTGTTCACGTTATTGGCATTTAAATATTTATTTGTGTCACCATTGGTCATCTTTGTACAAATAAATCTTGGATTGAAATGCTACAATATTGCAAAATGTGTATTTCAAGATCAGGTACTTTCCACTTTACTTGGGTTCTCTTACCATTCATTTGAGCCAATGTGATGCAAATACATCTTTTGGAGCCAGTGTCTTCCCACTTTGTGCAGATTGTATTGCTTACTGAACAACCCTTTGGCAGTCAAGGTAATCATTTTTCGCACCATACAGTCAAGGGGAAGGTTGAGCAAAATCTTAGTGATGAGCTGGTCTGTTTATACTGAATGAGTGCTGTGGTCTTTCTTAAGTTCTTACAGAACAGAGACAACCGTAAGACTGAGCATCATATTTCACAGAGAAGATCCAATGATAAGATCATGAGTGTCTCATACTTGTAGGGTACAGTGACCCTAGGTTGTAGGAGTACCAGCCCAATATGGATGTTATCGGGCAAATGGTGAGTGCGCCCAGATTACTGCAAGTTTTTCAGCTATTGTGTGTCCTTGTCCTGATCAGAATTCACCAGAAGGCCAAGATTGTCTAATTCTCAAACCTATTTGCATGCACAAGTTAGACATACGCACGCAAATAGTTTCATTTATGTTTTCACTGCCAATTTCCTCTTTAAGAAAAGTTGGTTTCGCACTCACAAATAGATTTATTGCACAAATAAGTTTTGTGAATTAAATAGTGAGCAGGGGTGGGCAAAGGACGTTACAGCACTAGAAAGCCTGGTGAGTTTGTGAACAGGATCGGATTGGGAAGGTGGGAATTCGGCCAATGCCTGAGGCCAAATGTCCCAGGCCAGATTTCCCCCTGCTTTTGTCAGTGTTGAGGTTGGCTCACCTGCCCCTCTAAACTCCCACTCTCCGCCCATCTTTTCATTGGCTCCTGTTGCTGTCCTTTCTAAATGGTTGCTTCTGATTCGTTAATAGGCTTGTTAGTCCCTCCTTAGTAACGCCTTGTCTGCATTTGTAACCTCCCATGAGGACTGGACTTTTTACTTGCGTGGTTACACGGTATGTTTATTTAGTACGTGAGCACTATTTTCTTTAATTATTTTTATCCTACTGCAGACAAGACTTTCCTGCAAGGCTTTTAAGATGTGCGCGAGGCACCTTCAGGTTCGAGAACGGCAGCCGCTTAGTTCTTTAGTTATGCACGACTGCTGAAATTAACACAAAATCACTAATGGCCCCGTGGCTCGTAGCCCCTCAGCTCCGTCCTGCCCCCAGGTACCGCTCTTCACGTTTTCAGCACGGCGCCCGCTTTAAGATTAACAACATGGGCGCCCCGTTTCACATTTACACGGGCGCCTGCTTTCTTTGCCACCAATACACATAACAAGCATTTGCAATGCAATAGGTCTCACATTTTCGAAACTTTGACCTATTGGTATTGTAAATGACAATGCCTTTAATTATTGCAGGTTTTTTAAACACATAAATAAAAGGCATTGTCATTTACAATGCATATAGCTCAAAATCTTGCAAATGCGAAACCTATTGCATTGCAAATGCTTGTTAAACTTGGTAACACTGTCTGGACATTGGTTGCATCTCATTAGTACCAGTTTAACACCCAAATATAGCATTAAGCAACAGAAAGGGGACCAGTTCAGCTTTGCAAAGGGCCTTCCACCATGCGGCAACACATGTCGCTGCATTTTTAGTAACTTTTGAACCGTTTGGGCTAGAAACAATTTATTTTGTTAATATCTGCAGATTATGCAGCAGATGATGGACTATGTGGCAAATGCAGCAAATCTATAATTATGTGAATATCACAGTGGCTGCACAATCACATAATTTCAGTGGCCCTGGCCTTAAGCCATGACAGGAGACCTCTCTTCAGTAGATGCTGCTTCTGAGCAGGAGATTTCACACTCCCCTTATAAGGAAAGTGGTGGAGTCTATCGAGGGAGTTCTGCTTTTGTTTCCGTAGTGAATGGCTACACTCCCATTCATGGTAGGAAGACAAGGCCTCCTTTCTACACTACTGATGTCCAAATCCAAAATAAATGGGAAAGCAAACCCATGCCTTACATGTGTCTTGGAGATTTGCCACTTAATGGAGAGGCTTTGTCAGCAGATGCCTCAGCAACATGTTGGCCTGGTCTTAGGGCTACTGCTGTCCATCCTTTCAATTTCCTTAGTCAAAGCAGGGCCCCACAGAAAGTATTTGGGATTTGTCAGAAAGATCAAATGTTTGATATATACTTGGTTCTTTAAAAAGAAATAAACCCATTTAAACAAAACAAGAGTCAGACTCCTGCTGGAGCGAGCGCTCTGACTCGCTGCCAGCAACATCAGAAAAATGTTGCTGACAGCCATTACAGGACTTGGGGACTTGGTCTCCTTGTCCTGAAGTAGAAAAAAGTAATATAGGGGGGCACGGTAGAAATACCTTGACCCCCTAGACCTCATGGGGGGGACACATGAATCTGCCATTGTGGAATTAAGGTATTTTAACAAACATCATTATCAGTATTAAAAAATGGCAGATTC
Source organism: Calotriton arnoldi (assembly GCA_963921515.1). Lineage (NCBI taxonomy): Eukaryota > Metazoa > Chordata > Amphibia > Caudata > Salamandridae > Calotriton > Calotriton arnoldi. Next base: position 204,069 of record CAWUFW010011651.1, on the reverse strand, counting down.
AACCTTTGAAGCTGTCATTCTTTGGATTTTCGAAGGGCTTACAAATGATGCATTACATGTCCATAGACTGTGAGTTAGCATTAGTGACTGATTGAGAGTTAGAGTGTCATTATAAAGAAGAAATGGGGTATAGTGCCTGCTCTAGAGACCAAGATCAGAAAGACCTGAATCCCAAATCTCAAAATATGCGCTCCAGGGGCAAATCACTTAGGGCCTTATTCCTATGTCGGGCGGAAGGCCATCCGACAGCTCGTCGGTGGCAGTCCGCCCGACATCTACTGCTGCCGTCTGACCACCGCATTACGATACGTGCGGTCAGAGGCAGCAGGCAGAGGGACCGTCCGACGCTTTCCGACGGGCTCAAGGAGCCTGTTGGACTGTCGGATGGACAGTTATCCCTACAATATGGACGGTGCTTGCTCAGGCACCGCCATAGGGATTACAATGTCCCTTTCCGTCTGCCTGTCTATGGCGGTGCAACCGCCATAGAAAAGCAGACGGAAAGGGACTTTGGGGGCCACTAGCAGGGCCCCCATGTCCCTGGGCCTCCGCTATGGTGTGTGGGGGGGACCTGTGGTGCCCCCCCTAAACATCCCTGCATCATGTGGCAGGCACCACATGGTGCCTGCCACACAGTGCAGGGATGTTTAAAATGTGCATATTTGCTGCACAAGCCAAAATAGGAAAGATACACTTTGTGACTGCTGTGAAGGCGGTCGCATCATTATTAGGGAAGCGGGAACTCCAACTCCTTGTCGGGCGATCCATTTCCGAACAATGCCGGTCGGACGCTCGTCCCACCGGCATCGAAATGATGCCCTTAATGTTGCTTTTCCGCATGCACTATGAAAAAAAAGCTCATTGTTATTCTGTGTTTTGAAGTCGAAGAAAGGCTGTAGAGTGAGTGAGACAGAAGGACAGGAGAGATAAGGGAAAGTAAGGAGGAAGAGTAAAATATAGGAAGGATAAAGAGTGAAGGTGCCAGAAGAATGATTAGAGGCACAAAACAGAGAGGAAGAAGAGGTAAGTATCTAATGATAAAGTAAGAGGATGAGCAAAAAAGAACGATAATAATGTTATAAAAAGAGTTGTACAGAGCTAAAGGGAATATAAACGAGAGAGGTGGAGTGAGTGAGTGAGCAACATAATGTTTAATACAGGAGAGTTACAATGGAAGTTACTAGTTGGCAATGGTTTGCACCTTTGTCCAAGTAGGGACCCTTCCTTCTAGTCAGGATAAGGGGGATACACTACTGAAATAACCCCTGCTCACCCCCTTGGTAGCTTGGCACTAGCAGTCAGGCTTATCTCAGAGGCAGTGGGTAAAGCATTTGCACATAAGCAAGAGTAATACAGTGAAAACACTACAATCTGACACCACACCAGTTTAGAAAAATATCCAATATTTTATATAGTTAAAACAAGACCAAAACAATAAAAATCCGACATACAGTACTTAAAAATATGCACTTTGCAAGAGTAACTTTTAAAATGTAGTTCCTTGAAGTCGGTAGCTCCATTCGGTGCTACAGCGGTGCTGAGAACAACAGAATCCAACAGTTCTGGCTGACCGCGTCGGCCGGAGCGTTAGCAGACTCATAAACCGTACCTTTTCGTTCTGGCCGATCACGTTGGTGCAGGCCGGTCATGGCAACCGTCACGGTTGCGATGCAAAATGTAGCGGTGTGGCGTGCAATGCCCTCAAGTCGCGGTGCAGGCAGTGGCTCGGTGACGGTCATCCAGCGGCATCGGTGAGTCCGGGGCTGCGGTGCGGAGTGAGGCGGTGCTCGTGACGGTGCTGACAGATCACAGTGCAGGCGACATTGCCGGTTGGTGGGAGCTGGCGTCAGTCTGCCAAGACGGCAGTGTGAGACGGGGCGGTGCGTCGTGTAACTTACGAGCGGTGCCCCCAAACTACGGTGCGATCAGGGGTGTCACGGTCAGAGGGCAGCGACGTCATTGATGAGACCAGGGCGGCAGAGTGAAGGAAGGCTGTGCGGAATGCGGTGCCCACAGGTCACGGTGCAAGCATCGGCTCGGTGGCGGTCGTCGGTGAGACCAGGGTTGTGGTGCAAAGTGCGGCGGTGGTCTCTGTGGTGCCTTCAGTACATGTAGTCCGCAGCGGTGTCGGTGATGGTGCCGACTGCTTTCCCCCTCTGTGGCAACTGAAACCACGGTTCCAGAGGCAGTACCCAGAGGTAAGTGAAATCTTTGCTGACCCTGAGACTTCGTGAACAGGAGGCAAGTTCGGTTTCAAGCCCTTGGAGATACTCAGCACAAGTTCAAGAAAGTTCAGTCCAGTCCTTTCACTGCCCAAGGCAGAAGCAGCAACTGCAGGCCAACCCAACAAAGCAACAACACAGCAAAGGGGCAGTACTCCTGCTGGCAGTTCTTCCAGCTCTTCTTTTTGGCAGGTTCCTTGATTCCAGCGAGTTCTAAAGTTCTGGGGTTTGGGCCCAAATATTTATACTGCCTTTCTCTTTGTTCTTTGGGGCAGAGAGTGTCTGTGCCCAGCCCAAACTAGTTCTGCCCTCTCTGGCCCGGCTTCCTGGCAGGAGGTGGAGACAGCATTGTCCAACACAGACCAGTCCCATTCAGGTGCAAGGAAATCTCCTCCCACTACTCTAAATGCAGCCCAGGTCTATTCAGCCCAGCCCTGACTCATCCAGGAAAGGCAGAACACACCTTGACCTCCCCAGTGGCTGTCTGAAGAGAATGCACATTCCCAGCCCCTGTCACTCTAAAGCCAGACAGTCAATCCACACAGCCATGCCTTTTATAAAAAAAAACCTCACTACTGACTTATTTGCCACTCTCGGGCATGCATCCTGTGTGTGAGGGCATGTTTTTATATGACTCACTGCTTGCCACACTCACTATGGCATGGATGAGAAGTATGCCGCATCACTTCACAGCCGGCCCTGGACATGTATACTGCGTATGCCTCATTTTAACTTAAACCCACCCTCACGCTGAGATGGTTAACTCAACTATGCATCAGACTAGCCTTAACATGGACGCAGTACGATCGGAAAGATGCATGATCTGTATTACGTTTCTGATGGACAAGTATTGTCGCAGTTTTATTTTTTAATTTTTTATTTTTTTTCTCTCCTTTTTCTTCTCTCGTAGGTTGGATTTTGCAAATAAAGTGGTCATATCCGTTTGGGTGCAGGGTCACCCCGTCCACACGTAGAATCTAGGTATCATTAGAGGGTTACTGGCTGTTGCCGTCCTTGACCGCCCCTTTTCTTCACTTTATACACTTTTGCACGGTCCTGAAGAAATGCCACTGGATCCACTAGGGACCACGAGAGGCATGAAACATGTCGACCTGATACCATTAATATTTTACCATCACTAGCACTAAAAATACGCAGTAGGAGAATACTCCCTACCCTGACCACCCTGTCAAGAGTATTCCTCTTGACTCCAGTTTTTAACTATATTACACGGATCCCAGAATAAAGTCTCTCCAGGGTACTAGTGTGATATTTTTAACTCACTAAGCACCACACCCCACAACCCCGCACTCACCACTACGGCGTTCCTCATAAAAGATCTCCGACACAGAGCCCTCTCGCGGGGCCCGTGGGGGACTGCAGATCCACCCCCACGAGGAGCAACGCCCGATTATGAAGCATGACACCCGCCTGGGTGTGTGAGGGCACTTTCTTAGCATGGAGGAATTCCTCCCTTCAAACCTAATATTATCCAACCTACACCCCTCGACAGAGTTCCTGTCACTTGTCCTTCTAGCGACCGGACTGGTCAGCTCTTTTCTAGGAACAGTTACGCTCTAGTGATTGAAAAGTCAATCCTCAAACCCAGCAGAGGCACACAGGATGGCTAAGCAAGAAAATACCTACTTTCTAAAAGTGGTATTTTCAAACACAGAACATAAAAATCACCTTTACTAAAAGATGCATTTTTATATTCTGAGTTCAGGCATACAAAACCCTGTTTCTCTATCTTGTCCCAATGGGAAGATATGCTTATAAGATGTTATAAGCAAACTCCCAATCTATCCTATGGGACAGATAGCCTTTCCATAGTGAAAAACGAAGTACACAGTAATTCACTACCAGGACATGTTACACACACCAGTCCACGTCCTACCTTCACTATACACAGCACCCCACCCACAGGGTTACCTTGGGCCTACCTTAGGGGTGACTTATATGTAAGAAAAGGGAAGATTTAGGGCCTTTCAAGTGGGTACACTTGCCAGGTCGACATGGGAGTTACAAACTGCGCGCAGACACTGCAGTGGCAGGTCTGAGAATCCTTTTCAGGGCTGCTTGTGTGGGTGGCACAACCAGTGCTGCAGGCCCACTAGCAGCATTTGATTTACAGGCCCTGGCACCCTCAGTGAACTTTACTAGGGACTTACTAGTAAACCAAATATGCCAATCATGGAAACACCAATCCATAACACAATTTACAATAGGAGCACTTGCACTTTAACACTGAACAGCAGTAAGAAAGTGCACAGAGACACCAAACCAGCAAAAACAGAGTCAAAACCAGGAGGTCAGAAAGCAAAAAGTCTGGGTAAACACGCCAAAAGATGTCAGGTCTAACAAGGAGAGAAAAGAAAAAGTATTAGAGGGAATAAGATTGGAAATGAGGTTCACCTTTAAGCATGGAGGTAAAATCAAGTAAAAGTGAGGAATATGTGAGGAACAGGCGCGTAACTACCATTGGGCTGAGAGGGCTTTAGCTGCCCTCCTCTTTCAGGTTCCCTTGGCTGGGTTGGCGGGGCTGGGGCTGCTTGCCTTACCTTCAGCCACAACAACAAAGTATACCTGCAAAGACAGTTACAGCCCTGACAGTCCTCTGTGTGTCTTTTTTGCTTTACACAATCTTCGCTGCATTCCTGTCTCAGTAAATACAAATGCATGTTATCATTATATTATGTGATTGTTTCATGTCAACAATTAAGAGTTGTGACTCACTATTTAAAGTAAACAGGAGAAATGAGTCAAAGCTGCAATTATTGCATCCCACACTCACCAACAAATAACAGCAGGCTTCCCTGCAACACTTTTACTCCAACCAAAGAGATAAAATAAGTACCAATCAAATGGGAGTTAATAGATAGACAGTGCCATGCCAGAAGAATTTTGCCTTCCATGAAAGTCTTAAAGTTAGCCTTGTATATTAAAGTATAACATACATTTTAATAACACTGTGTCTTATATTTTCATAGTGTTGTAAAGATTTCAATGTTGTGCAAGACTATTTAAACATAAAGTGCACAAAGGATATATTGCATCTTGACACCAAGGAAAAAAGATTGTTCCATTCTGTTTAATACATATTATTAGCAACTGCATATCATCAGTAATATGGACCATTACTGGGCCAACTGCAGACATCTACACACAACCTGCATAAATGTTGAATTCTAGTAGGGGTGTCTCAAACTTTCATCTTTCTGAGATTGATAAAAAGGATATCACTTAGTTAAGGACAGCCCAGTCATTTGCATATCGCTGGTTCCTGTCTGAGGGCACATGGTGGGCAAAAACCAATATACTAGAATGCGGCTCTGAGTAATTACTAGTGGTTGAGATTAATTCAAACATTCTATTCATCACTTTTTTGCTTTCTTTGGTGTGACACTCAAAGAGCGATGGGTGTGCCCAGACCTGGGTCCTATGCTCAATGTGCTAAGGGTCCTAAGCTCAATGTGCTATAGGACTCAAGCTGCACACTACTGCCAAAGCCTGTATAGGCCGAAACTTCTTTAGGGTTACTTGTGCTCCCATTCATAGGGTTGCTGGCCTGGTTTGGCCTAGAATATTCCTATTTTAGCACGATTAAGGCTGATATACATGTTTCTCATTCCTGTCTGAGATGGCATGGTGAGCAAAAAAAAACAAAAAAAAAACAATGGACTTGAACATGGTCTCATGTGATTACATGTGACTGATCTAATTCAAGCATTCTACCCATCACTTTTTTTCTATATACAAAAGACGCTGTAGAAATCATATATAAAATGAAAAAAAGGTTCATGAATTTCACTGGAGTTTGCAATTGGCCTAGCTGGTGCTTTTGGAAATTCTGTGACATCCCAGCTTTTTACATATTTTGGAGGGTGGAGTTGAAGGAAGTGACACGATTAGGGCCACCCGGGTCACTCGCGACCACCTCTCAGCCTTCCATACAAATGAAGAGTCGGTCAGACAGTAGAGAATACAAACCAAAGTTATTTATTAGTCATGCTCTCGAGTGGAGTCCAATCTGACCAGCCTCCTTAGATTGCGGCAGAGGGACTGACTCCCTCCAACATGGTAATACCAGATATACATTTCCAACACCTCTAGAGACCCGCCCAGACTGGAAAATTCCAGTCTGGGCACTGATGAACAAAGAAGACACAGAGGGATGGCCTACAATCCTGAGACTGGGTTCATGCTATCTTGGTTTCAAGGTTACTCTGCCCGTGCCCATCTCTCTGAGAGTGGGAGCAGGCCTACCTACTGGGAAAGGCATGCAGTGACAGAATGATCTATTCATTAGTGCAGCGAAGCTCAACCTTGAATGATAAAGAGAAACAATCGAGGCTGTTTTCTGCTGAGGCAGGCAGTATGAAGCAGAAGCTTATTTTCGATCATGGTACAAAATGGCGACTGAATACAAAATGGTGCCGCAAATGCTAACTTAACTCGCACAATGTTAGAAGGTGTCGATAGACACATTTTTCAGTCCAACAGAGTAGGGTAATGTACCAGAGAATATAATGTCTGTTCTGATATGTTTTTTATGTTAGTCCAATTCAGTACCCTAAAATTCTAATGTGAAACATCTACAGTAAATAATGCTCACTGTTAAACTTTAATATGTGTGCCCTTGGCCAGGTTAAAAAGCATTTAAATTCTCATGCTTTTGGAGCAGCACTGCCAAAGAGATAGCCAAGGTTCTGACAAACTCTAGGCCCATGAGTTCCACCAGCCAAAAAGCCATGCAGCTGTGCAAGGACTGTTGGCAGGAAGCATGGGGACCATCTAGCGGCAACCATTCCCTTCCGTTGGGTGGTCAATTTTCTGACTTTGTACGATCAGCATTTGATGTAAATATCACATGCAGCTCACCCATTAGGTCCCTTTCACCAGGGTGTTTTTGTAGCAGGCCTTGCTATGCATTTTAGTGGAGGACTGGGGAAAAGGCAGATGGGAGATTGATGAAGAGAGCAAAACGATTTTCCATTGGAGAATAAGGTTGGAGGAAGGTCAGAAGAGAAACTTGTAAAGGGACTGTGGTGGAAGATGGAAAGCTTTAAGGGTAAAGGATGTGGACAGCGAAACAATGAGCATAGCTAAGTGAAGAAGGAGGAGGAAAATCTCTGTGGTAGATCTGAAGGAGGAAATATGAGTAGGCCAATTGCTAAGGGGAGATGGATAAGAGGAGAAGAAGTGCTAAGTGGTTGAAGGATGAGAAGCAGAGGAGACACTCAGAAGGATGTGGACAGGCTTGCTGCCCTGGGACAAGAGGATGATGCACCTTGCGGCGGAGAATTGGGGAATTTTGATTGAGGATTATAGGGAGAAGGGCAGCAGAGAATGAACGTCAATGGAAAAGTCTTCTGAATAACTCCTGTTTTCCAAACTGTCGCTCTGCACATGCCAACATGAGGTACTTAAGAGGGAGATCTGGTGAAAGAGGCACTGAAAGAGAGATTGAAAGAGAAAGAGAGAAACTGAAAGAAGCCTAGAAATAGAGACACAGAGAAGGTGACAAAACCAAGGGTTATTTAAGTTGATAAGAGAGATACACAGAGAGACACAAAGAGGAAGAGAGAGAAGCATATTGGTGGTTCAAAGTAAAGAAACTGTTAACTTATAATTTTCATATTTGTATAGCTTTTTAAGCTGTCATAAGTTCCTCTAACAACGCACAGGGAATGGGAGAGAGAAAACATGGGCAAGGCAGAGAGAATGAGAAAGAAGACTTTTGGATGAAGTGGCTATTGTCCAAGATATTGGTATCTCACTGGATAGATAGCAGTGATTTATAGGTAACCAGCCTTAGGCATCTTAGAACAGGTAGAGAGTGAAGAAAGGGACATACAGTGAGTGTCAGAAGGGGTGAGGGGGTGAGGAGTTTGCGGGTTGACAGAGATAAGAATCAGACCGTGACAGTCCTTTGTAAATCATGGCATACTATTAAATCAATGCTAAGGTAGGTCCGAGTGTCCAACTAACGCAGGAAACTGCTCAGCCACTCTGCAATATCTAAAGGTTGACCTCTCATGTGTCTCCTCCTAATAGTAACATTTCACTGTATGTCCACTGCTGAAGATGGAGTTTTGAAGGAATAACTGAGATCCTGGGAGGGCAAAGAATGCATCAAGGTTAGGGATGTGTTAGGTTAAGAGGAGGAGCAATGCTCCTTAGTAATGTTTACCCAAAATTGTTTTATTAAATGTTCTGGCTTAGCACACATCACTGCTGTCAGAAGCCAGCCTACCATTATTCTATAAATGCATTTTTATGATTGTACTGAACATTACCCCCAAGACTTCAAATTTCCTGATCCTTTTGCCCCATACAAGGATTGCAATTAAGCACATGCACCACACCTACTGTAAAACATTACGTTAATTGCTACTGATGTAATGTAGGACAGGACCCGACAGCAGGCCGGTGAGTCGCCTTGAAAAACCTGCTTACACAGCGGGAGCGAGAGAGTGAGGCGCCTGCAGAGGACGAGTGGCGTGCGGGCCGGAACTGCACGGGAGCATCGCGCTGTGTTCGCACGAGTGGGCCGCGCTCCTGAGCGGCTGCTTGGATGGAAACTTGTGCAAGTTATCGAGAAGCTGTGGCGCGAGTGACCCCGAGCAGTGGAGGCTCAAAATTGATTGTAGCTACTGGGGTGAAAACTAAACGGCACCGCTACGCAACTGTGGTCCGCTGCGAAGCAGTGGCGCTCGGCCCAGACTGAACGCTACTGATATAGGGACAGAGTGGACAGGTCCCAACGCAAAGCTCGGTGACTCGTGTGAAGCGCAAATAGCAGGCAACCCCTTGCGGCAGACGTACACGGGGCTCGGAGAAAAGAGCAGCTCCTGCAGAGAGTTGCTGCCAGCGGCGTGCAAGGAGAGGGACAGAGAGGAAGAACGAGATGGTTACGCAACAATTCCTGACCCAATCCTTGGACCGGATCGGACAACGGCCTGGTGAGTCACCTCGATTGACCCAGCGAGAGTAAGAGGGAGTGAGTCCCAAAGTGGGCAAGTGGCGCACAGGCTAGGTGCTGTAAGGGAACACCGCAGAGTACAATCACAAGCGGCCCATGATCCCGAGTGGCCGCTCGGACAGAACCTTATTCACCTTGCTGGATACTTGGAACGCGGATGGTCCTGGACAAGGGAGTCCTGAATATGATATTTGCTGCAGGGGCGGTAACTGTATCGACGCCGCCAGGGGCGGTAACTGTATCGATGCCGCCATAGGAAGGAAGCCCACAGCGGTGTGGTGTGGCTGGACCCCAGTGAAAAAAGTTTGTGTTGACTGCGGCCTAGCGATCAAGGGTGGCTTGACAATAGGACACTCTCACAGCGCTCCTCACAAGCTGCAAAGATGACGTAGGAGCAACTATAACCCCAATAAGTTCATTCTGTGGGGAGTGTAAGAAAGCAGCACCGCAGGCCAGGCAAAAAGAGGCTGCCATGGGAAAGACAGACAAACAACAATCAAAGCTTACTTTTGAGTCTAAGCGCCTCACCAAATCCCAACCTCAGGTGATGTCGGACACTGAACAAGAATCGGAGGCAGGGGGCAGCACCACCCTAGAAAGCACCTTATTGGCAACACAGCTTACAATCCATTGATAGCAAGATAGACACCCTCAATCTTAGAATGGATCATATGGCGGCGAAGCTGGATAAACAAGGAGCCCGACTTACAGAAGCAGAACAACGGATCTCCACGACAGAAGATAATCTGGGCACAGTGCGTACATCATGTTCCCAAATGGAGAAGCTCCAAGCTGTGATACAAGCTAAGAACAAAGACCTGGAAGCCAGGTCGAGACGCAATAATCTCTGCATTACGGGAGTTCCAGAGTCCTCCAACACAGGCAAAATGGAGCTCTATGTGGAAGCCATGTTAAAGGATATGTTCGGAGCGGAGCACTTCTCATCAATGCTCATTGTGGAGCTTGCCCACAGATCATTGGCCCCCAAACCAATACCGGGCGCTCCTCCGAGGCCCATTATTGCTAGACTGTTAAACTATCATGACGGGAAAAGGCGCTTAGGTTGGCACGAGAGTTGGGTACCACGACGTATCAGGGAAATGAGGTTACCCTATACCCGGACTTCACAACAGCAGTACAGCAAGCAAGGCGTGAATTCCAACAGGTCAAGAAGAAAAGTCAAACTCTGAATATCCAATACGCCATGCTATATCCAGCTCACCTCAGGATTCAGCACAGAGGCAAAACAAAGATTTTTCTGTCACCCAAAGAAGCAATGGCATTCGTCAAGCAACAGGAAAAAAAAGAAGTGGTGCACCGACCAGGTGACGATGCGGACAATGAAGACTGAGACTGCCATGTGATGGACACAACAATGGAAGAAGTACTATGTAGTAAGCGGGGGGAGAGGGTGGGGGAGGATATGGGACATTAAACGCACATGGCAGGCACAAACCTAATCTGTTATAGACAGACCAGGTGGTACTAGTGAGAGTTGATAGTTATACGGACTACTACGTGAAAGTATAATATCTCCTGCTGCATAATAGATGTGGACATATACCTAAAATGACAGGGGAAATGGCAAATAACTTGTGCCGGATTGTGAAGATTATCCAGTAGGATACGATGGTGGCTCAAGAAACTGCCCCGACCCCCCCTAACACCAAGGGGGTGTGGTGGCTACTAGCAGCCCCCTAGAGGGGGTACCCCAACTGTTAGAACTTTTTGTACATATATACCTGCAACCAGGGTGTATGCTTGATGGCTTGTTGTGCAATTGTTGTGCACTGTTATCAAGGGGAACTCTTTGGCATGATTGGGATGCTAAGGTGGGAGGGACAGGAGATAAGGGGTTTTTGTTTAGCCATAAAACATAGTGTGTACTGTACAAGCATCGAAACCAACACAGCGATAACTCAGTTTAAGATACTCACTGATATAGGTAGATAAAAGTGGGTGACGCAGCAGGAAATGTTAAAAGTAGTCTATCCTGGGTAACATGGAATGTATGGGGACTTAACCCTAAAAAAACACAGCAGGTGCTGGCTTACTTAGATCGGCAGGGTATACAGGTGGCACTCCTACAGGAAACACACCTTACACAACATTCAGAGAAAAAAGTGGCTGAGAGGTGGGCTGGAGTGAAGTTGGCGTCCTCCTACTCCTCATATTCGAGAGGATTAATGATCCTCAGAAAAAAGAATATACCCTTTGAGCTCACACACTCTGAAATAGATGAGCAGGGCCAGTATATAATAGCGCAGGGAAAGCTGTGTGGTAGAATGATCACCATTGTCAATGTATATGGGCCTAATGTTGATGACCCTGAGTTCTTTGTAACGATATGGTCCAAGTTGCATAGTTTGCCGCCCTCTGCAATTAAATGGGGTGGTGACTTTAACACCCCGCTAGAACAATCTGAAGATCGGCTGTCCACATCGGAGGGAACTCCCAAAAGGGCGGCGGAGGTAATAGTGGGAGGAATGAACGACATGGGCCTCATTGATATCTGGAGACTGAGGTGCCCTGGGGTGAGAGAAGGCACATATCACTCATATATACACAAATCGTGGTCACGACTGGACTACTGGTTAATTACAAAAGACACACTACATGGATAGACACAGTTAAACACTTGCCAAAGACACTGTCAGACCACGCTCCGGTCCTGTTAAACATGACAATTCCCACACACACCCCTCCGCAATTCAAGTGGCGCTTGCAACCGACTTTCCTGCTAGATCAGGTTTTCCAGGAAGGGGTAAGATCGGCCATTATAGAATACTTTGAACACAATATGGGTTTAGTAGAGAGTATGGAAACTATATGAGAGGCATTCAAGGTGACACTACGTGGGACCTGCATAGGTCTCCACACTGGTGTCCTCAGGTCCATATGAGGGCGGCTCAAACAGATTGAATCGGATCTGGGGAACCTGGAGAGGGCATATGACGCTACCCACGGGGAGGACACATTGGCAGAGATTAGGGAGAAAATTACAGAATACAATGAGACAGCAGAACAAGAGGTGCAACACATGTCGCAACGATGGTGGGCCAGGGCGTATGGGGATGGGGGGCAGGCCTGGACGAGCGTTAGCCAATTGAATTGCAGAGCCCTGGGCGAGATCGCAGAGAGTGGAAGTAATATCTGAAGAAGGCACTGTGTGTCATGACGCACCAGGCATTCTCAACACATTTGTACAATACTATGAGCGTATATATGCAGCTCGAGAATCAGCAGCAGAGCCAGACCTTGCGACCTATTTTGAGGATATCACTCTGGTATGGCTCACACAGAGACAGCAGGAATTTCTAGCACAGCCACTTACGGTGGAGGAAGCGAGGGAGGTCATCTCCACCCTGCCTAATGGGAAAACTACTGGGAGTGATGGCCTGCCCGGTGAATTCTATAAAGAATACTTGGACTTGCTAACCCCGCATTTGCACACTATATATTCGGAGGCATATCAGCGTCGCTGTCTTCCTGACACTCTTTATGAGGCCCTCATCATTACACTGTTGAAGCCCGACAAACCACCACATAGATGCGATTCATACAGACCGCTGTCGCTTATTAATACTGACGCTAAGATACTGGCGAAGGCCATAGCCACACGACTTCATTTGCTATTGCCCACGATGGTTGTACCAGACCAATCGGGGTTTACGCTGGCACGGTCCACCTCACACAATTTCCGTTCACTGTTCGCGGTGTTACATCAATTGGAACCCACGATACCTGCAGTGGCGGTATTGTTAGACGCTGCCAAAGCTTTCTATTCAATTCAATGGAAATACATGTTTGCGGTACTGCATCGCATGGGAGTGCCACCGGCATACACAAACTAGATTAAACTATTGTACACCAAACCGGCTGCCCGGGTACGGGTCAATGGACACACATCGGGGGCTTTCATGATACATCATGGCACACGTGCCCCCTGTCGCACTGCTGTTTGCGGTGGCACTGGAACTGCTTGCATGCGTGCTGCGGCAAAGGCATGCAGACATGGCGTTGCGATTTCGTCAGCGACCGCTGGCAGTGTCAATGTATGCTGACGATATGGTGCTGTATGTTAGGGACCCCAAGGAACACCTAGAGCGTCTTATATGGGAATATGTGCGCTTTGAATGGTACTCAGGATTGGGCATTAATTGGTCCAAATCGGTCATCCTCCCCTTAACTGCAGGCACAATACCCCATGAATTAGGATACCCATTGGAATGGTGTGAGGACCCCGTAAAGTATCTGGGGATATGGATTCATAAGGACCCACAGGTGGTTCTACAATCAAACTACGTCAGGGCGATCTTGCGCTTTGAGGACTAAGTGACGAAGTGGATCAGACTCCCACTATCCCTAGCTGATAGAATAGCACGGATGAAAATGATAGTATTGCCTAAATTCTTATATTGATTTACTAATATTCCCATACGCTTAACACTAAAAATTTTCGCTACACTACGCTCACTGTTAATTAAACTGGCTTGGGCGGGTAAACAACCGAGATGGGAGGATTTACGGCCCCAGACCTACAACTGTACTACTTATGTGCACAGGCACACTTCACCTATTACTGGCACCATGCTCCGAACTACACCTTACACATAGCTGTGGAGGGCAATGCGGTACACCCTGTCCCGCTCAAGGCCATGATCTCCAATAGAAGCTCAATATTTGAACCCGGGGACATAGACACGGTACAATGCACAGTTCATGCGTGGAGGGCACTTGGGCGAAGAGCACAAATTGACCCACTGTATGCTCCAGCCATGCCCCTAATGCATCATTCTGATATCTCCGTGATGCAAGAGGGGGGTTAATTAACTACTTTGCAAGCAGCGGGACTTCACACTATGGGAAATGTCTATCGGGAGGGTAAATTCATAGACTCCTCAGAGATAACAGTAGAAGGTAACAGAACTCCCATGCTTGTTTTCACGTACGCAAAAACAACAATTGATGGACAGAATGCAGAACAATGTCATACATTCACCCCAGTACAAAGATCTGGGCCTAAATCCATCGTTGTTTTGCTCACCATGCCATTCCAGTTTGGACCCAGCCATATGCAAATCAGTCTTGACCCTGCGCCCAATGGGAACAGTCCAGCCCGAACTGCCAGGCCAGGTCCTCCCTGGACTGGAAACAAGAATCCTAGGACCGGTTTCGGGCTTTCAGCCCTCATCAGCCAGGATAGCTTGACTCCAGTGGCATGGAGAGCACGGGACCCACGTCTGGGCATACCTGTCCCACTCGGGGTGACAAATGCAAAAACAACAATTGATGGACAGAATGCAGAACAATGTCATACATTCACCCCAGTACAAAGATCTGGGCCTAAATCCATCGTTTTTTGCTCACCATGCCATTCCAGTTTGGACCCAGCCATATGCAAATCAGTCTTGACCCTGCGCCCAATGGGAACAGTCCAGCCCGAACTGCCAGGCTAGGTCCTCCCTGGACTGGAAACAAGCATCCTAGGACCGGTTTCGGGCTTTCAGCCCTCATCAGCCAGGATAGCTTGACTCCAGTGGCATGGAGAGCACGGGACCCACGTCTGGGCATACCCGTCCCACTCGGGGTGACAAATGCAAAAACAACAATTGATGGACAGAATGCAGAACAATGTCATACATTCACCCCAGTACAAAGATCTGGGCCTAAATCCATCGTTTATTTGCTCACCATGCCATTCCAGTTTGGACCCAGCCATATGCAAATCAGTCTTGACCCTGCGCCCAATGGGAACAGTCCAGCCCCAACTGCCAGGCCAGGTCCTCCCTGGACTGGAAACAAGCATCCTAGGACCGGTTTCGGGCTTTTAGCCCTCATCAACCAGGATAGCTTGACTCCAGTGGCATGGAGAGCACGGGACCCACGTCTGGGCATACCCGTCCCACTCGGGGTGACAAATGCAAAAACAACAATTGATGGACAGAATGCAGAACAATGTCATACATTCACCCCAGTTCAAAGATCTGGGCCTAAATCCATCGTTTTTTTGCTCACCATGCCATTCCAGTTTGGACCCAGCCATATGCAAATCAGTCTTGACCCTGCGCCCAATGGGAACAGTCCAGCCCCAACTGCCAGGCCAGGTCCTCCCTGGACTGGAAACAAGCATCCTAGGACCGGTTTCGGGCTTTCAGCCCTCATCAGCCAGGATAGCTTGACTCCAGTGGCATGGAGAGCACGGGACCCACGTCTGGGCATACCCGTCCCACTCGGGGTGACAAATGCAAAAACAACAATTGATGGACAGAATGCAGAACAATGTCATACATTACCCCTGGTCCTCTAATAAGAGGTAAGCTCTCCTATACCTCTAATCAATTGCTTCACCTTAGAGAGTCGGTACCCCCTAAATGTAGGCACTCTATGATTCTAGATAATCATTACAATAAATGCCTACACTGCCCCTTTATACTTGGAACCTCATTTAAGTCCATTGTCAAAGATTCCCCTAGTTTGAAAAGATCTCTTAGAATGTCCCTTCTGAATTGCCGTTCACTACCTAAACATGCCACTGAACTTCGTCTACTACTGGAGGATAATGAGCTTGATGCCCTGTTTCTCACCGAAACTTGGCTCTCGAATACTGCTGATCCAGCGGTAGTTCAAACATTGCCCCCGGGTTATTTTATTCAGAGACAAGATCGTGAGTTGGGTAGGGGTGGGGGTCTAGCTATCATTTATAAAGATGATTTTAGCTGCCAGATTACAGCTGGCCTAATCCCTGATTGTGAGAGCTGTTTTTTTGCTCTTGGCTTTTCCCCTACCTGCACCTTTTCTGGCGTTCTTGTCTACCGGCCGCCGGGACCAATTGGACACTTTAGTAGGGAGCTCCCAGAAATCATAGCTAAATCTGTGAGCTCCTCTTCTAATTTTTCATTATTGGGCGATCTCAATATCCATTTTGACTTGGTGTCCTCCCCTGACGTTGAGGTTGTAACTGACTATTTGGAGGCTTTGGCCCTTAAGCAAAAAGTCGCCGGTGCCACCCACATCAAAGGACACCTCCTTGACCCGCTCTTCTCTAATATTGATAGCCTCATAGTGGATAAACCTATGCCTATCCCCTGGTCCGACCACTATGTGGTTCCTTCGTTTGGAACCCACAGGAGGGTGGACATCCACGGGAAAGGGTAAAATCCTGGAACCGAAATTGGTCTAAACTTTCCATGGAGGCCTGGGCGTCTACTCTTGACAATATGAGACCTGTGCTTGGTATTGACCCTGAATCCAACAACATTAAGGTGAAACAATGGCTTGAGATGTCATTAGATACTTTAATCCCCAAAAACTGGATTTCCAGCAAAAAAGTGGGGCACGGCGCAGCATGGTACTCTCCTAAACTTAGAGAGCTGAAACAGCTGTGTAAGCGTCTCGAGAGAAGTTGGAGAAAGGACTTCTCCACTTGTGAGAAAACCAAATATAGAGATGCCGTGAAGGCTTATAAGGCAGAAATTAGAACTGCTCAATCTGGCTACTATGAAAAGAAAATTATCTTAGCCTCTAATTCCCCCGTGAAATTTTTAAAATAACTAAATCACTCCTGCAACCTCCTGAGCCCCTTTGCCCCCAGCGGATTCCCTAGGACGGTGTAGTAATTTGGCCCACTTTTTCTATAAGAAAATTGAAGACATTTACACTGCCTTACCTCCCCTATCGGCCTTGGCAAGCCCCCCCTTGACTGAGGATCAACCCCAATCTTTAAACCCCTCTATTGATTCCATTCCATTTATGGACATGAAAGTTTTGAAAATGCACTTGGATCGTTTGAAATCTGGCTCCCCATGTGATGCTGCCCCCCCGAGTATTCTCAACCAGGTATTTGATTCCGTCGCCCCCGTTATTCTGGATCTGGTCAACAGTTCTTTTTCTTCTGGGGTTGTCCCCTCCCTATGGAAACGGGCCATGGTTAGAGCCCTTCTGAAGAAGCCTACCCTGGATCCCGAGGTCTTCGCTAATTACCGCCCGATTTCTCTCTTGCCTGGGTTTGCTAAAATAAGCGAAAAATACGTCAACTGCATTCTCTCCGCCTTTTTGGAGGCGAATGATCGTCTCCATTTCTCCCAAACGGGCTTTAGACCCCAGCAAGGCACTGAAACAGCCCTGCTTGCGGTGATTGAAGAATCAAGGAAGATACTTGATGTCGGAGGGTCCGCAGCTATTATATTGCTTGATCTCAGCGCGGCCTTCGACACGGTCAATCACCAATTGTTGATAGCAAGACTCAGAGAGAATGGGGTGACTGGAACTATTCTTAAATGGCTTGAGTCTTTTTTGACAGGTCGGTTGTTTCAAGTTTTTGAGGACGATGCCACCTCAGAATGGATGCCGTTGCAGTGTGGGGTTCCTCAGGGCTCCTCCCTGAGCCCCACACTTTTTAATGTTTACATGCGCCCTTTGGCTGAGGTGGTTGAGCCTTTTGGGGTCAAGATCGTCACGTATGCTGATGATACTCAGCTTATTGTGTCCCTTAAGCTTTTAGACAACAATAAGTCTATGCTGGCCAATTGTTTGGAAAAGGTTTCAGCATGGATGGACTCTTCTTTCCTAAAGCTGAACGCTGCTAAAACTGAACTCATGTTTTTAGGTAAGACTACCAACTTGGAGAGTGGCGCTCTATGGCCCAAATGCCTAGGGGCTATGCCCCCTAAAGATCAAATAAAAAGCCTCGGAGTTTGGCTGGATCATAACTTGAACTTTAGGGTACAGGCTAATAGGGTGGCAGGTACCTGCTATGGAATCTTGAAAATGATTAGGAGGATTTTGCCCCTCCTGCCTTTTAACGCCAGGAAACTGTTGGTACAAGCCCTTATTCTCTCAAGACTTGATTATGCCAATGTGCTCTATCTTGGTTCCCCTGCTCGACTATAAAGAAACTTCAAACAGTTCAAAACTGTGCAGCTCGACTCCTTATGCAGGCCAGCAATAGGGAGTCTGCCAAACCCTATATTACTTCTTTGCATTGGCTGCCAGTAGCCGAAAGAATCCAATTTAAGGCCTTATGTATTGCCCATAAATCAATGTCGGATAGTGCTCCTCCTATTTTAAGATCCATTATTTCCCCGTATCTTCCTAAAAGATCCCTTCGTTCTGAGAAAAAACATTTTGCTAATGTTCCCAAAGTCAACCGAGCTAGGAGCGGTGGCCGTCTATTCTCTGTTATCGCTGCAAGATGCTGGAATCAGCTACCAGATATTATTCGGCTTGAGGCTAACCACCTTTTATTTCGTAAACGTTTGAAAACTTTTCTGTTCTCCTGATTTTTCAGTTTTTCGTGGTTTGGGCTCTGTCTTTAGCGCTGGGAAGCCTTTGGTAGCCCTGCGCTTTATAAGTGTCTATTCATTCATTCATTCATTCATTCACCCCAGTACAAAGATCTGGTCCTAAATCCATCGTTTTTTTGCTCACCAGTGCGTCGGGTATGCCCAGACGTGGGTCCCGGGCTCACTGTGCCACTGGATTCAAGCTATCCTGGCTAAAGAGGGGTGAAACCCCGAAACCGGTCCTAGGATGCTTGTTTCCGGTCCAGGGAGGACCTTGCTTGGTAGTTCGGGCTGGACTGTTCCCATGAGGCACAGAGTCAAGACTGATTTGCATATGGCCAGGTCTAAACTGGGGTGGCATGGTGAGCAAAAGATTGATGGATTTAACCCAGATCTCTTGACTGGGGGTGAATGTTTTGATTTGTTCTGCATTCCGTCCATCAATTGTGTGTCTTTTGCTTCCTCGCCCTAAGTGCGTCGGGTATGCCCAGACGTGGGTCCCGGGCTCACTGTGCCACTGGATTCAAGCTATCCTGGCTGAAGAGGGTGAAACCCGAAACCGGTCCTAGGATGCTTGTTTCCGGTCCAGGGAGGACCTGGCTTAGCAGTTCGGGCTGGACTGTTCCCATGAGGCACAGGGTCAAGACTGATTTGCATATGGCCAGGTCTAAACTGGGGTGGAATGGTGAGCAAAAGAATGATGGATTTAACCCAGATCTCTTGACTGGGGGTGAATGTTTTGATTTGTTCTGCATTCCGTCCATCAATTGTGTGTCTTTTGCTTCCTCGCCCTAAGTGCGTCGGGTATGCCCAGACGTGGGTCCCGGGCTCACTGTGCCACTGGATTCAAGCTAGCCTGGCTGAAGAGGGGTGAAACCCTGAAACCGGTCCTAGGATGCTTGTTTCCGGTCCAGGGAGGACCTGGCTTAGCAGTTCGGGCTGGACTGTTCCCATGAGGCACAGGGTCAAGACTGATTTGCATAGGGCCAGGTCTAAACTGGGGTGGCATGGTGAGCAAAAGAATGATGGATTTAACCCAGATCTCTTGACTGGGGGTGAATGTTTTGATTTGTTCTGCATTCCGTCCATCAATTGTGTGTCTTTTGCTTCCTCGCCCTAAGTGCGTCGGGTATGCCCAGACTTGGGTCCCGGGCTCACTGTGCCACTGGATTCAAGCTATCCTGGCTGAAGAGGGATGAAACCCCAAAACCGGTCCTAGGATGCTTGTTTCCGGTCCAGGGAGGACCTGGCTTAGCAGTTCGGGCAGGACTGTTCCCATGAGGCACAGGGTCAAGACTGATTTGCATATGGCCAGGTCGAAACTGGGGTGGCATGGTGAGCAAAAGAATGATGGATTTAACCCAGATCTCTTGACTGGGGGTGAATGTTTTGATTTGTTCTGCATTCCGTCCATCAATTGTGTGTCTTTTGCTTCCTCGCCCTAAGTGCGTCGGGTATGCCCAGACGTGGGTCCCGGGCTCACTGTGCCACTGGATTCAAGCTATCCTGGCTGAAGAGGGGTGAAACCCCGAAACCGGTCCTAGGATGCTTGTTTCCGGTCCAGGGAGGACCTGGCTTAGCAGTTCAGGCTGGACTGTTCCCATGAGGCACAGGGTCAAGACTGATTTGCATATGGCCAGGTCTAAACTGGGGTGGCATGGTGAGCAAAAGAATGATGGATTTAACCCAGATCTCTTGACTGGGGGTGAATGTTTTGATTTGTTCTGCATTCCGTCCATCAATTGTGTGTCTTTTGCTTCCTCGCCCTAAGTGCGTCAGGTATGCCCAGACGTGGGTCCCGGGCTCACTGTGCCACTGGATTCAAGCTAGCCTGGCTGAAGAGGGGTGAAACCCCGAAACCGGTCCTAGGATGCTTGTTTCCGGTCCAGGGAGGACCTGGCTTAGCAGTTCGGGCTGGACTGTTCCCATGAGGCACGTGGTCAAGACTGATTTGCATATGGCCAGGTCTAAACTGGGGTGGCATGGTGAGCAAAAGAATGATGGATTTAACCCAGATCTCTTGACTGGGGGTGAATGTTTTGATTTGTTCTGCATTCCGTCCATCAATTGTGTGTCTTTTGCTTCCTCACCCTAAGTGAGTCGGGTATGCCCAGACTTGGGTCCCGGGCTCACTGTGCCACTGGATTCAAGCTATCCTGGCTGAAGAGGGGTGAAACCCCGAAACCGGTCCTAGGATGCTTGTTTCCGGTCCAGGGAGGACCTGGCTTAGCAGTTCGGGCTGGACTGTTCCCATGAGGCACAGGGTCAAGACTGATTTGCATATGGCCAGGTCTAAACTGGGGTGGCATGGTGAGCAAAAGAATGATGGATTTAACCCAGATCTCTTGACTGGGGGTGAATGTTTTGATTTGTTCTGCATTCCGTCCATCAATTGTGTGTCTTTTGCTTCCTCGCCCTAAGTGCGTCGGGTATGCCCAGACGTGGGTCCCGGGCTCACTGTGCCACTGGATTCAAGCTATCCTGGCTGAAGAGGGTGAAACCCCGAAACCGGTCCTAGGATGCTTGTTTCCGGTCCAGGGAGGACCTGGCTTAGCAGTTCGGGCTGGACTGTTCCCATGAGGCACAGGGTCAAGACTGCTTTGCATATGGCCAGGTCGAAACTGGGGTGGCATGGTGAGCAAAAGAATGATGGATTTAACCCAGATCTCTTGACTGGGGGTGAATGTTTTGATTTGTTCTGCATTCCGTCCATCAATTGTGTGTCTTTTGCTTCCTTGCCCTAAGTGCGTCGGGGATGCCCAGACGTGGGTCCCGGGCTCACTGTGCCACTGGATTCAAGCTATCCTGGCTGAGGAGGGGTGAAACCCCGAAACCGGTCCTAGGATGCTTGTTTCCGGTCCAGGGAGGACCTGGCTTAGCAGTTCAGGCTGGACTGTTCCCATGAGGCACAGGGTCAAGACTGATTTGCATATGGCCAGGTCTAAACTGGGGTGGCATGGTGAGCAAAAGAATGATGGATTTAACCCAGATCTCTTGACTGGGGGTGAATGTTTTGATTTGTTCTGCATTCCGTCCATCAATTGTGTGTCTTTTGCTTCCTCGCCCTAAGTGCGTCGGGTATGCCCAGACGTGGGTCCCGGGCTCACTGTGCCACTGGATTCAAGCTATCCTGGCTGAAGAGGGGTGAAACCCCGAAACCGGTCCTAGGATGCTTGTTTCCGGTCCAGGGAGGAACTGGCTTAGCAGTTCGGGCTGGACTGTTCCCATGAGGCACAGGGTCAAGACTGATTTGCATATGGCCAGGTCTAAACTGGGGTGGCATGGTGAGCAAAAGAATGATGGATTTAACCCAAATCTCTTGACTGGGGGTGAATGTTTTGATTTGTTCTGCATTCCGTCCATCAATTGTGTGTCTTTTGCTTCCTCGCCCTAAGTGCGTCGGGTATGCCCAGACGTGGGTCCCGGGCTCACTGTGCCACTGGATTCAAGCTATCCTGGCTGAAGAGGGGTGAAACCCGAAACCGGTCCTAGGATGCTTGTTTCCGGTCCAGGAGGACCTGGCTTAGCAGTTCAGGCTGGACTGTTCCCATGAGGCACAGGGTCAAGACTGATTTGCATATGGCCAGGTCTAAACTGGGGTGGCATGGTGAGAAAAAGAATGATGGATTTAACCCAGATCTCTTGACTGGGGGTGAATGTTTTGATTTGTTCTGCATTCCGTCCATCAATTGTGTGTCTTTTGCTTCCTCGCCCTAAGTGCGTCGGGTATGCCCAGACGTGGGTCTCGGCTCACTGTGCCACTGGATTCAAGCTATCCTGGCTGAAGAGGGTGAAACCCCGAAACCGGTCCTAGGATGCTTGTTTCCGGTCCAGGGAGGACCTGGCTTAGCAGTTCGGGCTGGACTGTTCCCATGAGGCACAGGGTCAAGACTGATTTGCATATGGCCAGGTCTAAACTGGGATGGCATGGTGAGCAAAAGAATGATGGATTTAACCCAGATCTCTTGACTGGGGGTGAATGTTTTGATTTGTTCTGCATTCCGTCCATCAATTGTGTGTCTTTTGCTTCCTCGCCCTAAGTGCGTCGGGTATGCCCAGACGTGGGTCCCGGGCTCACTGTGCCACTGGATTCAAGCTATCCTGGCTGAAGAGGGTGAAACCCCGAAACCGGTCCTAGGATGCTTGTTTCCGGTCCAGGGAGGACCTGGCTTAGCAGTTCGGGCTGGACTGTTCCCATGAGGCACAGGGTCAAGACTGATTTGCATATGGCCAGGTCTAAACTGGGGTGGAATGGTGAGCAAAAGAATGATGGATTTAACCCAGATCTCTTGACTGGGGGTGAATGTTTTGATTTGTTCTGCATTCCGTCCATCAATTGTGTGTCTTTTGCTTCCTCGCCCTAAGTGCGTCGGGTATGCCCAGACGTGGGTCCCGGGCTCACTGTGCCACTGGATTCAAGCTAGCCTGGCTGAAGAGGGGTGAAACCCTGAAACCGGTCCTAGGATGCTTGTTTCCGGTCCAGGGAGGACCTGGCTTAGCAGTTCGGGCTGGACTGTTCCCATGAGGCACAGGGTCAAGACTGATTTGCATAGGGCCAGGTCTAAACTGGGGTGGCATGGTGAGCAAAAGAATGATGGATTTAACCCAGATCTCTTGACTGGGGGTGAATGTTTTGATTTGTTCTGCATTCCGTCCATCAATTGTGTGTCTTTTGCTTCCTCGCCCTAAGTGCGTCGGGTATGCCCAGACTTGGGTCCCGGGCTCACTGTGCCACTGGATTCAAGCTATCCTGGCTGAAGAGGGATGAAACCCCAAAACCGGTCCTAGGATGCTTGTTTCCGGTCCAGGGAGGACCTGGCTTAGCAGTTCGGGCAGGACTGTTCCCATGAGGCACAGGGTCAAGACTGATTTGCATATGGCCAGGTCGAAACTGGGGTGGCATGGTGAGCAAAAGAATGATGGATTTAACCCAGATCTCTTGACTGGGGGTGAATGTTTTGATTTGTTCTGCATTCCGTCCATCAATTGTGTGTCTTTTGCTTCCTCGCCCTAAGTGCGTCGGGTATGCCCAGACGTGGGTCCCGGGCTCACTGTGCCACTGGATTCAAGCTATCCTGGCTGAAGAGGGGTGAAACCCCGAAACCGGTCCTAGGATGCTTGTTTCCGGTCCAGGGAGGACCTGGCTTAGCAGTTCGGGCTGGACTGTTCCCATGAGGCACAGGGTCAAGACTGATTTGCATATGGCCAGGTCTAAACTGGGATGGCATGGTGAGCAAAAGAATGATGGATT
Organism: Calotriton arnoldi; assembly: GCA_963921515.1. NCBI lineage: Eukaryota > Metazoa > Chordata > Amphibia > Caudata > Salamandridae > Calotriton > Calotriton arnoldi. Next base: position 180,327 of record CAWUFW010011651.1, on the reverse strand, counting down.
TAACCCAGATCTCTTGACTGGGAGTGAATGTTTTGATTTGTTCTGCATTCCGTCCATCAATTGTGTGTCTTTTGCTTCCTCGCCCTAAGTGCGTCGGGTATGCCCAGACGTGGGTCCCGGGCTCACTGTGCCACTGGATTCAAGCTATCCTGGCTGAAGAGGGGTGAAACCCCGAAACCGGTCCTAGGATGCTTGTTTCCGGTCCAGGGAGGACCTGGCTTAGCAGTTCGGGCTGGACTGTTCCCATGAGGCACAGGGTCAAGACTGATTTGCATATGGCCAGGTCTAAACTGGGGTGGAATGGTGAGCAAAAGAATGATGGATTTAACCCAGATCTCTTGACTGGGGGTGAATGTTTTGATTTGTTCTGCATTCCGTCCATCAATTGTGTGTCTTTTGCTTCCTCGCCCTAAGTGCGTCGGGTATGCCCAGACGTGGGTCCCGGGCTCACTGTGCCACTGGATTCAAGCTAGCCTGGCTGAAGAGGGGGTGAAACCCTGAAACCGGTCCTAGGATGCTTGTTTCCGGTCCAGGGAGGACCTGGCTTAGCAGTTCGGGCTGGACTGTTCCCATGAGGCACAGGGTCAAGACTGATTTGCATAGGGCCAGGTCTAAACTGGGGTGGCATGGTGAGCAAAAGAATGATGGATTTAACCCAGATCTCTTGACTGGGGGTGAATGTTTTGATTTGTTCTGCATTCCGTCCATCAATTGTGTGTCTTTTGCTTCCTCGCCCTAAGTGCGTCGGGTATGCCCAGACTTGGGTCCCGGGCTCACTGTGCCACTGGATTCAAGCTATCCTGGCTGAAGAGGGATGAAACCCCAAAACCGGTCCTAGGATGCTTGTTTCCGGTCCAGGGAGGACCTGGCTTAGCAGTTCGGGCTGGACTGTTCCCATGAGGCACAGGGTCAAGACTGATTTGCATATGGCCAGGTCGAAACTGGGGTGGCATGGTGAGCAAAAGAATGATGGATTTAACCCAGATCTCTTGACTGGGGGTGAATGTTTTGATTTGTTCTGCATTCCGTCCATCAATTGTGTGTCTTTTGCTTCCTCGCCCTAAGTGCGTCGGGTATGCCCAGACGTGGGTCCCGGGCTCACTGTGCCACTGGATTCAAGCTATCCTGGCTGAAGAGGGGTGAAACCCGAAACCGGTCCTAGGATGCTTGTTTCCGGTCCAGGGAGGACCTGGCTTAGCAGTTCAAGCTGGACTGTTCCCATGAGGAACAGGGTCAAGACTGATTTGCATATGGCCAGGTCTAAACTGGGAGTGGCATGGTGAGCAAAAGAATGATGGATTTAACCCAGATCTCTTGACTGGGGGTGAATGTTTTGATTTGTTCTGCATTCCGTCCATCAATTGTGTGTCTTTTGCTTCCTCGCCCTAAGTGCGTCGGGTATGCCCAGACGTGGGTCCCGGGCTCACTGTGCCACTGGATTCAAGCTAGCCTGGCTGAAGAGGTGTGAAACCCCGAAACCGGTCCTAGGATGCTTGTTTCCGGTCCAGGGAGGACCTGGCTTAGCAGTTCGGGCTGGACTGTTCCCATGAGGCACGTGGTCAAGACTGATTTGCATATGGCCAGGTCTAAACTGGGGTGGCATGGTGAGCAAAAGAATGATGGATTTAACCCAGATCTCTTGACTGGGGGTGAATGTTTTGATTTGTTCTGCATTCCGTCCATCAATTGTGTGTCTTTTGCTTCCTCACCCTAAGTGAGTCGGGTATGCCCAGACTTGGGTCCCGGGCTCACTGTGCCACTGGATTCAAGCTATCCTGGCTGAAGAGGGGTGAAACCCCGAAACCGGTCCTAGGATGCTTGTTTCCGGTCCAGGGAGGACCTGGCTTAGCAGTTCGGGCTGGACTGTTCCCATGAGGCACAGGGTCAAGACTGATTTGCATATGGCCAGGTCTAAACTGGGGTGGCATGGTGAGCAAAAGAATGATGGATTTAACCCAGATCTCTTGACTGGGGGTGAATGTTTTGATTTGTTCTGCATTCCGTCCATCAATTGTGTGTCTTTTGCTTCCTCGCCCTAAGTGCGTCGGGTATGCCCAGACGTGGGTCCCGGGCTCACTGTGCCACTGGATTCAAGCTATCCTGGCTGAAGAGGGGTGAAACCCCGAAACCGGTCCTAGGATGCTTGTTTCCGGTCCAGGGAGGACCTGGCTTAGCAGTTCGGGCTGGACTGTTCCCATGAGGCACAGGGTCAAGACTGCTTTGCATATGGCCAGGTCGAAACTGGGGTGGCATGGTGAGCAAAAGAATGATGGATTTAACCCAGATCTCTTGACCGGGTGAATGTTTTGATTTGTTCTGCATTCCGTCCATCAATTGTGTGTCTTTTGCTTCCTTGCCCTAAGTGCGTCGGGGATGCCCAGACGTGGGTCCCGGGCTCACTGTGCCACTGGATTCAAGGTATCCTGGCTGAGGAGGGGTGAAACCCCGAAACCGGTCCTAGGATGCTTGTTTCCGGTCCAGGGAGGACCTGGCTTAGCAGTTCAGGCTGGACTGTTCCCATGAGGCACAGGGTCAAGACTGATTTGCATATGGCCAGGTCTAAACTGGGGTGGCATGGTGAGCAAAAGAATGATGGATTTAACCCAGATCTCTTGACTGGGGGTGAATGTTTTGATTTGTTCTGCATTCCGTCCATCAATTGTGTGTCTTTTGCTTCCTCGCCCTAAGTGCATCGGGTATGCCCAGACGTGGGTCCCGGGCTCACTGTGCCACTGGATTCAAGCTATCCTGGCTGAAGAGGGGTGAAACCCCGAAACCGGTCCTAGGATGCTTGTTTCCGGTCCAGGGAGGACCTGGCTTAGCAGTTCAGGCTGGACTGTTCCCATGAGGCACAGGGTCAAGACTGATTTGCATATGGCCAGGTCTAAACTGGGGTGGCATGGTGAGAAAAAGAATGATGGATTTAACCCAGATCTCTTGACTGGGGGTGAATGTTTTGATTTGTTCTGCATTCCGTCCATCAATTGTGTGTCTTTTGCTTCCTCGCCCTAAGTGCGTCGGGTATGCCCAGACGTGGGTCTCGGCTCACTGTGCCACTGGATTCAAGCTATCCTGGCTGAAGAGGGGTGAAACCCCGAAACCGGTCCTAGGATGCTTGTTTCCGGTCCAGGGAGGACCTGGCTTAGCAGTTCGGGCTGGACTGTTCCCATGAGGCACAGGGTCAAGACTGATTTGCATATGGCCAGGTCTAAACTGGGATGGCATGGTGAGCAAAAGAATGATGGATTTAACCCAGATCTCTTGACTGGGGGTGAATGTTTTGATTTGTTCTGCATTCCGTCCATCAATTGTGTGTCTTTTGCTTCCTCGCCCTAAGTGCGTCGGGTATGCCCAGACGTGGGTCCCGGGCTCACTGTGCCACTGGATTCAAGCTATCCTGGCTGAAGAGGGGTGAAACCCCGAAACCGGTCCTAGGATGCTTGTTTCCGGTCCAGGGAGGACCTGGCTTAGCAGTTCGGGCTGGACTGTTCCCATGAGGCACAGGGTCAAGACTGATTTGCATATGGCCAGGTCTAAACTGGGGTGGCATGGTGAGCAAAAGAATGATGGATTTAACCCAAATCTCTTGACTGGGGGTGAATGTTTTGATTTGTTCTGCATTCCGTCCATCAATTGTGTGTCTTTTGCTTCCTCGCCCTAAGTGCGTCAGGTATGCCCAGACGTGGGTCCCGGGCTCACTGTGCCACTGGATTCAAGCTATCCTGGCTGAAGAGGGGTGAAACCCCGAAACCGGTCCTAGGATGCTTGTTTCCGGTCCAGGGAGGACCTGGCTTAGCAGTTCGGGCTGGACTGTTCCCATGAGGCACAGGGTCAAGACTGATTTGCATATGGCCAGGTCTAAACTGGGGTGGCATAGTGAGCAAAAGAATGATGGATTTAACCCAGATCTCTTGACTGGGGGTGAATGTTTGGATTTGTTCTGCATTCCGTCCATCAATTGTGTGTCTTTTGTTTTCACGTACAGCAGACTTCGTGCAGCCCTGCGTTCACTATATCCACAATTTCCAGATGAACCAAAAGCCCTGGGGGCGCTCCAGCTGATCCTCACGACAGAAACGTGACATCACTTAATCACACGCCTGTATAACACATCACAGATAGATGCACAGACACTGGTAGAGGGGCACCTGGCCAAGTGGAACGCCATCATTCCCACACCAATTAACATGGACAGTTGGAAATTGTGCTGCACCCTAATAGGACAACTGACAGTGAATGGTAATCTTAGAATTATACATTTTAAGTACCTACATCAATTATACTACACTCCAGTGCAGCTCTGTAAGTTTGGGCTACGAGAAAAAGCGGAATGTGTTAGATGCGGGATACACGATTCAGATTTCATGCATCTGGAACATGGACTTGCCAGGGGGTACAGAAATACTAGGAGCAAGTTACAAGCACTCTCCCTGCAATGATCATGGAACCAGTGGAATGCACGCCACAAATGTGTCTGCTAGGACTAATCAAAACCATACGGCCAACCAACCGCAAAATAGTAGCTATAGCTTTATTACTGGCAAAAAGGAGGGTTTCTATTCACAGTGGGGGGATGGCCATTCCGAAACATGAACATTGGATACGGGATATGACGTATTGTCGTGATCAACTTAAATGTTATGCTGAAGAACTGCCCCGAGCTTCACGTCCTAGGGATGTGTGGGGCCCATTCACTGCATATATACTTGACAAACCTCCTGACTAATGTATACAGACATGCCTCCTAATGGAATAGAGATGTTGAGTGCCGCAACCTCATTATATAGGAAATGGTCATTACGGATCGATGTATTGTAGAAAGCATTCTGCACAATGCTTTGTAATTAAATAATGGCTATATTGTACTTGTCTTTGCTGTTTATATCTGAAAACTTGAATAAATAAAAAAAAAATGCTACAGATGTAAGATTTTTGTTGTAGCATTTTTCCTCCATGAACTGTTGCTGCATATTTCTAGAAAGTATTGTTATTCAAAACTCTCCCGATAATAATATTCATGTATGAGATACTTGCTTGGGTATTGATTCTATGCTGCCATGAAATTCAAATGACTACAATACTAAAGTGGAACTGACATCAGACACTCTTTCAACACAAATGGCAATTCACGGTTGACCCCTTCATCCACCTTGAGTTCCTCATCAGACTCCCATTGCCTCCTTTAGCTAGAAGAAAAGGAGTGTGAACCAAAGAACATTTGAACTGGGGTTAATGTCTGATCCTGCCACTGTATTGATGAACCCCAAAACCAGCAGTTGACAGGACAGTGCCACCTTAGGAAGTGGCCTGACAAGGTTTAGATGTTAATATGCTAGTTAAGTCTATTTGTGTGGTTAGAGTAACCATTGATAATCACACTTTATGCTCAGTTTCCACACTCCATGTGCTGTTAACACCAAAATCTTTTCAAATGATAGATGTATTTCAGATAATGGCACTACCAAGTGTATCAAAACAAAGAACACTTGATAGGAGATGGAACTCAAGATTGCCATGCAGTACCACTGAATATAGATTCACTATTTTGTAAGTTACAGTACCTGGGCATAAGGCATCCTTCTAAAGGACAGCAAGAGAGATGTTGCTTCCAATAGGCTTGTATTCTAATATAAACCTATTGTTTTTTGAGAAATGCGCTATGAATGGAACAATGACAAAGTGAATGCATTCAAACTGCACCATTTGCTACCAATTTTGAAAAACTCCTCTGTGGAAGTATGCTTAAATATCTTGAATATTTTTAAGTCCCAATATGTTAAGACCAATTCAACTGGCCCAGTGCATTTTGTAATGCACTATTTGCCATTTATTGTTCCGGAAATTCCACATCCTACTTGGTCTACTGAACCAATGTGCATTTAAATGTAGCATTCACGTTAATTCTACTAAACATCCTTGATGAAGAATCCTTAAATCTCACTAAAGGATATTAAATTCACCAATGTTATTGGCTGAGAATGCTTTAAAATGCATCAATGGCCACTGTTGGACTTGGCCCTTTTTGCAGGGTCATCCCTGAACTTTTTGCCTTCCTCCTAGTCTTTTTTCTGACCTTGTGTTGGTGGTTTTAGGACTCTGGGCACTTTAGCACTGCTGTCCAGTGTAAAGTGCGTGTGCTCTCTGTGGTAAACATGGTAAGATTGGTCTACACCTCTTTGGCGTATTTAATTTACCTGTCAGTCCCCAGTAATGTGGTATCTCATATACCTGGGGCCAGTAAATTAAATGCTACTGGTGGGCTTGCAGCGCTGCTTGCGCCACCCACCAAAGTAGCCTTTCCAAACCTGTCTCAGGCCTCTGCCATTGCAGGGCCTGTGCGCGCAGTGTTACTGCCGCTGTGACGTGGCACCTAAAGCGGGTGCCACGTCTGTGACCCCCCTTTTACTGCATGTCAGTCACCCCTAAGGTAGGCCCTAGCTAGCCCTATGGGCAGAGTGCATTGTAGGTAAAAGGTAGGACATGTACCTTAATTGTGTCACATGTCCTGGTAGTGACAAACAGCCATTTTGGTTTCTCACTGCTGTGAGGCTGCCCTCCCATAGGAATGCATTGGGGATTCCCTGATAAGTGTTTCAGTGGTAATTCCTGATATGAGAGGAGCAGCGTGGTCAAGTTTGGTATGTTTGGAATAGTAATAATAAATGCTGCGCAATGGTGTGCGCAGATTTATTATCACTATTTTAGAAATGCCACTTTTAGAAGTTGGCATTTCTGTGTGCTATGTGTCTGCCTGCCTGATGTGTATTGCATGTCTGGCTCTGGAGTGACAGCGGCTGGTGAGGTGTGTGGCTCCAGGGAGGGCAGGGTGAGTCAGCACTAGACTGAATGGGGAGATCTGCATTTGGAGTAGTGGGAGGAGTAGTCCCTGACCCTGAATAGGTCTGTGCCTCCCTGGGTGAATGCTGGCTCCGCCCCCCTGTGGTGTGTCTGAGGACCGAGCCCCCATCTGACAAAGGAGGGTGGAAGCCTGGTAAACAGAGTGCTTCAACACCCCCCAGAACCAGTTGAGGCTGGTTCCCCAAGCCCTGTGCCAAGGGTAGAACAAAGGAAAATGTACTATATATACTGGGGCTGTGACCCCATGAAACGTGTGCTTTTTGTGGGTGCCATTTGGTGCTTACTTGCAGCCGGCAGGCTGCCAGCCTGCCAGGAGGAACTGCCGCTGGGGATGGACTGGCTGCCCTGCTAGGCAGCTGAAGGGTCTGCTGGCCTTGGAGCCCCAGCGTGCTGGCCTGCCTGCATAGTTCTTTGCCCAGCTTTGCCCGTTTTTTAAACGCTCCAGGTTGAGAGGAGCGTGTGTGCTCTGCAGAGCTGGGCTGCCAGAGCGTCCTGAGGGAATCCCGGCGTGGGGATTCCCCTGCACGGCGTTGGAATAAAGCGGGAGCCCACCCCGCATTGTGCTGCAGGAAAGGAGGTAAAGCGGGAGCCCACCCCGCACTTCTGGTGAAGCGGGAGCCCACCCCGCACTGCTGATGCTTGGTGGAGCGGGAGCCCACCCCGCATTTGTGTTCATTTACAGGCGGGAGCCTACCCCGCACTTTTGAACCGGAGAGAGGAGCCGCTGAGATCGGCAAACACGGAAGTCAGGCGCCCGTGCCTGACTGTGGGGGGGGCCTGCTGCAGTGACGGAGCTGGAGCCTCGCAGGCTCCATTTCCGCCTTCCCCTTGCCTCGAAGGTGGGAGAAACGAGTCCCCGGAGATCGCCAGTCACCAGAAGAAGTCCGGGTGAAGGGAGGAGAGGTCCCGTGAGCGGGGCCTGTCGAGGCACACTGTTGGTGCCTGGAGCCTGCGCATCCAATGCCCCGGTGAGTGGGGCTGAGCCTGAAGTATGGGTGGGTGCCGCGAGTGCACCAGGAGGAGCCCAGTGAATGGGGCTCCCTAAGGCACTGTTAGTGCCAGTGCTTACTTCATCCTCACAGCTGCACCGCTGATTGCGGGCAGCTGCAACGACGGGGCACGGTGTGTAAAAGTCCCAGAGTGGGGCTTTAGTGGCCCAGTGGTGCCCAAGCTGATAGTGCACAGCTGCACCGCCCTGACTACGGGCAGCTGCAACGTGGGGGCAATTTTGTTGGTAGAGTCCCGGAGTGGGGCTCGAGGGGCGCTACGGTGCCCAGGTGTTCCCCAGCTGCACCGCAGGAACGCGGGCAGCTGCAACGACGGGGCATTTATTTTTCTTGATAAGGAAGGGGTGAGATACACCCCACGCCCCAGTGCATTGCGCACATCTTTTCTGCTGCATTGGCAGACGGAGGGCCTGGTGGAAAGCCCAGTGATTATTACGCCCTGACTTTTGGGACAGAGGGCATTTGGGCCCCAGAGAAGGCCAGTTGGCCTGGGGTCACCATTCTTGTAGTATTGGCAGGGCGCAAGGCCCCAAGGTAATGCTAATGCATAATGTGTTTATGCCTATGAGGTGATGTATGCGCCTGGGGAGTGTTACTACGGTGCACTCCTAAAATGTGATTTATGCATAATGTGCTTATGCCCAATGTGATGCAGACATAATGCGTTTATGTTGCTAGTGATAATGCCGAGTACAGTATTTTGCCAGTAGTTACTGGTTGTTTTATATTTGCTACTTGTGCTCTCTAAAGGTTCTGACAGTGGCCCGATTGGCCCTGTCATGTATATAATCCCCTGTAAATTATTACCTGGTGCCCGTTGGCACAGTGTATATGTGTGATTATGATTCTAATGTGTTTTGGATAATACAAAGGCTATTTTTTATATAACCTTGTGTGGAGTTTCCTTTGTAATGTGCCTAGTGTTTTGCTACTGTGTGTGTGTGTTGCGCAAACGCTTTACACATTACCTCTGGGATAAGCCTGACTGCTCGTGCCAAGCTACCAAGGGGGTGAGCAGGGGTTATCTTTAGCATGTAACTCCCTTGCCCTGACTAGAGTGGTGGTTTCTGCCTGGCTTAGGCGCAACAAAAGGGGATGATGGACGGAACGTTTGAGCCAATCAAACACTCACCCCCAGTCAACTGATCTGGGTTTAATCCATCATCATTCTTTAGCTCACTCCACCACCCCAGTTCAGACATGGCCATATGCAAATCAGTCTGACCCTGTGCCTCATGGGAACAGTCCAGCCCGAACTGCCAAGCCATGTCTTCCCTGGACCGGAAACAAGCATCCTAGGACCGGTTTCTGGCATTCCAGCCGTCATCAGCCAGGCTTGCTTGAATCCAGTGGCAAAGTGAGCAAGGGACCCACGTCTGGGCATACCCCCGCCAACTTAGGGCGAACAAAGCGATACAAAAGGGGATGATGGACGGAACATTTGAGCCAATCAAACACTCACCCCCAGTCAACTGATCTGGGTTTAATCCATCATCATTCTTTAGCTCACTCCACCACCCCAGTTCAGACATGGCCATATGCAAATCAGTCTGACCCTGTGCCTCATGGGAACAGTCCAGCCCGAACTGCCAAGCCATGTCTTCCCTGGACCGGAAACAAGCATCATAGGACCGGTTTCTGGCATTCCAGCCGTCATCAGCCAGGCTTGCTTGAATCCAGTGGCAAAGTGAGCAAGGGACCCACGTCTGGGCATACCCCCGCCAACTTAGGGCGAACAAGCGATACAAAGGGGATGATGGACGGAACGTTTGAGCCAATCAAACACTCACCCCCAGTCAACTGATCTGGGTTTAATCCATCATCATTCTTTAGCTCACTCCACCACCCCAGTTCAGACATGGCCATATGCAAATCAGTCTGACCCTGTGCCTCATGGGAACAGTCCAGCCGAACTGCCAAGCCATGTCTTCCTGGACCGGAAACAAGCATCCTAGGACCGGTTTCTGGCATTCCAGCCGTCATCAGCCAGGCTTGCTTGAATCCAGTGGCAAAGTGAGCAAGGGACCCACGTCTGGGCATACCCCCGCCAACTTAGGGCGAACATTCCTAGGATGCTTGTTTCCGGTCCAGGGAAGACATGGCTTGGCAGTTCGGGCTGGACTGTTCCCATGAGGCACAGGGTCAGACTGATTTGCATATGGCCATGTCTGAACTGGGGTGGTGGAGTGAGCTAAAGAATGATGATGGATTAAACCCAGATCAGTTGACTGGGGGTGAGTGTTTGATTGGCTCAAACGTTCCGTCCATCATCCCCTTTTGTATCGCTTTGGCTTAGGCGCAAGCCCTAGCCAACCAGAAATCCCATTTCTAACATTGGTTGTCAGCGGTGAGGATAGGACTTGCGTTTGCGCAGTACCACAGCGACAACTGGTTGCACTACAAACTCTGCATTTAGATAATCACATGTTTGGGGATTTTTTTCTCCTGATTATTTTTTCTCCTCAAAAGTGTCATTTTTGAATTGTGTTTTCTGCTCTTCTAACATTTTGGTGACACCCCTAAAGTGTCAATCATGTCTCACCCCGGTGATCCAGCAGTTATTGTGACAGGAAGTGCATTTAATGTAAAGAGGTTGCGTAAATACACTGTGAAGGACCTAAAGAGGTTCTGTCAGGATCTTGGGTGTCAAGTGAAGAGGTCTGCCCAGAAAGCGGAACTGCAGGAGGCCTTGTTGGCCTGTTGAAGTTTAGTAGCAATGGGGTAACCCAGTATCCCTCAGAACCTGGGCAATCGTATGTAAAGAAAAACAATGGTTCTGTCGGGTATCACATATTCCTTAAACAACTGAACAATTCATTGTGTTATTCAAAAGAAATTTTCACTTAAAACCAAAGAACACACACAGAGACCATACGGGGTATTGAGTTATTTTATATAAATTAAGTCATTTATAAATACCCAAACTGATTTTGTAAGGCTGTCAAGACACGGAGTGAAATATACTGTGATATGTGACAAAGTGTGCCCGTTATTCGTCATTTAGGTTACAAGGGTTGTAAACCTTCCCTACTCCCGCTTTCCCCACAGAATCTGCCTACCACACGGAAGCTCCAAGCGAGAGCACCCCCGCGAAAGAATACTTTACTGGGTGAGTCATCCTGGTATATATCCCGTTGTATTTTTGACACTAACCGGAGGGATTAGTCTAATTCCCTGTGATCTCCTCTTACCTTTAGTCATAATCGTCCACACGCGTTTAGGAAGACAAACGCTCCCCACCTGCACATTAACTGTCAGGACGAGAAAAGGCGGCGCAAGTGCCTACGCGCCCGTACTGCCGAATTGGGCATTTTTAGGTGAGTTACCCGCCCCGCTTGAGCCCTTGATCACACAAACTCGAGTATACGCTAATTGGAACACACCTGACCCATGCGCCTTCCTATTCACAGGCTGTCATCCCCGCCTATGTCCTGATGAAGACCCGCACTGACTAGATAGTAGTGCAGATCCTGGGTTGAAACGCCGACAATATCCCTTGGACCAGTCCAAAGGCTCTGCGGAAAAGACTTATTAATTTAATTCGCAGAATCATTGATTTTTAATATCTGATTTCTGGCCATCCAATTTTCCTGTACATATTTTTAGTCACCTTGTACATATTACGCACCACCTCTGTATCACTAAGCACCAAATGTCACTTTGTCACATATCACAGTATATTTCACTCCGTGTCTTGACAGCCTTACAAAATCAGTTTGGGTATTTATAAATGACTTGATTTATATAAAATAACTCAATACCCCGTATGGTCTTTGTGTGTGTTCTTTGGTTTTAAGTGAAAATTTCTTTTGTTGGCCTGTTGGACATCCCAAAACTGGGTGGGGGAAGAGCCTGGGAAGGAGGGCCCCGAGACCAGTGAGGTCCCCGAGAGGGAGGGTCCCCAACCAGCACCCCCAGAGGGCAGTGGCCCTGGAGAGTTTGAGCAGGAGGGAGGAAATGACAAGGCAGGGACGCCAGTAGGTAGGGAGGACCCCATAGATAGGGAGTCCCTTGCTGGGTCCAGTGCCAGGGGCAGTGCCCCATCCCTTTCCCTGTCCCCAGAGGAGTGGGTGGATAGGAAGGAAGAAAGGGAGCATCAGCTGGCGTTGGAAAGGCTCAGGTTGGAGCTAGCACAGCTGGGTGTGGAGGAGAAAAAGCTAGAGACTGAGCGGGTCTTAGCGCAGGAGAGGATGGCGGAGGCAGAGAGGGCCTTCACCAGGGAAAGACTAACTCTTGAGGATATGTCCCGTGAGTGCAGTTTTAGTTGTCTGGATTCACCAGTGAGGGTGGGGTCCAGTGGTGGCAGCAATATGGAGTCCAGTGCAGGAAGTCCCACTCCCAGATCCCAGAGTATGGTGCCTGGTTCCCAGGAAGAGGGGTACAGGTTGAGGTTCAGGGGCAGTAGAAAACTGTCTCACCAGTCTTGGGGGGAGTTTGTGGATGAATGTTGTGATGCACTGGAAGATTGGGTGATGGGTAGCGCGGCAAATGATTTTGAAGGGCTGTTCAATCTGGTTGTCAGAGAGCACATGTTCAGTACTTGTTTTCCGGGGTTACGCCAACACCTGTTGGAGTGTGAGTTCTCTGATCCCAGGGAGCTTGCACGGAAGGCAGACCTCTGGGTGGTTGCCAGAGGGTCTGAAGAGGCCTTGGGGAGTGACCCTAAGAGGAGTGGTTCAGGTATTTCCCAGCCCAGAGTGGTGAGAAAGGTTCAGAGTAGCCCAGCTAGGTCCCGGTGTAGTGGGAGGGGTGTAGGGACTCACGTCCTGTCTCTGCGGAGAAGGAGTGAGAATGGGATGCGTCCCAAGGTGCCCGAAACTCAGTCTCAGGGCCTGGAGGGTTCCTTAAGGGAACACCAGGTAGGGAGCCTAGGCTGTACTTGTAGGCCGTCTGTTGAGGGGGATCTCCTAGCGTCAGGAGAACGTGGAGCATCTGTAAGCAGAGCTCCAGCGGTTCTGGTGTCTGGCAGTGCCGCTCCCAAGTGGAGGGTGCAGAAGTCCAGATGGAGGGGTGAGAGGGGGATGCGTTCCCCAGTGGGAGAACCAGTGGGTCAGGGGCCAGCCAGAAGGGCTGAGCCTCCTAGGAGTGACCATGGTGACACCATTTCTGTCCTGGGGGATCTTCGCGCACTGTCAGATGGACAGGGGTCGGGAGATCTGCGCCACGCAGACTGTCACACAACACATGAGTCATGTGTTACCTCGGGGGGCATGCGTGCTCCCCAGGAAGTCCTGGTGTGCCAGGTGGGTGCTCAGACGCAGGGTTCAGTCCCTGGGTTGGGAAGCCAGGTTCAGGTGTTGCCTGACCTGGAGGGAAGGACATCTGTAAGCAGTGTCCTGACCGGTTTGTCTTCTAGGGGTACCACTCCCGATGGGAGGGTGCAGAACTCTGGAAGGGGGTGCAGAGGGAGGGAGTCCTCGCCTCTGACCCCGGTGCAACCTAGATCCTAGGTTGGTAGATCAGTTGCAGGGTCAAGGCCCTGAACTGGTTGAAGAATTGTGTAGGAGGGCTGATTCCAGCGTCCTGACAGTTTTTGGTTCTGAGGGTGCTTCTCCTGGGAGGAGAGTGCGGAACCCCAGAAGGAGAGGTAAGGGGAGGAGAGCCTTGCCCGAGACCTCTGGTCAGCCTGAGGGTGCGGACCCTAAGCTGAAGGATCAGTGGCAGTTTAGAACTGCACTGATGAGAGGAAGAGTGGAGAATGGATACTATGTACCAGGGGTTACTGCCCCCGCTCTGTGAGATGGCAAGGACCAGAGACATCTGGATGGCCTAGGGCCTGGTCCTGGCCGCGGACAGCTAGGGAGAACCAGTGCGGTAGCTTAGTTGGTCCTGGGAGCTTTGACAGAGGGAACCACATGGGTTCAGAATGGCGTAGAACTGGAGTGTGCCCCTGCAGTTGCGGGCCCGCGTCCGTGTTCTATCGCCTCCAAGCAGGAAGCCCATCAAGGTAATGATTGGTCTACCCTGGCTTTTGGCTGGAAGGGGTTGTGTTGGTCTTGGCCCTTTTTGCAGGGTCATCCCTGAACTTTTTGCCTTCCTCCTAGTCTTTTTTCTGACCTGGTGTTGGTGGTTTTAGGACTCTGGGCACTTTAGCACTGCTGTCCAGTGTAAAGTGCGTGTGCTCTCTGTGGTAAACATGGTAAGATTGGTCTACACCTGTTTGGCGTATTTAATTTACCTGTCAGTCCCCAGTAATGTGGTATCTCATATACCCGGGGCCAGTAAATTAAATGGTACTGGTGGGCTTGCAGCGCTGCTTGCGCCACCCACCAAAGTAGCCTTTCCAAACCTGTCTCAGGCCTCTGCCATTGCAGGGCCTGTGCGTGCAGTGTTACTGCCGCTGTGACGTGGCACCTAAAGCGGGTGCCACGTCTGTGATCCCCCCTTTTACTGCATGTCAGTCACCCCTAAGGTAGGCCCTAGCTAGCCCTATGGGCAGAGTGCATTGTAGGTAAAAGGTAGGACATGTACCTTAAGTGTGTCACATGTCCTGGTAGTGACAAACAGCCATTTTGGTTTCTCACTGCTGTGAGGCTGCCCTCCCATAGGAATGCATTGTGGATTCCCTGATAAGTGTTTCAGTGGTAATTCCTGATATGAGAGGAGCACCGTGGTCAAGTTTGGTATGTTTGTAATAGTAATAATAAATGCTGCGCAATGGTGTGCGCAGATTTATTATCACTATTTTAGAAATGCCACTTGTAGAAGTTGGCATTTCTGTGTGCTATGTGTCTGCCTGCCTGATGTGTATTGCATGTCTGGCTCTGGAGTGACAGCGGCTGGTGAGGTGTGTGGCTCCAGGGAGGGCAGGGTGAGTCAGCGCTAGGCTGAATGGGCAGAACTGCATTTGGAGTAGTGGGAGGAGTAGTCCCTGACCCTGAATAGGTCTGTGCCTCCCTGGGTGAATGCTGGCTGCGCCCCCCTGTGGTGTGTCTGAGGACCGAGCCCCCATCTGACAAAGGAGGGTGGAAGCCTGGTAAACAGAGTGCTTCAACACCCCCCAGAACCAGTTGAGGCTGGTTCCCCAAGCCCTGTGCCAAGGGTAGAACAAAGGAAAATGTACTATATATACTGGGGCTGTGACCCCATGAAACGTGTGCTTTTTGTGGGTGCCATTTGGTGCTTACTTGCAGCCGGCAGGCTGCCAGCCTGCCAGGAGGAACCGCCGCTGGGGATGGACTGGCTGCCCTGCTAGGCAGCTGAAGGGTCTGCTGGCCTTGGAGCCCCAGCGTGCTGGCCTGCCTGCATAGTTCTTTGCCCAGCTTTGCCCGTTTTTGAAACGCTCCAGGTTGAGAGGAGCGTGTGTGCTCTGCAGCGCTGGGCTGCCAGAGCGTCCTGAGGGAATACCGGCGTGGGGATTCCCCTGCACGGCGTTGGAATAAAGCGGGAGCCCACCCCGCATTAAGCTGCAGGAAAGGAGGTAAAGCGGGAGCCCACCCCGCACTTCTGGTGAAGCGGGAGCCCACCCTGCACTGCTGATGCTTGGTGGAGCGGGAGCCCACCCCGCATTTGTGTTCATTTACAGGCGGGAGCCTACCCCGCACTTTTGAGCCAGAGAGAGGAGCCGCCCGAGATCGGCAAACACGGAAGTCAGGCGCCCGTGCCTGACTGTGGGCGGGGCCTGCTGCAGTGACGAAGCCAGAGCCTCACGGGCTCCATTTCCGCCATCCCCTTGCCTCGGAGGTGGGAGAAACGAGTACCCGGAGATCGCCGGTTGCCAGAAGAAGACCGGGTGAAGGGAGGAGAGGTCCCGTGAGCGGCGCCTGTCGAGGCACACTGTCGGTGCCTGAAGCCTGCGCATCCAATGCCCCGGTGAGTTGGGCTGAGCCTGAAGTATGGGTGGGTGCCGCGAGTGCACCGGGAGGAGCCCAGTGAACGGGGCTCCCTAAGGCACTGTTAGTGCCAGTGCTTACTTCATCCTCACAACTGCACCGCTGATTGCGGGCAGCTGCAACGACGGGGCACGGTGTGTAGTAGTCCCGGAGTGGGGCTTTAGTGGCACAGTGGTGCTCAAGCTGATTGTGCACAGCTGCACCGCCCTGACTACGGGCAGCTGCAATGTGGGGGCAATTTTGTTAGTAGAGTCCTGGAGTGGGGCTCGAGGGGCGCTACGGTGCCCAGGTCTTCCCCAGCTGCACCGCAGGAACGCGGGCAGCTGCAACGACGAGGCATTTATTTTTCTTGATAAGGAAGGGGTGAGATACACCCCACGCCCCAGTGCATTGCGCACATCTTTTCTGCTGCATTGGCAGCCGGAGGGCCTGGTTGAAGGCCCAGTGATTATTACGCCCTGACTTTTGAGACAGAGGGCATTTGGACCCCAGAGAAGGCCAGTGGGCCTGGGGTCACCATTCTTGTAGTATTGGCAGGGCGCAAGGCCCCAAGGTAATGCTAATGCATAATGTGTTTATGCCTATGAGGTGATGTATGCACCTGGGGAGTGTTACTATGGTGCACTCCTAAAATGTGATTTATACAGAATGTGCTTATGCCCAATGTGATGCAGACATAATGCGTTTATGTTGCTAGAGATAATGCTGAGTACAGTATTTTGCCAGTAGTTACTGGTTGTTTTATATTTGCTACTTGTGCTTTCTAAAGGTTCTGACAGAGGCCCGATTGGCCCTGTCATGTATACAATCCCCTGTAAATTATTACCTGGTGCCCGTTGGCACAGTATATATGTGTGATTATGATTTTAATGTGTTTTGGATAATACAAAGGCTATTTTTATATAACCTTGTGTGGAGTTTCCTTTGTAGTGTGCGTAGTGTGTTGCTGCTGTGTGTGTATGTTGCGCAAATGCTTTACACATTGCCTCTGGGATAAGACTGACTGCTCGTGCCAAGCTACCAAGGGGGTGAGCAGGGGTTATCTTCAGCGTGTAACTCCCTTGCCCTGACTAGAGTGGTGGTTTCTGCCTGGCTTAGGCGCAAGCCCTAGCCAACCAGAAATCCCATTTCTAACAGCCACATATTGTCCAGAGAAATACTTCCCATATTATTCAGCATACAACAACAGTAAAGAGAGTCCCTACAAGACATTTTGACCCAGGTTGTGCATATGTCTCTGCCCCCATTGTTCAAAGTGTTACCCCCATGCCCTCTGAAGTTTGAATCTAGTTGCACCCCTGGTGAGAAACATAAGGGGAAGAGCAGGGGTAAAAAGGGGATGAAACAAAAGGGAAGAACTGAGAAAGGGAAAAAGGAAGCTAGAGACAGAATGTGAGCGGTAGAAAAGGATTTTGGTGCTACAAAGGGAAAAGAGAGGGAGAAAGAGATAAGAAAGAGAGAACCAGGATACATTTCAAATAAATTAAAGAACTGGTTGGCTGACAGAGGATAAAGAAGAGTCTTGGGGTTTACGTTCGTTCTTTTGTGGCACAGGTGCAGAGCAATGGTATCCTCTGGTAGGACATGCAAGTTACATTTGTCCTCTTACCTGATTTTCTATAATGCAAACTCAATACTAACAAATGTCAACTCTCATATATTACTTCTATTCTTAATTACAGAGTATCCATGGAGAAATGCCTCTAAATAAAACGTATGCGTCTAATCAGTTGCTGTCATAAGATGTGATTTTGTGAAGTTTGTGTGTAAATCCTGAATGGCTATAAAGTCTACAAAAGCAAGGACCAGGAGAAGCAGTGCCTTAGGCGTATGCGCCATAAGCACGCCGTCATTCGCCTGCAAAAGTGTAGGTAATGGCATACCTTTGATTTTGGGTACGTCCTGCATGACAGTGTGCAAAAATGGGTGAAGTTTATTGATATATAAAATGAATAGGAGAGGGCCCTAGACACACCCTTGTCTCACCCTGATGCGCTTTTAAATCCCCAGATACCTCCCCTTGTCCACTGATCTTGATTCTTGCCTTCATGTCAGTGTGCAAATATGCCAAAAAGTGCACTAATACTTCATCCTATGCAAAATAAGCATATGCCAGAGCTTGGAGTGGTTAAGACAATCGAAGGCTGAGAATAAGTCCATAAATGCCATGTAAAGAGGGGTTTGTTTGGCAATAGTGTATTTCCTGAGCACCAAAATCAGATTTAGGCACTGTTCAATTGTTCCCAGTTTGTTTCTAAATCCATACTGACACAAATATAGGTTCGACTTAGTTTGAATCCACTACATAATTCTGTTGTATGAAACCCTCCTCAGGATTTTAACTGTTGCATCTTTCAAAGAGATTGGTCTATACGACCCACAATGGGATTGATCACCTTTTTTAAAAATAGGTACTATGATAGATGTAGACCATGAGGAGGGCAGTGGGGGAGCACACTAGATTATTGAAAATGTTTTTTTAGCAAAGGTACCAAAAGTCAGTGTTGCATTTTATAAGATCAGTTGGGACACCGTCGGGGCCCATGGCCTTACCACTAACACTCTGGTTCATCGCACCCTCTACTTCATCTAGGTTTACTTGAAAGCTTCTCATGCTGATGAAATTTTTAAACAAAATCAGCATTCAATGCAGGGGCTGAGTAAATGTTGGCAAAGTGAGCCTTCCAGGTTTCACTAACAATATGACAAGTAATTGAAGTAACTGACTGATTTGTACGTCTCAATTCTGACACTGTGACCCAGAAAGACTTTGGGGTATATTCATAAGAACGTGTGCTAAACATCTCCAAAAAATGTTAACGCAACTTTACACATCACAGCCTATCGCGGGAAAATAACCCCGTGTTAATGTGGAATTCACAACACGGCGGTACCATGCGATAGTCCCCCGAAAACGCGGTCAATGTCAGCGTTACAACCACCGCGACGGAGATAAAAACACAAATCCCAACACCAAAAAACATGCGATGAGCCCATTCGCGAGGAGGAAAGCAGCGATAAGCAGCGCCAGGCCCTCGACACATATACGGCATGTGGGAATAAGCACAACAAAAGCAGGAAAAAGAAAGACAAACCAAACAGAAAACAGCGAAGCACAATGGAGGCAGTCGGAGCTAGTACACAACCCCACAAGCACCATTGGCAACAAAACATTCTACATGGCAGGCCAACGTGGACAAGGTGAATGCAGCCGGAGAGCGGAGGAGGACAATGGCAGAAAACCAGAACAGCTGGAATGATGCGAAACGCACAAACAAGCAGAAACACGCCAACAACCAGAAGGCAGCAATGCACACCGGAGGTGGGAGTCCAGCGCCACACCAGGAGCTGGATGACATGGAGGAAATGGTGTCCACCACATCAGTCTGGAGATGGTGGCAGGAGTCGGGGACCGGAAACTGCTCAAAATCAACAGACACAACAGGGAGAGGAACGACCAGGGACTGGGGGGACGGGGGGAGATGGGCACAATGGCACACATGCACAATTAAGCACAGCACAACTGCAGACAAACCATGCCCAAGGGGAAAAACACCAACCAAGAGCACAAGTCACACAAGTCGGCAATACCACACCACTGAACAAGCACAGAAGTGAAAACCACACTGCCTGAAAGGGAGAAGGGTGAGCCAAATCAGAGCTGAAGGGACATCTCACACACAATGCAGCACACACACATAGGAAGCAGAGCACCCCAACATCCAACACAATGTGGTACAAACACCATCATATGCACAACACAACACAGGACACAAGTGCACCCGCTTGTGGCCTGTAAATGGCCATACGCATCTAGCAAAGCACGAAACAGGGACATGATAATGCACAAGTACCAACCCACAGCCCTGATGGGGTAGCAATGCATGTAAGGCAGGGACCCAGATAGGCCGTGACACACACATTGGCATACAAATAAACACTCAACACAGTTGGAGACAAGTGAACGTGCGGAAACTTTATCAACAATTGCGTGTCAGTACGGCCAAGGGAAGTGCCACGACATGCAGACCAATGCAGCAGCATGTCTGAATGAGGAACGTCGGAAAGCGTCCATGTCCACCCCGGGGGAGTCCATCACCAACACAAGTCATTGCCAACCCGCGTATGTTGTCCGCGCATGGATCAGGAGTCCAGGCCAATGCAGCCATGTCCACTGTCATCTAGGGACATGTGACCAGATCCCCAAGATGCAACCAGGCGTCTGGACACGTGCAATGGGTCACATGCAGTCCTGGCTGCAGGTACCTTGTCACTCGTCCATGAACGTGAGTGCAGCAGCGTAGGCCAACATTTCCAATGCGAGATCGTTGTCCACCACATCTGACATGTCGGCGACGTAACCCATCAGCTGTCCCAGACAGATGTGCTGACTCCAACCCCTGGCCCCAATATGCACGAAAGCCCAATTGGGGAGCGGCTCAATGTGGTCACTGCACACGACGACTCGTGCAATCTCCCAGGTCCGGTTGCCAGCATGCATGCCAAACATCCAGGCATGCCATAAACGGGCATCACGGTGACACTCCTGGTCGTGGTCCAACAGGGGGCGCACACACACACACGTCGAAATCCAGGTCAGCTACCGTAACGTTGGAGAGGCAGACAACCATGGACCACTCGAATATGCACGAGCGACAGTGCAACACAGGCTGAACGCAGGTGACGTTGGCAATGCGGAAGCTCAGCCTGTAACTGATCCGCAGCACTGCCAATGGCAGTGCCCCCAGTACATGCAGCAGACGTGCACGGTGCAGGTCCACGTGACTGGAGTTGAGCATGTGTCCGGGATGGTCTGCCATTGCGTCAGTGGCACTGCTTGAAGCGGCACTGTGATGACCTGCGCCAGTCCTGTGGATGAAACGCCACAGCTCGGAGCAATGAGCAGTGTCTGTGTGCAACAGGTGCAGGCCTGGGGTGTGGTGAGAGTACGTGTGAAGGCCATTTCACGCACGCTAACTACGACCAAGGACTTCTACGTGTGGGATGTGTACATGTTGGCCTCACGTCGGGCAGTGCGTAGTGTGGGAGTCGCCTGGAAATGCTATCGTATCTGTCAGGGGGTGCTGGGCACATGCAAGACCCATCTAGGAGCTGCAGATGTGCTACCGCCCGATAGTGCAGACAAAGGACCTTTCATCCCTACAGTAACTTCACCATCTGCATGCATACAGGATATGTACAGAGGCCTATCGTGGGTGGGGTGGGATGTCTGCGACCCAGGGAATCATGGATGATATGCCTAGCACGTGGCACATGAGCGGCATCACTGTGTGTTACGCTGCCTCACAGCTGCTCCTCCCTCCCACGAGCCCCCACACATGTGTGCGCTGCGCGGTTGTATCACGTGCACTCCTACGGCACACCATTGTCATGCCTGTCCGCGCATGTCCAGCGGCATGCCAACAACACCTGTAAGCTGGCCGTTGAGGGTGTGCGGCCACGTGAGTGTATGCCAATGGTCTGGACAGGGCGGACACAGGTGTACAGTCCATGGCTGGCTGTGACCGCGCCGCGATTGGGGCTAGACACCTGACTCATGCAGCCGCAGGACTGATACACATAACACTTGGCATGCATGTGCCAAGACCCCGAGCGGGCTTGCGCTCCTACATATCCCCATACGTGCGGGCCCGCCCTCCGGGTGCATGCTACATTGCAACATCGACTACTGTGGCCCTGGTGGCGACAACACCCCAACACAAAGACACACTTACCTCACTTCCTGTTCAAGGCCAGACCAGAGCCACACCCTGATCCCCCTGCCGAATCAGCACACCCTTGCGCTGACCTGACGTACGCCAGACCAGCACACGCCGCTTGTGCATGCAGGGGGGGCGGGCGAAGCTACATGTCCAAGGTCTGAGCCACTGCTGAGGTGACATGGTATCCTCCGCTGAAGACAGCACACTTTGATGTTGCAGGGCTCCGGCCCATCATGCTGACATAATGACCACACAGACACACTTGCTTAGATGTTGGGAATGGGTACGGGCACGTGCGCCTGGCCACTTTTATTAGCAGGCACACATGTCGAGTGACACCTGTGTTGGATGTGTGTGGGGTGTGTGTACACCAGCCGTCATGGAGTGCCTGGTGCAGTCAAAAAATGACAACAGTGTACATCGTAAAGGACACAACCATTCAACCATAAAGGATCCATGACCTGAGCTGCACAGAGTCAGTGGCCCTGGATACACAGCGTCCTGCACGGGCCTACCGCCACGGGCCGCTGACTTGCGGTGCACTGGGGGTCACGAGAGCAGAGCAGGTACTCGTAGATGTCAAAGGGGGTTGTCGCGGAGTGTCTCGGTGGACAGTGGAAGGTATACCCCCAGGGCATGATCTCAGACGCCACCAAAGTTCAACCAGAGAGTGCCCATGAGTCATTGCGCACAGAGTTAGTGGCACCAGTGCTGATAGGGGATGCCGCCTGCGATGAGGCGTGTCCAATGGTGTGGACTCCTCTATATCTTACCCAGGACACAGTTCCACATGTGTGGCCTACTGGACCGCAGTGTAGGCCTGAGGTAGCAGTCAGCAGGGGCCATTCACCGAGTGTCGCCGGCTTAGGTTGGATGGTCCCACCGGCCTGCGTAGTTCAGGTTCAGTGGCACCACAGAACCCGGACTTGCGGTGAACAGGGATAGTGGCACCAGGTCAGTTGTTGCTAGTGTTCGGTCACCTCCGTAACGAGGATCCGGCTTTCATCCGGACTGAACCGCATCTTCCTCTTACTCCTCTCCGTGCGTTCACTGGTATGGACTCTGCCATTCATGAATCACGACTGAGTGCTGGATGTGGGGCCAACTGGACCCCAGTGTAGGCCGGGGGCAGCGGTCAGCACTGGCCCACAGACACGTGTTGTGTGCTTGCGATGCATAGCTTTGCTTCACTGATAGAAGGGAGTTTAGTGATATAAACTCTGCAATAAACATCTGGTCACTGCCATTCATGACTCAGGACACAGTTCCACATGTGGGACACACTGGACCGCTGTGAAGGCCTGTGCCCTCATCCACATGTCGCGGGCTTGCGTTGAACAGGGTTAGTGGCACCACGTGTCGCCGGCTTGCGATGAACAGGGTTAGTGGCACCACGTGTCGCCGGCCTGCGATACGGAATTATGCTTCACTGATCGAAGGGAGTCTGGTGCTGTGGCCGCTGCCACGGACTTGGGGTCACTGCCATTCAAGACTCAGGACACAGTTCCACATGTGGGACCGACTGGGCCGAAGAGGACGTCGGTGGAGTATGTCAATGAAAAAGGAGTACTGTGGGCCTGCGCCGTGGAGGCCAGCGATGGTCTGCGGAGGCTGCAAAGGTCGCGGGCCTGGGGCTTGGAGCTTTCACCGGCACGTGGTGGGCCCTCTTTGACACACGCCGGTGTCGGCAGGTGAGCGGAGCCTTGTTGTTGCGCTGGGGCAGGCATGACGGGTCTGGGGACCAGCGGCCCGGGGTGCAGCAGGCGCACAGGGAAGCAGGCCCCGCCGCGCTCGGCGCAGGACTCGTGGCGGGCTGAGAGGCGCCGCCCTGGCAGACACGTTGTCCATTCCGAATGAGGACCACGCCCAGTGCAACGGGCTTTTTGTTCACACCCCTACGCAGGCCTGGCGTACGCAGGTCCAACCCACTCTGCCCGCGCATGCAGGGGGGGACGTCACGTGCGACATTTCTGTGGGTCTTCAGATGTGGCTCTTGGCTGGGCTCCCTTTCATGCTGCAGGTAGTCGTCCTGCTTTACACCAGCAAAAGGCAGGTGTTAAATCCCTGCTGCTACCGCGGCTTATCGCGTGCTTTTGACTCGCATCGCAGATCTGGCAGTTCGTTGTGAAAGTGGTGTTGTGGTCTTTTCGTGTGTTTTTGCACGGGAACGCCTACTCTGCATCTCATTAGGGTTAGTTGGTGGTGTCCACCGTGGAGATAAATTTTGGGGCAGTTATCGCGGGAATACTGGCGATGTCTGCAGTTTGCACCCACTTGTGAATGGGGTGTTAAATCGATCTCCACTTTTGATGGGTTAAGGTGGAGATAAATCGGCGGTAGGTCCTTGTGAATATGCCCCTTATTGTCTTTCAATGTCCAGCACATGCCAGCACATCCCACTTCTGTAAGAGTACTTTCCTTGAGAGTTTTGAGGTAAACTCTTTATAATGCTTCCGTGCGATGGACACAATAGCACTGTCTCTGGGTTTAGTTGCAAAGGCCTGGCGCAGCATACCAATAGCTACTGAGCAATCATGATTAAACCATCTAGGAGAGTTAGCTGTGGGGCAAAAGGGCTTCAGTAGTGCTTTCCTAATATTCACGCAGAGACTATTAAATGCTTTGATTACTTGGTGGCCCAGATCCTCCCCCGATGGACATAATTCCACCTACTCAACATTTTCTCTGATTACAAGATGCAAAAACTGAGATGGCTCCCACAATCTCCACGCTAGCCTGAAGTTATCTCTGAGGGTTGGAGGTTGCTTGCTCTGTTGTCCACCCTACATTTTTCCTTGGGAGCCATATAAAAAGCTACTTCCAGGGGATTATGATCACCATAGTTTGATTTGATCACTTACCCATGTAGAGGTGTGTTTACAAGGCTATGTGTAATAAAAATGTAATCTATTACAGACGGATTACCTCTGCCTCTATAGGCATGGGGCACAGAGTCAGTTGAAGCAGCTACTTCCATTATGTTAACTAAATCACACAACGCATACCAGGTCCTGACTCCTAGAATCTGTTTTACATAAGGAATACCTGTTAGTACTTGGTGTGCTGTGTTTGGACGGGAGTTTAACATTAAAGTCTCCTACCAGAGCTAAATGCCCTGTGGAAGTAATTCCATATATCAATATGTTAATATAATCAAAAAGTGCAGGAAATATAGAGGCAGATTTACAAGCCCCTTGCGCCACTTTGCGGCATTTTTCCCATGTTAAAAATGACGCAAAAGTGGCGCAAGGGGCTTGTAAATCTGCCCCATAGTGTTCGGAGTATTGGTGAATACATTATTGTAGAGGTTTACTAGTTATAGACTTATGTGAGTCTTTAATGGTACAACTTGGAAGTCGCTGTTATGTGATTCAAGGGCGCAAGCACGGCCCCCTATAGTTATATTTACCCACACAGCTTGACCCCGCGAAGCTTGGCTGTGACGGGAAGGTAAGGCAGGGACACTGAAACACTGGAAACCACAGAGAGCGATACATCCCAGGTCTCTTGGAATATGACAATGTTGTATCCCTTTATAAAGGACAACCAATCCGGTAAGCTGATCTTCGACCGAAGCCCTGCTATGTTCCAGCTTAGTATTCTCAGTGAATTATCCAAATAGACATTCACGGCATTAGTAGAAAATGGAACAGCATAAGGGAGTGGGAGAGCCACGTCGCTTGATCGTATGCCCTGTTGAGCTTTTGTCCTCCTGGACAGTCATTCTACATCCTCAAGGCCTCAAGACACGAGGGATTCCGGACGTTGACCACAATGCAGTTTCCCTCAATAGTTTTCTTTGAGTGCTCCACCCAAGTCACCCTTCCTCAGGTATGAGGGGGGGGGGGCTCCAGCCACGATTAGGACATATGGACAGGCTGCTGGTGGTAAGTTCAAAATAACTTTATTCAGGATGCCGTTACACTCAACAGGTCCACCTGCAGATGAAGGATGGCTGTTCGGCTGTATAACTCCTGGTGTTGCTTGAACTGTAGAGTTCGTAACTGATCCCTGGGGAATAACCCCAAAACCAGCATACTAATGGGTAGAGAGTTGCAGGCACTGCTAGGGGATATTGCGGGACGCTTGGCATTGGCCTGCATGTTACTAAGACTGTGTTGACGACAGATAGTTTGGCTTTATACCGAGTGGCTGCTTCTGTCAGTACTGGCACATTGTCTGTAGTCCGAGCCAGCTAGCAAACTTTCAATGCAATCAAGACTGTCCATTATTGGTTGCAATTTCTCTGGCAAGATAGAACTAAATTTCTCCACCATATCATCGCATCCTGTAAGAACCTGTGGTACGTAGTCATGGGTTAGAGTTAGCTGGGACTGGGTTTAAGGCTGAGTTGTTGGTTGGACCCACGTCCAAAGCTGGCTTTTGTGTCCTTGTGGGGCTAGTTGCTGGTTACATTGACAGGTAGGTTTGTTACGATTAGAGGACCGATTCTTCTCTGTAAGTTTTTTAGGTCGAGCCTAGCGTTGCAGCGCATGCGTTGCTCGCTCTGCGAGGCATGCTGTAGTAGGGTATGTTGTGGAAGTGCCGTGGAAGCCCCGCCCATATTTTTCATTGGCTGGTGTCATTGTCCATGGTAAATGCTGGCTTCCGATTGATAATGAGGCTTCTTAGTCCCTCCTTATTACCGCCCTGTCTCCTTTTGTGACTGCCCATCAGGACTGGATCTTTTTCTTGCGGCGTTACACTGTCTCCTTCATTAGTCGGTAAGCACTCTTTTTTTTTATTCGGCTTTGGCAATGGTGGCTGCGTGTTTATTTTAGCATCGCGCTTTCACTTTAACAATAGCTGCTGCCCCACCCCGCGGGTGCTGTGTGGGGCGGCAGCTATTGTTAAAGTGAAAGCGCGATGCAAATATAAACAAGCGGCTGCCTTTGCTCAATGGCAACAGCTTGTTTTTATGTATTTATTTGGCTGGTGTGTCCCTCTAGAATGGCTGCTGCATTTCCGACCTGGGATGTCTTTAGTGTGAGATTTAAGAAAGCCCTGCGAGGGGTGGACTGCGAGCAGGGGGCGGCACCGAGCTCCGCAAAGAGACAGCCCAGTGAGGAGGAGGAAGCCCCAGGCTCGGGTGTTCTGAGAGGGGGCTGGCTGTTCTGGCGCTGTCCCTGGTAGGCTCTCGGGATAGGGGACTTGGACGCGGCAGTTATTTTTCGCGGCGGCTTGTTAGGAGGCGGCGACCCTGTTCCCTCTCCCGGCCATGATGGCCCCGGCCCTGCGGTGGCTGCTGCTCACCCTGGGAGTGCCCAGGCTGCTGGGACAGGAGGAAAGCAGTAGCGCCATGGAGGAGATCGCCACGGAGCAGGAGGCGGAGGAGAACCACTGGCAGGACAGTGTCAGCTTGCTGACCTTCACCCTGCTGCTCATCCTCACCATCTGGCTCTTCAAGCACCGCCGGGCGCGCTTCCTGCATGAGACAGGCCTGGCCATGATCTA
Source organism: Calotriton arnoldi (assembly GCA_963921515.1). NCBI lineage: Eukaryota > Metazoa > Chordata > Amphibia > Caudata > Salamandridae > Calotriton > Calotriton arnoldi. Next base: position 153,453 of record CAWUFW010011651.1, on the reverse strand, counting down.
CAGTAAGGGGGTGGGGGCTGCTGGGGGAGTCTCTCCACATTCAAACACTGCCGAGCGTGGGGGTCCGCAGACACAGCTCTGTTGTCTAGTGTCAGTGCAGTGCACCACGGAAGGGGCATCCACGGACCCAGTGTGAGGGGGCTGAGATACTGCACTCGAAGGGGAAGTGGGGCAGGGTTCATAGGACAGTCTGGGTGGCGGTGCGTTGCACTACTGAAGGGTCCTTCACAGACCCAGTGTAAGGACACTGTTCTACTGCACTGCACTACTGGGGGAAGTGGGCGTGGGCCCAAAGCACTGTCAGAGGAGGCGTTGCACTACTGAGGGAACATTTACAGACTCGGCGTGGGGGCACTGAGTCATTACTAAATGGATTTCACACAATGCACCGGTGAAGCCAGAATCAACACTTACTTCCCAGCCGGGTGGTTGGGGGGGCATATTCACGGTATTATGCGGCGGTGATTTGCACATACGCATGCACGCTGCACCACACTGTCCCCGGGGGTGGGATATTCAAACATTTTATTGGATCTGGGGGTGGAATCCACGCCACTGATAAAGAGGTCTCCGCCAACACTGCTAGCAGGGCTGTGCGGTGGGTGTGCTTCTCTCTCTCAGACGTCTTTACAAGGATGCGCAGATTAGTGACACAGTGTGGCGTACATGAACTGTACCTTATATCAGGGAACGTTTCTGCACTCAGAGCAAATTCTGCACAAACGACCAGACCCGTCGCATCTTGTGTCCGTATATGTGGAGGTGGTGCTCTACGACTGCTTCTGTGGGAGCGGGAGAGGTCTGTGACGACTTCAGAGGACGAAGCGGTCTTAGGCAGCCTCCCTTTATAGAGTCCTTTGAACGCGTTTCTGTTCGAGGAGGGGGTTGGTGTGATAATGTGATTGCCCTCAGCAATTGTCTGTTGGACAGTGACCTTTCACCTCAAAGATCCGTAGCACCCTGGTCACAGACTGATGTTACCCAATTGGGGTCATGGAGGGCGACCCTTCACCTCACACACCGTTCACAATGCTGGGGCATTTGTATGGTGGTGTAACACAACAGGAACGGTCATGTGCTCAGCTTGGCCTTTCACCCCACAGACTGTCCATTGCATTTGGCTGTCACATTAAGGACTATTGGACAGTTTCATTTCTGGTGCAGGGGTTTAGGGACATGTTCGGTGTCGACATTTTCAACTACCAGTAGATTTGACTTAGCTTTTCATCCTTCTGGAGTCGATAACCTAGTCATCACTGAGCTGAGTAATGCCGACAACTCTTATTTGTGTCTTTAGGCTATGAAGCCTTTCCTAAAATAGGCAGAGATAATCAAGATTTTATTAAAGACACGGAGGCGGATATTATAGGCAAATCTATTTAATTAGTGAAGTTCTCAGCAGCAAAAATCTGACTTTTCGTAACATCACAAGGAACCCTATATCAGTTTTGCCTGCTGATGGCCTATCCCTGAGAATCTGGAGCTGGGCACTTGCCCCGGAAAAAGATCTAGGGCATGTCAACTTTTTCTGTGGGTGCGTTAGCCAGGGGACTGATTGACTGTCATCAGGCAGGCTATGCCTGCGGCTGCTTTATCACAACACCTCTGGGTGTCGTATTACCAGTCCCCGACAACAGAGCGGAAGATGCTTGCATTGACAGGTGTCAGTCAGGGATGTAGCTTCCACTGTAAGCACTATTTTCTCTAATGAATTTCTCCTACTGCAGGCACAACATGCTTTCCTGCAACATTCAGCCTCCAAGCGCGCTTTCACTTTCCAAGCAGCCCAGGACAATGGCGGCTGCTTCTTTGAAGTGAAATAGGTCTCGCATTTACAAGAGTCTGAGCTATTGGCATTATAAATGACAATGCCTTTTATTTATGTGTTAATTATCAAAACAGATAAATAAAAGGCATTGTCATTTACAATGCTAATAGCTCAGGGGCGGTGCGTCCATTAGGGCGCTGGGGCGTTGCCCCACAAGCCGCCCACGCCCGCAGCTCCCTCAGCGTCTCTGAACTTAAGTAAACTCTCAGTTTACTTAAGTTCAGAAGACGAGGAAGAACTGACAATCATGTCAGTCAGCATGACGTCGGACCGCCCACCCCCTTCAGAGTCTGAAGGGGTGGGCGGTCCGACGTCATGTTGACTGACATGATTGTCAGACCGTCACCAGGGGCATGCAGGCAGGCAGCAGCACAATGCACAAGTGCGCATGACTGGGGAAGGTCGGCGAATTTTTTCGCCGTGCACAGTCATGCGCACTAGTGTCTGCACAGACTGGCGCATGCCCATTAGGAGAGCGAGGGTTGAGCAAAGGCTCAAACCTCGGTCTCCTAATGGGCAGGCGGGCGAGCAGCCCTGCTAAGCCAGGATTGGCTGAGAGGGGTTGCCAGCAGTGACGTGGCTGTTCCAGGACCTGTAGGCGCCAACAGGACCCCGGAGCAGAGGCAGCGCGGACCCTGTCAGGTAAGTTTTTTTAAATTTAATTTAAATCCCCCCGGCCCCCACCCCCTGTGCCCCCCCCCCACGATTATTGCGTGCCGCGACTGGCTGCAGCACTATGTGGAATTGTTAGTTTGGCTACATGCTCTGGGCTGTGTCTCCACTCCACCATTACCTTTATTTCAATTTTGCCGCATCGCTTTTTGTGATTTGGTGCGCTGCTTACATCACAGATTGTTGTTGCTGAGTGAGCCATGGTCATTCATTCTGTTTTAATGCGGTTTGCATGCGTGAAAGGATTGCCTCTTAGTTCATGCTTAATTTGTCATGTGAGCATTGGGCAAGCAAGGAAGTTAATTTTTTAGAGCAGACAACCTTCACCACTGACATCGGTTATAATCTAGAAATCCCGGTGGACATGTACATTACAACAGCTTACCTTTGACGTCCATCTTTCCGAGGTCGGTAAATTGAGTACAACTAAACCAGGTAATTGAGTGCGAAGCACTAGATGAAACGCGGTAGTCTGCCACAGTAATTGGCCCCAGTTCTTAAGCCTGTGCGAGACTCATGGATATCCGAAAACTTTGCACAATCTATGCAGAATTCTGTGTTTAGCCAACTCTGGATACCATGCATTCAAACTTATTTTTACTTGCTTAGCTATTTTATTGATGGTATTGTCAGTGCTTGCGTTATCCTACAGCGCCAAGAAGCTCCGGCATGCATTTCATTTTATAAATAAAATACACCAGAACATATATAATCATTTAGCACAACTGGTGAGCGTTTTGGAGCGCCGCAAGTATGAAGTGAAGTGTGTGGGTTCTGTCATGTTTTCGTGTGTAATTTCACGGGCTGGCACTCAGTGAATGAGTGTTTGACTACTGCAGTATTCCATCAGTGCAGGGGTCACAGAGTTCAGAGGCGCTATGATTTACATTAGTAGCTGGAATGTGGAAATCACAGCTCCCGTCAGGGCAGAATTAATGAAAAAGTTGACAGGACGTCACTTTTCTATTTATCTTTGCCATATAAGCCTCTGCTTGGCCATTTATTTTTGTCTCACACGTGGCCCCACAGACTGCCTCCTGGTGACCTCGTCTGAATGGGGAGCTGCTGGTGCTTGCCGGTGCGTGCCTGTGAGCTCATGTAACCTTGCTAATGTGAGCACAACCTCGTGGTTTATCAAGGCTAATAAAAGATAAGTCTCTTTAGAACTGATGATTTGCAGCCTTGAATTATCACCTTGTGTTGGCCATCGTCGCGCGTCTGTACGTACGCAACTTCTTTCAGTCAAACATGGATGCTGGATACTGCAAACATGTAAGTTGATTTGATTTATATCAGGCGGCTATATGATCACACTGGGACTTTGCGGTGAAAGGGGTTTTGAAGGTTCAGAGGAACAAATGGAAGTGTTTATCAATATAGTGTTTTTAATGCTTTCTACAGAACGATTGTAAACTGTGGCTTTGTGTTCAGGGCTAACATTAAACCGAACATTTAAATGTTAACAGTATGATTTTGATTTTGCAACACCCAGTGACAACTCCGGTGTGTGTGACGTGGTTGAGATCTTACGTTTTAATTATTACACAAAGATTGCTGAGTTCGTAGCGCTGCGAAATGCAGGTGTTGACGCGCTGTGAAATACAGGCGTTACCATTAGCTAACCCTATGGTGCGCAAAATATCTAAGCTAAGGAGGCTGGAAAGGCTGTGTGATCTAAGTGTGAGGTGCGGTTTACACACAGGCCGCTGCAGCATGTGAATTATCCTACTGAGAACCTTCACAAACTTTAGGTAATCGCTGAAGGCTAACGCAAATATCGCCCACTAAAATTACCATTAGAGTTAGGTATTCATTTACAAATACACCCTCTGCCCGTGTGGTTATGTCACGCGCTACCAGTTCTGTTTTTATTTTTACCTAATATCGCTCAGCAATCTGAAACTTGGGAGCTCATGGGGGAAGAGCGATACAACAACTCCCAGAATGCAGAGTGCTGGTTCCTCCAACCTGGATTAGCGCAGGGTGTGATACATGGCATGAGGTAACATGGCAGCACTGACCACACACTTTTGCCAGTGTTCAGCTGTTGTTATTTTTAAACACCTATTCAATTGTTAAAAAACCCAAATGTTTCGTCCTTTGCACGTCCCCTCAAACTCTTATGATATGGAAATAGCGTGTTATCGTGTTTGTATCAGAAGTGCTCGCTCAATTTATCTGCTTTTTGGAAGTCACCTTGTACCGGTTTCTTGCCTTGGTACGCACTTGCCCCATATAAGTTTGTGTTACGTCACCCATCTATCCTTTTGGTGTAGGAGGCCGGTGAAATAATTATCCATATAGGCTTCAATCATCGGCAAGAAAACATTTTATGGCACAAAAATATTCAAGACAACTATAGGGTATGTAATATTGGTGTGGTGAATACAAAAAACGTTAATACAAAAACATGGAAAAAACAATAAATAATCACTAAATCTTTGTCCAAAAAAAAACAAAAAACAATTAAACCATCGCTCACGCCACGTAACAGTGACAACACCATATTTTTGTGTTGACCTGGACCATGAAGAAGAAATGGTTATTAAATTTCTTTTTCGTCCTTCACAATATACAGTGCATAATGAATAATTCAAAAGATCAAACTCTTCCCAGTGTGTACAGGGTGGTTCGAAAGTGAAAATGTAGTGCAGTTTAGTCCCTGTATAAAACTGAAAGGAACATTGCGATTGGTGGAGTAGATCGTGAAGACTGAGGGGTTTCCAGGCCAGATCTCCGGCCTGGGAGGCAAGTGGCCAATCCTTGCAGGACATATTTCTGGTGTTCCGCGTGCAGGGCATGCAATCACTGAGATTCATTAGTCTTTGATTTTCTAAATGTCAACAGTTAGGACTAATGGTGATTTTTAATGTCTGAATGTGGGGGTACACGCCCTTGTGCCTCATAAGCTGTCAGTAATGAGCTTGACTGTGATAGTGTGAAGTCTGTGTGCATGTGCTTTGCCGGTTCGAGAGGCCAACTGCTACAGGGTGTTTTAGGCATGCAGTGCCAGCTTTGGTTTACATGCAGCAGTCTTGCTCCATGCCTTGTGTGTGTGGGTCCCCTGCAAAGGCCGTAGTGATGGAGGCACTCTGCCCACTCCTGCCTATGTGTGCAGCAACATTTCAGTGGACACAGCGGGAGTCAGCAACATGAGGCTCATTTGCAGGCAGTGTGGCCTCTCACATCCTGTTTGGCATAGTCGTGTCTCACAGTGCCCTTCCATTTCTGGTACTTTGTAGCAGTTTTAAGATCTTAGAGTTTCTCATTGCTCAAATGGGTATCATTTCTGATATTTATATGTTTCCCTTGGCTTGATTTTGCTTGTGAGAAAGTGTAACTCATAGTTGAGGAATGTCACTCATAATTACACTGAAATTATGAAAATTGTCACGCATAAGCCATCTGAAACCTTGGCAGCTATGTTTATATGTGCTGGTCCCCCGGCTGGGCTGCGAAGATATCTGCCTAGGTTGGTGTTGTTTATCTGTATTTTTTTCTGTGCATACTTTGAGGCTTGAGCCATGCCAGGTGTTTATGAGGGGCTTTGATTGAGCATGTAGGCGCTAAGGCTAAAGCCAAACAAAGTGCCTGTCAGTGGGTTGGCCTCTCTGCAGAGTACACAGAACAATGTTTGTGTATTCCATTTGCCACTGAAATTCTGTGGACATGTGTGTGATGGGGGGACACTGATGTCAAAATATTTGCAAGGCAAAAGTAAGAGAAATTAAGGTGCTTATATTTGAGGGAGTGCAGTGCATGTTGGGGGCGGTCAAGTGACAGAGATGTGAGGAAGGGCATTCGGGGAAGAGTGAAAAGAGGATGCTGAAGAGGAAAGAGAGGGGGTTGAAGATGTGCAGATGGACAAGATATGCAGAGAAAAAGAGGATACATATCTAACATAAAGCACACATAATTGAAGGCCAAAACTCCTTTCACAGGCCTCAATGCTATTTAATTCACAGACTCACTATTTAAGAAGTTCAGAATTTAAACATTTTCAAAGTGAATTATTTATAAGAAATCATTATTGTTACTCATTTATCTTAAACAGCTAACACCCAGTGACAAAGCCAATCATACTGACAGGCTTTAGGCGTATGTCAGTTGCTGTGCCATTTATCTGGATAAAATTACATCTCAGAGAGAAACCAAAATACCGGTCTGATGGCACACTATGGGAATCACAGAAATGTATTTGGCATGTTCCTTTATAGGAGGCACCCACTTTTTTCATCTCACTTAAAGACCTGTCTGCACATATTTCTATATGACTGGTTACAGCCGGCAGCTGTGGGTGCTTCCCGAAGTCTGGTTAGAGCATATTTTTCCAAAGTTAATGCTGCATGCAGTGCAAGACACTGGGCAAGCATACATTTTAAAGGGCTAAAGTTGTCATGCAGAACAATTTACATATTACAGTAACTGTTGAACAAATTAATGCAAGAAGATACGGGGCAGTTTTTAATGTGTTTAATATTTCAAGACTATACGTTCCCACTGCTTAATAAGCCTTGCTTTATCGCTGCATTCATTTGCTTTAAAATGCACCATTTGCCAATCTTTTTTAAATTTCTTTCTCAGGAGAGGGACTCTCCCTTGACCCCAGGTTTGTCCATTGAACTTGTTCACATCACTAACTAGTGTTTTCTATTGGAAAGGGTAGAGCCAAAGCAGTCTTGCTTAGTACCCTAGCCCTCTTCAGAAGTCAGACTTGCTTGGCAGCCCAGAAATTCTCAGAAATAATGTATGAGTTTTCTTTTATGAATGCCTAGAAGAACTGAATTTTTAGTCCATTTATCACAGAAATAGTGCTGAAAATCGCACCAAAAAGATGCCAATTTTTTTTTTTATTTCTTCACGGGGGGAGAACCCCCTGAACCCCCCTTATTGCCGTCGGGCTCGCTCGCTGCGCTCGCTCGCATACGTTGATTCGTTCTGCATACGCCCACCAGTTTCAAATTCCACCAGCCGCCACTGTAATAGCTTAAACTCTCATAAATGCGAGACCTATTGCATTGCAAATGCTTGTTTCTCTTTGCAGCCGGGCCACCTTGGGACTGAATGATGAATGAGCAACGATGGAATTGGGTGTCTCAGACTCTGAGTTCCTGTCGGCAATAGGGGTTGTTTCAATGTGACCACTGATAGGGAAACTTATTTGAATTGCCGCAGCTCCTGTATCACTGGGGTTTAAGGGCGCTAAGGTGCTAACAGTTAATGTAGAATAGTCATCGGTGTTATTCGAAAGGGGGCTGTTGCCCAAAAAAATGTCTGCACTCAGAAAGAACGATTTCAGTGGAGATTATCCCAAAAGCCCTCTCAAGCATGCAATCGATAGTAACTGTTGGCCGGGACGCAGTGGCAGTACCTGCAGTTTTACGTTTGCCCACGATTGCAAGGAGCAGTGGAAGCTCTCACCTGTTGACACGCACCTCGCAAAAGACCACCGATGTCAGGCTTCAAAGAGAAAGGGCTCAGCCCAGCCAAATCTGGTCACGGACGGGCGCCTAAGGGCCCGCTCTAAGCCTGGTCTTCACCCGGGCATGCGCCGGGCGAGACCCGTGTGGAAGTGCATCCCATGCTGTGGAACGCCTCCAATGAATTAATGCACTCCTGCACATGGTGAGCCCTTGCCTGTGGTCAGGATATCTGGGGGATGAAGTCCCACCCCACAGAGTATGGCTTGCAGGGCAGGGCAGAGCTCAACGACAAAGGTCCAGTGTCTATCTAGCAAGGCTCCCCATGCTGTGGGAGGCCTCCAATGAATTAATGCACTCCTGCACATGGTGAGCCCTTGCCTGTGGTCAGGAAAGCTGGGGGATGAAGTCCCACCCCACAGAGTATGGCTTGCAGGGCAGGGCAGAGCTCAACGACAAAGGTCCAGTGACTATCTAGCAAGGCTCCCCATGCTGTGGGAGGCCTCCAATAAATGTATGTGCTCTGGCGCACGGTGAGCCCCTGTCTGCAGTCAGGAAAGCTGGGGGATGAAGTCCCACCCCAGTGAGTATGGCTTGCAGGGCAGGGCAGAGCTCAACGACAAAGGTCCAGTGTCTATCTAGCAAGGCTCCCCATGCTGTGGGAGGCCTCCAATAAATGTATGTGCTCTGGCGCACGGTGAGCCCCTGTCTGCAGTCAGGAAAGCTGGGGGATGAAGTCCCACCCCAGTGAGTATGGCTTGCAGGGCAGGGCAGAGCTCAACGACAAAGGTCCAGTGTCTATCTAGCAAGGCTCCCCATGCTGTGGGAGGCCTCCAATAAATGTATGTGCTCTGGCGCACGGTGAGCCCCTGTCTGCAGTCAGGAAAGCTGGGGGATTAAGTCCCACCCCAGTGAGAACGGCTTGCAGGGCCGGACACAACAAAGGCCGGGCGTCTAGCAAGGCTTCCCGATTTCCTGAAAATCTTTACTCTGCACCTATGGAAGAACGCAAACCTAAGCGTGTAGATGCATGACTTACTTTGAGAATCAGGCTCTCAGCGTCTGATTATTATAGAGCAGAATATAAAATACTATCACGCATCTCATTCTCTCTGAGCAGAGACTCCAATATGATCTTGAGTGTGTCTCTTTCACAAACAGCAGAGACAACCATAAGACTCGGAGCATTAACCTTCACAGAGCAGAGATCCTGAGGGTCTCTTTCTCACAGAGTAGAGACACTTCTAAACATCTGAGGTTCAAATATCACAGGTCAGGGGCAGCTAGACTTTGGGTGTCTCAGTTTCCACAAGCGACCCCTATAATATTCAAGGTGTCTTAATCTCACGGAGTAGACACACGAACGGAGCCATGAGGGTCTCATTCTCACAGAGCAGAGACATTCACAGGTGCCTCATTAGCAGGGAGCTGAGACACCCGTAACACCCAGAGTGCCTCCTTCTCACAGAGCAGAGACCCCACAATACCCTGAATGTCTCAGTCTCACAGAGCGGAGACACTCATAGGATCTTAAACATCTCATTCCCATAGTGCAGTAACACCACTAAAAGCCTGAGTGTCTCACTCTCGCACAGTAAAACTACCTCAAAAGACTGAGTACTACATTCTAAGAAAGCAGAGAAACCGTTAAGGCACTGAGTGCATATATAGAAGAAACTTCCTTTAGATAATGACCATCAAACTCTCTGCCACCAGTGATTTCTATGAGAAAAGGATTGTCTCATTGTCAGACAGTAGATTCACCCTTTGGAAATTGTTTTTTTCATTGTGATAGAGCAGAGAATTTTAGAAAATGACAATCGTACACATAAACCAGACGCACACGTAAAGTGAATAGCTTGGTCTCATTGATCTGAGGTACCCAGATTTCAGTTGTCTCTTGCAAAACCTGCACAAACATATTGAATTGAATCTAGCAATTCCTTAATAGCAGAAGACACCTATCATTGAGTGCACAAGAATAAGAAAAATAACATCCAACTAAGTAAAGCAGTTACTATTGTAGACAAGCATTGGCAAAGCCAATAGGTCTCGCCTTTGTGACCCATTGGCTTTGCCAATGCTTTTTAGTCACACTGCACAGCATCCATGATGCAGTGCAACATGGCTAAAGTTTAAAAAAACAAAACAAAAATCTTTGATACAGCTGCCCGCATCCTTTTGTAGACGCACGCACTACGCATGTGCGTGCTTGCAAAATGACTCAAGTGCTTTTTATTTCTTTTTAGTTACCAATCCAAGCTGGACCAGTAACTATAAAGAAAAGAAAATGTGCAAAATATATTTTTTTCTGTGGGTAGGTGGGGGGAGAGGAAGTAACACAGGGGAGGGTGGGATAATGTTGAAGAAAACCAGAGACGCCGAAGCAGAATGAGACAGGACTCGAAGGAAATGGGTGGAGGGCGGGAGCGAAAGTAACACAGGGTTGGAGGAAAGCAATGTGAAAGCCACTCGTGGGGGGAAGCAATTGGGAGAAGTACATGGGCAAGCACAAGAGAGGGGGGCGGTAGAAGCTGTTGGGTAGCAGAGAGCAACACAGAGTTCAGGAGGACAGATGTTCATAAGGGAGCCAGCTCGAAAACTCATGCACTCAAATGGAGTGCTTCACACAAAAGAAAAAACTAGTGCTTCAAAAGCAGGCAGTGGAAGCAGTAATGCCAGCCAATCAAAGAGATTGTTAAGAGGCAATGCTCCATGGGAGGGACAAACACAAGATTGACAAGCTGGGACACAAATATAAAGCAGTTAAATGAGAGTGACAAGGAAAGCCACCCACTGGTAAGCAATGGGTGTACTTCAAGCCCCTCTGTGTTTTTAGTAAGCCACAATATGCTTCACAACATACAGCCCAGGTGCTATCTAGTAGGCTTGACCTAATGATAATTGTCACGACAAATGCAATGTTGCCTTATTCTTTCTTAGAAGTGGTTGTTGCGAGGCACTTACACAGAAAGTCAAATGAAAATTGAGTGCTTGTGTATACCTCTGTTTTTAAGAGCGAGGATAAAATGTTAATAAGTTTGATGATTGGCAGTTGGAGGGTCTTCTTTCCATAGAAAGAACATGTCATTTTCTATTCATTTGACCCACAGATGCCAATACAATACAGGAATACTATCTACAATGGACTTCAGGTTCCATATTAGTCAGGCCCTATCCTTTATTTTTGTGCCTCTGCTGCTTTGGACAATGTGTGCCCCAGGGAAGATGACATAGATGTTCCCCGGGGATCTGCCAGTGAGTGGTGCCATCAGGACGACATAGGGGGAGGGTCTGGGTCAATAGGTGCTGTGGATGGTGTTGTGTAGGGTTTAGACTGGTGTGCAGTGGTAGACTAACCTCTTTTGCCTTCTAACTCAGGCTATGTGCCTGTAGTTTCTTTGGGGGCTAGCTTTTAAGAGGCCAAGTAAGTGGTCAGGTAAGGATTTAAGAAGTGCTTAATTTGTAAAAGAAAGAGTGCCTGTGCCCGAAGCTCCTGCTCAAAAGCCTTCTGCTGGTGAAGTTAAACATTGGTGCGCTGCGTGGCTGTTGCCCGGTGGTGAGGAGCCGAGAATCAGGAGAGGGTAGTGTTAGCAGACAATGCTAGGGCGTGGCCACTAACTGTCGTGATGGAGAATGGATGGGGACTGCGGCTGGTGGTAGTCCTGGCTAGGGAGATCTCCGGGGGGTGCCTTTAATGCAGAGGGGACTTGGACAGCTGTTGCCGCTCTGTGCCTCCTTGGGATTCAATGACAGATGAGCAGTGAGCCACGAGATGTGACAGCAATTACTCCTGGCTGCTGCATAGGTATCGTTTCTGACCTGGACCCTCTCCCTCCATCAAATTAAGCCACTGAGGGATGACCCCACTAACACTGTAATAACACTGCCTACTTGAGGTGCTACATGTGGGCGCTTCCTCATCCGAGATGGGGAAGGATCCAAAAAGCCTGAGCGCACACATACCTGGAGCTGACCTGGGTCTGCTCGTGCCCCCATGATAGCTCAGGGGTGATGTGGGACCTACAGCATCGCCACAACAATGCTTCTGACCAGCTATGATAAGAGTTGCAGACTGTGGTGCCTTAGCTAATGGCCTAGAGGCTGAGGCACAAAATTCTGTGAAAGCCTGAACCCCTTTCCTGGGATGGGGAAGCACGAGCATGGACAGGCTAAGCTGAAGTTTGAGAAGAAAAAAACAGCATGGTCACCTGGCACAGACGCTAACCAAAAACACTCCGCTGATAGAGTCCTGGATGACCATAATGCTGCCCTGATATAAAGAACCTCCTCACAGAAATGCGTCATAACCAGCACACCATTGATTCAAGGATTGATACTTTAACTATACAACTAGGTCGGATGGTGATAAACTTGATAAACATGATGAACAACTGGATCAGCTTGAGGGCAGTGTATGGGGCTCTGAGGATGGTGCCACGGCACGGAATGAGCAGCTCTTGAGAATGGAGACGGTTCTTGAAGTAATCAAGAACAAGGGCCTGGAGGCCTGGTCCAGGACAAATAATATCAGAATCCTGTGACTTCTGGAGTCTACCGTGAAGGATTCGATCGAAATCTTTGTGGAAATCTTCATTAAGCCCCTCTTTGCGACCTCTTGACAAGCATATTTTCTGTTGAATGGGCACATCGATCCCTAGGTCCAAGACCACTGATTGCTGTACCAGTGTGCCCAATTATAGCTCGGCTGCTCCACTTTAGGTATTTTGACAGCATATTGAGACTTGCCAGAGCGAGGGATGACCTACATTATCAAGGGAATAAACTTTCCATCTACATGGATTTCAAGTTGGCAGTTCAAGATTCTTGCAGGGAATTTCTCCAAATAAGTGAGTACTGATGAAAGCTGAACTGCTGTACGCCTTTACCTGCCGACCAAGTTAAGTATCACTGTTGAAGGGCAAAGAACATTTTTTCACTGAGCCCAAACTAGCTCTCAGGTTCTTCCACAAACATGCTCACAAGAACTCCAAAGACGGGACTGCAGCTATTGATGGTCCTGGCACTCCATTAAGAGATAATGACTAGGACAAAATCGTAAGCCCTCCGATTTAAGTGGTTTCCTGAACATTATACTGTTACAATAGTAATATGTGACAGCTTTTCACAATAGTCATCATTCTTTACCTGGGGTCTCTCCTCTGAGATGATCTTTGATCCTCTATCATTAGAGGTCCAGTTGGCAGATGTTAAATTCCTGATCACTCATCCATATAGATGGATGTGGTGCCCTCCCGGCCCAGGGTTTGTTCCCATTTGGTTTTTAATGGCCCAAGATCCAATTGGCTCTTAATCTGACTGTTGAGGTTATGAGGGGGAAGGGTGTTTCCTCCAATGGGTTGGGGGTGTTTGAGTGAGTGGAGGGGGTATATTTGGACATTTTTTTTTATGCTTTCACATTCAAGTACGCTGTTTGAGCTAGGCTGACTACAATTGTTATGCAACTTGCGCTGCTGTGCCATAGAGCTGCAGATTTCTGACCTAGCACTGGGGAAAAGTGCTGATGGTCCACTGAGAGGTGACAAGGAATGGCAGAAGTCACCATGATGACATGGAATATTAGTGGTTTGAACAATCCACACAAAGCGCAACAGCTTTTTTCCCAGAACCTTAGGAGACACAAAGTTGATATTGTGCTGCTGCTGCAGGAGTTGCGTCTTACAGAGCAAACTAGCAAGATGCTGCCCGTCAGGTGGATTGGGGTGGCACATGTTTCTACGTTCTCCGTCTATGTGAGAGGGGCTGCTATTTTGATTAGAAAAAGGATGCAGTGGCGCATGTTTAAATCATACATGACAAGGATGAGAGATTTGTCATTCGGCATGGGATTCTCTTGGGTAAGAAAATAACAATAGTGTGTATATATGGACCAAACATTGATTCCACTGACTTGTTCATGACTATCTGGCACAAGGTACTTAACTTGGGGCACACAATAGTTTTTGGGGCAGGATATTTTAGTGTTGAACCCAGATGTAGATAAGTCTCACTCTGCACGCAGGCGACACCCCGGTACGTCTCAACAGTTGCAGTCTATTATGTTAGAAAGCAAGTTAATCGACATCTGAGAACATAGGCAGCCCCTGATTGCGGAAGGTACATGTATCACCAATGGTGTAATGCATTGTCGCCGATTAATTATTGGTTAGTCACCAGAGACACTGGTGCTAGGACTCAACGTGTGGCGCACCTGCCCCGGAAGCTCTCAGACCAGCGAAAGATTGGGTGTTTACTTGGAAATCCTTGACTAATGCTCTTAGGAACACTCTCTTTAGGGCCATAATAAAATTAGACATTGTAGAGGTTTTTTTTGCAATTAATGAGCGTTCAGTGGAGCCTGCTTGCACACTCTGGGAGGCCTTCAAGGCTTATATCCCGGGTGTTTGCATGTCTAAGCAACTTGGAGTTCCCCGAGCCCCGAGCACAAGCCTTGCTAAACTGGAATGTGAGCTCCGTGAACTTGAAGCCCAGTTCTTCACCTCTGGGAATGTGCAGTTTTTGGCACAGCTCTGTTCTAAAATGTTAGAGTATGAAGAAGATACGATGCGAGAAAGGTATTATTTGCACAAGGAAGACACAGGTAGGCGGCACAGGGAGGGTGACAGAGCTGGCAAGACTCTGACCTCGATGCTTAGAAAAAACAGCAGCAGTTTCCATGTTAATGAGCTACTAGACAGAGAGGGAGAGGCGTCGCACGCACCGAAAGGTATTATGCAGGTGCTGCTTCAATACTATCCGATCTATCCTCCTCCTTTGGAGATCTGGAGGAGATTAAGAAATGCTTTGACTCAATTCAACTGTTGTGTCTGGATGATGTCCATGTTTATTGCTCTTGACATCAGAGAGTTTCCCTTTTTAACTCTGTTTCTTCACTCTTTAGGTTGCTTTAATGCCCCCCCCCCAGTTGGTGTATAAATACATCCCTGCTAAAAGTACATTATACTCTGCAATCACTTAAACTTACATGGTCATAATATTGGCCTTGAATAATTGAACGCAGTATTTTTCTGTAATGCCTAAACATATCCAAGAATGCATTCTTTAAGTGGGATGAAAAATGTTGTGGATCTCTATAAGGTGCGAGGTCAAAGAAGCATACCTAGGAATCCTTTCCAAGAGGCATGGCCTATAATTCAATTTAATTCAATTAATCTTTATTCGATTATATATATCATAATCATAAAAGATAAAAACATAGGAATAAAATCCACATTAAAACCTTAAAAAGCTTTATTAGACATAGTACAGTACAATTTACAAAGAGCAATATGTGAACGTTTAAGAGCCTTATAAAGATTCTATAAAACTTCTGCAACTCATCCTAACCTAGTCAGCATTATTTATTAGGCACACATTATTTTATTCCAGTATAAGGCACCTGTTAAATATCCAGTAACCACCAACATCACCTCCTGATCCAATAGTAACTGTAAATATAAAAAAGCAGGGCGAAACTGAGTAAAACCCTTTGCTTTTAAAAGTGGTAATAAATACCTTCTGCGTAAGAATTCATAATATTTATAGAATAAGACCAGGTGTATCAAGGTCTGGGGTGAGCTACCATCACAAGGGCAGGTTAAAAGAGCATGGGGATCGAATTGGCCCGGAGGGCAACAGATCATTGAAGGTATAGAGCCCAAACGAAATTTAGTAAGCAACGATCTGTCCCTAGGGTGTTTAACTGCTATGAGATAAGGTTCAACCCCAACAACAGATTGCAGCAGTAAATAAGATCTGTTGGAGTTTTTCTCCAGCACCCATGCTTCCCTGTCATCTTTAAACTTATTTAAAATACGCTCCTTAAAGAGACCATGGTCACCCTTTTTCAGTAGATTCGGCCGTTTAAAAATATCCATGCAATCTAGGGAACGGGCAACAGATTTTATATAGTTAATCCACGGTATTTTATGACCAGAAGTGCATTCCATGCAATCCTCAATCACGCTCCTGTTGAACCCCAGTCTTCCATCTACCCAAACAGATATCCAAAGTAAGAGTGGAGCCAGTTTAACCTGATCCTCCACATAATTCAAGCCCAATTCCTCATGGATTGCAAACGAGGAGCTGTTTGGACCCAGCCCCAGCAGTCTTCTACAGAATCGGTCCACTTCAAGCTGAATCGACCTACACGACGGTACCCCCAAATGGCTGCACCGTATGTCAGGACTGTAAGACATTTCATTCTGTAGATTTGCAGCAGGGGCAGGATGGGTTTATGCCTCACCAACAGTGAGAATCTAGACAAAGCACAGCAGGCTTGTGTGAACTTGGAGCAGCGGCTGGAGATACAAGAAAGCCAGTTGTTCTGATGGTCAAATGATACCCCCAAAATAGGGAAAGGAGGAAACCCTGGTAATTTTCTGCCCTTTTATATCAATAGGTCGTGTTCTAGCCTTCTTCCTTCCAAAGACGATATAATGGGTCTTTGAGATGTTTGTATCTAGGCCCAGGTCATCCATGAACTCCACAAATTTGTCAACCAGGCGTTTTAACCTGTTTGCCGTTCGGGCCATCAGCACGGTGTCGTCGGCATATAGAAGGGTAGGCACGCTGGCAAACTTTACCCTAGGCAGGTCAACCCCATTTACACTCAATAATTATTCAGGTTATTAATATATAATAAAAACAATATTGGAGCCAACACACATCCCTGCCTAACCCCCCGTGGGAGACTAAAAGATTCAGTTGTCTCCCCCTCTGTGCCGTATCTCACACAGGCATTTACATCCGTGTGTAAAGCTCTGAGAAAAACAATCAACTGGGCTGGCAATACCAATTCCCGAAGGATGTCCCACAGCTTAGACCTAATCACCCAGTCGAAGGCACTACTGAGGTCCATAAAAGCAAGATAAATAGACCCCTGCTTCGCCACAACATACTTCCCTATAATAAGATTACGGTTCAAGCACTGCTCCAGAGTACCCATCCCTTCCCTAAATCCACATTGAACAGGGCAGATATCATTTGCCTGGGCCCAAGCTTCTACTCGCTGAAGAACAATATGCCCACCCACCTTTACCACTGAACTTAGCAGGGAGATTGGTCTATAGCAGGTGGGGTCCTGCCTATTCCCCTTCTTGAACACCAGAACTATGGTAGCAGATTTCCAAGTCAGCGGTAGGCCTAGCTGGGTCACGGTATTAAGAACATTTGTCAAGACTGAGGCACAGAGATGTGGTTCAGCTTTACATAGATCCATGGGTATCCAATCTGGCCCAGGTGCTTCGTTAGACGGGCTACCCATGATGGCCTCATAAACCTCCTCATATTCAAACCGGATCTCTAGTGGGTACAATTTATCAGCATAATCCTGAAGAATGGGGAGTTCTTTGCCCAAAGCATATACCTTGTGGCAGCGGGCAACCCAAAGGGCCGGGGAGATAGAAGAGCCTATATCATCTTGCCCAGCCGCATTGGGCTGTCTTCCATTAACCACCACCCAAAAACCCTTAGAATCTCTGGAGGAACAAGTGGACACCAGCCGATCCCAAGATGCTTCCTTAAGTTCAGCCTTCCGCCTCCCTAAGGCTAATTTATGCACCCTCCTGGCATCCTTAATAATATCCTGGTTGCGGGGTATAAAGTTGAGGGCCTCACACAACTGGTTTCCCACCAACCTACAGGCTTTATCTTGCCAGCCCGGCTTTGCACCCCTGGGTCTACACGGCATATCCCTTATGATATTTACGGTAGACTCATTAAGCTGGTTAAATGCATCCACAATTAGGGCAGGTGATGTTTCCAGAGATAACAGGGGCTCCACAATAATAGCAATATTAAGGCTAACTACAGATTTAATCACTTTAGGCATTGGAAGGTTACGCCACTTTACCCTCAAACCCCCGTCTTTCGGAGTTAGGCCCGTCAATCCTGGATCAGGGTTTTCAACAGGACCAACATTTACTCTGAGTACAGTTTCTATTGGGTTGTGGTCACTAAAGTTAGTTTCATGAACCACCCCTGGGCTGATATAACAATCAAAAGACCTTGAACAAAAGATATAATCAATGATGGTCCCTTTACCCCATCCCACAAAAGTGGGTAGTTCCCTAGACAGACTAGGGCCCACAGGTATTACATTTATTAAACCGGCTTGCCCGAGCGCCTCCGATAGTTTAAGACCCATGATCTCCAGTCACTAGGTCCTCTAACACAAAAGGGTTACCATCTATAGATTTTTGCCCTATCTTAGCATTAAAATCCCCACCTATTATAAGATTAAAAAATTGAAAATGGGCATATGATCTAGTCTCTAGACGTGACACTGCTTCAAAAAGTGCCTCAATCTGACACCCAGAGTCGCTAGTCGAGTTGTAGAAATTTACTAAAAATTAAATTAACATCTTTAGAGATGGGCACCCAAAGAACCTGAATAACTCTATGTTTAAGAGGAATTGGAAATACCCTCCAATTGGCTGAAAATCAAACCAAAATAATTAGTCCCCCTCGTGGCCTATGTCCAGTGGAGGGAATTGCTGCCACACAAAAACTTTCAAAACCATCCAGACCAACCGGATCAACAGCCCAAGTCTCCTGAAGCTAAATAACATCAAAATCAGAAATAAAATTCTGCCATTCAGGGTCCACCAGCTTATCCCTAATCCCCGCTATGTTCCTGCTTAAAATGTTTAAAGCAAACACAAGGAGATGATGGACGGAGTGCTGAAACTTTTCAAACACTCACCCCCAGTCACAGATCTGGGTTGAATCCATCATCATTCTTTAGCTCACTTTGCCACCCCAGATCAGACATAGCTATATGCAAATCAGTCTTGACCCTGTGCCTCATGGGAACAGTCCAGACCGAACCGCCAAGCCATGTCTTCCCTGGACCGGAATCAAGCATCCTGGGACCGGTTTCGGGCTAACAGCCCTCATCAGCCAGGCTAGCTTGAATCCAGTGGCAAAGTGAGCAAGGGACCCACGTCTGGGCATACCCTGCCAACTTAGGGCGAACAAAGCAAACACAAGGAGATGATGGACGGAGTGCTGAAACTTTTCAAACACTCACCCCCAGTCACAGATCTGGGTTGAATCCATCATCATTCTTTAGCTCACTTTGCCACCCCAGATCAGACATAGCTATATGCAAATCAGTCTTGACCCTGTGCCTCATGGGAACAGTCCAGACCGAACTGCCAAGCCATGTCTTCCCTGGACCGGAATCAAGCATGCTGGGACCGGTTTCGGGCTAACAGCCCTCATCAGCCAGGCTAGCTTGAATCCAGTGGCAAAGTGAGCAAGGGACCCACGTCTGGGCATACCCTGCCAACTTAGGGCGAACAAAGCAAACACAAGGAGATGATGGACGGAGTGCTGAAACTTTTCAAACACTCACCCCCAGTCACAGATCTGGGTTGAATCCATCATCATTCTTTAGCTCACTTTGCCACCCCAGATCAGACATAGCTATATGCAAATCAGTCTTGACCCTGTGCCTCATGGGAACAGTCCAGACCGAACTGCCAAGCCATGTCTTCCCTGGACCGGAATCAAGCATCCTGGGACAGGTTTCGGGCTAACAGCCCTCATCAGCCAGGCTAGCTTGAATCCAGTGGCAAAGTGAGCAAGGGACCCACGTCTGGGCATACCCTGCCAACTTAGGGCGAACAAAGCAAACACAAGGAGATGATGGACGGAGTGCTGAAACTTTTCAAACACTCACCCCCAGTCACAGATCTGGGTTGTATCCATCATCATTCTTTAGCTCACTTTGCCACCCCAGATCAGACATAGCTATATGCAAATCAGTCTTGACCCTGTGCCTCATGGGAACAGTCCAGAGCGAACTGCCAAGCCATGTCTTCCCTGGACCGGAATCAAGCATCCTGGGACCGGTTTCGGGCTAACAGCCCTCATCAGCCAGGCTAGCTTGAATCCAGTGGCAAAGTGAGCAAGGGACCCACGTCTGGGCATACCCTGCCAACTTAGGGCGAACAAAGCAAACACAAGGAGATGATGGACGGAGTGCTGAAACTTTTCAAACACTCACCCCCAGACACAGATCTGGGTTGAATCCATCATCATTCTTTAGCTCACTTTGCCACCCCAGATCAGACATAGCTATATGCAAATCAGTCTTGACCCTGTGCCTCATGGGAACAGTCCAGACCGAACTGCCAAGCCATGTCTTCCCTGGACCGGAATCAAGCATCCTGGGACCGGGTTCGGGCTAACAGCCCTCATCAGCCAGGCTAGCTTGAATCCAGTGGCAAAGTGAGCAAGGGACCCACGTCTGGGCATACCCTGCCAACTTAGGGCGAACAAAGCAAACACAAGGAGATGATGGACGGAGTGCTGAAACTTTTCAAACACTCACCCCCAGTCACAGATCTGGGTTGAATCCATCATCATTCTTTAGCTCACTTTGCCACCCCAGATCAGACATAGCTATATGCAAATCAGTCTTGACCCTGTGCCTCATGGGAACAGTCCAGACCGAACTGCCAAGCCATGTCTTCCCTGGACCGGAATCAAGCATCCTGGGACCGGTTTCGGGCTAACAGCCCTCATCAGCCAGGCTAGCTTGAATCCAGTGGCAAAGTGAGCAAGGGACCCACGTCTGGGCATACCCTGCCAACTTAGGGCGAACAAAGCAAACACAAGGAGATGATGGACGGAGTGCTGAAACTTTTCAAACACTCACCCCCAGTCACAGATCTGGGTTGAATCCATCATCATTCTTTAGCTCACTTTGCCACCCCAGATCAGACATAGCTATATGCAAATCAGTCTTGACCCTGTGCCTCATGGGAACAGTCCAGACCGAACTGCCAAGCCATGTCTTCCCTGGACCGGAATCAAGCATGCTGGGACCGGTTTCGGGCTAACAGCCCTCATCAGCCAGGCTAGCTTGAATCCAGTGGCAAAGTGAGCAAGGGACCCACGTCTGGGCATACCCTGCCAACTTAGGGCGAACAAAGCAAACACAAGGAGATGATGGACGGAGTGCTGAAACTTTTCAAACACTCACCCCCAGTCACAGATCTGGGTTGAATCCATCATCATTCTTTAGCTCACTTTGCCACCCCAGATCAGACATAGCTATATGCAAATCAGTCTTGACCCTGTGCCTCATGGGAACAGTCCAGACCGAACTGCCAAGCCATGTCTTCCTGGACCGGAATCAAGCATCCTGGGACCGGTTTCGGGCTAACAGCCCTCATCAGCCAGGCTAGCTTGAATCCAGTGGCAAAGTGAGCAAGGGACCCACGTCTGGGCATACCCTGCCAACTTAGGGCGAACAAAGCAAACACAAGGAGATGATGGACGGAGTGCTGAAACTTTTCAAACACTCACACCCAGTCACAGATCTGGGTTGAATCCATCATCATTCTTTAGCTCACTTTGCCACCCCAGATCAGACATAGCTATATGCAAATCAGTCTTGACCCTGTGCCTCATGGGAACAGTCCAGACCGAACTGCCAAGCCATGTCTTCCTGGACCGGAATCAAGCATCCTGGGACCGGTTTCGGGCTAACAGCCCTCATCAGCCAGGCTAGCTTGAATCCAGTGGCAAAGTGAGCAAGGGACCCACGTCTGGGCATACCCTGCCAACTTAGGGCGAACAAAGCAAACACAAGGAGATGATGGACGGAGTGCTGAAACTTTTCAAACACTCACCCCCAGTCACAGATCTGGGTTGAATCCATCCTCATTCTTTAGCTCACTTTGCCACCCCAGATCAGACATAGCTATATGCAAATCAGTCTTGACCCTGTGCCTCATGGGAACAGTCCAGACCGAACTGCCAAGCCACGTCTTCCCTGGACCGGAATCAAGCATCCTGGGACCGGTTTCGGGCTAACAGCCCTCATCAGCCAGGCTAGCTTGAATCCAGTGGCAAAGTGAGCAAGGGACCCACGTCTGGGCATACCCTGCCAACGTAGGGCAAACAAAGCAAACACAAGGAGATGATGGACGGAGTGCTGAAACTTTTCAAACACTCACCCCCAGTCACAGATCTGGGTTGAATCCATCATCATTCTTTAGCTCACTTTGCCACCCCAGACTGATTTGCATATGGCCATGTCTGAACTGGGGTGGTGGAGTGAGCTAAAGAATGATGATGGATTAAACCCAGATCAGTTGACTGGGGGTGAGTGTTTGATTTGCTCAAACGCTCCGTCCATCATCCCCTTTGGTATCGCTTTGTTCGCCCTAAGTTGGCAGGGTATGCCCAGACGTGGGTCCCTTGCTCACTTTGCCACTGGATTCAAGCTAGCCTGGCTGATGACGGCTGATTAGCCAGAAACCGGTCCCAGGATGCTTGTTTCCGGTCCAGGGAAGACATGGCTTGGCAGTTCGGGCTGGACTGTTCCCATGAGGCACAGGGTCAGACTGATTTGCATATGGCCATGTCTGAACTGGGGTGGTGGAGTGAGCTAAAGAATGATGATGGATTAAACCCAGATCAGTTGACTGGGGGTGAGTGTTTGATTTGCTCCAACGCTCCGTCCATCATCCCTTTGGTATCGCTTTGTTCGCCCTAAGTTGGCAGGGTATGCCCAGACGTGGGTCCCTTGCTCACTTTGCCACTGGATTCAAGCTAGCCTGGCTGATGACGGCTGATTAGCCAGAAACTGGTCCCAGGATGCTTGTTTCCGGTCCATGGAAGACATGGCTTGGCAGTTCGGGCTGGACTGATCCAATGAGGCACAGGGTCAGACTGATTTGCATATGGCCATGTCTGAACTGGGGTGGTGGAGTGAGCTAAAGAATGATGATGGATTAAACCCAGATCAGTTGACTGGGGGTGAGTGTTTGATTTGCTCAAACGCTCCGTCCATCATCCCCTTTGGTATCGCTTTGTTCACCCTAAGTTGGCAGGGTATGCCCAGACGTGGGTCCCTTGCTCACTTTGCCACTGGATTCAAGCTAGCCTGGCTGATGACGGCTGATTAGCCAGAAACCGGTCCCAGGATGCTTGTTTCCGGTCCAGGGAAGACATGGCTTGGCAGTTCGGGCTGGACTGTTCCCATGAGGCACAGGGTCAGACTGATTTGCATATGGCCATGTCTGAACTGGGGTGGTGGAGTGAGCTAAAGAATGATGATGGATTAAACCCAGATCAGTTGACTGGGGTGAGTGTTTGATTTGCTCAAACGCTCCGTCCATCATCCCCTTTGGTATCGCTTGTTCGCCCTAAGTTGGCAGGGTATGCCCAGACGTGGGTCCCTTGCTCACTTTGCCACTGGATTCAAGCTAGCCTGGCTGATGACGGCTGATTAGCCAGAAACCGGTCCCAGGATGCTTGTTTCCGGTCCAGGGAAGACATGGCTTGGCAGTTCGGGCTGGACTGTTCCCATGAGGCACAGGGTCAGACTGATTTGCATATGGCCATGTCTGAACTGGGGTGGTGGAGTGAGCTAAAGAATGATGATGGATTAAACCCAGATCAGTTGACTGGGGGTGAGTGTTTGATTTGCTCAAACGCTCCGTCCATCATCCCCTTTGGTATCGCTTTAAAATGTTTAAAGAGCGCCCTGGAACACTTAAAGGTATAGACTCAGCAGTAGACTCAGCAGGAAGATTACTATAATAACCAATGCCGAGGCAGGGAGTGCTAACACTAAATATATAAGGAAAAAATACCCTGTAGTCAATCATTTTGGTCCAAAGCACAAAGGGGATTGAATCTGTTACTCACAGGAATAGCTATTTATTCAGAGGAGATAGCAGGTTGCCTGGAAGTATTAAAATTCATACTAGCCCTTAAAGGGGGATGGGGCTGTAAAATACAGTAGAAAAAGCCAAGTGGAAGAATATTAATCCGTGTTCCTTAGTGGGCAAAGAGCCAAAACTAGATAACATACGCTTGGCCAACACGGGTGACCTACAATTAATCACAACACAATCCCCCCCTAGTGATTTTGGCATAGGACCAACCCTACCCTTCTCAAATACAAAATGTCATCAAAACACTTACAGTTAAAATTTGCATTATTTGTCAGCCAATGGCATACTTTGTTTTTAAGTTGGTCAGTAGTTTCGATAGTGTTTGTGTTAAGACTTGGTACCTCTGACAAGATAGCTACATAAGGACAACAGTCCGGAGGTAAATTTAGACAAGGGAGCCGTGCATCTGGCTTAATCTTCCGGCCCACCAATTCCCCAGACGCTAGTTGGTCCAAACAAGATCTACGGGACCGATCCTCTTCTGAAGGATTCCTTACTGCAGACGAAACTAAGGGACACAAAGGCTGGGAAAGCAACTGGGATGGCTGGGGTAGACTGGGGACACAAGTGCTCCCTCCGTCTACAACCTGACCTCTGGAGAAAGTAGGTTGCCCATAAGTATTGGACAAATCCAGCCCTTTAGGCCTTCCTCCCAAAGAAGAAATTGAATTTAAAGCGTCTTTAAGTGGGTCAACCTCATCAGTCAGTTTGGTTAAAGCTGACTCCAAGGCAGATAGTCGTTCCATCAAAGGGGCTATACTAACAGGATCACGTCCTTAAATTTATCAACCACATCAGACCAGTCCATGGCAGAAAAATTCATTGATCCCAAAGAATTAGCACTTGGCTCGTTTATAGATGGATTCGAAGGTCCTTTTGTGTCCCTTGCTTTAGGAGGTTGTTTGGTTTGCATCATCCTTTTAGGCCGGGGTGAGCAATTACTGTTGTTAGTGGTTTCAGTGACTGGGTTGTCTAGGGAATGAACCTCCGGAGTGGCGCAGGGAAGGCTTGGCTTGATCTGGGACACTACGTGTCCTTGGGCAGCAGACTGTGAGGCCTGCATGGCCGATCCCCCTAGTAATGACCCAGATAACTCCCCCGCCTCCATCGATAACCTGCGTTCGGCCAAGTCAATCTCGGTGTTAATAACCCCCACTGCTCTAGCTAAAAAAGAGTCCAGGGTAGTACTGTTTGACAATTTAACCACTCATCGCATTGGGGCCAGGGGCCTTGCGTTTCACCATTTTGTGCCCAAGAGCTTCCTTAGTCTGAAGATCCAGAAAATCAAATCCAGTAGCTAGGGTCACTTTACCCAGGAAACAGCTTAGAGGTAACTTGGAGATATATAATGTAAGAAAAGAAACTCACTCTCTGGCCCCCAGAGTTCAATCTATTCAGGCTGCACGAGGGGAGGCCCAGCCTCCTCCGGTCAGTGACGGGCAAGTACGGGCCTGCCCTTGACCTGGGCTTTGCCCGGGCGTGGCCCTCGCAGCGGGGGCTCGTGACTCCCTTTATGCGCCTCGGGGCGCCGAAGCAGGCAAAATGTGGAAGTGAAGGAACCTGGGGGCTGAAGTCCGTGCCCCGGCTCGAAGATCAAGCACGTCCTGTGCAGCAGGGGCTAGTGACTCCTTTTATGCACCTCCGACCGCCGAAGCAGGCAAAATGCGGAAGTGAAGGAGCCTGGGGGCTGAAGTCCGTGCCCCGGCTCGAAGATCAAACGCGTCCCCTATATATGGCCTATATAATTAAGCCTGTGACTTAAAACATGTAAACTAAAATCTGGTGCTGTACATAGTGTGCCACCTGCCCATTCAGGTGTCTCTCTGTGAGTTTTTTGTTATTGAATCCAGAAGTCATTCTGCAACCAAAACATGTCCATAAAACAAGACAGACCTATTGACTGTGCCAATACTTGTTAACTGTGCCAGATAAATAAATAACAACAAATATTTTGGTGTCAATAATTAGAATTAAAAATGTTTCAATTGTGAAAATATGACACTGTGAATTAAACATTACTAAGGTCTGTGTAAGCCAGTGCTTAATTGGAGGCCACTGCAGATTGCACCACCCAATGCCCCTGCCAACGCTGCCAATGACAGTACCAACACAACTACTAACCACTATACTCTTACAAATGTGACAATTCAGACATTTGCAGACCCCCAAAGCAATTAGAATGGTTTGGGCGGCAGGTATTAATCATTTATAATGTATAGTAAATTAATAAATAAGTTATCGTACTCAACTCTGTATTAGACAACAGTGCCACCTGTTGGAAGAATAAGTGCTGGTGCTGACAAATAAGTGCCGGTGCCGAGCACCTGAAACCATGGGCTCAAATGAAGTACTGATGTAAGCGGTAGTGGCCTTTGAAATGTCTCAGATACTCCCGTTCTACCCTTCACACCAATGTCTTCTGCAGACTGTCACTCTGTTAGACATTTACACCCTTTTTCTTTCCGCATCATTCCATAATCCTCTATCCAAATATCACAAAAATCTTCCAACAAGTACAATTGGCACATATGTGATCATTGCTTTGTGTGCTCTGCAGAGTCTCCAAGGATTGGATGTGCATGTAGTCTACACACCTCTGTGGCCCACTGACAGGCACAGTGAGAAAACTGCATTGCATGTTGCCTTAACTTCAGAGCTCTAAACTGTACACTGTCATAAACACGCACCCACAACCTCAGTTCACTCAGACACTTAGAGGTGACTCAGGTCAATATGCAAGAGTCATATTTTGCATGAAAAAAAACTAGGAAACATCTTGAAAAAACAAATATTCTAAAGGAATGCAAGACGAAGTAAAGCATGTGATAGGTAACTTAAGGGTTTCTACAATCATTGTTGAGAAATCGATCAGTGTTTTTGCCATTAAAGTTAAGGACATGAATATAAATCCCCAAAGGCACCTGTTTCAAATTCGTTTTCTTATTGCTTCCGGGTCTGATGCCATGCTTGGGGCTCAGTCCCCTGCCTCTCACTCCCTAACAGTTGTTAGCCATGCACGCCTGACTCTAGACCTCCTCTCATTTGGAGACCTGGAATGCCAGTGGATCAGTAAAGGTGAGAATAGCATAATCGCATGGCACTAGCCAATCACCCCTCATCAGAAAAAGGAGCCAGGTTCTGCAAAGGAGCCCCAAATTGTGACTTCTCTTGTATTTTGGCACTGGAAAATCAGGAATAGTCACATTCGGACTTGGACAGAAAATAGACCCAGGCACCAAAATAAAAGTGGCCTTCTTTAGTGAATAAAAAAGATAAAAATTGGCCCTTAATTGCAAATTGGGGCAGTTTTGACCTTGTAAAGACACACTGTATAAGTGTTTTGTTAGGGTATGGAAGACTGTATGGATTTGAACTTGCTGCAGGCAATGTCTGTTTTAATATCAGGGAAATCAACAATAAAAACCGGCCTAGCAGACCATAAAATGACCCACTAACTGCCAAAAAAGCCCATTGGGCACTGCCTGA
Source organism: Calotriton arnoldi (assembly GCA_963921515.1). NCBI lineage: Eukaryota > Metazoa > Chordata > Amphibia > Caudata > Salamandridae > Calotriton > Calotriton arnoldi. The sequence continues at coordinate 126,346 of CAWUFW010011651.1, read as the reverse complement.
TTGCCCTATAGACCAGTCTGATCATAGGAGCAGGCTGCTCACAGAGGGCGCACCACCGTAGCTGTGTGATGGAATTTCATAACTCCCAAACCCATTAAAACTATTTCTATGAAATATGTCCTTTTTCAGCTGATATCAGAAGTATTTTAAAATCCATAATGTTGGTATCTTCTTTTCAAATGTCTTTTGGAAGAGATGTCTCACAGCCCAAAATCTTTATTTACGACTATGTCGCTGAAACATGCAATTTTCTACCAATATATTGGGCTAAAGATATATTGGGCAGTATCATGTTCTTCCTTCACATGGAAACAAACAAGGATCGGGAAAGCCAATAGGTCTGACGAAGTCCGCCAGCCACTTAGCTTAGTTTGGTTTGTTATAGTTTTTGCAAAAGCTTATTGTTGGGGAAGCTGTCAGGCTCGTGTCAATCTAAAAAAATCACATTGGCTAAAAGCAAAAATATTGTTTTGATCTCAAAAAGCACACATTGTCATAATAGTATCTGGCACTTAAGGGAACTACTTTATTTAAGGATGTGCTCCTTGTGAACGGGCATAATGAATTTACTCACAGTGAAGTTTGGCATTGGCTGAAGTGTGCTGCCCCTTCCCCTTGCCTAATCTTGTAGAGGGCGAAAGAAAATGTGAATGACACAGCAACAGGCCAATGAGCGATGAAGTGGGCTGGTGGAAAGTCCCTATAAGAAAGTATATTTTACATATCATTTTCATATAATCAAAAAATCTGATTAAAAAAAGACAAATATTAATGGTTGATCGAGCAACAAAATGTTTTTATTCGCCAAGGATGATAGATTTTACAGTCCAAGGAAAAGCACATATGCAAAGGAGAAGTGGCTTGTCTGTCCATAAACCTAGTTTAGAGAATATATATGATATTATTTTACAGTAGTATAGGTATTTGCTTTACCCTTACATTTTCAGCTCATCTGTGGGTCAGTGAAAGATTACCCTTCGCTGTAGTCACATAAGTGTAATATCAGCTTCACATAAGTTCCTACTTAATGTAACTAATTGGCATAAACATACTGTTAGAAATGGGGGTCTCTAGTTGGCAAGGGCTTGCACCTTTGTCCAAGGACCCTTCTTCCTAGTCAGGATAAGGGAGTTACACTCCTAAAATAACCCCTGCTCACCCCCTTGGTAGCTTGGCACGAGCAGTCAGGCTTATCTTAGAGGCAGTGTGTAAAGCATTTGCACATAACCAACAGTAATACAGTGTAAGCACTACAAACGGACACCACACCAGTTTAGAAAAATATCCAATATTTTTATATACTTAAAACAAGACCAATACGATAAAAAGCCACAGTACAGTACTTTAAAAATCTTCAGTTATCACAGTGTCCTTAAAAACAGTTCCTTGATGTCGATAGCTCCGTCCGGGGCTATCACGGCGTCGTGAACAAACAAATCCAAACAGTTCTGGCTGACCGCGGCGTCGCGGGTCAGCTACGGTGTCAGGAAGACCTGCAAACAGTACCTTTCAGAAATGCAGGGCGTCGATGACCTCGCGGTGAGCTTCCGAACACACGGCGTCCGCAGGCGTCGGTTCCGGAGGTTGGTGCGGCGTCGTCGGGGCCCTCGAAGTCACACGCGTTGCAGATCGATCTCCTCTCTGTTGAAGTCAGGAGCGCTGGCGTCGGCCGGCGTCGGGTGCTGCGGTGCGAAGTGCAGCGGTGCGGCGTGCGGTGCCCTCAGGTCGCGGTGCGAGCAGCGGTTCGGTGGCGGCGTTGGATGGCGTCGTCGGGGAGACCAAGGTCGCGGTGTGAGATGAAGGCGGTGCTCGTCACGGTGCTGACAGGTCACGGTGCGGCAGTGGCGTCGTCGTTGCTGAAGCGCTGTCGTCGGCTGACGAACTGGAGTCGATGGCGCCGGTGGGCCAAGGCTGCGGTGCGGGATGAGGGCGGTGCATTGTGTAACTTACGAGCGGTGCCCCCGAGCCACGGTGCAAGCAGCGGCGTCGAGTCCGGCGTGGAGCGGCGGCGTCGGGGATACCACGGTGTCGTCGTGAAGCGAGACGGTGCGGAGTGCGGTGCCCACAGGTCACGGTGCGAGCAGCGGCTCGGTGGCGGCGTCAGCGGGCGTCGTCGGTGAGACCAGGGTCGCGGTGCGGCGTTGCGGCGGTGCCCTCTGCGGTGCCTTCAGGATACGGAGTCGGCAGCGGCGTCGTAGACGGCGTCGGGCTTGAAGTCTTTGCTGTTCCTGAGACTTCTTGAACAGGGGGCAAGCTCTACCTCAAGCCCTTGGAGACACTCACAAAGTAGATTGCAGAAAGTTCAGTTCCAGTCCTTTCACTGCCCAAGACAGAAGCAGCCACTGCAGGCCAACACAGCAAAGCACACAGCAAAGTGGTAGTTCCTCCTCACAGCTTCTCCAGCTCTTCTTCTTGGCAGTCTTCTTGATCCCAAAGAGTTCCATGAAGTCTTTTCTATCCCTGAGACTTCCAACAGGAGGCAAGCTCTACTTCAAGCCCTTGGAGAAAACTCTAACAGCAGGATGATGAAAGCACAGTCCAGTCCTTTCCCTACCCAAGACAGAAGCAACCACTGCAGGCCAACCCCACAACACGCAGCATAGGGGCAGTACTCCTCCTCCAGCTTCCCCGGTCCTTCTTCCTGGCAGGTTCCTTAGTTCAGAAGTAATCTAAAATTCTGGGGTTTGGGTACCCCTTTTTATCCTCAGCTTCTCTTTGTTCTCTGAAGGCAGAGAGGCCTTTGCCTAGTCCAAACCAGTTCTGGTCAGTCCTGGAGCACTTTGTTGACAAAACTCCTTCTTTCCTTTCACAGTGCAGGCTAGGGACATCAGACGCACCACAGGAGGTGGAGCCAGCATTGTGGAGGGAAGGCACAGCCCTATTCAGGTCCCAGGTGCAACTCCTCCCACCCATCTACATATAGATCTGGCTATTCAGCCCTGTGCTGACTCACCCTGTCTCCTGGCATCCCCCAGCCCCTGTCACTCACACTCCAGACAAGGAATACACAACCTAGCAGAGGCAGGCTTGGATGGTTAGACAAGAAAATACCCACTTTCTAAAAGTGGTATTTTCAAACACAGAATGTTAAAACCAACTTCACTAAAAGATGCATTTTATCATTCTGAGTCCAAGCATACTAAACTCGAATTTCTACCATGTTCCCTGGGTCAGTTAGGATTATAAGCTGTAATAATCAAAACTGCCCATTCTGGCCTATGGGGAACAGGTAGCCTTGCAATAGTGAAAAACGAAATAGGCTGTAATTCACTATCGGGACAGGCCACACACACCAGGGCATGTCCTACCTTTCACATACAATGCACCCTGCCCACAGGGGTACCTTGGGCCTACCTTAGGGGTGACTAACAGGTAGAAAAGGGAAGGTTTAGGGACTTGCAAGTGTGTGCACTTGCCAAGTTGACATGGCAGCCCCAGGCTGCACACAGGCTCTGCAATGGCAGGCCCGAGTTCCACTTTACGGGCTGTTTGCGTGGGTGGCACAATCCAGTGCTGCAGCCCACCAACAGCATTTGATTTATAGGCCCTGGCACTCGCAGTGCACTTTACTAGGGACTGACACATAAATCAAATAGGCCAATCATGGAAACACCAATCCATAACACAATTTACACAGAGAGCATATGCACTTTAGCACTGATTAGCAGTGGTAAAGTGCCCAGAGTCCTAAAACCAACAAAAACAGGGTCAAAAACAGGAGGCCAAAAAGCAAAAAGTCTGGGGGTAAACCCGCTGAAAAAGCCAAGTCTAACACAACCCCCTCCCAGCCTAAAGCCAGGGTAGACTAATCAATCCCTTTGTGGACTTCCCTGCTTGGGGCGATAGAACATAGACCTGACCCACAACAGCGGGGGCACGTTCTGGTTCTACGCCTTTCCAAACCCAGTTGGATCCCTCTATCCATACTCTCAGGGCCCACTAGGCTGACCCATGGGGTACCCTTTTCTTCACCTGTGAACCCCATCTGTGCAGCACCTAAACTTACTTTGCTCACAGATGTGTCCCAACAGGCCGACAGTGCCCACATGGCCAACACAGTGGTGTGGCCCAGTCCACCCCCGGGGTGTGACTCCTGTCCCCCTCCCAGGGGCAACTCTGTCCACCAGGACAGTAAGCCACAGTGGCTACCGACAGTTGTCAGTGGGGAGACCCAGGCCTTATGCCTCTCAGGGCTCTCTAACCTCTGTGGTGTCAGAGAGTGGGGCGCGGTAGCCCCAGGTGCCTGGCACCCTTCGTGCACTCTCCCTCTGGTCAGGCCAGGGATGACATCCTGGCACTGACCCACCAGCCTAGGGTCTGTACCCGGCGGCTGGACAGGAGACTGGGGTAGGCTTTCCCACCCCCGGTCTTCCTCCCAGGGGCTCCGTACCCTCCCACCTGGAGCGGTACTCCCTTCCAGAATTGTCAGGGCACCTGTGGCAGGTGCCTTGCACAGCTCGCCCACCAGTTCAGGGGTGCTATCCTGCAACTGGTACACCAGCCTAGGGTCTGTACCCTGAGGCTGGACACAGGACTGGGGTGGCCTCTCCCACACCCTGTCCTCCTCCCTGGGGCACTGCATCCCCCACCGGGAGCAGTCTCCCTCAACTCCAGAATTGTCAGGCCACCTGTGGCAGGCGTTCTGCACAATTCACCCACCAGTTCAGGGGTGCTATCCTGCAACTGGTACACCAGACTAGGGTCTGTACCCTGAGGCTGGACACAGGACTGGGGTGGCCTCTCCCACACCCTGTCCTCCTCCCTGGGGCACTGCATCCCCCCACCGGGAGCAGTCTCCCTCAACTCCAGAATTGTCAGGCCACCTGCGGCAGGCGTTCTGCACAATTCACCCACCAGTTCAGGGGTGCTATCCTGCAACTGGTACACCAGCCCAGGGTCTGTACCCTGAGGCTGAACAAGGGACTGGGGTGGGCTCTCCCACATCCGGTCCTCCTCTCTGGGGCACTGCATCCCCCCACCAGGAGCGGCACCCCCAGAAGACAAACTGGTAGTGGCACTGTTAGCAATTGCCCCTTCCCCCAGGTCAGGGGGGACACCCTGAACCTGGTCCTCCAACCCAGGGCCTGTACCCTTAGGCTGGACCGGTGCCTGGCAACCCAGGACTTCCGGGGGGGTACACCAACCCCCCCCAAGGGAAACACTCCTCATGCGTTGGGCCAGAATCCGCCTGGCGCAGGTCTCCAGCCTCCTGTCCACCTGACAGAGAATGAAGACCCCCCAGGCCAGAAGTGGCCTCACCAGGGTCAGTCCTGGGGTGCTCTGACCTCAGAGCTGGCAACCCCTGACCTACTGGTCCTTCCAAAATTGTCAGGGCACCTGTGGCAGGTGTCCTGCACAATTTGCCCACCAGTTCAGGGGTGCTATCCTGCAACTGGTGCACCAGCCCAGGGTCTGTACCCTGCGGCTGGACAGGAGACTGGGGTGGGCTCTCCCACACCCACTCCTTCTCCCTGGGGCTCTGTACCCTCTCACCTGGAGCGGTACCCCCTTCCAGAATTGTCAGGGCACCTGTGGTAGGTGTCCTGCACAATTCACCCACCAGTTCAGGGGTGCTATCCTGCAACTGGTGCACCAGCCCAGGGCCTATACCCTGCGGCTGGACAGGAGACTGGGGTGGGCTCTCCCACATCCACTCCTTCTCCCTGGGGTTCTGTACCCTCCCACCTGGAGCGGTACCCCCAGCAGACAACCCGGTCAGGACACTGCTCGCAGTCGTCCTTCCCTCCAGGTCAGGCAGGACCTGAACCTGGCCTCCCAACCCAGGGACTAAACCCTGCGGTTGAACACTTGCCTGGCACACCAGGACTTCCTGGGGAGCACGCATGCTCCCCCTGAGGGTAACACATGACTCATGTGTTCTGTGACAGTCTGCCTGGCGCAGATCTCCCGCCTCCTGTCCAGCTGACAGTGCGTGAAGATCCCCTGGGACAGAAGTGGGGTCACCATGGTCACTCCTAGGGGGAAACAACCTTTAGAACGCATGCATTACATCGCATGCCATTAGATCGCGGTTTTTACAATGAAAGTCGTTACAACGACTTGCACTGGAGGGCGCTATAGGACAAGGAGTAGTTTAAATTACTATCCAACACCTTCCCTACTGTACGTAGGCTGGGGTTGGAATAGTAAATTAAACTACTCCTAAGTCCAGCGCCCTCCAACGCAAGTCGTTGTAACGACTTGCGTTGTTAAAACCGCGATCTAATGGCATGCGATGTAATGCATGCGTGGTATCGTCATACATCCCTCCTTGGAGACTCAGCCCTTCTGGCCGGCCCCTGACCCACGGGTTCTCCCACTGGGGAGCACATCCCCCTCTCACCCCTCCCTCTGGACTTCTGCACCCTCCACTTAGGAGCGGCACCGCCAGACACCAGAACCACTGGAGCTCTGTTTACAGAGGCTCCAGGTTCTCCTGACTCTAGGAGATCCCCCTCAACGGACGGCCTATCAGTACAGCCTAGGCTCCCCACCTGGTGTTCCCGCCTGGAACCACCTAGGCTCTGGGACCGGGTTTCGGGCACCTTGGGCCGCAGCCCCTTCGCACTCCTTCTCCGCGGAGACAGGACGTGAGCCCCTACACCCTTCCCACGACACCGGGACCTAGCTGGGCTACCATGAACCTCTCCCACCACACTTGGTTGGGAAGTACCTAAGCCACTTCCCTCCGGGTCACCCCCAGATGTTTCTCCAGACCCTCTGGAATCCACCAAAAGGTCTGCATCCAGTGCAAGCTCCCTGGGGTCAGAGAACTCACACTCCACCGGGTGTTGGCCTAGCTCTGGAAAACAGGGACTTAAAATATGCTCTCCAACAATTGAATCACACAGCCCCACACAGGTGTTAACCAAACTACCCTTCACCCAACCATCCAGTGCCTCAGAAAAGTACCCCACATCATTCTCACAAGACTGGTGAGACAGTGTCTGACTGTTGCTGTCTCTCAACCCATACTCTTCTGGCTGGTCTCCATACTCACTTACCAGGGCTTCTATCATGGGGGAACCCCTCTCCCTCACCTCTCCTCTAGAGTCAGTAGAGTGTCCCTCCCACTACCAGGAATATGATCCCCCTTGCCAGTTCCCCAATCCACCTCAGGGACACTGCGTACCACGGGAGTAACCTCACAATCCTGAACCCCCTGGCGTATGTCAACCCCCTCCTTGAAGCAGGGCCCCAAATCTGTGTGTGCGTGTACCTCCCCCTCAGTACTAGACACTACATTTTTGCTGCCACCATCTGGGCTGGACAAAGCCCTACCGGCTTCCCAATCCAGCTCCAGCTCTCTCATTTTAAGCTCATGATCCAAGATCATCTTCTTTTCCTCCATGGCTATTCTTTTGTCTTCCCTCTCACTTTCTATTCTGAGTTTCTCCAATTCGAACTTCCTTGCTTCCCGCCTGTCCTCCAGCTCCTCTGGGGACAAGCTACTGCTGCCTTGCCTGGAGGGTCCCCCCCCTCCCAAAAGCACATCCACCCTATGAACAGGCTCCTCCACCTCTCCATTGAGATCACCAGATTGCCCAGTGGCATGTCTGGCTGCTACCCAGACCCTCAGCGCCTTTTGTAGCTCATCCTTCCTGGTGAGGCCTCTGACCTGGACTTTCAGGTTCTTGCAAATCGATTTTAACTCCTTGACATTGTAGGCTTCCAATCGATCCCCCTCAAAGGCAATTTCTACTGATGCAATTGATGATACTATAGATTCTGGCATGTTGAAGTAGCAAGTTCAAACTGGATAGATCAAAAATAGATCACTGAAAAAATGGGGTGAAATGACACCCCTCTCCAGACGCACTGCTTTCCATCGTGTGTAACAAATATGCCACAATTGTTCCAGTTAAACCAAAGTTTTTATGTCAATATCATTAACATTTTGTTCAATATTTTCCATAATCATCCTGTCACATGAAAGACGCTCTATGTTTCCATTAATTCCTTGATGCAGTAGACATGCCGATACGGGCCTTATTCTAGAGCACGGTGTGTTACATAGGTACTCTTCAAATAATAATTTTCATCACCCAATGCATTTCGGGCCCATTCTTGGCCCTTCGTCAGGGGTATTCTGCAAGCACAGAATGTTAAAACCAACTTCACTAAAAGATGCATTTTATCATTCTGAGTCCAGGCATGCTAAACTCGAATTTCTACCATGTTCCCTGGGTCAGTTAGGATTATAAGCTGTAATAATCAAAACTGCCCATTCTGGCCTATGGGGAACAGGTAGCCTTGCAATAGTGAAAAACGAAATAGGCTGTAATTCACTATCGGGACATGCCACACACACCAGGGCATGTCCTACCTTTCACATACAATGCACCCTGCCCACATGGGTACCTTGGGCCTACCTTAGGGGTGACTAACAGGTAGAAAAGGGAAGGTTTAGGGACTTGCAAGTGTGTGCACTTGCCAAGTCGACATGGCAGCCCCAGGCTGCACACAGGCTCTGCAATGGCAGGCCCGAGTCCCACTTTACGGGCTGTTTGCGTGGGTGGCATAATCCAGTGCTGCAGCCCACCAACAGCATTTGATTTATAGGCCCTGGCACTCGCAGTGCACTTTACTAGGGACTGACACATAAATCAAATAGGCCAATCATGGAAACACCAATCCATAACACAATTTACACAGAGAGCATATGCACTTTAGCACTGATTAGCAGTGGTAAAGTGCCCAGATTCCTAAAACCAACAAAAACAGGGTCAAAAACAGGAGGCCAAAAAGCAGAAAGTCTGGGGGTAAACCCGCTGAAAAAGCCAAGTCTAACACATACATGTAAATATAAACTGCTTTTTTGTATGATTAACTCCTGTAGCTTCCAGCAATATTACTAATCTCTACCTAGAAAGGTGTGCTGCTTATCCTGGTTTGATGCTCTATGGCACACCATCTAACTCCCTCTTTGGCTGGCTGAATTCACCCTATAACTGATGCCTTTGTGACCAACTGAGATGATGAACATTGATCCCTTATGAAAACATGGGAGCCATCAGGATAACTCTGAAAGTTAGCTGCTTTTGTCAAAGTCCTGGTTACTGTCATGTTTGAAACAAACTTGAGAACTAGTGTAGTATCTTCTGTTTCAAACTTTTGATAAATTAATTATGTCTTCAGGACATCATAGTGTGTATTCTACTTTTTGAAAATTAGGTTGGGATTGAAAGGAGGAGGCCACTTCATTAGCATCATGCGCTCCATCATATCAGTGTGTATATCCCACTTTTTGAAGCAGAGGTTGCATTCCATTCTGAAGGGCCCCACCTTAGAGAACTGAACGAACACGTGAGACCTGCAACTCAACTAAACTCAAACATGATTTATAAAGCACTGCTAATCACCCACGAGGGTCTCCAGGCGCTGAGGGACTTGCTGCTTCCATTGTGTTTAGTTGGACAGCCAGGTCTTGAGTCCTTTCCAAAATTCTGGTGGGAGGATCAGGTCTGGAGGGAAAGGGAGAGGTATTTCCAGGATTTTGCCATGAGGTAGGGGAAGGAGCATCCTCTACTGTTGCTTTGGCAGACGCAGGGGTGTGTCCGATGGAGAGGGAGGCAGAGTTCAGAAGTCAGGAGAGTTGGTGAAAGTTCAGGCGGTGGTTGATGTCAGCTGGCCCCTAGTTGTGTAGGACTTTGTAGGTGTGGATGAGCATCTTGAACTGGCACCTCTTCTGAATGGGGAGTTTCTTGAGGTGAGGGGTGATGTGGGTCCGTTTCGGGAGGATGAGTCTGGCCACTGAGTTCTGTATGGTCTGCAGCCTCTGTGACAAGGCCACAGGGGTTAATGGCACTGTTAGGAAGATGAATGGTCTATCTGCACCATAATTTCCTTGTTCCCTGATTTCATGAATATGAGAGGGGTGAATAATGGACTGTGTAGGCAGGGATTGGCTGCCAGGGTGCTGAGTTCATGATTAGCCAGTGGGTGGATGTGTGTACCTTAAGTATATCTAAGCCAGAATATTCTCAAGGAGTGAGGTAGAGAACCTTGCTCAGTATTTTAAAAAAGTATAACTGGTGAGTAGTGGGCTCCACACACTCCTGGGCCCAGGTGTCAATGCACCTGCTGCACTATTGGTAACTACGTTTCCGGGGGGCGGGGGAGTGTAGTCCTGCAGCCTGTGAGCACCTATAAGGACCCTGCTGCTCTGCACCCTGCTGGTGTCTACTCTGGGGCAGTCCCTGTGGGGAACGAATGCCTGCTTGGAAGGTCAGACCACAGGGCAAGACCTGGGTAAATCACTTCTAAATCTAAGAGGGGGCTGGCCGATTTCCTCACAGTTGCCCATTGACTTGTGGTAGGAGATGGATTTTGGAGTCTTTACAGCCTAATCTGTTATAGGTTGATGAGGAATGGATCTTTTTCCCCTCTACATACACATGATGCTTGACTCCAGCCTGGGTCCCGTGGGTCTGGGTTGCCCTTATCCCCCCAAAAGTCGTCTATAATAACGCATAGCCCCATCGCCAGAATGAGGGGAGTGCAGTTCACAACCTCGTGTGTGCATCCCAAAAAGCACGTTTGACCCGCCGAGTTCTTATGTGTGTGCTCTTTAGCGGAAGCGACGGTCGCTAAAATGCTGAACACCAGATGGAGTCCGTATGCTCTTTGTGGTTTCTGAGGGCACTGTACATGGCGTGTCCTGCACTGTATGGAGACACACTGTTGCCTCATCAGTCGACTCCAATTTCTAAATGCATTTTACTCCTCCCTCTAGCCGTCCTAGGGGTTACGTGCTCCGTGGGTCCGGTGTTCTTGTTCCACTAAGGCAGGCAGAAAGGAAACTAGTGGCGACATTTCCCTTTCCTATTACGTCATGTCGCATTTTTCTGCCGGCTGTCTTTTTTAAGTCGACTGCATATCTGCTAAACTATGTTGATCTTGGGCATCATCCCAGACCTTTATTTCTAGACATAAAAAGCTTGGTAGCAAAACCAAAGGGGATGATGGACGGAGTGTTGAACGTTGCAAGCACTCACCCCCAGTCAACTGATCTGGGTGTAATCCATCATCATTCTTTAGCTCACTCCGCCACCCCAGTTCAGACATGGCCATATGCAAATCAGTCTGACCCTGTGCCTCATGGGAACAGTCCAGCCCGAACTGCCAAGCCATGGCTTCCCTGGACCGGAAACAAGCATCCTGGGACCGGTTTCGGGCTCACAGCCCTCATCAGCCAGGCTATCTTGAATCCAGTGGCAAAGCGAGCAACGGACCCACGTCTGGGCATACCCTGCCAACTTAGGGCGAACAAAGCAAAACCAAAGGGGATGATGGACGGAGTGTTGAACATTGCAAGCACTCACCCCCAGTCAACTGATCTGGGTTTAATCCATCATCATTCTTTAGCTCACTCCGCCACCCCAGTTCAGACATGGCTATATGCAAATCAGTCTGACCCTGTGCCTCATGGGAACAGTCCAGCCCGAACTGCCAAGCCATGTCTTCCCTGGACCGGAAACAAGCATCCTGGGACCGGTTTCGGGCTCACAGCCCTCATCAGCCAGGCTATCTTGAATCCAGTGGCAAAGTGAGCAAGGGACCCACGTCTGGGCATACCCTGCCAACTTAGGGCGAACAAAGCAAAACCAACTGGGGGTGAGTGCTTGCAATGTTCAACACTCCGTCCATCATCCCCTTTGGTTTTGCTATGTTCGCCCTAAGTTGGCAGGGTATGCCCAGACGTTGGTCCCTTGCTCATGAGGAATGCAAGATTAAGTAAAGCATGTGAAATGTAAGCAGGAACAACATGGTTACCTTTTTCCTTTTACACTCACTATTCAGAAACCAGTGAGTGCTTTTGCCTGAAAAGTTAAGGCCATTACTACAGGGCCCAGAAGGGACCCGCTTCAATGCCCAATATCCTTACAAAACGTAAACAGTATGGTTTGAAAAGACCACATCCCTGAACACTGAGCCGCTGTGCACATTTTGTTTTCCAATTCACCCATCAAGCAGGTATTTCAGTACCTCCAGGAATAGTGCACTTTCCCACCCAGGGAAAACAATGTTGTTCAAAGAGCGACGAGAAAACAAAAGTAGCGCTTCTCTGGCAAACACTGTAAAGTGGCGCTAATGTGTTCAGGTGTGAATAAATCAATCTGACCACCTTGCAACCACTCTGTCTTACTTTAGTTAGGTAGTTATTTATTTTTCATATTTGGAATGTTTTATTTCTCTCCACCCCGAGGCTGCACTTAGAAATTGAAAAATGTGAGAAAAAGACAACGTTTCCAGCAAAAGTGTTTTTCTTTTTTGGATCCATTTCACAGGGGAGCAAATAAACGAAAGGAGGAAGAAAAGTCTCGGTTTTCACTAAATGAGGAGAGGTGGGGGGGGGCAGCTGCAGGAGAACTGGACACTGTCCTTGTCTTCTTTGGGCACGAAGGAAGACAGAGTCCTTTTCCTTCTCTGCCTGGTCCGCCCGTCCCCAAAAGCCGAGCCTTAACTATGGCTTTGGCGATTTCTGCCCTCCGGGAGGCATGTTTAAAATAAGAAAGTAGGGGAACGGAATCTATGAAATTAGAGAAGTAGGGGCACGCCGTGCCCTGCCGATCCCGCCCACTTCGACCACTGCCTCCCATGCCCCCCCCCTCCCCCCCCCCCCATCATCACACGGTGGCATTAATTTGTAAGTCGGCAGGTTCGAATAAAGGTATTTGGCAGGTGGACGATTACATTATCTCAGTGAGGCAATAATGGTAAAGAAATACGTCAAATAAGAATAAAAGTATCATAAAGTGAGATAATGCCCATTCATCGGTAGTGGCTTAAATCCCTGTTACATTCAACACCGTCTGTTTGCCCATAATAATACAACTGGGATTGGCAGCGGAGCTATAAATAATTGCTTCCAATGCAAAAACCCAAATGGCAACAATTATTCTTAAACATCCGTCAATTGTTACGTTTTAAATAAAACCCCAGTTTTTATTTTGGGATTGTTAGTAAAGTCATACTAAAATACCACCCCGAATAAATTTACCGACCATCTTTCAGTTAGAACCTTCTTAACAATTTAAGTTTGAAGATTCACAATTTAAAAAAGATGGTGAAATAATCAATGAACATTTTAAAGACAAAATAAGATGGCATTTTCTTAAAATGTGTATAGGTTGCTGTGCAGCCATTCAGCAGCGGATAGTTCCACGAGGTTGTGGATGGAATTCCTGGGGTAACAGCTGGTGGGAGCGCTTGGTGGATGGCGTGAAACAGGAGTACTCACCAAGCCTTGCCTGGCTGAGGAACAGCAGAGCCAGCACCAGCAGGGCAGAGGTCACCTCTCTCCTCCTGTCCATTTCTGCTCTGAAGATTTGCTGCGGGTCACTTTCTATCAGGCCTAAACTGGAAGGGGAGCTTCCTTTTAATCCTCTCAAAACAGAGAACTAGATCTATTTTAGAAGCTGAATATGAGAAATGACCTCATACTACAAAGGCACATACATACCCAAGAAAGCACCGACCCGTGGACTGTGTGTGGCAGCTGTTTTCAATTTGCATTGATCAACTGCGGGATTGTAAAACCCCTGTCCTAAGCACTATTTCCTTCTTCCTTTGGTTTAAAATGCGATTTATAGATCCTAGTTTTAAGCACATCGCACCTAAAGACTGCCATCTGGCAACAGACAAGTTGAACTCAGGGGAGTGGTAACACTCTCTCAAAAGAGACCCTGTACAGGGAAACCATGTATTGACAGCTTCAGCACATGGTGTCACCTAGCCCTTTCTTGCCTCATCATCAATATAGTATATATAAAAACCTGACGAACTCTGCTTTTATGATGTATGAGCACATTTTGCCAAGGGGCGGGGTTTAGGGACTGAAAGTGTGGGGCTTAAGGCAAACATTCATGCCCCCTCCTCCCATTTGACGGCCCTGCTGCCTTCCCTTTAACCCAGCTAAAGCTGCCATGGCGTACTGCTCAAGTGATCTGTTTCAGATCCACTCACCTAATTGTGTCCATGTCAACTTCTGCTCAGAGGACAACTACATCCTCACATGCAGGGAATTTATAGACATCTACAAAGCCTTCAACCGGGTGGTTCTTTCAAAAAACTCGTCTCATCATAGACGCAACATAAAATCCCTTCAATCCCAGGCATTTGATCACACTACAATTACCTTCTTTTGTCATTCGTGCTCCACCCAGCAACAATCTTGAATCACAATCCAGCCCCCAAACAAAAAATATTTTGTAACAGCTGCAAGCCCATGCTAAATGCAACCTCAGACATCTCAATTTTAAACCCTCCCCTAAAACCGTCTAATTGTTTTGGCCGCTAAGTCTGTTCTAGCAGTTTAAAAAGGGTAAACAACAGTGGCGGCTGATGGCATTTGAAAGTGGTGTGGCATAAAAGTTGCGACTGAGTGCACTGTGGCGAGTGAGAGACTGACAAATTTTTGAAAAAAGAGTGGGCAAATGGTGCATTTTCAAGCAAATTTGAGAAAGCAAAAAAGGTTAATGAAGCAATTGTGAACACATGCAGTCGTGCACCCTTTTCCTCTCTTCACATCTCGTCCATATACATATCTTGGGGCTTATTTACAAGGCCCTTGCGCCACTTTTGCGCCATTTTTAACATGGGAAAAGTGACGCAAACGTGGCGCAAGGGGCTTGTAAATCTGCCCCCTTATGTTCAGCAGCCTCCTTTCACTGACTCCTAAATGCACTTCCTCGCATCTCCTTCACTTCCCAACGCCCAAACACACAACGCACCGACGCACCTGTAAGCACTGTATTTTCATTTACTGTTGCTTTCTCAATATTTTTCCAGATGTGTACCTCCTTCACACACAGTTGCACATAATCACAACTGCAACTGGAATAAGTGATAATTGCTGTGTAATACAGCTAATATTCTAGTAAGCATTTAGTGTGAACTGCATTTACCATAATCGAAAGGGGCGAACAGTGCTGGGAGGTGAGGCAGTGTGCTCCCATCCCTCTTCTGTATTTATTGAATGTTTATGTGACCTTTATCAACACATTGGCACTGTGCATGTATCTTTCTCTGCTGCAGCAGTTGAGAGGCAGAGCAGTCATTCACCATAGGCATCTGGGGTGCTCTATAACTGTGTTGCATTTATGAGCTGGGAGTGTGAAGTGGCAGTGAGTGTGCGATAAGGAGGGCGTGCTTGCCATGGTATGTTGAGCCCAATTAACACATAAATAAATCATGAATGAACTCTAGGCGCTGCGCCGCCCGATCAACATACATCAGCCATGCCTATCAATGAACTGCTGTCTTCTATGAGCCAGAACCACTCTTGTCATCTGGGGTGTGCCTGGGGATCAGTAATACATGGATGGCTCCTGGTTTATGTATCACTGGCTCCAACTACATTTTATTTTTTATTTCTCCCCTTTCACTCAATTTCCTCACTGCGTCCTGAATGATTTACAACAGCCACCTTCCATATGTTTCTTGCTCCCAGTTTTGCATTGGGTGTTAATTTAACTTGTTCAGCAGCAAACCATTCCCTGTCCCCTTCAAAAGCAGCTGGGATCTGAGAAAGATTGCTTAGGTTTTTTTCTCTCATTAATGTCACCATGGCAGATGCCATTGCCTTCACAACACAGTGGGCTGTTTGGATTTAAAAAAAAAAAGGATCGTGAATGAATCCCCTTTGGGGCTCTCTAAAGAGGTAGATGCTGCCTAGAAGAGTCAAGTTGTAAACAACAACATTGTTTGCTTCAATGAGGGGGAAAAAAAACAAAGCACGACAGTAAAAAACACCTTCCTGGCTGTGCTTATGTGTTTCTAATAAGACACTGCGACTACGGTTTAAACACAGTCATTAATTGCAATTTGAAGTGTGCCACCATTTTTTAAATAAATTGTTTATGGTTTCACGCTGACTAGCCCTTTCAGGCTTTCAGTTACACCATAGTCAGCATGGCGCCCAGACTAGGGTGATTTGCTTCCGCACCCAAGTAAACTAAAATAACACCAGAAAGATTACACACCTCCAAACTAAAGATATTGCCTCTGTGCTGCTCAGAGCGCCGCTGCGTGAAACGCATATGGTGTCTGTATTATTAGCACTGCTAGCACTGTCTTTTAGCGCGACTTCTTGCCAATGCGCCCCTACGTTCTCGGCGGTATCAGTGCGTAAAGAAAGCCTTCGCACAAAGCAATGGCACAGCTGGACAAACTAGAAAAGGTGTGCCAGCATTAACCATGCCGAAACATGGATTACCAACATTCACTATGCATTACGTTTACACCGAATGACCAATGCAAAAATACTTTTGTACCTAACGAAGTGTGCGAAAACATACATGCGTCAATTAAAATTGCATTTTCTCAAAGGTTACTCAGTAAAATGTTTGTGCATTATAGTGCAGATTATTTACTCTGACCCTCGAATGCATTTGTTTCCTTTGATGATGTCTGCTTAAGTTTCGATACTAACTCCACTATCATACCCTACGTGACCCCTGCAAGCAAAGCTATGATGAGATAGTGCCGAAGTCGAAAAATTGAAACATAACCGACTCCAGGGAGCTCTCCCAACAATAATTTCTCTTTACAGAATTGTTGCACATGTGACATTGTGAAGTTGCACCTCTCCAGTTAAGGTTTACATCTCACTTTATAGGAAATCTCTTTATTGAACTCCTGATAATATTGCATGCTTTCTCGGCAATCTTTACCAAACTTGGGGATACACCGCCCAGTGTGAAATTCAGCAAAATCTCGTGCAGATTGTTCAAATGGTTTCATTGATATAATGAAGGTCCAAAAAGTGTACCTTGGTAAAAATAAACTGGGGTAACCCATAGGAGATTTTGCTTCTTGCATACTTCCGAAACTGCTTAGTGAATGCACATTACATTTTTAAGGCACAAAAACCTTTCCATTATTCTGTATTTTGTTTTGGTTTGCTGAAAACCCATTCCGCCTTTCTTGAGATGTAAGCCAAGGAGAGAGTGACCAGTGTATATGTCAACGATTACATATTTTCCATATTTCTTCACAAACTACAGAAAATAGATCACAAACAACAGAAAATGCTGCAATGTGCTTACGTAAACCTTTGTATATGCACGCTTGACACAAACATTAGGAGGGAAAAAATAAAGCATCTGTATTATTTATTTGCCGGGCTAAATTTGCATATTTGAGACAGGTACGGGGGGAGAAAAAGGCCTTTGCCCTCGCCCCAGCTTGGCCAGGACCTGGGTGGAGGCAGAACACACACATCCCTTCCTCACAGGCTGTGGTGTTTAAAAGACTAACCTCGCTTGACGCCTGGATGTTGGGGTCTCACAGGCAGCTGTCCTGCCCAGCCACACCTCCTGCAGTGTTATGTTATGTTAGCAATTTCTAGAGCGCACAAATACCCGTGGGTGTCTCGGCGCTATGGACCGTAGAGGAAAGCGGAAAGGCCCCTTATTGCTCAAATAACCAGGTTTTTACTTGTTTTCTGAAGGATAGTAGCGTTGGGCTGGTCTTAATTTGTAGGGGGAGCAGGTTCCAAAGTTTAGCCGTTGCCACTACAAATCTTCTGTCGCCCCAGTTGACTTTGTTTGTTCTGGGAACGATCAGAAGGTTGGCATCTGCGGCGCGCAGGGCTCTGCTGGGCACGTAATCCCGAAAAGCTTTTTTCAGGTATTCAGGTCCTATACCGTGAACTGCTTTGTGCAGTGCATGGCAGAGAATGAGTCTCACACACACTGCCTAATTGGTCCGTGTTGTGTTGTGGTGGCGGGGAAAAGGCTGCAGGACCACCCAGGAAGGTAGGCAGGTGCGTGCGGGCCTAGGCCGCGCAGGACAGATAGTGCACGGTCACTTACAAACAGATACCACACCGCTTGACTCTTATTCGTAAGCATGGGCGTCTCACAACTGTGCCTGCCTCGCGGTTACGCATATTTATTTAGTGACGCCCACGTAATGTGGGCTCAATTATACTTACACCCGTCGTCGGGGTGAGCCTATGTACATCTTGCGGCAACTTTATAACAATGTTCTCAACCTGACTAGAATATCGCGATGGGCGATATTACATTCCTCCACAAAACAAAATTGAACAACACCTTTGATCATATAGCTGGTGCAGGGACCAATCACAATCTCAGAATGTTCCACCGGTGCAGGCCACGGCCAGTACCTTCATCCACACAGACACTCATCTAGCAATGATAGTCTCTCAGCCTGCTGGATGGCTGGGGGTTTTGTCTCAGTTCATACTGCGTCTGATTTTCACGACTGTCCATTCTGGCGGTATCAGGGGTCACCGGTGACTCTGGGAGCCCTTGGCTGACTCCAGGGCTCCCTCTTGGGGGACCAGATGCCTCGAATTCCGCTGCATCAGTTTCCTCTTCTGACCATTCTTCCACTTCCATCCCGTCCCTGGTCACATCACGGCTCTGGATTGTCATGTCTGGACCAGGGTGAAACCTCTTGAAAGCTGACACATTCCTGGTGATTGATTCCAGACCTTTCCGGGCTGTAACTTGAGTGCCTCTCAAGGATGTGATGCGCCACGGATCCTTCTCGAACGGCAGCCTGAATTTACTGCCTGGATGTCGATCTTGGACAAGCACCAAATCTCCCACCTTGAGATGTGATCTCTGGGCTCTGCGATGCCTGCTAACTTGATCATTTGACTTTCTTCTCCGACTGTCCACAGCTTGTTCATCAAAGGCTGCAGGTGCCCACTGTGGGTGATGAGGGATAGAGTAAATGGACTGTTCAGGGAAGTCACCATTAGTAGAAGCAATGCGAATTACTTTGTTCAAAGTTCTCATGAAGCGTTCAGTTCTCCATTGGCCTGCGGCCATTTGGGAGTAATTTTTCTTTGGACAATCCCCAGCGAGGCTAGATACGGAGCAAATTCCTGTCCCTGAAAGGGAGGATCATTGTAAGTCCTTAGTTCTCTGATCAATCCATGGGTGGCCATTACTTTTTCCAGCTTCGGTATGACTTCCCCGGCGCTCAGGGATGACAGCACCTCAACCTTGGGGTACTTGGAATAATCATCAATCACTACTAATGTGTGTCTCCCACCCGGGAGGCTCCCAAAGTCCATGCTGGCACAGATCCATGGGCCTTCAGGTCTTTGTTCAGTCACAATCGGTGAAGGAGGGTTTGGCTCCCCAGTCGCTTGACACCATGAACATGATCGTACTGCCTACTCTACTTTCTCGTCCATCAAAGGGTAACACACTTTAGTTCGAAGACGGCCTTTTGTCTTCACCATTCCCTGATGTCCTGCATGGGCAAATTGTATTACTCGATCCACCAACGACACCCGTTGGGATCAGTACTTAGCTCTTCTCTCACCTGGTACAAGCTCTCTAGCACCCTCTGCACCTCGGGAGTGAGAATTGCTCCTTGATTTTTGAGGTGGTGCCACCTGTTGGTCTTCACCGCTTCAAGAGTTTTCTGCAGACACTCGTCCTGCCAGTGGCCTGACATATCTCCCCAAGTGAGATGGGCAAGGGGCGAGATTGGTCCACCATATAGTGGACTTACTCCTCCGTCTCCTCAGCATCCTCCATTTTGCTGGGTGTGGCAGCTCGAGGGTGATGGGACAGGTAGTCTGCCGGATTACCCGTTCCAGAGTGATACTCAATTCTGCAGTTGTACTCTTGCAACTGAAGCATCCATTTCTCTATGCATGGTGGAGTCTTTGACGCAGTTACTGTGAAGAGTGGAATTAGAGGCTTGTGATCCGTAGTGATGAGGAAAGGCTTCCCATATACATACAAATGGAAGTGGCGGCACCCCCAGTGTATCATGATGGCCTCTTTATCAATCTGGAATATCTCTGTTCCGTGGCAGTCAGCGATCGGCTTGCAAAGGCCACAGGAGCCCACTCATCTTCTTTGCGGGGGCATTGTATTAGGACAGCCCCAAGCCCCGAGGCCTGCATCTACAGTAATGTGTGTTGCTGCGGGTCAAAGTACCTCAGTGTGGTGGAGCTTGAGAGGGCATATTTGGTGGCCTGAAATGCCGCCTCCTGTTCCGCGCCCCACGACCAGGGGTTCGAGGCCTTGGTCAACTCTTGCAACGGTGTTGTAAGCGAGGAAAGGTCTCTGATAAACCGGCCACAACAGTTGGCCATTCCAAGAAAACTGCGCATCTCGTTCACATTGGTGGATGCTGGGGCATCTTTAATATCCCTTACTTTCTCAGGATCAGGGGCTACTCCTTCCGCAGAAAAGATGTATCCAAAGAACTGCAGTTTCTGCTGTAAGAACTCACATTTTTCCCGATGGAGGGTGAGTCCGGACTCTTGGATTCTTTGTAGCACTTGTCTGTAGGAAGGTGGAATCTGACTATATGGTTGCCCCCACTTTTTTTCTGGTGTTTTGATGGTTTTTGACTTAGTTTGGCTGGAAACCTGCTATTCAGGTCCCCAGCCTATCTGCTTTCTCTTATAAATGGATTCCCTGTACCTTAGGTACACTTCAGATTGGATTCTGGGGTGCCCTTATAAGTCCCTAGTATATGGTATACTATGTACCCAGGGCATAGGTACCCCAGAGGCCTCCCAGGGGCTGAAGCATGTATTGTGCCACCCCTGGAAAGCCATCCAAAATGACACCACAGGACTGCTACTGCAGCCTGAGTGAGGTGGTGCATGCACCCCTTGCAGAGATATAGGTTCACTATATCTCACCTATCACTGCACATAGAAACCTATCAGTCACCCCTATGGCAGGCCTTATCAATCCTGAAGGCAGGGTGCTTGGTTTTATGTGAGAGGGTGCCCATGCATGAGCAGAGCCCCTCTACAGCCTTCAGAATCTCCTCTCCGGGGTTGTCTGTGGTGCAGCCTGACCATATACTCTTAAGTGTATTATATCTAAACGGTAAATGCTAACTTTGGGATGGCTGCACGGAAACATGTCGTGTTTGGTGTCAAACACCTTGGAATCATACCCCCACACCAGTAACTGGTGTGGGAGTATGATCCCACCCTTCTAGAGGAGAGACATGACAGCACCGGTATACCCGGTACCAACTAAACAGAGCCTGGCATCACAAAATGGATGCTGCAGCCACAGACACGAGTCTGGCCTCCTGCTGCTGACCGAAACTCCGGCAGGGAGGCCTGGACAATAGGTTTCCTGTCACAGGGAGGTGTTACCACCTCCCAGACAGGCCTTAGTGGATTGGGGCTGGGTGGGTGCACTCCAAGAGTGCTTTGAAGTCCTGCACTGGGGGCACATTTGGTGTCCTCGTGCATACCCCAGTTCAAACCGGTTGCAGGGGCTGCCAGCCCCTGCTCTGGCACGAAACTGGACAAAGGGAATGGGTGTAGCCACCCCTCTTTCCAAACCCTCCCATAGGTGGGTCCCCAGAGTTAGTCCAACCCCTTTCTTTAGTATAAGTAAGGGAACCCTGGCAACAGGACTTTAGATATCCCTGGACGAAACTCTGCAACTGAATCCTGGAACTTCGACGCTCTACTCAAGACTAGAGGACTGAAGAAATCTCCCTTGGGGTCAAGGAGTGACTCCCCTGCTTGGCAGGCACCAACAAAGCATTTGCCGGTCTGCATCTCCAAAGCTCCCGCCGGACTCCGAAGTACTTGCAGCCCAGGAAGAGGATTTCCAGACATCTCAGAGGCCGACCCGAGTCCCCAGCAAAGCTGAGACCCGCAGCCTTCGTGAGTAGCATGGAACTGGAACTCCTGGTCACCGTGCACATTTGCTAGTGCATTGACTTCTCGACGACTCTTGAAGTCCTGCTTTGGGTTACTCATAGCCCAGGCCCCGAGCACCATTTGCACTGAAGATTGTGAGCCTACACTCCACAAGTGTTCCGTGGGCCCGCTTCCTGCATTTCCACTTGGGGCTCCTTTGCAATCCCTGGTCTGTCAACTGGTGGGTCCCTGTGAAGGCAACTCTGATTTTCTTTGGGCGTTTCTGATTGCTCCAGACGTGCCCTAACTCCCCACCAAGTGGTGAGTCCCTCAGATCGTGCTGGTCTGCTCCGAAGCATCTTTTTCCTTTCTGCGTGGGTTGCTGTTGCCAAGGCTTGTTGTGTTCAATCCAGACACCAATGCTGCAGCACTCGACATCCTTTGTGGGACAGCTCGAATCCAGCTCCTCGTTGTCGTCGACGCCTCCTGGTCCTCGTGGCTGAAGAGTCAAGCTTCACCTCTTTCACCTGAAGCACCTGACATCGGTGGGCATTCGACTATCGTGCCCCTGGTCACTGGCAAGTGACCCAGACTCTGTCCCCTCTGCTTTCAGGTTCTTCTCATCTTTGATCCAGGCTTGGTTCTCTTCGGACACTTCGCATCTTCCTGGCAGCAGCACTTCGTGGCAGGCTGCCATTGAAAACGACGACGCGACCCAACACCATTTGACACCTATGCACCCGGCTTCCCTGGGTGAGGTAACTCGAGTACTCTGGTGCTCCCGTGGGTGTTGACCCTAGAACTGTCTAAGTCCAAGAGGGTTTGGTCCTAGTCCATTTCTAAGTGTCCTTAATCTCTAAAACGATAACCGCGACTTTCCCATAGACTTTAACGGAGCTCGCGGCTGTGTTCACACACTGCACACAGCCCCCGTGGGTCCCCTGTGTCACTACCTTGGGTGGTTCCTTGGGGTCCCAGCGATTCTACAGGCTCTAGGCCTTGTGTCTACTTAAGTCGTGGTTCTTATACCACTTTCTTAATATATGGTTTGGTACGCCCCTAGGGCTAATCGTATATTGTGCTAATTTACTGTGCTATTTGACTTGTAACTTGTGTACTTTGACCTCTAGCCTCATAAAGAGACTATTGGGTTGTGTTTAGTAATAAATACATATATTTTATATATATACCTGGTGTGGTTCTCCTTTCATTTGGTCATTCATGAGATTATAACTGGTAAAACAATAGCTTAACACTCCTTCAAGACTTAGCCTGAAGGCTGCTCTCCATAGCTACCACTAGAATAGCTTTCAATAAAGGTTGTCTTTAAACCTACCATCAATAAAGGTCGATTGGATTGGTGCAAGGTGCCCACTATAACTAGTGGACAGCATATACCAGGCCAACTTCTCACATTGTCTCAGCCGGGTGTTGTGTTCTGGTATTGACTTTGCGTGGACCAGAATGTCATCGCTGACATTAACTTCCCCGGGAGGTCAGCAAGGAGTTCTCTGATGGTGTTCTGGAACACCTCTACCGCACTGGATATTCCAAAACTCAACCTCCGGTAATGCCGTAAGCTGACATGTGTGGAGAATGTCGTTATGTACCGGGACTGTTCATCCAGGACCAGTTGGTGGTATCCCGACCAAAGGTCAAGCTTCGAAAACCAGCTAGCCCCACTTAGCTTACCAATCAGATCGTCAATGGTTGGGGTCAGATGTCTTTCTCTTTTTATCTCGGCATTGGGGAGGCGCATGTCCACACAGATTCTTACCTCCCCGGTTTGCTTGGGTTTTTTGCGCGACCACAATGGGCGAGACCAAGGGGATTAGTCCTTTTACCTTTTCAATGATGCCTGCCTCTTCCAACTTGTTTAGTTCCTTCTCCACCAAAGGTCTGAGATGGAAGGTAATGTGCCTGTGTCGAAGAGCTATTGGCTGTACAGACGGGTCGATGTGTAGGTGTATTTGTTTTCCTCGCAGGCACCCTATGCCATTAACAGAAGAGTGATTCCAGACAAATAGCTTGCAAGAGGAGTCACACCTGTTTTCTAGAAGAACCCTCACTCACCAACCTAGTTGGTGACATGCTTCATCATTGGGTTCCCACCAGAGAGGCCGAGTGCCTCTCTGGTGTGCTACGACGCCTGATTACAGCGGAGCGGGTTTGTTTGATTTTTTGCGTGGAAGTGAAATCAGTGAAAGTGCAAAAAGTTAAAATTGCCTTTACTTATCCCGAAAAGGTTTTATTGGCGGAGAAGTAAGGCAAGCTAAAAACGTGGTGGAATGGATGTACAAACTG
Source organism: Calotriton arnoldi (assembly GCA_963921515.1). NCBI lineage: Eukaryota > Metazoa > Chordata > Amphibia > Caudata > Salamandridae > Calotriton > Calotriton arnoldi. The sequence goes on along the minus strand of CAWUFW010011651.1, from coordinate 102,420 downwards.
GTTAGATTGACCAGTCACATCCCTATGTGGTAGTGAAAATAATGGTCTACATGTTTCAGCCTCCTAATGCCCGTAGCGAGGCTTTCTTCAGGACCAGAATGTCACGGGGGTATGCACACGCTAAGGTGCACCCTCATCTGTGACATAAAATACAGCACAACTTACGGTTGGTGTGATGCCTTCAAGGAATTCTGAAAGCAAGGAAATTCTGAAAAACAAAACACAAATATAGACAAACATGCCACATTACAGGTTTTGTACAGAAATGCGATAAACAGTGTGGGTGACATCACTCATGCTGCCATGCATGCTCTTCAGGAAGTGTCCATAAGTCGTAGACTGTAACCTATGGTGATAGTGGTAAAAAGTGCGTGGATTTGTAGTACTCAATGAACGGACGGATGTCAAGTGGACTAGGTTGTGCCCAGATGGTCGGTAAAAGTATGCCGATTCAAAGTGCAACTTGCACTAATGACCTGCATGCCGATTCCGGCGTGTCAGGTAGGTGTAAGAGAACAATTAAAAACGAGGTGAACAAGACTAAAAAAAGAGCCATACGAAATCGTAAAGCTCAAGGCATCAGGCCGAAATAGATGACAAGAAATGAAAACATTAGGCTTACATGAGATGTAGAAAAACCTTACATCATGGATCCTAGCGGGGGGCGGTGGCTTGTAGTCACACGCTAGGAGATGGAACATTGCATTGTTAGTAACAAAAAGCGATTCAATTACCTTAAAGTTGCAGTGTTTCCCCAGGTACTTACTACGCCAAAGCCAGACGCCCGTTTGGCACCTGGTACAACCCGAAATTGAGGACCCCGAGGAGAAAGGAGTCCTGTACCTGGGCGTGTATAAGTACACAATGAGCCGCATCCGAAGCGTGTTGGATCGGCTCGGCGCGGAATGGTGATGTCATCGCATATGCGAGTGTGCGTTGCGTCCATCATTCCCGTGGAACGAGTGAAACGCTACCCTCTTTGCAGTCAATTCAAAACGGTAAAACTTTACCCGCCCGCATAGACCAAACTAAGAGTTCGATGGTGGCATAGATGAAGGCTATATTAAGTATAAAATAGCATACCACCCAGTATGATCCTCGTCCACTGTCAAGTCTTGTAACAGGGCCAAGAGACTCTTCGTATCCTTGAGATAAGTTGGGGTTAGTTGTAATAGTGGTTTCAGAAAGAAATCGCAAAAACGCGATAATGGCTCCAGTAGAGATCCAATCCCGAGACAATTGGACGACCCGGGGGAGGGGTTCTGTTTTTATGCGTCTTGGGCGAGGTGTAAAAGTATGGGATTATCCCTTCACCAGTTATTAGGAAAACCAAGATACCAAGAGTCTCTTGGCCCTGTTACAAGACTTGACAGTGGACAAGGATTCTACTATCCTTTTTACCCTGGACATTGAGAGTTTATATACTAGTATCCCTCAAGACGATACCATCAGGGTACTGAGCAAGGCACTGGCAGAGGCCAACTGGGACTATCAGACTCCCAGACAATTCATTATTGAATACGCCACCCTGGCACTGAAACAGAATTTTTTTGAGTATGAGGGAGATCTGTTCCTCCAAACTACAGGGACTTCAATGGGCAGCACTTTTGCCCCGAGTGTAGCCGGACTATATGTCCACGGTTTTGAGCAAAAGTACATCCTGGCAGAGGGTAATCCATTCAGGCCGTTTATCTCTTTTTGGAAGAGATATATCGACGACGTCCTTGTCAATTGGCAAGGACCGGAAGACACTTTATCCGAATTTTTCCAATGGATTAACACCTGTGATGCTAACTTAAAATTCACTCACGCCTGTGACAAGAGGGAAATGGTTTTCCTCGATGTGATAATCACCAAGGTTAATGGCAAACTTATGACAAATCACTGGAAGAAGTGGGGCGGGTTAACACCCCACACCGGACGCACAGCATTTAAGTGCATAACAAAGATGCCAAAAGTTACTCAAGTTCATCACAAATATTTATTTCCGTTTGAGTCATTCCATGTATTACGTTATTCATGGTTTGTAGGTCACATGTTGGACGCACCTATGTAACATTCCATGCTATAGAATAAGGCTCGTTATGGCATGTCTACAGCATTAAGGAGTTTAAATGTGAACATAGTGCGTCCAACATGTGACCTACAAACCATGAATAACGTAATACATGGAATGACTCAAACAGAAATAAATATTTGTGATGAACTTGAGTAACTTTTGGCATCTTTGTTATGCACTTAAATGCTGTGCGTCCGGTGTGGGGTGTTAACCCGCACCACTTTTTCCAGTGATTCTTCAATTACGTGGTTGGGCAGTCCACGGTTCCGGGCCAGCACGCTAAATAATGAAAAATATGAACGATCTATGAAACATGAAGGAATTGGTGTGCACTCTGTCACCATTTTTGTGAAACTTATGACAAAAACATACTACAAACCTACTGCCAAGAACAACCTCTTGGAGTTCTCCAGTTTCAAGCCCAGGACACTACGTGAGAACCTGCCTTACGGACAGTACCTCCGAATCAGGAGAAACTGTAGCAGAGGGACGATTACCGTACCCAATCAGCTGAGCTGTCCAACAAACTGCGGAATCGTGGTTATCCAGAGAAGATCCTGAAGAAAAGCCAGAAACTAGCCAGAAACCAGCCCAGGGAAGCCCTTCTGGAGGACAACCCCAGACATACCAACAAGGTCCCCTTGACCTGCGTAACAACATACAGCACAGCATCAAACGCAATCACTAAATCCATTAACAAACATTGGAAGATACTACAGATCAACAACAGGAGTTGGGAGAAGCCCCTTTTTTCATTTAAACGGGCCAGGAGTCTTAGGGACTCCTTAGTACATACGCGTCCGAAAAAGCTTGACAGCAACCCCAATCCATCTGTTCTTAATGCCTGGGGCCTACCCAGCGTTACAGGCCACTTCCCCTGCGGAGACTGCAGTGTCTGCCACTTGACCATCCGCACCAAGAGCCTGGATCTCGAGCCTAATAAAACATGGACTCAGAGATCCCATACCAACTGTAACTCGGTTAACGTGATATATCTGATCACATGTCCTTGTGGCCTGAGATACTTGGGAATGACGACCAGGAAAGTGAAACAGCGCATCTGCGAGCACCGGAGTAATATCCGGTGCAAAAGAAGTACGACCAGAATGACCGAACACTTCTTGCAAAAGAACCACACCACAAATGATCTACAATGGACTGTCATCGAACAGATCATATCAGGCAAAAACACTCAGAGACTCTTGTTTGAGAAAGAACAGCGTTGGATTTACCGCCTTTCAATGCATAAACAGGGTCTTAATGATAACATCCCCTGGGGCACTGTCCTTAAGAGATAGGCACTTTGTTACTCTGACATATTCTGCGTCTCTGTACCCACCATCACCTGGGTTACTGTCAACACTTAGTGAACCTCCCTTATTTCTCACCTCATGTCCAGCGTGTTCAGCACATATGCTTACAAGATGGGGTACATCGTAACACTTACAAGCGTGAGCACATTCTTCCTTCTACACCGGTTGGACGTATCATTAACCAGGGTGTCACCATACACAGGGATTAGGGCTAACTCCCTCTATCTCATCCCATTTGATATTTTACCGTGTACTAAGCTTGTCATCTATACCCAACAAATGCTTTACACACTTGACTTCAGGCCCCCGTCCCCGACCAACTTCTGGGTGGTATGCTATTTTATACTTAACATAGCCTTCATCTATGCCACCATCGAACTCTTAGTTTGGTCTATGCAGGCGGGTAAAGTTTTACCGTTTTGAATTGACTGCAAAGAGGGTCAGCGTTTCACTCGTTGCACGGGAATGATGGCCGCAACGCGCACTCGCGTACGCGATGACATCACCATTCCGCGCCGAGCCGATCCAACACGCTTCGGATGCGGCTCATTGTGTACTTATACACGCCCAGGTACAGGACTCCTTTATCCTCGGGGTCCTCAATTTCGGGTTGTACCAGGTGCCATACGGGCGTCTGGCTTTGGCGTAGTAATTACCTGGCGAAACACTGCAACTTTAAGGTAATTGAACCGCGTTTTGTTACTAACAATGTAATGTTCCATCTCCTAGCATGTGACTACAAGCCACCGCCCCCGCTAGGATCCATGATGTAAGGTTTTTCTACATCTCATGTAAGCCTAATGTTTTCCTTTCTTGTCATCTTTTTCGGCCTGATGCCTTGAGCTTTACGATTTCGTATCACTCTTTTTTTAGTCTTGTTCACCTCGTTTTTAATTGTTCTCTTACACCTACCTGACACGCCGGAATCGGCATGCAGGTCATTAGTGCAAGTTGCACTTTGAATCGGCATACTTTTACCGACCATCTGGGCACAATCTAGTCCACTTGACATCCGTCCGTTCATTGAGTACTACACATCCACGCACTTTTTACCACTATCACCATAGGTTACAGTCTACGACTTATGGACACTTCCTGAAGAGCACGCATGGCAGCATGAGTGATGTCACCCACACTGTTTATCGCATTTCTGTACAAAACCTGTAATGTGGCATGTTTGTCTATATTTGTGTTTTGTTTTTCAGAATTTCCTTGCTTTCAGAATTCCTTGAAGGCATCACACAAACCGTAAGTTGTGCGGTATTTTATGTCACAGGTGAGGGTGCACCTTAGCGTGTGCATACCCCAGTGACATTCTGGTCCTGAAGAAAGCCTCGCTACGGGCATTAGGAGGCTGAAACATGCAGACCATTATTTTCACTACCACATAGGGATGTGACTGGTCAATCCAACCAGTTTGTACATCCACCCCACCACGTTTTTAGCTTGCCTTACTTCTCCGCCAATAAAACCTCTTCGGGATAAGTAAAGGCAATTTTAACTTTTTGCACTTTCACTGATTTCACTTCCACGCAAAAAACAAACAAACCCGCTCCGCTGTAATCAGGCGTCGTAGCACACCAGAGAGGCACTCGGCCTCTCTGGTGGGAACCCAATGATGAAGCATGTCACCAACTAGGTTGGTGAGTGAGGGTTCTTCTAGAAAACAGGCGTGACTCCTCATGCAAGCTATTTGTCTGGAATCACTCTTCTGTTGATTGTTTGCTTATTTAATACATAGGGGACCAAGAGTGGATCCACTTATACTCCCTTTCTCTCTTGTTGATTTGATACCATATGCCATTAAACACTTGAGGAATCTCCTCCAGGCTGTGACTAATCACTTCTTGATATATTACGAATGCGAAAGTGACTATGCCCAGGTCCTCTGCCGACTGACATCCTAGCAGCATTCCATGCCCCTCGTCTGTCACATACACCAGAGCTTCTACCGCCTTTTGGTCATAGGCGATGGTGGTCTTGAATGTGCCTCTGATAGCAAGCAGCTTCATTTGGCCATACGCAAAGACCTTGATTTTGGCTGGAGCCAATTGTGGTGGTGAGTTCGTTTTTCAATAGACCTCGGAGGACATGATATTAATGGTGGCTCCCGTGTCTATGATCGCCTTGGAGGGACTCCCTCCCGCTAATACTTGGCACTGGGGCAATCGACTCGGCGTTTGAGATGCTGACCCTACCGTGAAGACTGAGTGGACTGTATGTTCTTCACCATCATCGTCATCCATGTCGCTGCTTCTTTCCTAGACCTCCCAGATCGCGTTGACATTGGATCTTCGAGTCCATCCTTTACTGGAGTGACATACTTTCTTAAAATGGTTCATTTTTCCGCATGCCGTTCACTTCTTGCCCCTTGCAGGGCACTCCGACGGCCGATGGGATGGTCCCCCACAGTATCCACACGTCCGTATTCTTGGGCTCTGCACCCTACTTGACTGCGAAGGAGTGTTCGGGGCGACAGCATTGACTGGCTCAGTCTTGATAGGCTTTTGAAGAGCTGCCTCCATGTGTGCTGCCCGCGCTTTCGAGAGTTCTTTTGTCCGCCCTAGGGTGAGAATGTCAGCTAGTGATTTCCCTGATTCCTCAAAAATCCTTTCTCGTAGCTTCGCTGAAGCGCACCCTTGAATAATTTGACCTCTGATTTCCTCGGTCTCATCTTGAAAACCACATGTGGCGGCCAACTCCTTTAAGCGCCCATAAAATACATCTAAGGACTCCTCAGGCTGTTGCCTCGCCTGCCTGAAGATGAACCGTTCGTAATCTTGATTAGCAATGGGCTCAAAATGTGCATTGAGGGCCGCAATAAGTGTGAGGTGTGTCTTGGGTGCTCCTTCCGCCACTGTCTTGGAGATTTTGTAAACGTCACTCCCTCCTAGATGGAGCAGCATGGCGCGCTTTTGCACATTATCAACTTTCGTGGCTTCAAAAAACAAGAGAACTCTCTCTACCCATTCCTTCCACCTCGGAGCTTGTGCTGACGGGCCCCCTCAACAATAAAGAGGTTCTAGTGCAAGAATGTAGGCCATGGCGGCTGCACACTCTATAGTGTCCCTCTCTATGCTGAGCCTGGCGTTGGTTCTTTGTAGTGGTTTTGTTGCCTGTGCATGTGGTTGCTGTCATGCAGTGTGCTATGCCCCAGCTATACACCACTCACAGTTGTCTGGCTCAGGACCACGATCACTGGTACTGTTCAGTAAGAGCTCAGCAGGGCTCAGTTCTCTGCCACCACCTGCTGGTGTGCTCCTCCGGGTGTGGCCTCTCCAGTTCGATGCGTACGCGCTGCGGCTTATCAGGATGCCGGCAGCTGCCCTGGAAATGCTCCCAAGTGGTTAGAGGGCATGGCTCCTCCCACAGCACGAGCACCACGCACCTGTGAAAATGGTGCGCGGCTGCCGCGGAACACTCTGGATGAGTCGGTCCACTCTTGCCGCCAGTTGTTGTGTTGTGGTGGTGGGGAAAAGGCTGCAGGACCACCCAGGAAGGCAGGCAGGTGCGTGCGGGCCTAGGCCGCACAGGGCAGACAGCATGCGCTTGCTTACAAATGGAGACCACACCGCTTGACTCTTATTCGTAAGCGCGGGGGTCTCGCAACTGAGCCCCACTCCCGGTTATGCATATTTATTTAGTGACACCCACCTAACGTGGGCTCAGTCATACTTACACACGCCGTCGGGGTGAGCCTATGCACACCCCCGGCAACTTTATAACAATGTTCTCAACCTGACTAAAATATCGCAATGGGCGATATTACAGTCCGTAGTGTAAAAAATAAAAGGTTGTCCTTAAGTCACAGGCTACTTGATTGATCCCTCACATATTGTGACTTTTTCTGTGGGATATTTATTACATTCACCTTGCCAAAGAGGCCCTTGCTCCGGGATGACTACAGAACCTCCGCACTCCTGACAGCATGTATACAGCAGCAATAGCTCCTCTGCATCTGCACGGCTTCGAACTGCATGATGACCCGAGTCGCTTAGGCCCCACTCCAGTCCTGCGTGCGTGCTTCGATGTAAGTTCTTAATGACCTCACCTCCCTGGCCAGGTCTCACCCCCATGACTCCAGCACAACGAGGACTGGCTGGGTCAGGGGCTGCCAGCACTCATTTGGAGCCTGGGGGGCTGCGGCAACAATCCCCAGGGCTCCTACATTGCAGAGCCTGGCCAGGGTTCAAGTGCGCATGTTGGGCTGGTAGGAGCAAGGCATCCTTTCAAATCGACATGCGCACTTCACCCAAGGAGGCCCAGCAAATGGCCCTGTCAATCAACAAGCAGTCAGGCTCTCTCAGAGCGGAGGCCCCCATGTAACTTTTTTCCCAGCCAGGTCCTGCTGCGCACTGCGGCGACACACACAAAAAAAGATCAGCAGCGGTTTCTTTGTGGGGGTTAATATCCTGGCAAACAAACAGGGGGTGACGCCCCCGTACCCCCATAAAGAAACTACCGCTGGCAAACGAGGACCACTGCTGGACCTTAAGTTGAAATACACTTTTACCACACAGCATTATCTGCAGCTAAGCAGCAATAGTTCTAAGGGAGTATAAGAGAGGGAATTAACAGTCACACAAATTGTGCTAAGGTTTATCTCCTCGCAATGCAGGATCAAAAGCATACTCCAAACAAAGAACTATGCAACACCCCAGCTACGGTCTTCACTGAGAAAATGCAAATAGTCAGGACATTTGTGCACCTACCGTAACATGAGCACCCACAATCTTTTTGGAACCCCCTGCCTTGCAGCATTAGACACATCTGATGCTAACATCCTTCCAGCATTTAACAATGGCCTGCAACATTCAGAAGGAGCCCCAAATGCCCTGAACACTTTGTTAACCCAGTGGCAGCTGGTGAAATTTTAAATTGGTGGGGCATAAAACCCTGCCTGGAATTCTACAGGCTGAACAAGTGTAGCAAAGGAGCCCAAGTACTTAAAGGAGGAATTTTTAAAAATAGGATAAAATGTTACAATTCATACCACATTTTGCGAAACAAACTGGCATGTTGAGAGTGAAAAGGTAACTGTCACATGCTCCCAGGTATACGGCAGCTTTCTGCTGACCTCCCATCCTCACCATCTTCTCATCCCATTTGTTATTGTTTATTCTCTTGTAGTCTTTCTGCTCCTTCTGTCCTCAGTCTCCACATCACCCATGTTCAACTTTTTTCTCCCCTTCATTCTCGCTTTCATTTTGTCCATACCAATTCAATGCCTTACTTCCTCCTCACACTTTCCATTATTTTCAGTTTCTCCCTCTGCTTTCGATCTAATCTCATATCTCTTGTTTCAGTATTTTCCTTTCTAACTTTTGATCTACCTTCCCTCCACAGGAACACTAATTTGTTCCCCCTCCTTCTCTCACAAGCCTTTCACTTCCCTCTAGTTTTCACAACCGCCTTCCTCATTTACTGTCCTGGCAGCTACAAGCACTCCTGTGACATCATTTGTACGGCCCCAGAGACCTTACACGATGACACCTCATCTAGGAACACATATCTCCCTTATAAATAGAAAGCATTCTTTGTCTGGATGGCCAGGAACACGCCTCTCCTCAATAAACTCACCCAATGTTGCCCAAGGCAAATATAACACCATTCCCAGAAGAAATGTGTACAGCCAGGCATAACTGCCTTTCGCGCAAGGGCCATAAAACTAAAAGAGAATGAATGTTCACTACACAGCAGCAAATCTTGTACAGAAACACCAGGCTTGGGACATAATTACATGGTGCAAATTCGCACTGTCTGTTGGTGCTTTATAAAGCCACATGAGTGTACAGTCTGCTCAGTTTATGTAACTGTCAGACAATGCTGGTGTGCGAAAAAAAACAATGCTGGTATTTTTTCTACACATCTGGTTCCAAGCAAAGTAGAGCAAAATAGCACACTCTAATGTTGAGATTCAGAAAGGTAACACTAGATGGTGCCATTTCCAGTGATCTGAAGGTCATAAGTTCGGTACCCATCAAGGTTAGTAAAAAGTGGCATTAACTGGGTAAGTAACATTTGTTATTTTTAGAGCTTAGAAACAGCAGCTATCCATGTAAACAGCAATTCAAAACAAAGGCGTAGGAGACACTAAATTTCTGGGGGGACAAGGACAACCTCTTGGACTTTCCAGTGACCCGATACAAATCGACCATTGTCTGAGAACCGTACACTTCGTTAAACAAATACAATCGCATAGTTTTGTAGTTAAACATTGATAAAAGTAGGCATGTAGTCACAGTTTGCAAGCATGCTTTAATTGTTATTTACATTCACAAAGTAATTAGACAAAATGTGAACATCTTCATGCACCAAGCAAACAAAGGTGGGACGAAAAAGGAAGAATAAACTGAATGCTCTTTGCGACATTCCTAAACCTCAAAGTGCAATTGGACTAACATTGGAGTGTATTGGAGACAGGCTACAAGCACACAGAGCTGTGAGAGCAGATAAATGTCCACTTTGTAAAAGTGGCATATCTAAAATACTAATATGAAATCCAACCTTACCAGTGAAGATGATTTATCATTGCCATTCCAAAGATGGAAAACATGGCACAGCTACTCCTTTCTAAACAGGAATTGCAGCTCAAAAGAGTTTATTGAGGAACTTCCAATGTTAATCTATGAGAGGAGTATGTCTCACAGAAGTGAAAAACGAATGTAGGTGTTTTTCACTACAAGGGCATACAAAACTTAAAAGTACATGGCCTACCTTTTAGATAACGTGTAATAAAAGAGAAGTTTAAGGCTTGGCAAGGAGTTTTTAATACCATGTCATCATAGCAGTAAAACTGCACACACAGGCTCTGCAGTGGCAGGCCTGAGACATGTTTAAAGGGCTACTTGTGTATGTGGCACAATCAGTGCTGCAGACCCACTAGTAGCATTTAATTTACAGGCCCTGGGTATATGGTATACCACTGTAATAAGGTAAATATAAGTAAATTATATATGCTAGTTGTGTGTACACCAATGTTACCATGTTTGGGGGAGAAGCACACACACTTTAACACTGGTCAGCTGTGGTAAAGTGCTCAGAGTCCTAAGGCCAACAAAAAGAATCAGCAAAAAGAGGAGGGAAGCAGGCAAAAGGTTTGGGGAAGGCCACCCTAAGGCTGACAGGTCTAATAGTATCGTATAAGATTCTGTGTCTCTGAGTATTGAAGTCAGTTGGATCCCTTTTGGAAGTCCCTGGTTTAGCAGGGCACAAGAAGGAGAGCGAGAATAGTTTCTCAAACACTTGAAGTTTATCGCCTGCATTCCTGTGACATCGCAAAGTATACAACACAATACAGAAACATTTGTTGTCTAATCTATGAGAAGCATTATTGCAGATGGATGATACGAGTGTAGAGTGTACTCAAACCGCATTATCTTGCACAAAAATATAAGAAGCCCAATGAGGTAAATTTGCAATAAGAATTAACCTTGTGTTGGATGCTCACAAAAATGGGATGTACAGTGTTTTTGTGGAAGAGAGATGCTTACCAATGTAAAAAGGTTTGCTATGCGAGACACGTATGAGATGCTCACAGAAGATAGGTATGGTGAGATATGCAGAATGAGGTGTGTGGCAAAGCTCAGATATGAGGTGTTAGTGATGAACACCAGAAACATAGTGTTTGTGTGTGAAGCTTACAAATGAATAGAGTAGGTGGTAAGTCACAAATGAGTAGTGCATGGAATTCACTAAAGCACAAAAACTTTGTTATATGGGAGGCTCACAAAAACTATAAAATGCTCAAAACAAGCAAATATGCCTCGTGCTAGGATTATTCGAGCCAAAACATTGAGCATTTAATTGAAACAATGATTGAAGGCATGGAGGCCTTGCTCAAGACTATGATGATTTATTTACAAGTGATGTTTGGAGAGTTGCGTATTAACAGTGAAGTTATCTTTGGGGAATAGTTATTGCTACCAAGAAAAAGGGTCAGATGGGCAGGATAACTTGGATATGTGTGGTGATGCTTCAAAGATGAGCCAGGGGTGTCCAACACCAATGACTCTGCTTCTGAGGATGTCCAGGAGGAGTCTGAAGACCCCTTACTGGAGAACTCTGGTCCCCCAGGGAATAGCTCTAGTGAAACAGAGGGATGCCCTTGAGGTAGGACCCCCTTTAATCCTCCTGGAAGTGTACAAAGTGTTCAGGGGAAGTCCAGGTCCTCCACAGTTAATTCAACCTCCTCTGCCACTTCAATAGGGACCTCCATCTCTAGCAAGAGAGGGGATTCTTTAGAAAGGGAATACCACCTGCTCAAAGTTGAGAGAGCCAAGCTCAGAATCAAGATCAAGAAGGAACAGTTGGCCCTAGATAAGGAAACCCTAGAAGTCCAAAGGGCTAGGAATAATTTGGGATTAGATTCCCATGGTGGCAGCACTAGTGAACCTAGAGTTAGAGAACACTCCTTTAAGACATTAGGACCTCGAGCAGGATAGTCCCTCCTTACCAGCAGGGTGATGACATGCATAAGTGTATTACTGCTTTAGAGAGGGCCTGTATAGTTCAGAAGGTTCCTCAGGGCCAGTGGGTGGCTATCCTGTGGCTCTCCTTTGCTAACAAAGGTAGAGACAAACTCTTGACCGTGAAGGAAGAAGATGCAGACAATTACAAAGTCTTGAAGAGTGCCCTCATAGATGGGTTTGGGTTAACCACTGAGCAATACAGGTTTAAGTTTAGGGACACACAGAAGGCAAACACTCAAGACTGGGTAGATTTTGTAGATAGTGCTATTAAGGCTCTGGGAGGGTGGCTTCATGGAAGTAATGTGCATGATTATGAGGGACTGTACAATTTACATGTGAGGAAGCACATCCTTAACAACTGTCAAAATCAGCAACTGCACCAGTACATGGTGGACTCGGATCTGACCTCTTCCCAAGAATTGGGAAAGAAGGCAGATGAGTGGGTCCACACCAGGGTGAAACAAAAGTCTCATGGTGGAGGTGACCAGAAGAAGCAAGATTCTTCTAAGGCCCAAAGGTGGGGAGAAATCTAAAGAAAAGAAAGTCTTCTGAAGGTCCTCAAAAATCTTCCTCTTGGGGTAGGTCCCATTTCTCTTTCTCCTCTAACAAGAAACATTGGTGCTATTTGTGTAAAGAAAAAGGCCAAAGGCAAAGGATGCCGATTGCTAGCACCAATACTGCTACTACTACTCCTAAACCTCCTAGTGCCTCTAGCAATAGCACTGGTAGTAGTAATGCCCCTAAGAGTTTAGCTGGGTTAACCTTGGGTACTGAAGTGGGTTCTGGCCTAGTCAGGACACCCATTCAGGTTGTTTTAGTCTGTGATGGTGGCACTGAGCTTCCTACCCTTATTGTAAGTCCCACTAATTTGGGCAAATACAGACAACAGCCTCTCATCAATGGTCAGGAAGCTGTGGCATACAGGGACACAGGGGCCAGTGTCATTATGGTGACAGAGAATCCTGTGTCTCCTGAGCAGATTCTACTTGGTCAGATTTACCAAGTGACCAATGCTAACAATACCAGGACAGATCATTCAATGACAGTTGTCAATCTCAGCTGGGGAGAGTTAACTGGCCCAAAGAGAGTTATGGCATCCCCCGACCTACCTGTGGACTGTCTACTGGGCAATCATTTGGAAACTTCAGCCTGGTCTGAAGTGGAGTTCAGGACTCATGCAGACATTATGGGAATTTCAGCCAGTGTCTTTGCTGTCACTAAGGCTGAGGCCAAGAAGTTAGGCACTGAGGGAGCCCTGGATACTGAGGAAATAGACCAGCCAGCTCCCAAGAGAAGGAGCAAGAAGGATAAAGATGTATCCTCCTCTCAGACTCCCAATGAGAATCAGCCTCCTGAGGGAGATGATCTCAGTACCTGTGAAGGAACTGTCCCAGAGGAGCTTGAGCCTGACAAGGCAGACTTAAAGGGGGGAAGGGTCCTTCAAGGGAAAACTTGAGTCTGGAGCAGAAGGCCTATTCCTCTCTTGAACAACTCAGACATCAAGCTGCTGCTGAGGAAGCAGAGAATGTCAGTGGGGCCCAAAGGACTTATTAGGAAGAAGGGCTCCTGTTTTCTGAAAGTAGAGACCCCAAGCCTGGTGCTACCAGGAGGTTGGTCATACCTCAGAAGTTCAGGGGTTTCTTATTGACCCCGACACACGACATTCCCCTTGCAGAACATCTTGGGCAAAGCAAAACTTGGTGCAGGCTTGTCCCTCACTTTCACTGGCCCACATGTCTGAAGACACCAAGGAGTTTTGTCACTCTGACCAAGGAGTTTTGTCACTCCTGTGTCACCTGCCAAGCCAGTGGTAAGTCAGGTGGCACTACAAAGGCCCCCTTAATCCCACTACCAGTGGTTGGGGTTCCCTTTGAGAGGGTAGGGATAGACATTGTAGGTCCCTTAAACTCTCCAACAGCATCTGGACATAGTGTTATCTTAGTGGTGGTGTACCATGCCACTAGATATCCAGAGGCTATTCCCCTCAGGACCACTAAAGCTCCTGTAGTGGCCAGAGCTCTTTTCCAGAGTTGGGTTCCCTTAGGAGGTCTTGTCAGACAGAAGTACTACCGTCATGTCTAGATACATCACTGCTATGTGGAAAGAGTGTGGTGTTAACTATAAGTTTACCAGACCCTACCATCCACATGGCAATGGGCTTGTTGAAAGGTTCAACAAGACCCTCAAAGGTATGATCATGGGACTCCTAGAAAAGCTGAGGCGATAATGGAATGTCTTACTAACTTGCCTTCTCTTTTCCTACAGAGAGGTTCCTCAGAAGGGGGTGGGCTACAGCCCATTTGAACTTCTGTTTGGACATCCACTTAGGGGTCCATTATGTCTAGTCAAAGAAGGATGGGAGCAACCTCTCAAAGCTCTTAAACAGGACATAGTAGACTATGTTCTGGGCCTGCATTCTCACGTGGCTGAGCGTATGAAGAAGGCCAGCAAAAACCTTGAGGGCAGCCAGGAGCTTCAGAAAGCTTTACATGACCAAAAGGCTGTACTTCCTGTTTACCAGCCAGGACAGAAAGTGTGGGTGTCACAGCAGCTCTCCAAGACAAGTGGAGTGGCCCCAAACTATACTGGAAAAGAAAGGTGAGGTCACCTACTTAGTTGACCTAGGTACTCCAAGACGTCCCCACAGGGTACTTCGTGTGATTCACATGAAATCTTTTGTTGACAGGGCTGACATGAGCTTGCTCATAGCCACTGATGAGGGACAGGAGGAAGAGAGTGACCCTCTCCCTGATCTCCTCTCTCAGGACCTTGTTGATGGATCAGTTGAAGTAGTAGCCTTGGCAGACAGCCTCACTAATCAACAGCAAGCTTATTGTAGACAGGTTCTCAGTTTTCTGGTCTCTTTTCTCTGACACCCAGTCAAACCACCTGGTGTACCCATGAAGTGGACACAGGTGACAGCCTGTCCGTGAAGAGCAAAATTTACAGACAGCCTGACCATGTCAGAGATTGCCTCGGTACAGAGGTCCAAAAGATGCCAGAGTTGGGAGTCATAGAGCCTTTAGATAGCCCTTGGGCTAGTCCTGTAGTCCTTGTACCAAAACCCCACACCCAGGATGGTAAGAGAGAGATGAGGTTTTGTGTTGACTATAGAGGCCTCAATGCAGTCACTAGGACTGATACCCATCCAATTCCAAGGGCAAATGAACTGATTGATACTTTGGCCTCTGACAAATATCTCAGTACATTTGACCTGACTGCTGGTCATTGGCAAATCAGACTCAATGAGGATGCCAAACCAAAAACAGCATTTTCAACCCCCAGTGGGCATTATCAATTTATTGTGATGCCTTTTGGTTTGAAAAATGCACCTGCCACATTTCAGAGGCTGGTGAATAAAGTCTTAACAGGTCTGGAGGCCCATAGTGCAGCATATCAAGATGACATAGCTGTCTTTAGCTCCACCTGGGAGGATCACCTGATCCACCTCAGAAATGTAATTGCCGCCCTGCAGAAGGCAGGCCTCACTATCAAGGCCACAAAGTGCCAGATAGGGCAGAGCAAGATTGTGTGCTTGGGTCACCTTCAACCAACTGGAGAGCAAATTTCAGACCATCATGGACTGGATTGCTCCCACTACCCAGACTCAGGTCAGAGTTTTCTTGGGCCTGACTTGGTACTACAGAAGATTTGTTAAGGGTTATGGATCCATAGTTACACCCCTTAATGATCTCACCTCCAAAAGAATGCCTAAGAAAGTTTAGTTGACATTAAGCTGTCAGAAAGCATTTGATAACCTGAAGCAAGCCATGTGCTCTGCTCCAATTCTGCAAAGTCCTGACTACTCAAAACCATTAATTCTCCATACAGATGCTTCTGAGATAGGGCTAGGTGCAGTATTCTCACAGCTTAATGCAGAGGGCCAGGATCAACCAGTAGCTTTTATAAGCCGAAAGTTGACCCCCAGGGAGAAGCGTTGGTCAGCTTCTGAGAGGGAGGCCTTTGCTGTGGTCTGGACCTTGAAGAAGTTGAGGCCATACCTGTTTGGCACTCACTTTATTGTTCAGACAGACCATAAGCCCCTCTTATGACTTAAATAGATGAAGGGTTAAATTCTCAAACTTTTGAGGTGGTCCATTTTCCTACAGGGGATGGACTTTTCAGTGGAACATAGATCTAGGAGTAACCATGCCAACAAAGATGGACTTTTCAGATATTTCCACTTAGAAAATGAAGACTCAAATGGCCAAGGTTAGCCTCATGTCCTTACGTTTGGAGGGTGTTGGAAAGTAGGATCTGCTTTCATGGTTACCCCCACTTTTTGACTGGTGTCAGTGTCTTTCGACTGTAGACTTCTGGGATCCTGCTAGTCAGGACCCCAGCAACTGTGCTCTCTCCCCTAAATTGGCTCTGGTAAGTACTTTGGTACATCCACAATTGGCTACTGGTGTACCCTTGTATGTCGTTACTATATGGTACTATGGTACCCAGGGCATAGGTACACCAGAGGCTCCCATGGGCTGCAGCATGTATTTTGCCAACCATGGGAGTCCACTTAAACATGACTACAGGCCTGCCAATGCAGCCTGTGTGAGATGGTGCTTGCACCTCTCACAACAGATATAAGTTTCCTTATATCTGAGGTCACTGCACTTAAAAACTATAAGTCACCCCTATGGTAGGCAGGGTGCTTGGTTACAAATGTGAGGGTGCCCCTGCATGAGCAGGACACCCCAACAAACCCCGGAGTCAATTCTCCAGGCTTTGTAAGAGCGGTCAGCCATTTTAAGGTATATAGTGGACATCAGTTATTATGAGATGTCTAAATATATAATGGCTGCACTGGACCTGGTCATGTTTTGTATCAAACATTTTGGAATCATACCCCAACACCGAATCCGGTGCTAGAAGAATGATCCCAAGTACTGTGGGGCTCCTTAGGGGACCCCCCTGTACTCCAAGTAACATCCTTTCAGGGTCTGCCAGGGTCTGCTAGCAACCTAGTACTGCTGCTGACCACAGACTTGAGTCTGCCCTCCTGCTGCTGAGCTGAGCTCGAGCAGGGGAAGGTAGAACAATAGGTTTCCTGTCACAGGGGGGTGTGACCACCTCCCAGACAGGACTTATTTTATTGGGCTGGGGTGGGGGCACTTGACAGTGACACCAGACTGCTTTGAAGGGCATATTTGGTGCCTTCCTTGCATACTCCTGTTTGAGACAGTTCAGGAACACCTGGTTTCCACTCTGGCGTGAAACTGGACAAAGAACAGGGGAGTATCCTCCCCTCTGTTCAGCCCCTCCTCTGGGAGGGACCCCGAGTCCATCCAACCCTTTCCCTAGGGTACTTAAGGGCTCCCCCATGGGTAGGTCCTCAGATTCTTTGTGGAACAAGACTCACCTCTGAAACCAAGATACTCTTCGACCTCACCTTTCTTTTCCAGTATAGTTTGTGACCAAACCCATGTGCAGTGCGTCGACTTGCCGTTGCCAATACTTGTTGGCTCTGCACTTCAGAGATCTTTGGGCTACATGAAGCTTCAGCCTCTAGCACCTCATCCCTCAAAGATCAGCATCCTCACTGCATCCTCTGCACCGTGGGCCTCCATCTTTGGTGAGCTGCCTGAGGTCCTCTAGCGACTCCTGTGCCTTCGGCCTGTGGGTCTTCTTGAGGGTCTTCCTTTGCTTCAGATGGGCTCCCCTGCTTGCTCGGGCCTGCTCTGACTCTCCTGCACTTGGTGAGTCGCTTGGATCTTACTGGTCCCAAGTGTACATCTTTTTGCTTTCCACACCAGTTGCAGCTACCAAGGCTTGTTGGTCCTCCCGCTAGACACCGACCACCTGAACACCGACACCCAATATGGGACAGCTTGTGCATGGCTCCTGGCCTTCCTCAGCATTGCCTGGTCCTCACAGCTGCAGCAACAGGGTCACCATCTTCACTCTTGAGCCTACCAACATCGGTGGGCATTGTGCTTCTGTGCCTCCTGGTCACTTCAGTGTGGCATAGACTCTGTCTTCTCTGCTTGTAGGTTCTCTTCTTCAAGAATCCACTATTGGATTCCACCGGACTCCTTCACATGCTTCGCAGAGGCATCTTCTTCAAAGTCTTCCATTGTCGTCTACGGTAGGTTCCGACGTCACTTCACCCCTATGCACCGGGCTTCCCTGGGTATAGGTAACCTGGTTACTGGGGCATCCACCAATGGGGTGACTCTCCAACCTCCCATCTTCCAAAGGGTTTCTTTGGGGTTCTTTGAGAAGGGTCCTTCTTCTATAAAACTGCAACCACAAATTCTCCATTGACTTCCATTGGGCACGCTGCTGTGTTTTCACTCTGCACACAGCCTCTGTGGGTTCCCTGGGTACTTACCTTGGGTAGTTCCTTGTGTCCCCATCTCCTATGAGTCTTCTGGTCCAAGTCCCATTCTCCTTGAAGTTTGGATTCCACTTTCTTAGTATATGGTATGGTCTTCCACTGGACACCAGTGTATATTTGTGCTACTTGCCTAATTAATTTGAAGTATTCTTGTGTGTATTTTTGATATCTCCGGGTAGGAGATATATCAATGTGTTAGTGATTGTGTTGCATAATAAATAGCCTTATTTTCATAAACACTGTGTGGTTCTTTTACATCTAATCTACACTGTTGATTAAATGTGGTAGAACAAGCTGCTTTGCACTCCTTCAAGATAAGCCTGAAGGCTCCTCTCTACAGCTACCACTTTGAGAGCTTTCTATGGTTATCAAAGACCACTACAATCACCATAAAGGTTGCCTGGATTAGTGCAAGGTGCATCACTCCTGAGAGTGTGCACCATATACTAAACCAGCCTCCTACAACCACCAACACTCCAAAATACTTCTCCCACCAGGGCACAAGTCCTACAAAAATGAAGTGGGGCACTAACCAAGTTAGGCAGTATGTAAGTGACATCACAGCGCATGACATCGCACGTGACATCACAACAAGCGTTTTACAGCTATTCACAATACTGCAAAACAGCATACATACTAATTTTTCCCCCTTTTATATGTTTTGCACATTTTTCAGTGGACGTTTTTTCATTTCCTCCTGCCCCAGTTGCCATTGTTGTTATTATAAAAAAGAAGAAAAACAAATTAAAACTTTACAAAGCACTAAAAAAAAATGGTTCCTGTTGGAATCGCCTTTTACAGTGAAAAAAAGATAAAGTATGTATATATTTTGGAATGAGTGTATGACTGGTGTATGGATGATTGAATGAGTGCATAACTGGTGCATGGATGTTACAATGATTGCAGCAGTGCTTGCCTGAGTGAATCTATGAGTGCATAAGTAGTCCCTGAGTGATTGGATGAGTCCATGGATAGTGCTTGGGTGATTGGGTGAGTGCATGCATAGTGCTTGGGTGATTGGATGAGTGCAAGGGTACTGCCTGAGTATTGGGTGAGTGCATGGATAGTGCCTGGGTGACTGGATGAGTGCATGGGTAATGCTTGAGGGAATGGATGAGTGCATGAGTACTGCGTGAGTTAATGGAGGAGTGCAACAGTAGTGCCTGGGTCACTGGATGAGTGCATGGGTAGTGTCTGAGTGACTGGATGAGTGCATGGGTATTGCCTGGGTGAATGGATGAGTGCATGGGTAGTGCATGAGTGAATGGATGAGTGCATGGGTAGTGCCTGAGTGAATGGATGAAAGCATGGATAGTGCCTGAGTGAATGGATGAGTGCATGGGGAATGCCTGAGTGATTGGATATGTGCATGGTTAGTGTCTGAGTGATTCGATATGTGCATGGGTAGTGCCTGGGTGAATGGATAAGTGCAAGCGTAGTGCCTGGGTCATTGGATGAGTGTATGGGTAGTGCCTGAGTGAAGGGATGAGCAGATGCATATTGCCTGAGTGACTAGATGAGTGCAAGGGTAGTGCCTGGGTGATTGGATGATTGCATGATTAGTGCCTGAGTGATTCGATATGTGCATGGTTAGTGCCCATGTGAATGGATGAGCACATGCGTAGTGCCTGAGTGAATAGGTGAGTGCAAGGGTAGTGCCTGGGTGATTGGATGAGTGCATAGGTAGTGCCTGGGTGAATGGATGAGTGCATGGATAATGCCGGAGTGAATAGATGAGTGCATGGGTAGTGCCTGAGTGAATGGATGAGTGCAGGGGTAGTGCCTGGGTGATTGTGTGAGTGCATGGATAGGGCCTGGATGATTGAAAAATGTATGCGTAGGGCCTCAGTGATTGGCTGAGTGCATGGGCAGTACCTGGGTGAATGGATGAGTGCATGGGTAGTGCCTGAGTAAATGGATGAGTGCATGGGTAGTGCATGAGGGAATGGATGAGTGCAAAGGTAGTGCCTGGGTCATTTGATGAGTGCATGGGAAGTGCCTGAGTGATTCGATATGTGCATGGTTAGTGCCCAAGTGAATGGGTAGTGCCTGAGTGAATGGATAAGTGCAAGCATAGTGTCAGGGTCATTGGATGAGTGTATGGGTAGTGCGTGAGTGAATGGATGAGTGCAAGGGTAGTGCCTGGGTCATTGAATGAGTGCATGGGTAGTGCTGAGTGAATAGATGAGCGCATGCGCAGTGCCTGAGTGAATGGATGCATGCAAGGCTAGTGCCTGGGTGATTGGATGTGTGCATGGGTAGTGCCTGGGTGAATGGATGAGTGCATTGGTAGTTTATTTAGAAAACAAAAACACCGGGCACAGTGTGTTTTACTTTAGAATGGCATATTAACTCTAGACAAACAAAGAAATTATGTAATCAGAAATACAATAGCTACTGAATAATAAATTTAAATATTTTAATATTTTTTAAATAAACATTGATGTTGTTTTATCTTTTTTGCATAGAAAACATTTTTTTTATATAAATAAAGTGTACAAAAAATAAATATACAATTTCAATAATATAGTATGAACCACATGTATGTTCTTCCTTAGACAATAAATACAATTTAGATTGATATCATGATTTCATGTTTCTCATAACACAATTGCCTCAATTTCAATTCATTTGCATACACATCAATATTGACTTTTTTCAGTTTACTCTAAATGTACAGAGACTGGCAGCTTGTTGAAAAACCAACGCGTTTCGGCTAGGCCTTCATCAGGACTCCGTCACAGTGGTTACTAAACAAAAATATATAAACATAATTATAGTCTAGAGTTTAGACGCCCTTTCAAATGATTAAAAACATGCGTTAAAACCTTTAAAGGGATATAGTCAAAGGTTTCTTTCCTTGAGTCCGTACATAAAAAAGAAAGACTAAATAAGACAAAAACATTGAGTTACCCAACTAGCGTAAATCTTAGATTGCATGCTATTAGTATAAAAATAGAAGAGAGTGCCCAACTAAAAATTTGTACAAATGTTGACAGTTCGTATTGTCAGAAGTTAGAACCAAACTTCCCAACGTGAAGACATATAGTGAACAGAGTAAATGGATACTTCCTACTCTTATTAGTCTACCTTCACATGCTTAAATTAGTATCCACTATACTAAAAGTATTATATTTCTGCAGCCTACCTCGTGAATGTAAAGTTGGCACTGGTCTCAAGTAGTGATACGAAATTGGATATATCTTGAGTATACAATAACTTTATTGAGTGCATGGGTAGTGCCTGAGTGAATGGATGAAAGCTTGGATAGTACCTGAGTGAATGGATGAGTGCATGGGTAATGCCTGGGTGATTGGATATGAATGATTAGTGTCTGGGTGAATGCATAGTGCATGTGTAGTGGCTGAGTGAATGGATGAGTGCAAGGGTAGTGCCTGAGTGATTCGATATGTGCATGGTTAGTGCCCAGGGAATGAATGAGTGCATGGGTAGTGCCTGAGTAAATGGATAAGTGCAAGCGTAGGGACTGGGTCATTGGATGAGTGTATGGGAAGTGCCTGAGTGAATGGATAAGCACATGCATAGTGCCGGAGTGAATAGATGAGTGCAAGGATAGTGCCTGGGTGATTGGATGATTGCATGGGTAGTGCCTGGGTGAATGGCTGAGTACATGGATAATGCCTGAGTGAATACATAAGTGCATGGGTAGTGCCTGAGTGAATGGATGAGTGCAAGGGTAGTGTCTGGGTGATTGCACAGTGCAAGGGTAGTGGCTGAGTGAATGGATGAGTGCAAGGGTAGTGCCTGGGTGATTGGATGAGTGCATGGGTAGTGCCTGAGTGATCCGATATTTGCATGGTTAGTGCCTGGGTGAATGGATGAGTGCATGAGTAGTGTGTAAGTGAATGCATGAGTGCAAGCATAGTGCCTGGGTCATTGGATGAGTGTATGGGTAGTGCTTAAGTGAATGGATGAGGGCAAGGGTAGTGCCTGAGTGAATGGATGAGTGCAAGGGTAGGGCCAAGGTGATTGTGTGAGTGCATGGGTACTGCCTGGGTGGCTGGATGAGTGCAAGCGAAATACCTGAGTAATTGGATGAGTGCATGGGTAGTGCCTAGGTGAATGGATGAGTGCACGGGTAGTGCCTGAGTGAATGAACGAAAGCATAGATAGTGCCTGAATTAATGGATGAGTGCATGGATATTGCCTGAGTTATTGGATATATGCATGGTTAGTGACTGGGTGATTGCATAGTGCATGGATAGTGGCTGAGTGAATGGATGAGTGCAAGAGTAGTGCCTGGGTGATTGGATGAGTGCATGGGTGGTGCCTGAGTGATTTGATATGTGCATGGTTAGTGCCTGGGTGAATGGATGAGTGCATGGGTAGTGCCTGAGTGAAAGGATCAGTGCAAACGTAGTGCCTGGGTCATTGGATGAGTGTATGGGTAGTGTCTCAGTTAATGGATGAGTGCATGCATAGTGTCTGGGTGATTGCATAATGCATAGGTAGCGCCTGGGCGATTGGATGAGTGCCTGAGTAGTGGCTGGGAGATTAGATTAGTTCAAGTGCAGTACCTTAGCGACTGGATGACTGCTTAGGTAGAGGCTGGATGATTGGACAAGTTCAACTGTTGTGCCTGGGAGATGGGATGAGTACATGAGTAGTAACTCAATGAATCCATCACTAGATTAGTGATGTGACACAGGTAATACATTCCTGACCTCCAACCACTGTGAAAAAATAGAAACAGACAAAAATGTATCAGAATTTAATTTTGAACATTAGGCTACCAAACAACATACAATATTTTTTATGGTTTAAATCTTTTTATTGAAGCAGTGCAAGAAACGAGAATGCGTCAAGGCGGGCTACGCAGAGCCCAGTGACATCTATCAGCATTTACATTTATGGAGAAAAAAAAAACAATAAACACTGAAACATTCCCACCCCCCACCCAGAGAAAAAGAAGGGGAGAGAGAAAAACCACAAAAGAAAGCCTTTGCACCCCCCCCCCTCGTGCACTGAACTCGATGTGTCGCAGCGCAGCGCTGAGTGACGTCTCCAAGGCTGGTCCCGCTATGTGGAGGGATCCGGTGAATTGAGTCGCAAGAGGCGTAGATATCTGGGGCATGTCAACTCCCGGAAGTCTTGAGCGAGGAGGGTCAGAAATGGCTGCCAAAGCTCGCCAAAGGTCGAGCCTTTCCCGGCTACTGTAAGTGAGATCTTTTCCATGCCTAGGATATGCCACAGCCGCTGCAGCCACCCTGTGTGTGCAGGAATCCGGGGGGACCTCCAGTGTATCAGTATGTTCTGGGTGGCGGTGCCGAGCGCTATTGCTATCTGCCTCCCTCTCCTGGACTTCAAGGGGTAAGTGAGTGGATTCGGTACCCCCAGAAGAACATATGCCGGGAGCCGTGGGAGCTCCGTGTCAAGATATTTGTCCATTTCGTCGAGGATTTGCGTCCAGTAAGGTTGTAAATGTTCGCATTCCCAGAAAAGGTGGACTAGTGTGCCTGTCTTCCCACACCCCCTCCAGCAGTCTGGGATTTGTGCAGGGTCGGCCTGGTGGAGCCTCTCTGGAGTGTAGTACCAGTAGTACGCTAGCTTGGTGAGTGTTTCGGTGAGGCCTATATGGCTCGCAGTGTGGCGTGCCCTATAGCATGCTCCCTCCCACTCTTTGCTGCTTAAGTCGCGGCCAAGGTCCCTCTCCCACCGCGCACGGCCTGCGTGATATGTGTGCGTGTAGCGGGACAGGAGCATTTTATATAGGTCCGAAGTCAGTTTTTTGTCTGAGGACCGAGTGATTAGCCATCGTTCGTACGAGGTGAGACGTCTGCGCGCTTGTGATTGGTTGTCGGGGTGCATGGCCCAATGCCGCCCTTGTAAATAATGCAGTCGTTCAGATTCTGGGAGACCGTAGTCGGCTCGAAGCTGGGAGAAGGGAATGATGCCCTCTGCATCGAATAGGAGGCCCAGTGCACGACACCCGGCAGCTCTCCATAACGGAAAGGATGTCGCTCCCATCCCAGGGCTAAAGTCAGTGTTGTCGAAGAGGGGTGTAAGCGGAGAGGGGAAGGTAGTCAACCCGTGGCATTTGCTGGTCTGGTCCCAGACCAAAAGAGTAGTGCGTGTCACTTGTGAGGCATAGAGATTGGGCGGGCGCTGGGGTTTCCTAAGGAAGGGGATCCTCATAAGAGATGTACCTGCACCCGCACAGTCCTGGAAGAGCCAGTGCTTCTCTGATTCAGCATGGCTCCACTCGACCAGGTGCCGGAGCTGTGTGGCTTTGTAATAGAGCGTGAGATCTGGGATCCCGAGTCCCCCTTCATTAGGTGGCAGGAAGCTAACCGTCCTTTTCATCCCCGGCTTGCCCCCTTGCCAGATGAAGATAGAGAGCTCCGACTGTACCCGATGTAGCCAGGCAGTGGGAGGCTGCAAGGGGAGCGTCTGAAAGAGGTACAGTATTTTGGGGAGGATTGTAATTTTAATAGCCGCAATACACCCCAGCCACGAGATCGGATAGTGCTTCCATCGCTGCAGATCTTTGCGGATTTGCGCATGTAGCTGGGAATAGTTGACTGTTCTCATAGCCTGTAGGGTAGGGGCCAGCTGGATGCCCAAGTATGGGACTGTCTCATCGGACCATTGCAAGGGATGCCGGTTCTGAAGATCTGCCCGCATCTGTGACGGCAGTGAAAGGTTCAGTGCCGTGGATTTTGAGATGTTAACCTTGAACCCGGAAGCCCTCGCGAAGGAGTCCAGCTCCCCCAAGAAGGCTCCCAGAGCGGTCGTCGGATCCGCCAGGGTGACTAGGACATCATCCGCGTACAGGCTAATGGTGTGCGTATCCCCCCGAAGCAGATGCCTGTGATTTGGGGGTGGTCCCTGACTCTCTGCGCCATTGGTTCCATGTAGAGGGCAAAGAGCAGGGGCGACAGAGGGCATCCTTACCTCGTACCTCTGCTGATAGGGAATGGAGTGGAAGTGTGCCCATTAACCCTCACTGTTGCTGTGGGAAAGCGGTAACAATTGAGTATGTGTGTCCACATCTTTCCCCCCAGGCCAATGCGGATCATAGTGTGCTCTAGGTAGGGCCAGTGAACCCGATCAAAGGCCTTTTCGGCATCTATAGTGAGGAGCATATAATCCCCTGGGACACGGGATGCCTTCTCTATGAGATGCATGACTCTCTTTGTGTTGTCGCTCGTCTGCCTTTGAGGGATAAACCCGGCTTGGTCAGGGTCTGTGATCCCCGGCATATAAGGTGCTAGCCGTGCCGCCAGAATTCCGGTGTAAAGCTTCAGGTCGACATTCAGAAGGGAAATAGGCCTATAAGCCCCGCAGCTTGTCTTATCTTTCCCTGGTTTAGGAATAACTGCAATTGCAGCCTCTAACATAGAGGGAGGAATCGCCCCAGGGGACGCGAATGAGTTAAAAAGCCGGGTGAGCAGGGGGGTAAGGGTGGAGCAAAATTGTTTGTAAAAGGCTGCGGTGTATCCATTGGGGCCGGGGGATTTGGCTAGTTTCAAATGGGTGATGGCTGCTATGACTTCCTCTGGTCGTATCTCCCTCTCTATGTGTTCCGCCTGCTCTGGGGTCAGCGTAGGGAGACGGGCCTGCGTCAGGTATGCGTCTATGTCTGCCATTTCCAAGGGTTGTTCATCGTAAAGCTGAGCATAAAAGGTGCGAAAAGTCTCGGCAATAGCCGCATCGTCCGTGAGCACTGTTCCCGTCTGGTCCTTAAATTCCTGGATTCCCTCGCGCTGTCTAACCTCCCTGAGTTTGTGTGCTAACAGTCGCCCGCACTTGTCTCCCCCCACACAAAAGGAGTGTCGCAAACGTAGTGCGGCGTATTCCGCTTTGTCGCGGTCGATGGCAGCCAGCTGCGACCGAACCGCGGTCAGTTGACGCCAAATACGTGGGGCTCCTGTGCGTCGATGCATCTGTTCCAGTTCGCTCACTTTCTGTGTAAGGTCCTCTTTTTTCCTTTTGCGCTCCGTATTATCTGCGGAGGAGATGGCGATTATTTCGCCTCTGACGACCGCCTTTAAAGCCTCCCACCTAGTGGACATGGGTGTGTCAGGGTTATCATTGTGTAACAAGTAGTCGTCCAGTGTACGTTGTATCTGAGCGACCGTGTCCGCCCGGTGAAGGAGAGTGTCGCGCAGACGCCAGTGCCGAGTTGGCCGTTGGGTCGGTGGGAGTGCCAATGTGGCCACTACTGGGGCATGATCAGACAAAGCTGCTACTAGGATGTCTGTGGACGTTGTGATGTCCCGGAGTGGCTTCAAGCCTAGGAAATAGCCCAGCCGGGCATAGGTTTTATGGGCATTAGAGTAATATGAGAAATCCCGGAGCTGAGGATGGTGGTGTCTCCATAAGTCCACCAGGCCTAGGTCGTTTAATCTAGAGAGCCCTGCGCGCGAGAGAGCGCCTACCTGCCCTGTGCGCTGCGCCATTCTATCTAGCTCATTGTCGAATACTAAGATGAGGTCACCCCAAGCAATATTTTGCGCTCCAGAGTCGCCGTGGCTTCGCTGAGGGCTTCGTGTAGGAAGCGTTCCTGGCCCTCGTTAGGTGAATAGATAGACCCTATAATTATTGTGTGACCCCCTATCATGAATTCGTAGGTAAGCAGTATGCCTTTTATCTCAGCCTCCTTCTGTATCACCTTCCCCTTGAAGGCCCTAGAGAGCAGAATAGCCACCCCTGCGGTTTTGGAGGGTCCAGAGGAGAAAAATTGTGTTGGAAAGGCGCGGGACCTAAGCCGATGACAGTCTCTCGGGAGTAGGTGCGTTTCCTGTAGGAGGCAGATATCGGAGCCTGTGCTATCCAAGTAGGAAAGGATTGCCCTGCGCTTGATAAGGTTATTAAGCCCTCTCACATTAAGCGTGAGGACTTTAAGTGTGGTTGGTGACATCTAGATCAAGGGACTGGGTGTGCTAGGAAGTGCGCAAACCTGGAGGCTATGTACGATGGTCAGGGCCAACGACAGAGGATGCCTAGCGCCAGCACTGCAGAGATGTAGGTAGCTGGATTCAGTGAACAGAGGGCCATAAAAAGAAAAAAAAAAGGGGGAAAATAGAAGAGGGTGAAAGGG
The DNA here is from genome assembly GCA_963921515.1 of Calotriton arnoldi. Lineage (NCBI taxonomy): Eukaryota > Metazoa > Chordata > Amphibia > Caudata > Salamandridae > Calotriton > Calotriton arnoldi. Next base: position 75,176 of record CAWUFW010011651.1, on the reverse strand, counting down.
AAGCAAAGAACCCGTCAGAAGTGAAAAAAAGGGGGCACAACGGGTGCCTAAAAAAAGGTCTGAAGTTCAGTCATCAGTCCGTCATCCATAGATGATCAGGGTAAGAGTCTACAGGGTTATAGTGTGGCCAAGTGCACCCCCCGTCCCCCCTCCCCAGACCGCCCAAGGCATCGGGTAAATGAAAAGATACTTGGTCCAGGCTCTCTCATGGAGTCGATGTCTTGTCTAGGACTTCTGGTAGGGCATCTAGAGCTGCTTGTTGCTCCCTCTTGATTGCAGCGGGATCCGGTCGATTAGTGCGGCGTCTCCGCCTCTGCTGTCTCCATCGTGGTCGTCTGTCGCACAACCCACGGTCTGAGTTGTCGCCATCTTCGTCGTCCTCCGGGATGTCAATCCCTAGTAGTCTGCTTGCTTCCGAAAGAAAGCAGAGCGGATAGAGCTTGCCATCGTGCTGAAAGATGAGGCGGAATGGGTGCCCCCAGGAGTACGTGATGTTGCGTTGGCGTAAGGACTCTGTGATAGGCCGGAAAGTCTTATGCTTCTGAAGCATGAGGGCAGCTAGATCTTGGTAAAGGACTGGCGTCTGGTTTCGGAATGTGATTGGGTGAAGTGTTCTGGCCTTACGCAGGATCTCTTCCTTGGTGCGGAAGTCTTGAACACAGACTAAAATGTCCGCCGGTGGAGCAATGGCTGAGCGGGGGGGCCTACCCTGTGCACTCTGTCCAATTTAAGATCAGTGTCCAGTGGGTTGCCCAATACATGATTAAAGAGCTCTCTCACATAGGTGAAGATGTCGCCAGACTCTTCATTGGTTCTCACCCCTCGAATTCTAATGTTCTGGCGACGTGAGCGATTCTCGAGGTCCTCCAGATGAGATTGTACGTCCACCTGCTGATCGTGTATACAAATCACTTCTTGTTGCAGGGCTGCCACTTCAGTGTCTCGTGCATCGCTCTTGTCCTCTAGTGCTGCCACGCGCTCCCCTATACAGTCCATATCTTTGCGGACATCCTTGATCTCTGCGGTCAATTCGCGCTTCACTGTTTGGAGATCATCACGCAGGGCAGAGAACAAAGACTCCAGAAAGGCCCGTGTCACTGGCTCCTCCTTGGGGGCACCCATCTGTGCCAGGGTGTCAGGCAATGGAGGGTCCGCCGTCTCTCCGCCCTGGGTACGCGCGAAGAGCTCCTTAAGTGTTTTGTCCTTTTTACCCCGAGTGGAGGTCATGATCGTTGTCTGCCCGAGAGGGTGGGCAATGTGAGATTGAGGCTGTGTGTCCCTTTTCAGCGTCTCGCCGTGCACACTGTGAGCGTGGTCAGGCTCCGTGAGGGCCACCTGGCATAAATGCGGCAAGAAGATGGCCGATCCCTCTAGGCTGATGCGTGGGTAAGTGAATAAAGACCCCGGTCTAGCACCGGACCCTCGGTGTGCTGTGGGGAGGGGAACCCTCCAACCAGGGGGCCTTGCACGCCTCTCACCTCAACACCCCGGAGGTAGGCTCTGCGATGCTACATCCTTCGAGCAGCCTGCCAAGTAGACTTTGTGTATGTCTCCGCTGCCATCGCCACGGGGAGCAGGAGGGTACACCCTCGCCTTTAGTACTGGTCCGTTAGCGCGGGTCCACTCAGTTGCTGGGGGAGTGCGGATCCCGTCTCATCCCCCCAGTGCGAAGCGGGCCCACTGGATGTGTCACAAGGCGATCCGTTTTGGCCCCTCTTCCTGCCGAGTGCGTTTCTCCTGGCGACCAAATGGGGCCGGGGTCGAGCGGGGGGCCCCAGGTGTGCCACAAACCGCACCCGGACCTAGCCGGGCCGCTTCCGTGGACCACCGGGCCCCGACCTCGGCGGCTGCCTCTAACGGCGACCGCGCTCGAATGCCCCAGCCCCAGTGTCGTGTTCGGCAGCGATCACTCACCCCTTCGCTGCAGGCGGGGAGGACCGGCCGGCTGGCCGCCAGAAGGGCCACTCGAGGTATGCTGCGCCGTGTGGGGGCTGTCGGTGAATGCGGCCTTCCTTGGGACCCCTCGCTAGGGAGATGTTCCGGGGTCGCGTCGTAGGCCCCACCGGTGCGAAGGCCCGGCCCCTCGTGCGCTTGCCGCCGGCCTGGCCAGGCTCTGCCGACCCAGCGTCCTCCAGGGGTGGGCACAGCATGCAGCCCTCGCCCCGGGTAAAGCACCCGGCCGAAGCTACCCGCTCCTACTGAGTCCCGGTCCGGCGGTGCGGTCGATGGACAAAATGGCGGGCGCTAACCCGCGGCCTCTCCCGGCTCCAGGCTGCGTCTCAAGGGCTGTAGCGTGGGGTGCTACGGGCCGAGGTTCCGCTCTCCAACTTGCCTCGGCGCCGTCAAGTGGGTTGCAGCGTTGCTCCCAGGGGCCAGTGCCACTCACCCCGGTGCTGGCGAGGACCAGGCCCGGCAGGCCTCGGCTCCGTCTATGGCCGCGGGACCCAGCCGCGTCGCGTTATTCGGCCCGCTCCGGCGTCCGCTGCCGTCCAGCGGGGAATCTCTGGGTACTCCCAGCGGGTGCTACGTTTAGGCATCGGCTGTTGTTCAAATCAAGGCTGTAGGCGGCCCGGGACGGGTGCTTCCTCGAGCGGTCGGCGGGAGAGGCAGGGAGATGCGTCCTCCCTCGCCGCCATCTTGGCCACGCCCCCCATACAATAGCTTTTAAACAAAACTTTAATCGAATGTAGACAAATGTTTTACTGTTTTTTTCTGTTTTCAGCTTTTATACTTGTTCACTTTCAACAGTGCTTTGTATGAAGACTCAGCAAACACAAGGAGATGATGAACGGAGCGCTGAAACATTTCAGACACTCACCCCCAGTCACAGATCTGGGTTGGATCCATCATTGTTCTTTAGCTCACTTCGCCACCCCAGTTCAGACCCAGCTATATACAAATCAGTCTTGACCCTGTGCCTCTTGGGAACAGTCCAGCCCGAACTACCAAGCCAGGTCTTCCCTGGACCAGAAACAAGCCTCCTGGAACCGTTTTCGGGGTAACACCCCTCATCAGCCAGGCTAGCTTGAATCCAGTGGCAAAGTGAGCCACGGACCCACTTCTGGGCATACTCTGCCAACTTAGGGCGAACAAAGCAAACACAAGGAGATGATGAACGGAGCACTGAAACTTTTCAGACACTCACCCCTAGTCACAGATCTGGGTTGAATCCATCATCGTTCTTTCGCTCACTTCGCCACCCCAGTTCAGACCCAGCTATATGCAAATCAATCTTGACCCTGTGCCTCATGGGAACAGTCCAGCCCGAACTGCCAAGCTAGGTCTTCCCTGGACCGGAAACAAGCATCCTGGGACCGGTTTCGGGGTAACACCCCTCATCAGCCAGGCTGGCTTGAATCCAGTGAAGTGAGCAAGGGAACATCTCCTTGTGTTTGCCTTGTTTGCCCTAAGTTGGCAGGGTATACCCAGACGTGGGTGCCGAGATTATACCAATACATAAGAAAGGTCTCCCCTTGCAGCCATCCAACTATAGGCTGATCAGCCTAATTGACACCTTGCAGAAGCTGTTCAGTAGAATAATACTTGAAAGGTTACAAGAATGGATGACTGATAGAGAGATTTTAACTCCATTACAAGCAGGCTTCCGGGACAGTACTAGTAGTGTGGACTAGGTTTTTTTACTCCAACTTATATTCTGGAAAAAGGTGGTTTTGGGAGGTGGCCAGCTCCATGTTGTTTTTGGTGAATTGCGGTCTGCATTCGACCTGGTCCCTAGGTCCACACTCTGGCAGGTTTTGGCTGAAATGGGCCCACCCAATGAGCTCTTAGCTATCCTGATGAAGCTCCATGAACATAACTATGCTCAGGTCCGTTGTGGCCAATTGGGTGAGCTGACAGTGCTCTTGCCCCTACCCTGTTTGCTATGTATGTTAATTACCTTATCACATATCTGAACCATTGTGATGGTGATACCCCATGTTTGGCAGGCTTTGGGGTTCCTGCCCTAATGTTTGCTGACGATGCATTGCTACTGTCTAAATCACCAATGGGGCTTCAAAAAATCTTAGACTGTTTTGAGAACTTCTGCAAGCAAAGGGGCTTGGAAATAAATGTAGCAAACATGGTTCTAAATCTCTGCCGCTCTATGAGGTCAAATCCTAAGCTTAAATGGTCCCCCTAGAAACGTGTGCATACCTTTGAATGCCTGGGACTGACCATCACAGAGCAGCTAAATTGGTGGTGCCATATCAAAAGGATTAGGCTTACACTAGATCCAATCACCGGGGGGTTGGTGAAAGTGCAACGAGGATCTCACTTTTGCCCAATGTCGCCAGTAATTCAAATATACAAACAGCAGGCCCTAGGAACAGCCTTATATCGGGTGGAGCTTTGGGGCCATAAGGATATGACCAAAATGATAATAGTGGAAAATCGATTTCTACGACAGCTGACGGGTTTACCAAAGAGCACCCCTTCGCTTCCTCTAAGGTTAAATAAGGGACTCAGGCACATTTCAGATGGGGCTGGATTGAGACAAATACATTATTGGAGACGTATCTGGGCTACCCCTGAGCTCCATTCCTATTATGAAGGGTTAAAGGAAGTTTTAGGCATCCCTGGGTTGGAAAGCATACCCTGGATCAAGTACGTAAGAGAGACACTGGGTATGATGGGGTGTGGAAACCTGTGGGGTGATCCGCAGGTAGCTGCCTCAACTAACAAATTATTTTTAAAGAGAAACTTTGGGCAGTATAAATTGTCTCAATCCCAGGCTCATCCTACATTTGGCACACAGACCGATTCTTTTCTTTTGATGAAGGACGAATTTAAGCTACAGTTTCTTGATGAGATTGAACCCCCAGCAGCAAGGAAGTTATATCTCCAGTTTTGTTACAGTACACTGCTGCTTGCCTCCTTCACCGCCAAATGGGCCAAGACTCATGAGACAGCCAGGTTGGCATGCCCCTTCTCTGGGTATAACAAGGAATCCGAAAAGCATGTTTTGTTCTTCTGTCCAGCCTACTGGAAAGAAAGGAGAAAATGGTTAGCCCCTGTTTTTCAGAATCTAGGAGTCGGGAAATTTGCAAAGGCCTTTTGTATTTTGAAATCAGATGTGAGCCAAAGCCTGGTTTTTGCGGTATCACAATATTTGTTAATTTTGTGGACGATTAGGCAAAAGATGAGCAAACAACCAATACCCTGACATTCACAAGGTTCTGTGCCCTCCCTGCTTGTTTAGCACTTTAAATACTAGAGGAGGCCAGAGTGTACTGAACATACGGTTATGACTCATTATGTAAAAGAATTTTGACATGATTTAAGACTTGTTTTTATAACTCTATGCATCTACCTGAAGACACCTTCACTCCCAATTATTTTAGTTGATTCTGTATTTTAACAGAGTTTTATGGAAAACTGCTGGAAAGATTATTATGAAATTTTAATGTCTATCTCAAGTGTTATATGCTGGCCTAAGGCTTAAATAATTTGTTACCAGCCCTGTCTCTGCAAATTGCATAATGGACTTTTCTAGTCCACATCACAGAACTTTCTGCTGAGGCTTGACAGGGTTGCCACAGCAGGTACATGCCAAATACCAAAGGTCTAATACTTGTAAATTCATTTTATTCACTTGATTGTTCCGATTTTAATTCAAACAGCATAGATTTGATCTTATTATTTTTTTATATTTGTATCTGTACTTTTATGGTTCAATGATATCAATGAACCAAAATAAAGTTATTCCCCTTGCATTCCCTGTGACCACTTCTCAGTCCTTCGCTCCTCTGAAAGAGATGTGGCTTGGGACATTAATTAGTTATGAACCTGCAGTTGCCTTTCATACAGTACACCACGGCCCTCTGCCTTGTGGCCAGGGGGTCTGTATTTCACACATATCCTGCACACCTCTACACAGCTTACAACCTTGATACACTGCAGGAATGTGTGAGTGCATGTTCTTTTTATGGCTTTTGGAGTGGTGTATACTCATGTGAGTTCATTACACACACAGTTGACTCCATGTTAGTGGGCAAAGTGTTGCAACTCTGAGGGGATGGGCCCAGTCAAACTATGTAGATTGCTAGCACTGATCCTCACCCCATTTCATCATTGCAAGAGTAGTTTATCTTCAGAGTATTGCACATTGTTTGACTCAGGCCCCCTCGCTGGTGCATGTGCATGTGCATGTACATGTCTCCTCTGTCAATTCTTATTTTGGGCCAGTGGCACAACTTACTGCCACACACGAATGGAACCCAGATCCTACATTGACTCTCATGTGCCTACAACACCAACCATATGCATGACCACATACAATAGACTGACTTGCCAGTCTATTTTTGAGGACTCTGGGTCAACCTGAACCCCACATGGTAGTAGTGCTGGAATTGGTTACAAGTACCTACCCAGGTTTGCCATACAACTGGGCCCATCTACCTCAGCCTCCTACCATTCCTGACTCAAGGGCTTTGTAATGGCAAACTAGTTCTTCCGATACCTTGACTGATCCCTGTGCTCATTCTCCGACTTTGACATATGTGGCATGGTGAGACACTTTGCCTCCAGACTTCCTCCTGCCACGTGCTACATCTTTACCCAGGGCCACATCACATGTAGCATATAGGATGTAGTGCTCCTCTCTGTCATCCCTTTCCAGCTAAGACACAAATGTGACACTGTCAGACACAGCAGTGCATATGTATTTGTCAGGCTAGTTTGCTATACACATATGCCTTCTCACCTCCTCCCTATGCAATGTATCCCCATCCACACACACTGGCAGTTGAACGTGCTCAGCCAGCGCCTGCAATGTACGGCACTGCCAGAGGCCCACCAGGGCCACACATCATCTTTAGTTTCAACACACATGGTCTTCTGGTGTACATCACTTGCATTCCCCCCCACACTGAGGTACTTATTTATGAGCCCAGTGTGCCCCCAGAACGTCACTTTTCTTGTCGTTCCAGAGGCTCACAGTGCAGACCCATCTCTGGAAGTCCATGCAGAGCCACATAGATGTAGAGTGAGCTGAGGCAGTGCTTTGAACTGCTTTGCCTTAATCCATACCTATGAGCCCATTCAAAGCCACACAGGGTGGCTTTGTGTCGCCTCATGGATATGCTAGAGAGGCCTGCCCCACCGGAGTGTCATTCAAAGTGAGGGTCTGGCAGCACAGGCCTCTTGTAACTGAGTGTTTTGGTTGGTATTGTGGGACTTGCACTTCTGGTGACTCATGTTGTACATGCAACTACAAGTGCCAGTTTATAGAATTGACTGTGGACTTCCTTACACAGTTAATAATTAAAAATAAAGCTGACTTTGAGGTATGTCTAAACGAAAATGCATCCCCAAAAGATATAATTGGAGCATTCATGGCCATTGCAAAGGATGTGAAAGAGAGACTATTTGACCCTAGCAGGAAGACAAAAAAGAGAGAAAAAGGGTGGTTTGATTCTGTATGTACTAAAGCACATAAAAACCTGAAGGAGGCACTACATAAAATACCCAGGTGCAATAGAGAAGTGCAGCAGTGTAGATTAGATTATAAGCAGGCAGTAAAGAAGAGAAAAGTATATTTAAGAGAGTCATGGGAGTCCCTACAAGAGGCTGCGGAGGGTAACGATGAAAGAAAGTTCTGGAAGATAATTAATTCCTCACCCTGGAGCAAAGAGACGACCCCCAAAATTGAGACCGCAATTTTAGAGGAAGAATGGGTTGAGCACTTTGCTAGAATTTATTCGGCATCTGATAAAATAAAGCCTCAAAACCAGGGACTAACGACAAAGGATAACGAAATTCAGCCCCTAACTTCTGTCATTTCCCCTTTCTCTCACGAGGAAGTCATTAGAGCAATACAATCTAGTAAGAGTAGGAAAGCACCAGGGCCAGACTCAATCCCGGTTGATCTATACAAGGATAATGTACATCTATGGGGATCCTTACTCATGCAGATGCTGAGGGCTTCCTGCCTAGTAGGCTTCCTCTCGTCCTGGGGAGAGTCAATCATAGTACCGATTTATAAAAAAAGGGGACCGCCAGGACCCTGCATGTTACAGGCCGATCTCCTTGATTGACTCCCTGGTAAAAATAGCAGGACGTATAATCCTAGAGAGATTGCAGGACTGGGCGGAAAGTATGGGGAAACTTACAGACCTGCAATATGGGTTTAGATCTGGGGTTGGTACAATCGAGCAGAGCCTCAATTTGAACATGCTCATTGGGAAATACGTAAGAATCAAGAAGGGGTCTTTATATTTAGCCTTCGTCGATCTTACATCGGCGTTTGATTGTGTGTTACATGCGAGGCTGTGGGCAAAGTTGAAAGAAATGGGGGTAGAGGGACCGATCATCAGCTTTTTAAGGGATTTATACACAGGATGCAGAGCCAAGATAAGATACGGGGATGGAGGAGAGTGTATCAGGGCCATCGACGTTGAGAGAGGGGTAAGACAGGGGTGTGTCTTGGCCCCCTTCCTGTTCTCACTTTATATAAACAGTGTGGGGGAGGAGCTTGTGGCCACTACCAAAGATCTCCCACAAATAGGCACACGCCCAGTCCCTGCCCTCCTCTACGCCAATGACGCGGTATTAAGGGCACGTACCCCATTGGCCCTACAGACGCTGCTCACAAACGTTGTCAAATATATGAGTGATCTGGGACTCCAAGTTAATCAATCGAAAACCTTTATCATGAAGTGCGGAAAGAACAACGTAAAATGTAGAAACATACAGATAAATGGGATAAAGATTGATTTTACGAATACCTTTTCTTACCTTGGAGTACTATTCGACAAGGACGGGTCATGGAATAACGCAATTGAAAATAGAAATACCCTGTTCAGTAGGGCATGTTGGGCCATTAGAGGCTTCGCAAGTAGACTAGGTATGAACCCCCAGAAATGATGATGAACATATATAAAGCAAAATGCACCAGTATAGCACTTTATGGGGCGGGCATATGGGGGCACAAGAGATGTGCTGAACTGCAAGCAACGGAAAATAATTTTTTTAGATATCTTTTAGCTATTCCAAAGAGCACCTCAGCTTATGTAACACATTCCGAACTTGGTGCCCCATTTCTCAGCGATTTAATCAAACTACAACCAATTCTGCTGTGGCACAAAATATGGACGTCAGACTACACTGATTTCAACCGAGCGATAATTACTGACTGTTTGAAATCAAGTGCGTATAAATCTATTCCATGGTTGACGTATGTCCAGCAATTTTTTGGTGATATGGCCCATCCAGAGTATTTTGACAAGCCAGAGACACTAGTTCCCATAAGTAGAAAGATATTGAAAACAGAGGCAGTGGCTCATTTGGACAAACTTAGCCTGACAATTGAAATCCCGAAACCTACCGTCCTACACAATCAAATGATATTAACCACATTTAATATGCAGCCCTATCTTAAGACTGTTTTAAACACACGTCACAGGTTTGTGCTCACACGCCTAAGGCTGGATATATTTCAAAGATTATGTACCTTTCCCAAAATGAATGATTGGTCACGAGACCTGGTAAATTGTCCCTGTGATGGCAGACTGCGCCAGAACACGATGCACGTGGTTTTATTGTGTAAATTTTATTCTAAGTATAGGAAGCGGTATATTCTTCCAATTATAAGGCACCTAAATTTTAAACAATGCCGCCCAGCTTATTTGTACTTACAAAGCAAACACAAGAATGATGGATTTAACCCAGATCTCTTGACTGAGGGTGAATGTTTTAATTTGTTCTGCATTCCGTCCATCAAATGTGTGTCTTTTGCTTCCTCGCTCTAAGTGCGCCGGGTATGCCAAGACGTAGGTCCCCGGCTCACTGTGCCACTGGATTCAAGCTATCCTGGCTGATGAGGGGTGAAACCCCGAAACCGGTCCTAGGATTCTTGTTTCCGGTCCAGGGAGGACCTGGCTTAGCAGTTCGGGCTGGACTGTTCCCATGAGGCACAGGGTCAAGACTGATTTGCATATGGCCAGGTCTAAACTGGGGTGGCATGGTGAGCAAAAGAATGATGGATTTAACCCAGATCTCTTGACTGGGGGTGAATGTTTTGAGTTGTTCTGCATTCCGTCCATCAATTGTGTGTCTTTTGCTTCCTCGCTCTAAGTGCGCCGGGTATGCCCAGACGTGGGTCCCGGGCTCACTGTGCCACTGGATTCAAGCTATCCTGGCTGAAGAGGGGTGAAACCCCGAAACCGGTCCTAGGATGCTTGTTTCCGGTCCAGGGAGGATCTGGCTTAGCAGTTCGGGCTGGACTGTTCCCATGAGGCACAGGGTCAAGACTGATTTGCATATGGCCAGGTCTAAACTGGGGTGGCATGATGAGCAAAAGAATGATGGATTTAACCCAGATCTCTTGACTGGGGGTGAATGTTTTGATTTGTTCTGCATTCCGTCCATCAATTGTGTGTCTTTTGCTTCCTCGCTCTAAGTGCGCCGGGTATGCCCAGACGTGGGTCCCGGGCTCACTGTGCCACTGGATTCAAGCTATCCTGGCTGAAGAGGGGTGAAACCCCGAAACCGGTCCTAGGATGCTTGTTTCCGGTCCAGGGAGGACCTGGCTTAGCAGTTCGGGCTGGACTGTTCCCATGAGGCACAGGGTCAAGACTGATTTGCATATGGCCAGGTCTAAACTGGGGTGGCATGGTGAGCAAAAGAATGATGGATTTAACCCAGATCTCTTGACTGGGGGTGAATGTTTTGATTTGTTCTGCATTCCGTCCATCAATTGTGTGTCTTTTGCTTCCTCACTCTAAGTGCGCCGGGTATGCCCAGACGTGGGTCCCGGGCTCACTGTGCCACTGGATTCAAGCTATCCTGGCTGAAGAGGGGTGAAACCCCGAAACCGGTCCTAGGATGCTTGTTTCCGGTCCAGGGAGGACCTGGCTTAGCAGTTCGGGCTGGACTGTTCCCATGAGGCACAGGGTCAAGACTGATTTGCATATGGCCAGGTCTTAACTGGGGTGGCATGGTGAGCAAAAGAATGATGGATTTAACCCAGATCTCTTGACTGGGGGTGAATGTTTTGATTTGTTCTGCATTCCGTCCATCAATTGTGTGTCTTTTATTTGTACTTACAGTCATTGCCAACACTGGAGATATGCTGCAGTATGTCATCTTTCCTCTGGGCAGTGTTTTATGCTAGAAAGAAGCTGACAATAGGTGCCAGATAGAGTACACTAATGGGAACATATACCAAGACCCATGATCAGTAAGGTAACCAGGATTAATAAAAATGGGAAGTGGGAAAGGAAGAACACTGTGTAAACGCACTTTAAACATTTTAATATTGTATAATTGAACTCTGTGTAGTGGCGGTCTTTTAGCAATTTCTCTTTCTGTCCTTAACTTTTTATATGTATCCGATTGAATCTAATGAATTGCTTTTTAACATTTGTTTTTATGATGAAATCGCCTTTTAACTCCTTTTAGAAATGTAATTAAATGAATTTGATGTTTGTTGCTTTTAAGTGTGTAAATGCTTTTATGGATGTTCTGTCATGGCTCCGAATAAAGCTATATATGACTATGACTATGACCGTGGACTGGTCCTGCACTTCACACATGGAAGGGAGAAACATGACAGAGCTGGAGTAAGATGTGCAACATATACCTGGGCAGTGTGACTTACATTTATGTGATGCTTAACGCTACACGACCCACATCCCTGCCCTTTGCCCTGCTCATAGCACAGTGGAGCACTGGTACTTAGCTAGCTGCACTGCACAACATGACCTTTTTGCCCCTTGTTGCAACTTACCTTGTTGGTCTTGTTGTTCCTTTTGGGCTGCACTGTCTTGTCCTGGAACTCCTGACACCAACTCCTCTGGGATGACAGCTGCCACCAGCCCCTCCAAGCCATCCAGCTTCTCCTGTTGCCCCGGGCTTCCTTCTCCAGTCTGCATTGCTGCCTTTATGTTGTTGGCCAGTTTCTCCTTTGTCCTGCGCTTTATTTTGGGGCAGCATTTTATTCAAGTCAATCACTGTCCTCTTCGCTTGTCCCACACTGTTGACCTTGGCCAATATGGACTGCTAAATGGCCTCTTTCTTACCTAATGGCAATTTTGAGGTGACAAATAGCTGATGTTGGTGGTCTGTCACCTCAGTGATCAGTATCTCATTCTCCTCCTCACTGGTTAGACTTCCTCTTCCCCTGGAAGTCTGTCTGGACATCCTGGCTGGTGCTGGGGTTGTTGAGGTTATTGTCCTGGCTGCTGCTTTCTTCTCCCTGATCCATGGCTGCCTTCTGTGAACTGTGGCATTTTTTTGTTTTAATTTTGCGTCAATTTTCATACTTCTTTTCATGTTTCACCCACTGAAAAGTGACGCAAAGGTGGTTTGGGTCATGTTACGTGACACAAATTTGCCTTACTACACTTTTCCGCCCGAAACTTCAGTTTTTCTTGCACCACAACGCCCACGGCAGCGTCATTTTATTTTCACATAGCCCGAAGCTTACGCCATGATGTGCCATACCATTAGTATGGCGTTTTAAAATGGCGTAGCGATTCGTAGGTGATTTTGATACAACGCTGACGCATTGCAGCGATGCGTCACTTCTTGAAAATAAGGCCCTTTGGGCCAGATGTACGACCCGTTTTTGCATGCGCAAACGGGTTTGCGAACCCGTTTGCGCATGCAAAAACCTATTGGGCCATGTACATAGGCTATTTAGCGAGTCACAATTTTTTTGCGACTCGCTAAATAGGTTTTGCGACTCGTTATTTGGAAGGGGCGTTCCCTTCCAAATAGCGAGTCTCAAAACCAAGTACAAATGTTTTGCGACCGCAATTGCGGTCGCAAAACACTCGCAATTACAACCTACTTCAAGTAGGTGGTAATGCATTCTCAAATGGGAAGGGGTCCCCAGGGAACCCCTTCCCCTTTGCAAATGCATGCAAATTTATTTTTTAAGGGCAGGCAGTGGTCCCAGGGACAAATTGGAAACAGGCTAAAAGAAACATTTCTACATCGAATACATTCAGTGATTTTCCCACCACTAATACATTATGGTTTGATCATTCTCACAGTCTTGGTTATACAGTTTAACTGATACAATGTTAACAGAGCTAGGATGAGCAGAGTTTGTCCTTGACTTGGTGTATTCAGGAAGCTTTCTCTGAGAATGTTTTTTGCTGACTTGTGTGAACTATTATGGTTTATTTTAAAAAGGGAATCAACAATAATATCACGTGACATAGGATGAAATTTGAACAAGATGGAAGACGATGTAAACATGGTTCAGTATTAGCATGCAACACTCTATGCAACTTCACTTTACGCCACTCCACACACTCTATACCACTCCACTCTATGCCACTCCACTCTATTTCACTCCATGCCACTCTGTGCCACTCTACGACACTCTATGCCACTCTACGCCAATCCATTTTACTACACTCCTTACCACTTTACTCCACTCTACAATACTTCATGCTATGCCACCTCATTCTATGACACTTTATGCCACTCTACACCACCCTACTCATCTCTACTCTACTCCATTCTACTCCACTCCATGGCACTCCACTCCACTCTATGCCTTCTGCTGTATCCCCAGGGCAATATTTACGACCCTTAACAGCCTCCTGGTTTCACTGGCGTGGGCCTGGAAATGCAGCAGGGTGAAGCTGGAGGTGCTAAAACTAGATATGGAAATGGGAGGCCTAGGTCTCCCAGACCATGGCCTCTATTATCTTGCAGGATTATTACAGTATGCGGCACAGTGGTGCGCCGAAGGCCCAATTGTGGAGAAGGCCTTGTTGGCAGATTGGGGCATGGGAGTGGGGCTCCCGAGATACCTCAAGATGGGTTCACGCCCCCACCCCAACTGCCCATTCAACATATGCCAGGGAGCGGGCGGCCGTCTTGGTCTTATGAAGGGCCCCATATGCTCGGTTGCTCCCCATCCAATGGCTCCACGGCTTCCGCCAAATCCAAACGGTGAGGGACCTGTACCTCAATGGGACTTTCCTCTCCTGTGCAGATGCAAGGGACTGTTATCAGGAACTGAAGAGTCACTTTTTGCAGTACGCCAAGATATCGCACACAACTCACGAGGAATGGACGACCTTTTCAGAGGAGCCTGAGGAATCCCACACCCTGGTGCTCATGCTTGACCTAGGCAGCTCCAGGGAAGTGACCTCCCGTGTATATATAAAGCCCTGAAGGCGGACCGTAAGGTTGACATCTCAAAGATCTAAAGTAGGTGGATGACAGATATACCTCTGCTCCTTACTGAGGGTGAGTGGCAGCGAGCATTTGCACAGGTCCGGGAGACAGTCAGTAACACGCGTTTTAAGCTCACACAGTTTTATTACTCGCATCGTATGTACCTGACGTGCAACGATTGTCAAGATTTAACACAGCGCATTCCCCAGCATGCCCCCTATTGGGGGTGATCCCTGCGATGTTTCTCCACATGACGTGGGATTGTGCCGAGGGGCCCTGTATTGGACGGCTGTGTTGCATGTGTTGCTGGAAGTCACGAGAGTTCCTGTTGAGGCGTCGATTAAGCACTGTCTGCTAGGTTATCTCCTGAACCCTAAGCATGGGCTCCGTATGCAATACAAATTTCTCCTATAGGGTCTCATACTGGCTAAACGCTGCATTGCCATCCACTGGACCCACGACTGGCTAAATGGAGGGCTGACTTGTGTGAGTGGGGCGTGGCTGAGGAGTGCCGCCTGCACTCCGTTCGCACTGATGAGAATGTAGAAAGCGATCTGGAAGTATGGGTGGAATGTTGGAGAAGCTGTTGTCAGAATGGCGGCTGGAAGATACGGCAGTGTCCCTGACCCAAGCTACAGGTTCCACCTTGACTACGTTGACACTGTAGGATGACCTCTTGGTTGACTGATTGGCACTGTATGCAGTTCATGAGTGTGAAGTGTGCATATGGGGGTCATTTCCGTGGCACCGCCCAATGTGGTGGAGTTGGTGACCTCAGATACAGATCCTGTGGACCTGTATGGAACGGGCATGTGTACCTGCTGGATATTATTGAAGATTAGATAGCCTACACGCTAGTGTCGGCAGATGGGACTGTTCTGGACCGGCACTACACATTTGCTTTCATGCTGCCCTATAGTTAGGTGAGACAGTGGACTACCCCCGGAGGTCGGGAGAGGTAGACTCGAGAAAAAAGCCAGATCCATCCCTCTGATCAAGGATTTTATAGGGAATAGCATCTGACTGCCTGTCGCTGCCATGTTCTTTCGTTGCTTTGTTTTGCTTCTTGTTGAAAATTCATCTGCATAACTCCTTTTTATGGGAATTGCATCACGTATTAAACATGAAAACATGTGATTTACAATGCTACTCCAGGGCTGGAAGCATAGACCAGCACAGGAGCCACTGCAATTGGCTGAAATCGTAGTCTGATATGCTTGATAACTCTTTATCAGTTATACCTCCCAGAGGTAGCACACAGCAGGGGAAGTGTATTCCAGCAGTGTCATTAGGCAAAAGAGTTTGTTTTCAAATTGCAGCCTACATGTACGCCTTGTACGCAGTCATGAGTGTAGATGGACACAGCCATTGAGCCGCAGCGGTCACATTCCACAACGCTAGCCTATGGCTGTGTCCGCCATGGAGTGAACTGCCGAAGGAGCGTTCGATGACCACCAGCCACAGAGCGTTGCATTTATCCCATATGCAAGGTCAGACTTCCGCCATTTTAGCGGTTGTATAGACAGTATTGTTGACGGTATTTTAGCGTTTGCTGAGGCTGTATTTGTGACGGTTAAGTGCGTCACCACCACCACAAATGAGGGCAAACATGTTAACATTTGTAATGCTCCATTTTCATGTCATGTCGTGTCCAGTATGAAACTTCATCTGTGTAGTGCATTACTGTGCACATAGGCAAAATGAGTGCGGTACACTGTACACCACGGTTAGCGGTAATACATGTAATGCTACCCTCACTATAGTGGCAATTTGAAATCTTTGATTTGATGACGTGCACAGTTCTGTTACAGACCTGTGAAGGCCAGCTTGGGGATG
Organism: Calotriton arnoldi; assembly: GCA_963921515.1. Taxonomy (NCBI): domain Eukaryota; kingdom Metazoa; phylum Chordata; class Amphibia; order Caudata; family Salamandridae; genus Calotriton; species Calotriton arnoldi. The sequence goes on along the minus strand of CAWUFW010011651.1, from coordinate 59,201 downwards.
ACAGGTGGATGTTCACGATCTGCCAATGATGATGTAAAATGTGTATTGCTTCATGAAGCATTCCTGTTCAGACACATGACTTTTGCCTTACTCTTCACAATTGTTACTCTGCACACTGTGACCAAAATACATTTTTGTGATACTCCTTACACAGGTACCCTGGGAGACGGAGGAGACTCCAGCCTCCTGTGTACCACCCATTTCCAGACCTACACACCATGGAAGAACAATGCATCATCACAAAGTTCTGTTTAAATAGGCAAAGAATCATGAATCTATGTCATCAGTTCGAGCCTGACCTCATACCTCATCTCAATAATCCTACAGCAATACTAGTGAAACTCTTGTAAGTTTTACATTTTTTGGCCATAGACTCATAGAAATTCACTGTTGCTATTTCTGGTGGAATGTCACAACCAATGTTCAGTTGGGTCCTCACTGAGGTGATTACAGCTATGTTGAGACACGTGGGCAGCTACATCCAGTTCCCGAGACATGAGGATTTAGCCACTATGAAGGCAGATTTCTATGGACTTGGAAACATCCCACATGTAATTGGATCTATTGATGGCACCCATATTGGCTTAATACCACCACACGACAGGGAGCAAGGCTATCGGAACAGGAAGCACAACCATTCTAACAATGTGCAAGTTGTCTGCCTAGCGGATTTGTACATCTCTAATATCTGTGCCCGGTTCCCAGAATATGCCCATGAGGCCTACATACTGCAGAACATGTTATTAGAGACAAGGGAACCCAATTACAATGGTCAGGGACCTTGGGTATCAGTAAGCTACGAACACCGTGGTCCCGGACAAGGACAATAGTTACAGAGGAAAATGAATATAGACTAGGAATCAGTACTATATTTGTGCTGTCCAGCCGGACAGGATCAATTTAATATTTCAAATATTAGCAAAAAATAAAGTGGGGACACAATCCTGCATCCAACAAGGTATACATAATACAAAACAAAACAGAGGCTCAGGCAGAACAAATGCTTGTACGTCATACATTAAATAAAACAAGCATGAATGTGGGGAGACACTGTTACACATGAACAATGACAAATGTAATTGTGTTTACGGTGTACAAAGAGTCGATGACGTTTCGTTCCCATGAAAGCTATTGTGGGATCATCATCAGGACATTACATTACAAGCCTGAGTAAAATGACGTAATAATTGACCGGCGGTGCGATGCCGCGCAATTGATTGCCGGGAATTGGGCCGCAGCGGCATGTCCAATTGGGATACAATTATATCGAGTCCCTTGGGAACAGAAGTCGACCGCTGAGTGCAGCGGTTCGATGAGCCGTAATAATTGACCGGCTTCCTGGCTCCCCGCTTAGACACACCGTCGAGGTACATACCGAGGCGTCTACATTGATGCGCCCGGCACTCCTCACGGCTGATTGGACCGTGGGAATCTGCGGGCAATCCATTCTGATAGCCCTACCAATTTATACCAATTGGACATGCCGTTGCGGTCCATCTCTAGGCAATTTGACTGCGTGGCCTAGCTCCATCTAGGAGATTCAGCATATCCCAACCAGCCATGGTTGTTGGCACCGCTGAGGAATCTTACAACACCAGGGGAAGTCCGCTTGGAAGAACACGGCAGCCAGTGGAGTGGGCTTTTGGCCTCCTGAAAGTCAGATTCAAATGTCTTGACCGGACTAGGGGAGCCCTCCTCTACTCACCCAGGAAGATGTGTAAGATCACCGTGGCCTGCTGCACACTCCACAACATTGCCCTACGACGGAACATAACTTACATCGCAGAGGATGCAGGCCATGAAGACCCACCGGGTGGGGGCCTGGAATGTCAAATGAAGATGATAGTGGTGAAGAGGAAGGAGCTGACTTAAGTCAGAATCTCATCCAGATCTTCTTCTCCTGTGTATAAGTATGGTGGGAGATGTGATGACTTTGACTAGTCTGGCATCTCTTGTAGTGATGTTGTGAGGAGAATGTTAATGCTACATACTAGGGATATATGGGTCTGGCAATATCTGGGGAAAGGTGTTTGTATTGTAAGTATAGCTTTGTTCAGTTGTAAATATTGTTTTTGACTGTGTACTATAGAAGTTGACAATGTGAAGTGTGTCATATGTATGTTTCACCATGTCATCTTCATTTGGAGATTTCAGAGTTGTGACATTAGCAGGTATATGATGCTGGTTAGACGTACAAAGTGGACAAGGATTGGTCCTGGGAATGTCTGTCACAGAGTTTGAGTGTACAAAGCAAGTATCAAGACAGCTTGCTGAGCAATAGGATAGACGTTACCTGGCTTCCACTGGACTTGTTCCTTGTGGTGTGTTGGTCCTATTGCAATATGTATGCCATCATGTGATCTGCCACAATGTTGTGTTGTGCTCAATTCATGCTATCCTGCCTTCACATTGGCCAATTCCTCATTGTCTATGAACTGGATGTAGCTGATGATGTGTCCCCTCATTGTAGGTCAAAGTGCTTGTAGCACATCACTGACATTTGTTTGAGATTTTCCACCAGAGCAAGCAACACTGGATTTAAATGACACTGTGGTCAGAAACTGTTGTACTGACATTTGTCTGTTTTTTCTTTATTTGATGTAGGATTGCTTTTGTGAGGTAGACAGTATAGCTCCAGCTGATAATGTAGACCTAATTGATTGTTGCCTATTGTGTAGGATATTGTCAGATGTATCCCCTCCTTCCATGTTGTGAAAGTATGCAAGTGATTATGTGATCACTGACCCAGAATAACTGAGTCATGTCTTATTTGCTATGTTTCTGACATCATGTCAGCCTATGATTTGAACAATGGACTAAAGATGTTCTCTGTCCAGACACTTGTATGTATGTGTTGTTGCATTATGGTAGTTATCCTGAGTTGAACATTGTTTACATACAACATATCCAGGCTTCCAGAAGTCCCTAGTTTTGACATTGCAAAGTTCACCTTGTGGTACATTCACATTGTTATATGTGAGAATTACAACAGGAAATAATGCTTTGGTGGCGTGTGTTTTTAAGGAAGTGAACAAGGCCAAAGAATCAACATAAAATTCAACAGTGCAAACAATAAGTGAAGTCTTCAGTCATGGTGGATGAAACAATTGGAGTAGAGCCCAAATGGTCATGAGTACAATGTCCAACATACTCCTCCCATATGATATGGAAATGTGGGCAGGAATGGTCCAACAAATGAATGTGTAGCACACACAGGAGGACATTAGGGTTGTGGTATCTTATTGGCGGTGGTGGGTGTCTTGCCATCCTGAGCTCCTTGTTATTTTTAGTGTACGTCCCCTCTTTTTGCCAGAGGAGGAATCTGGAGCTGCTGAGACAAGGGTGCTTGCAGGCATGTCGTCCTCTGGCAGGGCGTCCCTTTCTGTGACTGCGGCAGATGTTGATGGTGGGGAAGTACTTAGACCACAGGAAGGGGTAGATGCAGTTGGAAAAGCCCTGCAGAGCGTGGTATTAATGTCATGCAGCACCCCAACCAGGGAGGCCACCTCAGTATGGATGCCGGCCCTTGTGGTGTGGATGCCGGCCGCCTCATCGTGGATGCCGGCCACCTCATTGTGGATGTCGGCCACCTCAGTGTGGATGTCAGCAACCTCACAGTTTGTGTCTCTGTGCAGCTCCTTCATTTCCTGTATTTTGGCCAATACCTGGCCCATGACACTTAGGGAGTCCTGGTAGACTCCAAGGACTTGGGTGATGGCAGCCTGGTTGACCGTGGCCTCAGTGGGCTCACTCTGCAGGCTCATAGATACCCTCCCACTACACCTACCCCCATGGCCCTGTGCCCTTGGTGCAGACTGCACCCTCCCACTGGGTCCTGGTTCCTCCATGACTGAGGTGGGATTAGTCATCAAAGAATCCAGGATTGGGGTGGTACTGACTGTGCTAGGTGCACAGGTTGGGGGGCAGTGGTAGGCTGTGATGTTTCAGCATTGGTGGGAGGTGTTGTAGTGGGCACAGTGAGCCCCACTGTAGGCGTCTGCCCAGGCTGACCAGATGGACCAGGTCCGTCATCCACGTCCACCTCTTCAGGAGTGTTGTCATCACTGAGGGCTTCGTCCTGTGAGGGAGAGGAACTCTGTCCGGTTTCCAACCTCTGTGCAGGTGCAGTGGTAGATCAACCTGTTGAGAGATAGAGAACATTGTTAATTGTGGAAGTGAGGCATCTACATCCACGTTGTTTGTATCATTGTTATGGTGTCACTGATGCCATCATCAGTTTCAGTTGATGTATCCAGGACGCCATCAAGCAAAGTATGCATACGTGTACCTGAGTGGAGCATTGTCTGTACATTACACAGTCCATGATGATTGAAGATAATCTGTTAGGATGACTTACCAAAAATGAGATGCAAGGTAGGTTCACGCATAAAAACTCCCGCAAAACACACAATGTGATATTTGCAAGGATTTCCTTGTACGTCGCTAAAAACGAAAAACTGCTGCTGAGTCCTATTAGAGGCAGTTTTTTTATCCTCAGAAATTAGCTGGTCTTAAAAATGGTGCAAGCACACTTGGGGCCTCATTTAAGAGGTTTTGGTGCAGGACAGTGTTGCAAGGAATCTTGATGCGCTGCCATGCGACAAAACAAAAGGGCAGGAGTGCACCCTATTAATAAGATAGGGCGCATTCCTGTCTTTTTCCCCTATGTTGGCGCACAATGGCTGCCATGCGCCAACGCAGGCACCCTTGCACCATGGTGCGAGGGTCCCTACGTTGCGGAGCTGATTGATGTTGTGCAGGAAGGGACACCTTCCTGCACAAAATCAATCAATCCAGAAGATTTCCTCTTTCTATGTGTGCTGCAGAATGCTGCACAGATAGAAAAAGGAAAAAAAAAGCAGAAATGAAAACATTTATCCTCGTTGCGCCTCCCAAACGCCACCCTTGGGATGGTGTTAGATTCTGACGCATATCCAGGTTTACGGTTCCTTGTAAATTTGGGAATGCTTCAGATTCCATGGGTTTGGGTGGGAACGCCTACAGCAACATCTTACAAGGCCATGAAAAGCCACGTAAAGTGGCTTGACGTGGCCTTGTAAATATGCTGTGGCACATTGCACCACCGGAATGTCAAAAAAGTGACATTCCAGCGGTGCAAAAGTGCTGTTAGGGTCATAAATGAGGCCCTTGGATAATAGAAGAACTCCCACAATTCATCCTTGGCAAGGTCAACAACACCTTGGACCTCCTGCCATTGCAGCTAGGAGCACCAAGGAGACCCCCACCACTACCCCTGTCATGCATCACTCACCTGAACAACTGCTCCGTTCCCTTTGGGTGACGGCTGAACCTGATCCCCTCTAAGTGCTGACCTTGTTAGACCGGAATGTCAGCAACAGGAAGCTGGAGACAGAGAACCGCAGAAAGCCAGAGACTCTCCGGAGCCGCCTATAACCATGGAAGAAGGAGAGACGCACAACCAGTCAACCTTAAACTAGGTCATCTGCCGTCTGAGTGGAGACATCTGGGGGCCGCCTGGACTCCGCACTGGATGGCCGCGTCGCAGTAGAGCCATCGTCGCTGGGGGAGCGTTCAGGGGAAGTGTTGGGATCCTGTCTCTGAATGCAATCGCACATCATCACCACCGCATGCAGCGCCTTCGGCCTCTCTTGTATAACCTGCTCCAGATTGGGGGTGGCTTGTAGTTGTGTGGGGGAAGCCTGCTCCTCCTACGACTCTCACTACAACTGGCTCCGCGAATGATAGCTTGTTGCACAGACCCTTCACTCCCTGTCCGCAGCACCTGGCAACCAGTAGATTCCAGCCAGGCCCACACCTGTTCAGCGGCATCCAAGAATCGTGTGTTACCATCTGAGAGCACTCGCAGCCTTGCCGGGAAGAGGCGTTGCTTAACCACTAGAAAAGACCCCCTCGGCCTCTGCACCCCATGGCGTAGTCAGGGAAGAAAAGTACTGTGGCGTTATCCACTTTCACCTCCCCCAGCTTTCGTACCTCCTTCAGAACAGCATCACGATCCCTGTAGGAGGTGGAAGAGAAAGGGTGTAGGACCTATCCCTGGCGGCAGATGGCTTGCCGGTGTTGCACGGATTCTGCACATACACAGAACTATGCGCTGGAAAACAGGACCTCAGTGAATAGGGGTGTACCAACCTACCACATCAGTACCCAAAATCCCAAACCGACTAGCTATAGTGTCTCATTCGTTCTCCTCCAAAGATCACGGCGCTACAAATGATTAGACAACCCAGAACACAACACTCCCGACTCTCTCAGGAATTGCAGGAGCAAGACGTACTCTTTCGCTCACTCACTCGTACTTGTCCACAATGAGAATAGGCAGAGTCACTGAAATAGTTCAAAATGTTTATTTTAACTATCGTGCTCTACAATACAGTATACATGCCACTACTAGCAGCAAAATGCATAAACTCAGCACAGTTAGCATTGTTACAATTCCATAGAATACAAAGGGAGAAGTCATTTTATAAAGACTGTGGAAATAAGGGCCTATAGGCCTGACCACCCTCCCCTTGACTAGAAAAAGTTTATTTTATAAAAAGGACAATCTCTGGGCTTTGACAGCAGACCCCATACCTTAAATCCTGGATGTCAGGTTTACATCATAGGAGCAGCAGAGCTCTTCTCCATGGAACGGCTTTCTCCAAGTGTGTTAAAACAACTTGCAACAACGTAATATCAAAGCACGAGTCTTCAGTACTGCAGCTGTGTGTAGCATATTATGTCTAGGTGCTAGGGACTGACCAGAACAGAATAACAAGGGGTATTGTTTATCGACCTTGCACATCGTGTTCAGACTAAACTCCAGGAAAGGCAAAGAACGTGAAAGGCAACCTGTTCTCATGTGAAGGGCACAAACAAAGTCTTGAAAAAACAAAGGGGCATATTCCCAAGAACGTGTGATAACTACCGCAAATACAGCTTAACGCAACACTTCACATCGCAGTCCATCGCGGGAAAATAACGCTGTGTTAACGTGGTATTCCCAACACGGCGGTACCATGCGATAGTCACACGATAACGCGTCAAATGAACGCGTTAAAATCAACGCGACGCCACAAAAACGCGAAACCCCAACACGAAAATAGTAGCGATGACGCCAATCGCGATACAAAAATCTGCGAAAAACAGCCACAGGACTGCAATTCCCACGCGTCATGCGGGAAAATGCACCAAAAAAGTAGGAAAAAAAAATACAAACAAAAGCCAAACAACAGCGAAGCACAATGGAGGCTTCCGGAGCAAGTACAGAGGACAACCAGAACCCCACAAGCCCCCCGGAGGACCAGCCTGTGACCTCGGGGTCAAGGAAGGACAAGAAGAGTAGGAAGAAGCGGTTCAGTCCGCAGGAAAACAGGATCCTGAAACGGAGGTGATAGAACACCATCAAACACTGTTCGTCACCTCCACTGTGTCACTGGCAACCAAAAATGGAATATGGCAGACCATCGTGGACAAGGTGAATGCAGTCGGAGTGCTGAGGAGGACAATGGACGAGGTCAAGAGGCGCTGGAATGATGTGAAGCACAAAACCAAGCAGAAACTCGCAAACAACCGGAAGGCAGCAATGCAGACTGGAGGTGGGAGTCCAGCGCCACAGGAGGAGCTGGACGAGATGGAGGAAATGGTCTCCACAGTCATCAGTGGGGAGACGGTGGCAGGAGTTGGGGGACACGACACTGCTCAACATGACTGGACACAACAGCAACAGGGTGAGTAACCACCAGGGACTGGGGGGATGGGGGGAGATGGGCACAATGGCACACATGCACAATTAAGCACAGCACATCTGCGGACAAACCATGCCCCAGACCCCCAACTCCCACCAAGAGACCAATGCACACAGGTATGCAACATCTCAGCACCGCATAAGCACAGAAGCCCAAGGCACACCGCATGTAAGGGATAAGGGGCAGCTAAATCAGAGCTGCAGGGGCGCCTCCCCCAAAATGCGGCACACACACATTACATGCAGAGCACATCAACATTGACAACGATGTGGTACAAACCGCAACACGTCCACAACAGAACAGAGGACACAACTGGTGCCGCATGTGCCTAGAAACTGGCCAATCACATTTGGCATTGCAGGGAAATGTGAGTTGGCAATGTACAAGTACAAACACACATCCGTGATGTAGTCGGAATGTCCACTGTCCCGCATCAAATAGGCAGCTCCCCCCAAACAGTCACAATGTACATTGTCATGCAGTCTGAATGTAAACATGTACAATGCGCCAACATACATGTGAACACAATGTCACACTGCATCTCCCCTTCACATTGCAGGGGGAAATCCAACACCTCCTGCGGAGCAGTCCGAACCTCTCTTCTCTGATGACGAAGAGGACCACCACACCTTCGACTCCGATGCCCTCCAACACTTCGTGGACAGCCTCTGCAGCCCACTTCCAGGAGCAGGGCAGCCCAGCTGCCACGAGGAGAAGCCACCCCCTGCACAGAACACATGGCAGGCAGCACCCACCACCATGGCTGCCTCCCAGGACCCCCACGACAAACACATGGCCTTCCAACGCCGCGTGTTGGGGTGCCAGGAGAAGCTGGCTGAACAGGTGAAGGTGGGATTCGACCGCATGGCAGCCAAACTAGACGCCATACGTGGGTGTCTGAGTCCCATCAAGGACCACTCACAGTCCCTAACGGACACCCACAGTCCGCTCCATGCTCTCCAACGGACCATGGCTGACATCGCTCGAGTCCTGACTCTGCGACAAGAACGACTGTCTAGTCAGAGTGCCTCCAGCGATCTCGCCCGGGAGTTGGGACACATGCGGAGGATCATGGAGAACATGGAGCGGACGCAGGCGGAAAGAGCGGCTGCCACGGCTGCACACCAGCGAGAGGTAGCTGGGTCCCTCAATGCCCTGAAGACCCTCCTCATGGCATTGCTGCCACAAGGCCTGGCGTGGATGCATGCTGCTGCTACCACCCCATCCACATCTCCGGCCCCTGAGGTGTCAGTGCCACACAGTGCTGGAGACAGAACACCACCACCCACATGTGAGGCACATGCAACAGCAGAGGACGAAGATGCGGATGAATCTGCCTTCGTAGTCAGAAGGACGCAGTAGCATTCATCTCCGCCATGTGGCCTGTTTCTGCTTGGTTCTGCCCTCTGCATCATCACCTTCCACTGTCCCCCGATGCACTCTGCGACACTCACCTTGGACCTCGACATGGACTGCCATATTCTGTTTGGCCACCAATGACACAGCTATCAGACTGCGGACTGAACTCCTCCTCTCCTGATGTACCTGTCATTCCCTGAAGGACTCTGGCTGGCCCTCCACAGGCCAACAATGGAAAGTGGGGTTGGCATGGCTCTGTACTGCTCCAGCTGCAACACTCCACTGAATGTGCAATAAACATTCATATTCACACAGATGTGTCATGTCTATGATCTTTCAAGTGTGGAAGTATGGATGAATGTAGGGTCAGTGATTCCCCCTTACGTCCATGTTGCTCATGTTGTGGGACTTTTGTCACAGGGTGACAGATTGCCGATTGCGTTCCGGGTGGCGCCGACACTACAACAGAGACACATCCATTAGTCACTTCCTTGTCCAGCCCAGGACGGGACCACGCCCAGAGCTCCGGGGTCATTGTTCACACCCTTACGCTGGACTGGCATACGCCAGGACAGCCCACTCCGCTTACGCACACAGGGGGGGACGACAACGCCACATGTCCCAGGTCTTCACTGTAGGGATCTGCAGCTCACAGTTCTAGTTGTCAGCATGCCACAGCCACTCCCTCACGGCTGGTGTACACCCACACCACACCCATCCAGCACAGGCGTCACAGGACATGTGACCCTGCCAATAAAAAGGGCCTGGCGCACGTGCTGGACGCCATTTCCACTCTATAACTGGGTGTCTCCATGTCGTTCCCATGTATGCATGAGGGCCTAGGGCCCTGCCACCTCACATTGCCCAGTGCCGGGGGTGACATGATGGCGTCCGCATCACGGCACTCAATCATTAAGGGTCCATGGCTAGCGAGGCACAGACTTGGTGGCACCGGATACACTGCGGCAGGCATAGGCACACCGCCACGGGACGGTGTCTTGCGGTGAAGTGAGATTGGGGCACCTAAAGTGCTGTGCGGGTGTGCAGCCTGCGATGATGCGCCGTCCTGGTGGACAGGACTGGCAAGGATCAGTGTGAGCCCTGCTGGACCGCAGTGTAGGCCTGAGCCAGCGGGCAGTGCGGGCCTCCCGCCATGTGGTGTTGCCTCGCGGTTCACAGAGTTAGTGGCACCTCAAGCGCTGAGCGGGTGTGCAGCCTGCGATGATGCCGTGTGCACTGATGTGGTCTCTGCCATTGCGAAATCAAAACCCAGTCAGGTGTGTGACCTGGTGGCCCGCGGTGCGGGGCTGCATGATGTGGAGGGTGCCATGGTCGCGGGCCCCGGGCTTGGAGCTCCCATCGGCACGTGGTGGACCCTCTTGGAGACACGCCGGTGGCGGAAGGTGAGCAGTGAGGCCTGGTTGCGCAGGAGCGGGCAATCGCCGCTGGGCGGCGGGAGGGGCTGGGGTGCAGCAGCCTGTGTGCGCAGGGGCGGGCAAGCGATGATGGCGTGTGCAATGATATGGACTCTGCCATTCATAAATCTGGACTCTGTTTCAGATGAGGGACCTGGGGGACTGCAGTGTATACCGGCACGTGGTTGGAGACACACCGGTGGCAGCAGGTGAGCAGTGAGGCCTAGGTCGGCAGTGTCGGCACTATCTCACCCTCTCTCCCTCTCTCCCTCTCTCTCTCTCTCTTTCTCTCTCTCTCCCTCTCCTCTCTCCCTCTCTCTCTCTCTCTCTCTCTCTCTCTCTCTCTCTCTCTCTCTTCTCTCTCTCTCTCTCTCTCTCTCTCTCTCTCTCTCTCTCTCTCTCTCTCTCTCTCTCTCTCTCTCTCTCCCTCTCTCTCTCTCCCTCTCTTTCTCCCTCTCTCCCTCTCTCTCTCACTTTCTCTCTCCCTCTCTCTTTCTTTCGCTCGCTCTTTCGCTCTCTCTCTCTGTACTTTGATGGGCGCATGGCACACCTTCTTATCCAGATTTCTGTTTTGCAGGCTGTGACTTACAGAATGTCCTGAGAAGACCCGCCATGCCTCTTCAGGATTGTTGTATTTGGTTTATTCTGTAATAAACGTATTATTTGGATATCATGATATGAATGTATGATTTCCCTTTTTCTGACCACACATGTATGTTAGGTTTTGTGATTGTGCGACTTCAGGCGATTTGTTTGGTTCATGATTTTGTGGAGTTGATGTGCAATTTCTTTGTCCAAGGGGGGTGGGGGGTGCCCATGGGGGGGGGGGTCCTGGGGGTGGTGGCGGTGGGTGTTGTTGGCCTATTGGGGCTCCGGGCTGCATGATCGGTTGCTCCAGGGCATCTGTTGTTCTTCATGTGTGGCTCTGGGCTGTGCTCCCTTGTCTGGTGCCGGTTGTCGTCCGACTTTACACCAGGTCAGAGCAGGTGTTAATTTCCTGCTGCTAACGCGCCTTATCGCATGTTTTGTGATCTTATCGCCGATCTGGCTGGTCGTTGAGAATGTTGTGCAGTGGTGTTGTCGCGGATTTTTGCACGGGAACGCCTACTCTGCATCTCATTAGCGTTAGTTGCCGGGGTCATCTGTGGCGATGTTTTTTGCGACTGCTTTCGCAGGTAAACTGGTGTTACGGGCTGTTAGCGCCAGCTTGTGAATGGGGCGGTGAATTTATCGTGACTTTGGCTGCGATAAAGTGCAGATAACTGGGCGATAGTTCCTTGAGAATATGCCCCAAAGTCATGTAGTAGCGTGCGCAAAAGCAGCATCATGGCAGCGAAGCTCATGCAAACTTAGCAATGTCGATAATGTGCCTAAGAACCATATAACACCCTCCCCCTGGTAAGGCCATAGGACATAGACAAAGGACCAAAACAGAGTTCAAAAGTCAAGCAAAGTTCACAGCGGGTGGAAAAAAAAACAAATTGGAAAAAAATCGAAATTTTTTCAAAAATAAATAAATAATTGTTTTCAAAGTCGTTAATAAGGCTCATTGAAGGGGAGCTGCCTCCGGGACAACAAAGTTATTATGAAGGAGGTGGTAAGTCCATCAAGGTGTATGAACCGAGGAATGCAATTCCCTCCAAAAGATCATCCCTATCGTTGGTAAAAAAGAGAGATGCCATCCAATTAAGTAAGTCGAAGGAACAAACAGGCTCCTCGTAATCAGACGCCTCTAAAAGCATGAGCGGGCAACTTGCGTGATATTCGATGAAACTTCATTGCAGGACGGTCTGCACAGCCGCACAGACATCCCCTTCAGCCTAAACTCCAAGTGCAGCCGCACGCGCCAAACTGCCATCCCCAGAACAAACCTGGTCATGGGCCTCTAAGGGACCCATCAACTGGTTAAAATCCGGGACTGGACGTGACGTATTGGAGAGGCATATATCCAGTGCCCAATCGAAGGGGCATCGCTGACAGTAAAAGACTGGTTGCACGCAAGTGAAATAGGCAAAGCGAAAAGTCAATCCATAACTGACGCCAAGCGTGGCTAATGGCAAGCATCCAAAAACCTGTTGCATGCGATCACGGTACAGTTGCAATTGGCCAGGACTGTGCAGCACGACAAGATGAGCAGCCATTGCGCAACAGGAGCAGGAGAAGCAGGATTCCAGCGCCTAACGTCAAAATTAAGGGGAACCCTCCGAAGACGCTGGAAAAAATACAATGAATAAAACCCGGTATTACTCCAAATATAGTCTGGAAAGAAGTCACAAGGCCAGATCCCACACATCTAAAAAAATGTGCAAGGCCTGTGGTGTCAGACGCATTAAATATTAGGTGTATCAGTTCTCCAAAATGCAGTGGGAGGTTGGTGTTCAGAAGGGACTGTATCTCACTAGAAGTCCTAGCCACCTGTAACTGGAAGGCCTCGCGGGCGGAAGTGAGGGCCACCTCTTGTTGGAATAACAGCGCTTTGAGCCTGCTCAACTTGTTGAAATCTGTTTTCAAAGTTGGAATGGAATGCCAAATTGAGCTATCTAGACTCCCATGTGGGGGCGGAAAAAGCACATTGCTACAACAAGTTATGCGCTGGGAAACCGTTACTACATACGGGACTCCTGCCCGTAACCACAGCAGTCTTGGTTGTTCAAAATAAGATAACTGCCATTTGTAAGCAATGAAAAGGCGGGAATTATTGACGGCACTGGAGTCCCTTTTAAAAAACATGCCAGATTAGGCGCCTAAACGTTACATGCGCCGTGCAACTTAATGTGTTTGCAAACAAGGGAATGTCCTACTGTGGAATCGCAGTCCTCCCCTGTTAGAAAAACTTCCTTACCCTCCCTCTGACATCTGTAAGTGAAAGGCAGGGACCACAATTCATGTAGAAATGCACAACCCAGTGGTTCAAAACGGCCAATCGAAAAATGTTGCATGCATGATTTAAATTGAAATAGAGAAAAAGGGAGAGAGATAACACCATGAATTAACCAAACAGCAGCGTCTGTTTCTGCTACAGAAAACGGCAAGGGCTCTAATTGTTCAATATGCAATAGTGTATATGCAGCATCTTTCATGGACATAAATCTTTGTTTATCAGTCAGATTAAATGGCAAAAACAAAGCAGTGGCATTCAAATAATCCCAAGGTACTTTTCCCATTTTAAGAGTTTGCAATGTCCAAGCAAATTGCATAACAGATCGTAACTGATTTTGACCATGATATAACACAGATACATCACTTTGAACAATATCAATAACAGATGAAACAATATTATCCAACGTATAAATGTGTGAGGAAAGTGTGTTTATGCTATTGTCTACTACGGCAAGGACTTTTTCTAAATTGGCCTGATCAATTTGGCGCAGACGAAATGCAACTTCCATCTGGGAAAGTTTCCAAATTTCATTGTAAGCGACATACATGAATCTTTTTGCTCTCGGAGCCCTGGGTCCCAAGAGAAAATCAGCCAAATTAATGTCACTCAACAAGAGTGACAGGTGATGCTTTACCGCTGATAGGGTTGAATGTTCCAACCATTGTTGGCATAATTTACCCACCGAGTATGTGGTAACCGAAAGGGAACTTGGATAACGTGGGTCCGGTCTAGTCTATGTGAAACCAGGTGTTACATTATAAAAACGCATTTGACATGCATTTGTATTAGTTTGCCACACCAACCATCCAGAAGAATCAACTTCAGAGTCATTGAAAGTGTCATTTCGAAGCAAAGCTTGCAATGCCACAGTGGTATAATTTGTGTGTGTGCGCCAATCATCATATTCCGCTAAAGACGGGATGGACGGCGTATTTACATTTTTGACAGTTGCTAGGCCAAAACAAGTTATTTGGTACACTGTATCATTTAAAAACAAAATTTGAGCTGGGATCAGACAGGCACGATGTAAAGCTTCAGTTCCCTGAACCTGCCAAGGCTTCGTGCCCCAGATTGATTTTAAATCAACAGTATCTTTCCAATGATCATAACCTTGCATAGCCAATTTATTCCTAAACAAGTTGGCCTAAATCAATTTTGTGTGGGTCAACATAAATTTGGATTGTGTAGATGATCGAAGTTTAAAATAATAGGATTCCGGATTAGATATGCCATAATCTGTAAAATAAGTGAACTTATCCCTAAAAGTTTTTGAACTCCCTCTACGGGAGTAGGACAATGTTCCCATTGTGTATAATTAAAAACAGGTCTGATCGTGTTTGTTTTGTGTAAAAACATGATGCCCATAATGCTGATAACAAAATAAATCACCATAATTGGCAGAATTTAAATACAAATCTTCAGCATCAAAAGCAGCATAATATTTTATATCTGAAAACTGTGCATGTGCTGCTTGCACATCCCAATCATCCGAATGTATGTCTCGAAGTCCTCGGTCGGGCTGTGGACTTCGTAGGCTACTTTGTCCCAAACGATGCCATCTGCAATCGGGAATGCTGAAATGTTAACATGAGACTGATCACGTTTCATGATATGGGACGATGTGTGAGGGGCCAGAACTCCATCGACCAAGTTTACAGCAGAACGTTCTGGCAAGTAATGACCATTGATGAGCAAAAAGAACACTGTCACAAAACCAATTGACATGAAGAGGAAAATCAGGATAAGCAACAACCAAATGTAGATCCAAGGAGGGACCAGGTAAGTCTTTTTGAACAAAGAGAATAAAATACTTAATTTAGTCGGTGTGTCTGCCAAACGGGATGTCGAGGACGACGAGCCGGAAGCGAGGCTGGCATGATCTCCATAGTAGCCACTCGTAGGTTGATTTATCAGAGGTGGAAGAGTCGGGTCCGCTTGATGTTCTCCAGGACTGTTCGGCACTTCACTGATGGACTCATCAGGATGTTATATATACTCGACATCCATGGTAGAAGATAGAGGTCGGACGGGTGAAAGATCAATATTAGTGTCCATCACTTTCTTAGCCCTACGAGGAGCGGTGGAAGATGATGAAGCCAGTGGATCCAATGAAATTGTGCTGCACGAAACTGCAGGTGTGACACTATTCAGAATCGGCCACATGGTGTAGCTTGACATTGTCCACTGAAATATATCTGTTGTCTTTGTGACCAGGTGAAGAAGGTAAAATAACTGTACGAGTACCCTTCAGTCCAAGCACTGGAACAGGTGCACGATAAGAGGGACCAAATTCTTTTTTGTTCTCCAGCTTTTCTCGTACCAGATCTCCGATTTTTGGAAGCCAACCGGCAACTGGAATCAGTAGTGCTGCATCAGTGGATGAGGGTAAATGTTCAGTTGCATAGCTGTCACGTGTCTTTTGTAGATCCTGTAACACAGTAGAATGATTATCTACGTCAAAGGTTGCAGCAGCCGCCACAACGTCTAGACCATCAAGGTCTGGCACAAACATTTTAATGCCAAAGAGCATTTCGTATGGGGTTTGCCCACCCAGAGATCGTCTAGGGAGGTTATTAAGTGCACGATGAACCCCATACAAGTGGGCCAGCCAGTTCCTGCCAGTACCCAAGACTCTAGCTGTCAAGGATTGCTTTAAGTCACGGTTCATTCGCTCCACAATTGAATTGCCCTCAGGCCTGTATGGAGACGAAAACTGCACCAGCACCCCCATTGACTTCATCGCATCCTTGTACGCCTTAGAGGCGAACGCTGGACCTTGGTCAGAATGGAAGGTGCCACAGGCAAACATCCCTACAAAGACACGCAAATCCCTGATGACATTTTGAGCGTCAGCACTGCGTTGTGGCCAAACCCAAAGGAATCTAGTGCACGAATCAACTGCAACAAATATATATTTATACGCAGTATCAGAAGAAAGAGGACCACAGTGATCAAGATAGATACAGCCAAAAGGTTGATTAGAAATACACAGCTGTGTTTGTGGTGGGCGGGTGACCGTAGACGGCTTGATTTGCTGACAAATGTCACAAGAAAGCACATAATTACGGGCCTGTTTATATAAACCACGCCACCAGTAACGTTGCTGTAAAAGAGAGACTGTGTGCGGCTTTGATCAATGTAGGTCTGCGGTCCATGTTGGGGATCATCCGCTCCCCAACAGAAGGAATCAAAGCATAAGGAACTTGTTTGGGAGTTATATGATAAGAGTATTTCGAAGGGAAACCCTGAGGATAAGCAGTTCCCTCCCTTGTTGCAGCTACCGCTGCCAAAATCTCATTATCTATTTTAGTTATGGATCTTGTAACTGCTGCTACGGAACACGTGGCTACTGCAGACTTGGCTGCTTCATCAGCCAAAGAATTACCAAGAGCATGTGCTCCCACACGCTGATGGCCAAGAGTATGTATAACATGAATGAGGGGCAGACGTTGTTTAAGATCTGCCACTCGAACCCAAAGCGTTTTATGCTTAATTGCGCTGCCTTTGGAATCTCGATAGTCATTCCGAGACCAAAAGAACAAGTTGTCATTAAAAGACTGGACACAGTAATAAGAATCGCACACAATAAGAGTATTCACATTTGGATCAGCAAACTCGAGAGCAAGTACAAGAGCACGCAGCTCCGCCAATTGCGCCGTACAGTCTCCAAGTGCCTGAGTGTGCACAATGGAAGACTTAAACTCTCCATTAACAATTGAGCCAGCAACAATTGTTGCAAGCGGCTGAATAAGCATGTTTGGAACCCGTGGCCGGTTGAGCCGAGCCATCGGTGTAAATGATGCATTGGTACTCATGTAAAGGAAGCAGAGATAAGGGTGGAAGATGAACGTGTTCATACTGTAAAAACTCCTGTGTCTGTAAGGAAGGATCAAAGATAAACGTGACATCAACCGATGTCAAAGAAGTAGCCAATTGTATCCAACGGGGATGTAGTGCTTTCAAGTTAGGTACACGCGCCTTAGTCACGGCTTCCAAAGCAGGGAAGGGCGTGACCATAAGAATGCGTTTGCCTTGTGCCAGTGAGCGTCCTTTTAGAATCGCCATCTGTACTGCTGTTAAGATTTTTTCAACAGTTGAAAAGCGCATTTCAGCAGCAGTGTATAAATGTGATTTGTATGCAATCGGAATTGTGTCTCCCTCATTGAACGTCAAGTAAGTGAAACCCACTGCCCCTGAAACTATACGTATTACCAGGTTTGTGGTGTTGTCACGCGTCAACAAGTAGTTAGTTGCAAGCAAGTCAGTTTGCAAAGAATTAAGAATAGAAGTATGTTCCGGAAGCCAGCTGGCAGAAGAAAAAGTTGGTTGTATCAATGCATAGAGCGGTTTGATACGCTGGGCATAATCGGGAATGTATGTCCTCCCAAAATTCAAAACTCCCAGCAAAGACTGAAGTTTCTTCAGTGTAGAAGGGGGTTGCAATTGTGCACATTTCTCTAAGAAGTGAGGGGCCAAGCCCTTTCCTTCATTATTGAGCTCATAGCCCAAAAAGAGCACCGCCAAATGGGCGATATGTGACTTTGCAAAATTTAATTTGTATCCATAGTCGGCAAAGGACAAAATAATATTGTCGACTCGGACTAGATGCGGCATAAATTCATCGTCTGTCAGATAAATGTCATCAATGTACGAGAACGCATCTGGATCTATGTCGTGCAACAGTGACACGACACGTGCCGCAAATGTCCCCGGGCTATTCTTATACCCCATAGGCAATCGTGTAAATTTTTTCTGATTCCCGACGGCGGTGAATGCTGTCAAGTCACGACTCTCAGGTGCGAGATTATGACTGTAGAAACCATTGGAAATATCCAGGGTAGTTTTGTATTTTTTTACGAACAAGACTGTTCACCAGCGCTGTGCTGTGAGTGTTCTGCACTGCAAATGTGCGACAATGACTATTCAAATTTCGGTAATCCAATACAATCCGATATGAACCATCAGACTTTGACACCGTAAAGAGAGGATTATTCATTGGTGATATACATGGTTCAATCACACCCTGATACTCTAACTGTGTTAGAATGTCAGAAACGTGAGCCTTCGCTTCACGTCTGATTGGATATTGCGGTTGTGGCTGTGGCATAGAACGTAAGGGTATTTCATGAGCTGGTGAATCAACATCCCAACCCACCTGATTACGATACACCGCCGGGGCAAGGGCCACTGCCCACCCTGCAGCGAAAGTCTGGGCATGCTCTTCAGGGACGCAACGCTAAAAACTCGTAAGTATCATGTCTTCCCCCCGAGGAGCTGCCAACACAAAGGGTGGAGGCCAATCTGCCTCCGCTAACAGAATGTCATACGAGGAGGTTAAATTCCCCCAGATCACCGCCTTGATCGGACGCGGTATATCACCTTCAATTTGAAAAATAACGTCATAAAGTCTATCTGGGGGGGCCACCCGGGTGTCAGCTGTCTCTACTGTAATGAATGTATCAGTTGCTGTCGCCTCCAGACAGGGACGCAGAGCCTCCCGCACTATGGTAACTTCCGCTGCGCTGTCGAGCAGAGTCACTGCCCATGTCCAATCCAGGAGTCGCGTTCTCACCGTCTGAGGCATACCTCGCTGTTAGAGCGGCAACTTTTTTCTTCTGAAACGGGGGTCAAAAACGAGGTAGATCCTCTTGTTTTCCTTTGACTTCAAACTGTCGAGGCTGATCTCGTCCCTGTGGCGCAGGTTGACTTTTGCCACGATCTTGGCGTTCCCCTCCTCCGACTTGAGAGCCAGACGTGTCCTGTGAAGAACGAGGAGAACGCTGATCAGGGACTTGAAATCTATCAGGAGACTTAATTTTCGCACGATCGCGCAAGTCATAAGTACGCTCAGAAGACTCAGGTGTCGGTGAACCTGCACGCGAACTTTGCTTCTGCTGTTGCTGTCCCTGTTTTTTATTTTTCCAGTTCTTTTTAGGAAAGACCGGACGCCCATCTTTATCAGTCTGGGCATTTTGTTGTGTTTGCGTTTGTGTTTTTGTTTGAGTAAAAGGCTTAACTCCCAAACTATTGCGGCCTATGGCCTTATAAGCCTGTGCAATAATCTTTGGTAATTCGCGTGGCTTGTCCACATCAGGGACAGCCTCCAAGCGGTTCGCCACTTGAAAGCTTACTGCATCGCCCTTGACGTTAGCAAGGATCATATCAGCAACCACGTCGAATACCCCCACCAATCTCATCCCCAGCTCCACAGCCGCTTCGGCCCCGTGTTCATCTTGAACACGCTTAATCACTGAGGGGAGCACGGTCATGGAGGGAGTGCCGAAACACTTCGAATATACCGCTGCAAACACCTTGCCCCAGGTGTTACAATTAGCCAACTCGGGAAGTAAGTCTTTAGGCAAACTAATAGTCAATATCCTGTGTTTGTCCACAGGAGAGGTATTTGGAAAGACAGCCTCCAGTTGTCCAAATTTCTCAGCAAGCCAATAAGGTAATTCATCCTTATTCTGTGGACGCTTGCCCATTACTGAATTAACCATAAGGGGACTGATGGTCACACCACCAGGTCCCGCAGGTTGCGCAGCAACGCTTGGTGGTCCCACCTGGACGTTGCGCGTGGTGTACTGTATAACAGCTCTATGTACGCGTATTAAAGACGTATGTAAGACCCGAAGGTCCCCAATTGCAAGAGTTAAATAACGTGGGTGTGGGGTGTACCCAGCCAAAACGGGCCAAGTGGCCCCATCTATTGATAAAGGACCCAAACGGACCGGTGATACTGGGTGAGGAAGGGCACCATTAAACCAAATTTGGTGTTGCCAAACTGTAAGCGGAACCTCAAGAGCCCTATAAGGCTGATAAGCGTGAGGAAGGGCCGTTGCAGTGTATTCGTGAAACAAAGCATCTGTTCCATCCACCGCCGGAAAGGTGACCCAAGAATAAAACACCTCAAAGTGGTAAGCAGGATTCGTTTCCACCACGAAAATAAGCACAGTACCCGCATCAGGCACTCCATATTGAGCCAAATACACCTTGAGCGGGGCACGGCTGTGAGCCGGAATATCAACCGCCATCACAACAAACAAAGAATAACAACCTAGAGCGCGGCAGCGCAATTATGGGTTATGAATAAAGAGAAAAAAACCTTTTATAACTTCAAGCTTGAAAGAACATATAAAAACATCAATATAGGAGGGTACACCATCACAGCTGTCTCCGGAAACAGAAGTGAGGGGATTGTGGACAAGCACAAGCACTACTCAAGCGTCTCGCAGTTAAGAACCAGACCAAACGTTGGCGGCGCCATGTTGCAGGGATTCTGCACATACACAGAACTATGCGCAGGAAAACAGGACCTCAGTGAATAGGGGTGTACCAACCTACCACATCAGTACCCAAAATCCCAAACCGACTAGCTATAGTGTCTCATTCGTTCTCCTCCAAAGATCATGGAGCTACAAATGATTAGACAACCCAGAACACAACACTCCCGACTCTCTCAGGAATCGCGGGAGCAAGACGTACTCTTTCGCTCACTCACTCGTTCTTGTCCACAATGAGAATAGGCAGAGTCACTGAAATAGTTCAAAATGTTTATTTTAACTATCGTGCTCTACAATACAGTATACGTGCCACTACTAGCAGCAAAATGCATAAACTCAGCACAGTTAGCATTGTTACAATTCCATAGAATACAAAGGGAGAAGTCATTTTATAAAGACTGTGGAAATAAGGGCCTATAGGCCTGACCACCCTCCCCTTGACTAGAAGAAGTTTATTTTATAAAAAGGACGATCTCTGGGCTTTGACAGCGGACCCCATACCTTAAATCCTGGATGTCAGGTTTACATCATAGGAACAGCAGAGCTCTTCTCCATGGAACGGATTTCTCCAAGTGTGTTAAAACAACATGCAACAACGTAATATCAAAGAACGAGTCTTCAGTACTGCAGCTGTGTGTAGCATGTTATGTCTAGGTGCTAGGGACTGACCAGAACAGAATAACAAGGGGCATTGTTTATCGACCTTGCACATCGTGTTCAGACTAAACTCCAGGAAAGGCAGAGAACGCGAAAGGCAACCCGTTCTCATGTGAAGGGCACAAACAAAGTCTTGAAAAAACAAAGTCATGTAGTAGCGTGCGCAAAAGCAGCATCATGGCAGCGAAGCTCATGCTGACTTAGCAATGTCGATAATGTGCCTAAGAACCATATAACACCGGCACTCGATGGGCCCACTCCACAACAAAGAATGGGGAGAGTGCACCAGCTGGCAGTAGGTCACGCAACCATGTCTCCATATATGCCACTGCATCAGCTCCTTCTGCTCCCTCGGGCAGACCCACCACCCGCATGTTGTTCCGCCAAACAGCCCTCCGCATCCTCTGCTCTTCTTTCTAGTGACTGAACACGTGCCATTGGCTGCTGTACCTCCAACGCTGCATTCCGGGTAATAGGGTGGACTTCGCCCACTTCTTGCTCAATGTCGTGTACCTTGTCAGTCAGCTTGCGATGATCTACGCGCTCCAGGGTGAAATTGACTGTGATTTTGTTGATGCGCCCCTCAAGGGAAGTGCGTGTTTGTTCGAAGGAGGTACCTATATCCTCCACAGCCGCGAGTACAGAGTCTAGTGTGGAGTCCAGGGTGTCTGCTGTCACCTGCCAGAGCGGCCAGTGACCCCCAGCCGCTCGGTCCACCGACACAGAGGAGCGGCCAGGTGTCAAGTCGCCCCTGTGTGCAGGCGGCCCATCGTTGCGTCAGACGCCCAGGCACTATGTTTGACATGCAGTGCAGTGTGGCCAGCCGACCCCTCTTCTCCACTGAGGTGTATGCTAGTCAGGAATCTTCTTTCAGGCAGCACCGAGGGAAATCCCCTGTAAACCCAAAAGCGCATTAACAGGGGGCGAGGAAAGGCAGCACCACCCGGTCGCCTCCTCCGATCTAAAAGTGGCAACCAGATTTTGTGTGCCCCAGCCAGTAACGGCTGATCAAGCTGAGTGCCCAAGGGCCTGGGCTGGAACCGACTCCCTTGCCCCTGGCACCTGCTGCCACCAACGGCCGATATCAGCGACTTGAGCCAGTTAATGGAGTCCCCCATCAGTCTTGTGCGGTGTCCTCGGAGATGTGAGTCAGACGCAGTGCAGGGATTGCTCAGTGCATGGTGTGCGCCACCCACAGGTGCTAGGCCAGGGCCCGACACAACCCCCAGGCCTCCTCCAATCCCCGTCCCACCTTCTCCTCACCTGGACAGCAACACCAGGGCTCAATCCCCACGCTCTCTCCGAATCTGTGACTCAGGCAGCAGGAGCCTCAGCCAGGCTGGATTTCACAAGCCTGGGTACAGCAGTCACCGCCGGGTCCGCTGGGGAACTTCCCGATGCAGGTGATGCAACAGGGCCCTTTTAGGTGCGAAGTTACTGTGCTCCCATCACATAAGCCGCAGCTCAGGGGCCTCACCATCCATAGCGTCCGGGCAGCACCACCTCCTCCGGCCTGTAATGCAGAGAGGCGTGGCCCACCATCGGCAATCTCCTCCGTGCACCCCGGTGTAGTGGTGGCACGTGTTATGCAATGCAGACCTTTCCACGTCAGTGCGCAGGATCACCTATACCGATCACAGCTCCAAGGGGCACCGGCGGTCTTCTCACACAAGTCAGCAATGTGTCTCCATGCGACCTGCCAGACTTCGCTACCAGGTAAGGGCGATCGCCGACGCCTCAATGTATACTGCCGTGGCCCACAAGCTCAGGCCAGACGCAGCCCCCCCCTCCACTGTCAGGCCGCAGTAACTCCACAGCACCGGCGCTTCCCACTCCGGGTCTCAGACTCAGACCCAGTGAGGCCTCCAGGCCCTGGGGACTGTCCGCGCTTCCAGCCATCAGCCGCCCTGGTGTCGCAGGGATGGTGCAATGAAAAGTGCTGCATCACTGTTTTTCCCCAGCGATGTGCCACTTTTCATAAATGAGGCCCCTTATACTGCATTTCCTTTTCTCTGGGACTCTGTCTGGTCATCCTGGCTGTTGAGGGGTTTAGGAGGGGTTCTTGACCTGTGCTGAACTTGGTTCTGGCTGCTCCATTCTGCATTCCGGTGTTTTTATAAATTATTTTCCATAGAGGTGTATTTGTAAGCTCTTTTTGCCTCTAGAGGCTGAAAAGCGACGTTGGGCTGACTAACGTGAACTTTTTTGCCGCTAATTGGCCGCCATTACTTTTTTCACACTAGAGTCAAGATTTTTATCGCCGTGATGCTAGAGTTAGCAGCAATTTTTGTCGCCGCTAGCTGATCCTAACGCCGTGTAATGACGTATTGTAAATACATCACAAACATGGCAAAGGATTTCGGCGATAGACAGCAATTAAAAAATTGCCGCTAAGCAATGTCAAAACTGCTTAGCTGCAATTCTTTTAAATATCCCCCCAAGTTTGTTAACATGCAGAGACCTGGACGATGGAGGCTGGAGCTCTGAAGCTAAGATGAGCTCATGGAGTGGTCCAGGAAAAGTTCAACAGCAGAAGCGCTGCATGATCAGAGGAGACTGGAAAGTAGAAAATCTGTCTTGATTGCTACCTGGAGGCTGTGGCTGTGCATATGTCTGCATATTTGCATTTGTGAATGTCAAGTGTGATCAAGTTTAGTCTGCACTATAAGAACTGTGTGTTCCTCAGAGTGATGGCTCACAAGGACAGGTACATGAAAATATAATACCAATGTATTAAAACAAACACATGGGGTAAGAGGATAAACAAATGTTTGATTTAAGGGGGCTAAGTATAGTTTCAGAGATGAGCAATACAACCAGGATGCTTCAATTACAAAGGAACCATATAGAATACCTCTCAGGGGCTCCGCAAATATTGTTAAGCCTTAGGAGAGGAACACAAAATACCTTTTTTGAACTAACCTTGGTAGAGTTGGCTAGATGGATGCTTAACCTAGAAAACAAATAAACTGACCTAACTTACCTTGTCAGCGTGTGTTGATCCCCCGCTGTGCAGCTCCACCTAGTAGTGGTCTGCGCTCCTGTGCCCTAGATCCTGAGTTTGAGGCCCTCCTCCACCTGCACGCTCCCATCTGCGCCTCATCTCTGGTGGGCCAGTGGTGAGCTCTTGTTTCTGTCTGCTGTTGTTTCTTTTCTTTTCCTTTTATTGCCTTTTCTGCTTCTTTTTTTCTGTCCAGCTTTAATTCGGTTCCGTCCTTTACTTTCACTCTGGTTTTGCTTTTTTGTTCCCTCTACCCCTCCCACCCTCACTACTGCTCGCTCCCTGCGGCCCGCCCCTTCCAACACTGTTTCCCACCTCCGGCCTCTCAGCTAACCAGCTGCCCGTCTCCCCAACACTACTTAATGGTGACCGCTGTGCACCGCGTGCAGCAGGTGTGCTGGTTGCATGCCGAAGGCACACTAAAGGCAAGCCCAGATTCGCCTGCCCACGCCTGGACCGCACCCAGCGCCACGGACTTTGGTACCCACGGACACCACCTCTACGAAACCAGCACCCTCCACGCACTCAACCCCAGACGTTCCACCGCCTGCCACCTGGCATTACCGAAGGACACCCAAGGCCCGTTCACCTGCCACAAATGTGCCTCCACACACCAGATCCACTGACCGCACAGCCATCAAGAACAGAACCCGACCACCTCAGCTGCATCCTACTTAACACCCGCTCCCTCAAAACACATGCCGTGGAGATCTGGGACCTGCTCGACTCCATCTCCCTCGATGTCACCTTCCACACAGAAACATGGATGAACCCCCACTTCAGCCCCGGACATCGCAACAGCCATCCCCACCAGGGACAAAATGATCCACAAGGACCGCGCCAACAGGCCGGAAGGAGGCATCGCCATTGTACACAAAAACACCCTCCACCAGCTCTGACGAACACTCACCTAACATTGAACACTTCCACTTCCAGATCTAGACCAACCCGAACACCACCCTCCGTGGCACCCTCGGCTACAGACCTCTCGGACCCCACCCCTCCTTCAGCGAAGCCATAGCCTACTTCATCGCTCATCACGCTCTCGCCTCAACAGACTACATCTTCCTCGGCGACCTCAATTTCCACCTCGACGACCACAACACCTCATCAGTACTGGAGAACCTTGCCACCATCAGACTCAAACAACTGGTCACCTCTCCAACCCATTCAGCAGGACACACGCTCGACCCCATCTTCTCTGCAAGTAACAACATCTCCGTCAGCCACACCTCCGAGCTACATTGGATCGACCACCACTGCATCCATTTCTCCTTCACCAAACCCACCGTACACCCCCATGCCCATCGCTATCCTCGCAGAAACTGGTTCAAGGTCACTGAAGACCAGCTCACCACCTCCCTCAGCAAAACCCCACCACCGACATCCACGACACCAACGTCTCAGCACGCAACCTCCACCTTTGGGTCTAAAAATGCGCCAACACACTGGCTCCCCTCAGGAAACCGTCAGGCAAGCAGCCCTCCAAGAAAGCCAGCCGGTGCTTTACCGCCCTCCAAGAGTGCAGCCGCACCTTCAGATGACTCGAGAAAACATGAAGGAGCAGCAAGATCTTGACAGACCACGCAGCATTAAAAACCGCCATCACTCCACACCACCACCTCATCAGAACAACAAAGAAAACAGCCATACAGGAATGCATCAATGCCAATGCACATAAACAGCAAAGAACTCTTCACCGTGGTCAAAGAATTCGCCATACCCAGCATGGAGACAGCAGACATTCCTCCCTCCCAAGACCTCTGTGAGAACCTCGCCACCTTCTTCCACCGCAAGATCAAGGAGATCTATGACAGCTTTGCAACCCAAGACCCACCCACCTCACCTCCAACCACTGCATCCAATGGCTCCAGACCCCATCAGACCCTGCCCAACTGGACCACCCTCACCTCTGACGACACCTTCAGGATCATG
Source organism: Calotriton arnoldi (assembly GCA_963921515.1). NCBI lineage: Eukaryota > Metazoa > Chordata > Amphibia > Caudata > Salamandridae > Calotriton > Calotriton arnoldi. The sequence continues at coordinate 32,940 of CAWUFW010011651.1, read as the reverse complement.
AAAAGCATCCACTCCGGAGCCCCCTCGGATCCCTGCCCTCACCACATCTTCAACAGAGCCAGCACCTCCATCACCCCGGAATTCTGCTGCACCATCGACTGCTCCATTGAGACCGCCACCTTCCCTGAAGACTTGGAACACGCAGAGATCAACTCCCTGCTGAAGCAACCCTCTGCCGACTCAATGGACCTCAAGAACTACAGACCCACCTCTCTGCTCCCGTTCCCAGCCACAGTCCTAGAGAAGGCCATCAACACCCAACTCGAAACAAGCCACATCCTGGACCTCTCCCAATCGGGCTTCAGCAGCAACCACAGCACCGAGACCACACTACTCACGGCTACAGATGACATCTGCACCCTCCTTGACCGACGTGAAACTGAAGCCCTCATCCTCTTGGACCTCTTGGCTGCCTTTGACACTGTCTCCCACCACATCCTCTGTGCAAAACTCCACGATGCTGGCATCCGCGACAAAGCCCTAGAATGGATCAGCTCCTTCCTCACAGGCCGAACACAGACTCAGACTTCCACCGTTCTACTCAGAACCCACAGAGATTAGCTACAGAGTGCCTCAGGGCTCCTCCTTGAGCCCCACCCTCTTCAACACCTACATGGCCTCGCTTGCAGCCATCGTTAGAAGCCACAGACTCAACATCGTCTCCTATGCTGACGATACCCAGCTGATTCTCTCCCTCACAGACGAACCCACAGCCGCCGAGAGCAACTTCCACAACAGGATGAAGGCAGTCGCCACCTGGATGAAGAACATCTGCCTCAAGCTCAACTCAGACAAGACCCAAGTCCTCATCCTGGGCTCCACCCCCTCTGTCTGGGATGACTCCTGGTGGCCCGCAGCACTCTGAACCCCCCACACTCAAGGACCACACACGATAGCTCGGTATCATCCTGGACTCCTCGCTCTCAATGAACCGCCAAATCAATGCTGTCTCGTCCTCCTGCTTCCACACACTCCGCCAGCTTCAGAAGATTTTCAAGTAGATCCCCACTGAGTCCAGGAAAATGGTCACCCATGCGCTCGTCAGCAGCAGACTCAACTATGGCAACGCACTCTATACCGGCACCACGCAAAAACTCCTAAAGAAACTGCAGAACATCCAGAATGCCTCCGCCAGTCTCATCCTGAACATCCCCTGCCACAGCCACATCACCGGTCACCTGAGAGATCTCCACTGGCTCCCGATCAACAAAAGAATTACCTTCAAGCTCCTCACGCACACCAACAAAGCCCTCCACAGCATCGGACCGGCAAACCTCAACCACTGCCCCTCCTTCTACACACCCACCAGACATCTCTGGCCATCATCCCACGGATCCGCAAGACCTTGGCTGGAGGAAGATCCTTCTTTTATCTTGCAGTGAAGACCTGGAACTTCTTGCCTCTACTTCTCAGGCAATCACCGTCACTGCCTCAATTCAGGAAGGACCTGGCACTTCGACTGAACCGTGGATCCTCCCCCCGACAGCGCCTTGAGACCCTAACGGGTGAGCAGTCACACTTTAAAAGAAACCTGATTGATTGATTGATTAAAAAATCACCAGACGGAAGAGTTTGGTAAGCTCTCCAAATAGTTATTGCCCTTGTTCGTTTCGTTTCGAGACTTTATTCGATCTTTAACAATTAAGATCATAAAAGTACATTAAAAAAAAAGGAAATGTAAAAGATTAGAACAATCAGAATCCAATCACAATTCATAATTTTTTTTTAAAAGGGCCAAATAAAAGCAAATAGTAAATAGTTCATTATAAAAATCCATGTATACATGGACAAATGCCAAGTTAAGATATAAGTTAAAATTCAGGTTATCTAATATTAAGATATGGCAAAGTGAAATAGAAAACACCATGTTCAGTTATAAACCCAAAGATTTCCTTTTTTTCATGCAGACTCCCAGAAATGTTGCTACTGCAAAACAGACTAAAGGATCAGGCAGTGATTTTAGGAAGTATATTGAAACACTACATTGTTTAAAATTATACTTCTTTAGAATAGGTGCAATATATTCCTTTCTTTCCCTCCGATAAAAACCACAGAAAAATAATAAGTGAAGATCAGTTAGGAAGGATTGCTTATCACAGGGACACAGGGTCAATTCCGAGTGCCTAAACCTTTTCCCTGGAAACCCTACCATCAGAGGAATCAAGTTCAGGCGGAATCTCAATAATATGAATTTGTGTTGTGGTAGGGTGATGTCCACTAGATAAAAGTATCCTCCCTCTAGGGTGGGTGGAGCTAGTTGATAAGCCAGGACCGACTGTTTATTATAGTTCTTCTCCCTACTAGTGTATTTGGCCCTCAACAAAAATATATCCACCAACCTCTGCCTTGACGTCTTTCTGCAGGTAGCAGAGTCCTTAAATAATTCTTTCATCCCCATGGCAGTCAACTCCAGTTCTACATAGTTTAACCATCTGATCCTGCGATAGTTCTCCATTTTTATACAGTCACTTATTATGTTTTGAGTTAGGGTCACCGTATCCCTGTGCCATATGGAGAGCCACAACAGGATCAGGGGCAGTCTAATTGCATCTGTGATGTAGGGTAAGCCCAGTTCTGCATGTAATATATCATTTGAGTGAGATTGTGGGAGGGACACCAAGGACTTAAAGAATCTGTTCTAAATGGTTTGGAGTGAATCAGCAGGTGCCGTGCCCCAGACGCCTGCCCCATAAATTGCTGCAGGCTTAGTTTTGGCATGGTAAATGAGTTTAATAGGGGCTAGTGGTTTTGCGGCCATTCTATTCGAGAAAGTTTTTATCGCTGTTAGGCTCCTCTCCGTTCCCATTGCCCTTCCTTCAACCAACCGTGACCACGTTTGTTTTTTGTCAAATAATACTCCTAGATAAGGGAAGGACTCAACCACCTCGATTTTCCCTGACGGGGTCTTATCTCGTTCTCCACCCCCTGCTATTATTACAAATGACTTTGTCTGGTTGACTTTCAGGTCCAGAGAGTCCATAAAAGCCGTGTAGGCTGATATGAGACGTTGGAGCCCTATCCCCGTTCTGGCGATCAGGACGGCGTCATCTGCGTAGGCCAAAATTGGCAACTGGTGGGAGTCGGCGAAAGTGAGATCCAGGTTCGCAAGCTCTCCAAATAGCTATTGCCCTTGTTCATTCGACTTGGGTTTTGTACTGGGGTGGCACCCAGTCCAGAAGAATCAATTTCTTTCTGAGTTGCTCAGGAGACAAGAATGGCCATATCTCTCACAATACAGTAAAACAAGCTTGTAAGATTGTGAGTGGCAGAAAGGGTCACTGCAGATACAGAAGTCGGCTACACTATTTTGGAGTTATGATATGTGGAAAACTTTTGGTTGTACTTTCACTTAAGGGGTAGAGCAGTATTGAAAGCCTGTGAATGAGCCTACTCATCTGCGGATGATTAGCATAGAATACCCACTGCACATCTTTCACCTACAGCTCTAGCCTTATCATACTGCCTGGCAGAAAAATCAAACCTAAGGTGAGGGATTATTGAATGCCCTCTAGCAGCGGACCTGTTTTAATAATCACTGTCGGTCAGTCAACAATAATTTATTTAAGTTAAAATCAAATATATAAACATCACATAATTATAACGAAAATACCAACAAAGTTTAATGTGACATATTCATTGAAATGACTAATTCAGTAACTTAGTCACAAACAGTAGAACTCAGATTGACAGCCGTAATCAAAAAATGTCCAGTGATAAAGCACAGCTGTAAATATAAAAAAAAGACATGGTACATCTTCCAAACCTTTTGCAGCACAACAAAGAAATAAGATATTTCATTCTGGGAAAAGATCAAATTAACAGGAGAACATGAAGTGCATCATAGTTTGAGCAGATGAGTTGTCACAAGGGTTGGTGGAATCAGCAGAAACCCAGCCTTTAAGAAAGGACAAAGGATGAAGGGCTATGCTCCCACTACATCTAGTTAAGAGGATCTGCTCATACACCTAAGACCAAAGATAAATAGGGAGCTAACCCTGATACAGATTTTAAAATGACAAAGGATCTTTCTGCCTGCTTATCAAGCTCTTTAGTTCCTCTGAATGAATCTCTCCCCTATAGAAACATTTATTTGGCCCAGATCGTGATTTTTTTCAATATGTTCCATTGTGTTTCAAACAACTCAGCGTGGCCTAAATTTCAATGAACTGTCTTAACATAGCAAGGCCATGCAATCTTATGCTTAGTGTCCAAAGTCATACTATCATTAATAATCTTCTGATTCAAACTATCCACGGTATTTGTCCAAAGTTAAATCCACAGGAAAAGAGACTCCAATTTGATCTTGTCTTCCAAATAGCTCAAACAAAGTTGTTCGATCGTGACAAATGAATTGCGATGTGCCTCGATGTAAGCCAAGCAAATGGCTACAGAATTTGTTTTTTAGGTCGAGCCTAGAGTCAGCACGCAAGCGCTGCTCTGGCGAAGATCTGTGGTAGTTCAGTACGGGAGAGAAGCCTTGCCCACTCCCCCGCCCTTATTTTTCATTGGCTTGTGTGTTTGTCCTTCCTAAATGCTGGCTTCTGATTGGTAAAGAGGCTTGTTAGTCCCTCCTTAGTACCGCTGTGTCATTGTTTGTAACGTCCCATGGCTACTGGCCCCTTTACTTTGGTTCTTACACGGTACGTATTATTTTTAGAGTTCTAAGTACTATTTTCTTTATTGAGTTTGTCCTACTTCGGGCAGGACGTCGTGCTTTATTTTACATTCAGCACGCTGTGTGCGCTTTCACTTTCGATGCTGCCGGGACAATCTCGACCGCTTGTTAATATGGCTATGATTTTTTGGTTCGTATCGTGTTTGGTCTGTCATCTGACTGTGTATCACTGTTAAACAAGGCTTTTGTGGGGGCTGTGTTATTGTGGTGTGTCTGGTACTCCTCACTGATATGTGTTCTGTGTGTTTAGTGCGATGGCAACGAGATGGCCCGTGTTTATAACAGCGGCTGTCGTTCGTAATATTTATTGTACTTTACTCCCTTGTGATGTTCTGGTGCTGCTCGCCTGCCATTCGGTGGAACTTGGTCACGGCTCCTCTGATCTTTCTCTGCATTCTCCATGTATACATTCTTCTATCCTGCCTGACCCTTTGTATCCGCTGCTCGTCCCTGGCTTCTGATGTGTATTGTTCACTTGCTTCCAGCCTGGCACCTCCACTTCCCTATTTCCAATACCTTATGGCTGCTTTTGTGCCACTACACAGCTACATTTACCCACGTCCTTGTGCCTCTTTTTAGGGAAGTGATTGTGTGTATCCGGTACCAGGTTCTCTTCTCTTGTACTTAAGCAATGTCTCTGTGTCTGTAACACTGTATACTCTCACGCATACCGTGTATATGTCCCAGCGCTGTTACACTCACTTCAATACTGCTTTCGTTTGTTATATATATTTATTTATGAGAGTGGTTTGTAAACCAGTAACCATTACCTTGCGATACCTTCGTAATGTTTCTTGGACTGAAGCTGGACACTGCAGAGTGCTTACATACCATAGGTTGCTAGAGTTTAACTGAATGTTGAGAACCCGCCAACCTGCAATCTTCAAATACACAGCCAGAAGAGTGGATTTTGGCAAAGAAATGTATGAAAATTTGGTTTTGGTAAGTTTTTTTAATCAGAGGTAGCTGGGTTTTGCTCTGGTTTGGCGGTACAGTGTATACCAGAGTTTGGTGTCCAAAAGTCCCATATCTTAGACAGATTTGGCTTTGAGGTTGTGAACACCTTGGTTCCTCTTGCCAGTGACATGGAATCTTTTACTCATCCCACGCCATTATGACAGTGCTGCTTTACTCTGTGTATGCATGCGTTTAGTGGTTAGGTGTGGGATTTGGGTTACCTGTGTATGAAGTTTTGAGTGAAGCAGCGAACACAAACTTCGTACAGACTGATCTTGCTCTTGCGGAGAGGGTAGCATTTTTTGAAGAGCCTGTACTTCTCCCCTACTGGCACACATAGGGATAATTCCCGTACCTTGATTATATTTAGATAATGCAGCTCCGGGAAGTGAATCACTTTTATGACTTCAGATTTGAAATTTTGTTTGAAAGCGTGTTTGTCTAGTTGTGAATGCCCGCTTGCAGCATGTTCCATAGTGTGAGACCCTGCTTTCAACACTTTTGCTTTATTTTGAGCTTACACTGTGCTCTTGGGAATGCACAGTGTTTATCGTTGGACAAGCAAAGGTTTGTTCTGGGTTAGTGTTCTATTTTGATGCAATAGAATTTGGGGGCTTCGACTTGCTCGATAGTAGCAAAAGGAACATTAATTCTTTCATTTTATAGAGATGCTCGCTTGAGGTGGTTCTGTATTGTGACATTCTGCTTAGCTAATATTGCATCAGCCTTAACGGAATTATATTGTACAGACGTGGAATGCTGTATTGTGAAAATGTGTCCCTACTGAAAGTTTACCTGTAAACAGTACTCATGAATGATCTGCTTAAGGGATGAAGTATAGTAGATTCCTTATTAATATTATTTAATATTTACTTGCCTGATGTATACCCTAATCTTTGATGTATTCATTTTCTACCCAGTGTTAACTATGTTATATAGTGTGTGCATATATGAATAAATATATGCTCTCTTCCCTTGGTTGGTAATAATGAATGTTTTACGTTGTGGTACAGCATGTATCTTTAATTAACTAAAATCGGCGAAATGAGCTAAAATACAACCTTGAGAATGATCATGGAAAGTCTTCATCTTGTAGCTTCCTGTGAAGATAGATAGCATAAAACGGTCTTTTTTCAAGAAGATTGATTAATCTGGTTCCACTTAGATAAAGTACGCAGTTCAGACCATGCCCATATTTTTCTGATGTAGGCTGTGTCGCCTGAAAACATCTGTACGCACTGGTCTCTTTATTGTATTCAAATTGCACAGTGGTCGTGTGTATGAAAATATACATTTTTGCGATTATTCATGCTGCCAAGTACAGGAAATCTGGCAGTTTCAATTACATGAAGCCGCATGTACTGTTGGAGTCTCGTTTGAAATTGCTCGTCTCTTTATCGTAATACAGTTAGCCCCAGATTGTCATTTGCATGAATGGATTGTGAAAGCATGGGCACATTTGAAACCTTTAACTTAAATCCTTCCTTTGTTCCTTTTATTAAATTGTTTTTGCATTTCACAATCCGGAAAACACAGTCTGCAACTTTTCGGTGTGGGTTTTGCAGATGTGACCGATTTCTAACTACTTCCCATGTCTGATCCTTTACTGTCAGTTGCGGTACCTTAAAAGTTCTAGAAACACGATCAGGGCTGTAAGCAGCCCTGCGCCTAGGGATCTCCTGGTCTAAGACCACTATGGTGTAAGGTTTAGGAGATCGACCCCACGATGGTTTATTGTAACATAAAATATGATCTCAAAGTGTGAGATGCCAGCCAGATCCTATTCTCTAAAAATAGAATAAAAACTCTTCTCCTTTAATAAGGCTTGACAGTGTGAGTGAATGTGGGGTCGACACCACTTAAACTAAATTGTATCCACATACTTTAGAGTAAAGCATGCCAATATGTATCATTCCTATATCTGCACAGGCAGCCTCTAGTCGCCTCCATCTGCGCACCACTTTCACAGCACTTAGCATAAGCCCTGCCACTCTAGAAGATTTCATACTGTTTCATCGAGTATACCTCATTAGGTCGAGCTAGCGGCAGCGCGCATGCACTGCTCGCTCTGCGAGACTGCTGTAGTAGAGAGAAGCCGCGCCCACTCTCTGCCCATATTTTTCATTGGCTTGTGTCATTGTCTTTCGTAAATGCTGCTTTCGGATTCGTTAATAGGCTTGTTAGTCACTCCTAAGTATGGCCTTGTCTTCATTTGTACCCTCCCATGGGGACTGGCCCCTTTACTTCGGTTATTACATGGGACCTGTTATTTGGTCTGTAAGCACTATTTACTTTATTGAGTTTCTCTTACTGCAGGCCGGACATGCGCTGCTTCAGCTGAAACCGCTGGTGTTTTTTTAAGCAGCACAGCCGCCCCCGTAACACGGGCACCCGCTTTCAATCACTTTAACCAGGCATTATCTCGTGTCTGTTTCAACCCCCAGAGTAAAATGGATTTAGAAATGATTAGCGAATTAAGTCATGTGAATTCCAGGTAGCACATAATCGTGTGCTAATGGGCTGAAGCTGACAACAGCACATCTGTTTTACATGTCATCTACACTAAAGCCACCTGACGGGTTGTTTTCAAAAGCCTGTTTTATTGACAAGAACAACACCACCCCCACCAATACCACCACCACCAATACCACCATCAATACTACCACCTCCACCTCCACCACCACCAATACCACCACCACCAATATCACCACCACAAATACCACCACCACCACCACCACCAATACCACCCCCAATGACAATACCACCAACACCAATACAACCACCAATACCACCACCACCACCGATACCACCACCACCACTGATACCAATACCACCACCACCACTAATATCACCGCCACCAATACCACCACCAATACCACCACCAATACCACCACCACCACCAATACTACCACCACCAATACCACCACCACCAATACCACCACCACCAATACCACCAATACCACCACCACCAATACCACCAATATCACCACCACTAATACACCACCAATACCACCACCACCACCAATACCACCACCACCAATACCACCACCAATACCACCACCACCAATATCACCACCACCAATACCACCACCACCAATACCAACAATACCACCACCACCAATACCACCACCACTGATACCAATACCACCACCACCACTAATATCACTACCACCAATACCACCACCAATACCACCCACCAATACCACCACCACCAATACCATCACCAATACCACCACCACCAATACCACCACCAATACCACCACCAATACCACCACCAATACCACTACCACCAATACCAATACCACCACCACAAATACCACCAATACCACCACCACCAATACCACCACCACCACCAATACCACCAGCACCAATACCACCACCAATACCACCATCACCAATACCACCACCACCAATACCACAAATACCATCACCAATACCACCACCACCAATACCACCACCACCACCAAAACCACCAATACCACCACCACCACCACTACCACCACCACTACCACCACCACTACCACCAATACCACCACCACCAATACCACCACCACCACCGATACCACCACCACTAATACCAATACCACCACCAATACCACCACCACCACTAATATCACTGCCACCAATACCACCACCAATACCACCACCACCAATACCACCAGCACCACTACCACCACCACCAATACCACCACCACCACCAATACCACCAATATCACCACCACCAATACCACCACCACCAATATCACCACCACCAATACCACCACCACCAATACCACCACCACCACCGATACCACCACCACTAATACCAATACCACCACCAATACCACCACCACCACTAATATCACCGCCACCAATACCACCACCAATACCACCACCACCAATACCACCAGCACCACTACCACCACCACCAATACCACCACCACCACCAATACCACCAATACCACCACCACCAATACCACCACCACCGATACCACCACTACCGATACCAATACCACCACCAATACCACCACCACCACTAATATCACTACCACCAATACCACCACCACCACCAATACCACCCACCAATACCACCACCACCAATACCATCACCAATACCACCACCAATACCACCACCACCCATACCACCACCACCAATACCACCACCACCAATACCATCACCAATACCACCACCACCACCACCAATACCACCACTAATACCACCACCAATACCACCACCAATACCACCACCACCAATACCAATACCACCACAAATACCACCACCACCAATACCACCACCACCACCAATACCACCAGCACCAATACCACCACCACCAATACCACCACCAATACCACCACCACCAATACCACCACCACCAATACCATCACCAATACCACCACCACCAATACCACCACCACCAATACCACCACCAATACCACGAATATCATCACCAATACCACCACCACCACCAATACCACCACCACCAATAATACCAGCACCAATACCACCACCAATACCAATACCACCACCTATACCAATACCACTACCAATACCAATACCACCACCAATACCACCACCACCAATACCACCACCAATCCCCCCACCACCAATACCAACCATACCACCAATACCACACCACCACCAATACCACCACCAATACCAACCATACCACCAATACCAATAACACCACCACCAATACCAGTACCACCACCAATACCGCCCCTAATACCACCAATACCACCACCACAAATACCAATACCACCACTATAAATACCACCATCAATACCAGCACCACCAGGCGCGCGGCAGCGGCGATTCAAGATGGCCGCCACTTGAAGAGCTCCGCTAATCCGAGCTCCGCTCGAAAACGAAGGAACCGTTTCTAAGCAGCACCTGTCTACCGGAATTGTGGTTTCCTGCATAGGAGCAACACAAGACCATGATGGCAAGTTTTTAGACCTGGGGAAGGTCTCTTTTTCTCGTTATCGGCCCCGTTTGTCTCCACTCGACAACGGCCGCCATTTTGTGTTTTGCCTCATGCAGCACTCCACCCGACTATCAGGAGAATGTTCTCCGGATAATTTTTTTGCGTAGCATTATTCCTCGCATTTAATGCTGACCTTGTTGTGCCTCACATCAAAAGAGACAGATCAGCATGTACACTGATCCTTATGTCCTTCTCAATATCGGCTCCGTTTGTTTCAGCAGGGCAGTGGCCGCCATTTTGTGCTTTTCTTCACGCAGCACTCCACTCGACCGGGAGGAGAGTGTCCTTCGGGCTGACCATGTTGTACCTTACATAAAAAAAAAGACAGACCAGCATCTATACTGATCCTCTTGCTGCTGTGTGAAGCAGATGGCGTTCTGTTGGACATATGCCCCTTCCTTTTTACAGCGGATGTCACCAGCTACAGTGTTCAATTCTGGCGGTATCTAGTGAAGTAATAATTTTTTTGTCTGCAGACCGCTTTTATCTGTAGACATTTTGCTGGTCACTTCTTCTTGGCTCTTCTCCAGTATACTAACAAAGCCGTCTCCTGCTGTGTTGCTTTCCAATCCTAGACTGCTGGTGCTTTCTCTCCTTTGCTATTATGGATTCCCATCATCCACACAAACCCCAGGGGGGTGCTGCGGGTGGACGAAAAGACACTGCGACTGGTCCTGGCAAACGTACAAAGAAGGACCCGCCCTCTCCGTCAAAATCACCGCTCCCTCTCACATTAGAAGATATAATGGAGGAACTGCGCCTCATTCGTCCTTTTATGTCTGACACAGCTGCTACTTTGCAAAGGTTAGATGACAAATGGACTGGACTAGATCTGAGGCTTTCGGATGTGGAGCAAAAAGTCAGTGATGCTCAAGATGTTATTGCCAAAGTTGATTGCCTTACTAAAGAAGTCAGTTTGCTCAAGAAATCTACAGAGGACTTAGAAAATCGTAATAGGCGTAACAACCTACGCATTTATGGTATTCCGGAAGGTTCCGAAGGATCAGATATGATTATATTTCTGAAATCTCAAGTCCTTCAGATTGCTGGTTGCGCAAAATCCACAGACTTTAACATCCAGAGAGCTCATCGATTGGGACCACAGAGTGCATCCTCCTTGTCTAAACCCAGAGGTATAATTGCTTATTTCCTTCTCTACTCTGATCTCATGGAAATTCTCAATGCAGCTAAGCAGCACAAGCAGATGTTCTGGTCTGGCCACAGAGTTTTCTTCAGTCAAGATGTCTCCAAGCCAACTGCCAATCGGCGTAAGGAATTCCTCGACCTTAGGCCTGCCTTGAGATCTATGAACGCCAGATACGGGTTAATACATCCTTGCTTCTTCAAAGTTACCTACAAAGACAGAACTTCCAGTTTTGAAGATCCTGCCGACCTCCGGAAGTTCATTCACGCCCATAAAGGAGAATCCATGGAACTTAACAAGCCTTAATTACTTTACGTTATTTTTTTGCTCTGTTTTGGTATGCTTCTGTATGTAGTTTGTAACCTCTAATTATGTCCTTGTCTGTTATTTCTCTCATTTCCCAGGTTTCCCCAGCACGGAACTGCTGTAGTTGTTCTCCACCCTTGTTACCCCCTGTCTGTAATGTGTGACTCATGTTGCTGCAATATCTTCCCATTGTTTGGTAAGTTCCCTTCCTTTTGTTCCGTAATGTTTGCCTTTTGTTTTTATACTTGCTTCCTTACTTACTTTTAGAAGGCAATCTTGACTTTTCTCGGAGTCTCTTTGCCTGTGTGGTTGTCTCTCGCCGCCCCCCCTCACTCGTCAATGTTCTTCTTCATCTTGTTCTTTATGACTAAAGCCGCTCGGTTTTTTGTCATCTTCTCTTGGTTATCTTTCCTTGGGAGACTATGTTATCCTCCCTTGCTTTTTCTATTCCCCTCTTTTCCCTCCTCGCTTGTCATCTCTTTCTTTCCCTCTCTTAACTGGCGATTATGCTTTTTCTCCCTATTTTCACTCCCTTCTCTTTCTCCACTTTTTCTTCCCCTTCCTTCTGGATCTTTTTCTTGCACGGAGTTTTTCGTTCCTTTTTTACTCTTTTATAATAAGGTTTTTACATTTACCTTTTCGCTCATTTCCTTCGCCATACCAAAAAATGTTGTGTACTCTTCTTCCTTTTTGCTACTCTCTTTTACCCATTCCCTTTCTTTTGCTATACTTGTATCCTCTTTGTCTCTTACACTTTCCTTTTTAATGAATTTCCATATTTTACTTATTAACTTTTCTGCATTTGTTAAGTTTAGAGGTTGTTTATCCTCCTATGTACATTACCTATGAAAAGTCTCCGCATCATTTCATGGAATGTAAAAGGTATGCATAATCCTGTTAAGAAGCAGAGAGTATTGTTTCACCTGGCTAAACTGAAATGTCATATTGCTCTGTTGCAAGAATCACACCTCAGATTACAAGACTTGCCTTCAATACGTAAACATTGGGTGGGTGACATCTTTTGCTCCCCAGCTGATAATAATAAGAACAGGGTTGTTATTTTGTTCCACAAGTCGTTGTCTGTTCACCTACAAACCGAATCTAAAGATACCAATGGTAGATGGCTTCTTCTAGACGTTACAGTTAACAACACTCCACTCTCTTCTTGCAATTTATATGGCCCGAATGGCACTGACTTATCCTTTTGGTCTGATTTTTCCACTCTTCTCTCCTCACATTCTGCTAACAATTTGATTGTGGGTGGTGACTGCAACCAACTCATGGATCCCTTTCTAGACCGAAAATCTCAAGCCAGATACACTCCCAACAAGATGCAAAAAACTTTCTACAAGGCGATTACTACAAGAGGACTGGTTGATGCCTGGAGAACCTCACACCCGGATGCTCTTGAGTTTTCCTTTTTTCTCCTGCACACAAATCTCATTCCCGTATAGATTACATTTTCCTTACTCAACATACCCTACAATTCATGAATGACATCGAGATTGGCTCCATTCTTATATCCGATCATGCCCCCATCATTTTAGATTTAGATTACCCCTTACCCACACCCTCATCTCGGCGCTGGCGCTTTAACAATTCCCTTCTCTTGGACTCTCAATTTGTGGAACAGTTTTCGCTCTTTGCTCAAGAATTCTTTCTTCATAATCTCTCTTCTGTCTCTCAATTTCATTTAATATGGGATGCCTTTAAGGCTTCTGCCAGAGGTTTTATAATAGACTTTGTATCCCGGAAAAAGAAGAAAACTCTCTCCGAATCTACATCTCTCCTCAAACAAATCAAAACGTTGGAACACCAGTATTTTTCGGCCAATTGCCCTGACACATTATCCAATCTGATTAAAGCGAAAATGCAATATAACAAACAGTCATGGGATTCGGCTTGTAATAACCTCCTTAAATTCAATGCAAAAATGTATGGTGGAAGGAACAAAGCCGGCAAAGCTCTAGCCAATTACCTTAAAATTAAAAAACAAAAATCTAAAATAGCTGCTATTAAGGATCCTTCCGGAGTTTTACATCTCTCAGATGCCAAGATTCTTGAGTGTTTTACTGACTACTATACCTCTCTGTACACCCCAGAATTTTCCCCTTCTATTGATCTTATCGATTCCTTTTTTCAACGCATTCCTAAAAATCCTGAAAATCAGGTCGACCTTTCTTCTTTAAATATTCCCATCTCCGAACAAGAAATTATTGCTGCTATTTCCCTTTTACCTAAAGATAAGACACCGGGCCCTGATGGTTTTACTGTTCGATTCTTTCTCCAATTTAAATCACTTCTGATTCCTCACCTCCTTTCCTTAATTACTCACTTTCTTACTACTGGTGCAGCGCAAGGCACTTTTTCCCAGGCTATGCTTTGTCTGATACCTAAAAAAGATAAAGATCTGTCCTTATGTAAAAACTATAGGCCCATCTCTTTGATTAACACAGATTGTAAAATCTTTGCAAAATTACTCGCCATACGAATTAATAAAGTTATCCCTGACCTTGTAAATATATACCAATCCGGATTTGTCAAAGGTCGCTCTATTACAGATAACTCACGCACTTTTCTTAATATTATCCATTTGGCCTCTAAATTAGACTCTCCGTTAGCCGCCATAACATTAGATGCTGAAAAGGCGTTTGACAGGGTTGAATGGGAGTTTATTTTTAGTGCCCTCAAATGGCATGGTTTTGGCCCTCCTATCCTTCAATATATTCAACTACTTTATTCAGTCCCGACCACTTCTGTCTGGGTAAATGGTTGCCAGTCTCGTTATTTCCCCCTTCTCAGAGGGACTAGACAGGGCTGCCCTCTTTCTCCCCTTCTCTTTATCCTTGCGTTGGAACCCTTCTTAGAAACAATCAGACGCTCTCCTCACTATTCAGGTCTTCAACTCAAATCACTTGACCTTAAATTCACCGCTTATGCTGACGATATTCTTTTATACATTTCCAACCCATCCACTTCTCTGCCAGCTTTTTTTCACTCCTGCAGGAGTACTCAAAAGTATCTGGCTATAAATTAAACGTTGATAAGTCTGCAATCTTACCTCTTAACAAATTCTGCCTCCCTTCTATGTTTGCAAATACAGGTTTTGAGTGGACTTCTAGACATATCAAATGCCTTGGTATCTCATATGCTAACACCATTAAGGAAACTATCAAAATCAACCTGGCGGACATTCTAAAGAAAATTTCCGCTCTGACTGAGGGATGGTCACCGCTATTCCTTTCATGGTGGGGTAGATTAGCCACCATCAAAATGATGCTTCTTCCTATCATAAATTTTTATTTATCCATGCTTCCCATTTCTCTTCCAAACCCCTTTTTCGTGTTATTAATAGTTCTCTCTCCAAGTTCCTCTGGAACAACCGTAAACCTAGGATTTCATTGGTCCGCCTTCAATCTCCCAAAGATTTAGGTGGTGTCAACTTTCCTAATATTCGCCACTACCACTCTGCTTTCACTTTAAAGCAAGTATGGACTTCTTTATCTGAGACCTCTGATCCGCCTCTAACTGCATGGAGATTGTTGGAGCAAGCTCAGTATTCTCCTTTCTCTTTTACCTCTGCTGTCTTCCTGTCCCAACCTCCGAAACGTTTCTCTTCCCCTATTTTTATTCACTCCAAAGCAATTTCCACCTCTCTGATTCACTCACATTTACCGTCTGCTGACCCCTTTTTGCACACCCCAATTTGGTACAATAAATCCATTAAGATTAACAAACGTACTTTATTTTGGAAGGAATGGATTGACAAGGGAATTATTACACCACAACACTTAATAAGAGATGGTTCTTTTATGGATTTTTCAGATCTTCAAACCTCCTACAACGTTTCCTCCTCTCATGCCCTTCACTATCCCCTGCTTAAGGAATCTCTCACATCTCTCTTCCTTCAGGATCCTTGCACCACTATTTCTAATCAGACACTTCCTACTTCCATTGATTTCTCTACTCAATTTAGTGCTTCTTCAATATATAAAATACTATCATACTCTGCGAAGATCAGAACCAAATCCAAACTAGAACTCACATGGGAAAAGGATCTTTCCCTAGAAATCCCTTTACGCACATGGAACTCCTTATGGAAAAAGATTCATACCGCCTCACGTTCTGCTAGCACTACACAGACTTCATACTATTTCTATAACAGAATTTTTCTCACCCCTTGCGATATGTACAAATTTAAGTTATTAGATTCCCCGAAGTGTTGGTCTTGCCCTAATAATAATAGTGATTTCATGCACATGTTTTTTCATTGCCCTCGGGTTAAATTTTTTGGGCTCAGGTTTGGTTAAAATTGAATGATATTTTAATGTCTAATGTTCCTTTTGAGATTTCACATGTTTTTCTGGGAAGTTGCTCTCCTGTTTGGGATGTTCTTGGTCCTGTGGGTAAATTTATTGATCTATTTTTTGCTATTACTCTCCAAATTATAACTACCAACTGGAAGGACACTTCAAAAATTTCACTCCAAGCTTGGTGGAATTTACTATGTCATCATCACAGACTTGATCGTGCCTTTGCTAATTCCACTGCTCTGTTGATCAAAAAAGATTTGTTATGGTTACCCTTAACCTCCTTTCTTTCCAAGTCGGAAAACTAAGTATGTACATGTTTCAATTTCCATTGTAGTTTATATTATTACATATTCTGTGTTTCTTCTGATATTAATTTCTCTTCTGCTCCTCTCTCTTCTTTTTCTCTTCCCTCTTTCTTCTCTTCTCGTCTCTTCTCTTCCTCTCCTTCTCTTTTTAATAAGTTTAAAAAATGCATTTGACTTTGTACAGTTCTTACAACTGAGGTGTGATTCATTTTCTATTTTAATGCAAATGTTTATTCTGTACTGTCACTCCTCATCAGATAAGCTGTATTAATGTTATACTTTGCTTAACACTTCAATAAAGCTTTCTAAACTTAAATACCAGCACCACCAACACCACCACCACCAATAACACCACCACCACCAATAACACCACCACCACCAATACCACCACCACCAATACCACCACCACCAATACCAATACCACCACCACCACAAATACCACCACCAATACCAACACCAATACCACCATCAATACCAATACCACCACCACAACCAATACCACCACCAATACTAATACTACCACCACCACTAATATCACCACCACCAATACCACCACCACCAATACCACCAACACCTATACCAATACCACCACCAATACCAATACCACCAACACCTATACCAATACCACCACCAATACCAATACCACCACCACCAATACCACCACCACCACCAATACCACCACCAATCCCCCCACCAGCAATACCACCACCAGCAATACCACCACCACCACCAATACCACCACCACCAATACCACCACCAATACCACCACCACCAATACCAGTACCACCACTAATACTGCCAACAATACCACCACCACTACCAATACCAGCACCACCAATACCAGCACCACCAATACCACCACCACAAATATCAATACCACCACTACCAATACCACCACTACAAATACCACCACCAATACCAGCACCACCAATACCAGCACCACCAACACCACCACCACCAATAACACCACCACCACCAATACCACCACCACTAATACCACCTCCAATACCAACACCAATACCACCATCAATACCAATACCACCACCACAACCAATACCAATACCACCACCACCAATACCAATACCACCACCAATACCACCACCACCAATACCAATACCACCACCACCAATACCAATACCACCACCAATACCACCACCACCACCAATACCACCACCAATACCCCACCACAATACCACCACCACCAATACCATCACCACCAATACCATCACCACCAATACCACCACCAATACCACTACCACCAATACCACCACCACCAATACCACCACCACCAATACCACCACCACCACCAATACTACCACCACCAATACCACCACCACCAACACTACCAATACCACCACCACCACCAAAATCAATACCACCAATACCACCACCACCACCAATACCCCACCTCCAATACCACCACCAATTCCACCACCAATAATACCACCACCAATACCACCACCACCAATACCAATACCGTCACCAATACCACCACCACCAATACCACCACCAAGACCACCACCACCAATACCAATACCACCACCATCAATACCAATACCACCACCTCAGCGCCTCTCGCTCACAAGTAATAGCAGGGGCACTGTACGAGGCCAGAGCTGCAGCCGAGACCATCCCTCCCTCCCTCCATGCCTGCCATAAAGCACAGCGCGCCCTACACCAGGAGGTGAAGACAGGGTCCTACTACAGCTGGAGTGTTTTTTATTAGGCCAAAGATAGCAATGACATTACGCAATGCCACACTGCACACTCAAATCACGGAGAGGGCAGGAAATAGCCCCCCCCCCGCTCCTCCTCCTGAGCCGCGACAGTGTAATCACAGAGCGAAAGGTGTTGGAGCGCTTTGTGAGTGTTTATAGCTCGGAACATATGTAACTCTCACTTCACACTGTGTATGTGTAATTTACAACACTTACACATCTTCTTCACTGCACTATTCCTCACTTCTTTGAAGACGTTGCAGGCCGGTCTCTTCTTCTGATATTTACAATCTAACAAGCGGTCGAGAAGGCCCTTTATTCCAATGCAATAGGTCTCGCATTTGCGAGAGTTTAAGCTATTAGTATTGTAAATGGCAATGCCTTTTATTTATGTTTTAAAACCCAAAACATAAATAAAAGGCATTGTCATTTTCAATGCCAATAACTCAAACTCGCGTGAATGTGAGACCTATTGCATTGCAAATACTTGTTTCATCTTCTGGCTAGGTGAATCTATGAAACTCCACATGCCTGCACAATAGGAAACAAGAGACATGAACTTAATATAATACATGGTCTTCATGTGATATAATGGCTTGTTCCCAAATAGGTAGTAAAAATAAAGAAAGCCCAGAGTGACTGGGTGAATTAAGTCTTCTAGGTTTTCAACGCTAGGTTCATCTATTTGTGTCCGATTGCTGGAGCAGGGGGTTGACACAGCGCTGGTGAGCTCTCTATCGAATTTTCACCACAATTTATCCACCACAGTAAGGTATGGCTCTCAAGGTGAATGCTTTGACGCATTTGGCCTAGAAAGTTGAGTACGACAGGGCTGCAATCTACCTCTGATCCTTTTTATTCTCTATATGGCAGGATGCCCCCACGATTGGCCATACTCCAATCCCTTGCCTATTATATGCATATGATGCAGTGTTATGGACACATAACCTCATAGCCTGAAAAATCTGGCTCTTGGCTTTGCCAACTTTATGTCTAGCCTTAACATGAACATCAACAATGGCAAGTCTCAAATTATGGCCTGTGGTCGGATGCCCTCAAACCTGAGCTCCCTTAGTATAAACTCTTCGAAGCGGTCTAAAGCTTCTTGCTTTTCCTATATATGGGTTTGGTTTGATGCTACAGACTCTTGGTGCACTACCATTTGATCTAGGTGCCAGATATTTACGTTGTCTTCGGACCTCTTTTTAAGTTGGCCTCCTTAGTGGGAGGAAAACCTACCCCAGCATTTATCCAGACTTAAAAGACTTGATATGTGCCCATTGCTACATATGGGGCAGGAGTATGGGGATTTGCTCAAGTGTCCTGTATACAAATGGAGGCATCCTCTAAATGGGACAGCACTTAAATATTATGGAAAAACTTTCCTTCCAATGCAAGTATAATGTATCAATTTTTCTTCTCAATCGTGGTCCATAATGATCATGAAAGAATATGCACCACACGTGCACATTTATAAGTTGCAAAGACTTTATTTTCTTTCTTCAATAAAATTCAGCCTTTAGACAACGCGTTTCCTTCATACTGAACTTTCTCAAGGCCCAATTTGCACATTTAAATTTTGCAAGCATCAAATGGAGTTATTTCTGTAGTCATTTATACTAATTGTATCATCACAAATAGGAATCTCAAATCCCAACAATCCTAATAACCTGGACTGTTCCTGGGTAAAATTCCCAATCAATCGTGTGTTGTAGAATTTAAATATGCGATCAATATCCTATATGCCACTTATAAAGTCAGTCGAAGAGAACAGTCCGTGGCAGTTTGGATGTCATCTGTACCCCCCCACCTTCTCCTACACAGGGACAATAATAGATTGCATCCAAGAGATGGGGATAACAGAACTGCCAGCAGCATTATGCGCATTCATTAACCACTGGGCCAGCAACTCAATATTGTGTTTCTAAAGGTCCATGGGCATCCCATCAAGACCAGAAGCCTTATTAGAAGGCTTGCACTTTAGCGCATGAGTTACCTCTGCAAGACTAAAAATCAGGCACGTATTTGAGGTACATAAATCACTGGACGGGCTTTCCTTCTCAGTAACACTATAGATGGATTTAAATTGCATAATCCACTGCCGCTCAAAACCGAGTATGCATCAGTGATGCAGGGCTTGGCTGGATCTCTTGGTCGATTGGTGTTGCTCTGGCCTCCTCTGTCCCATGAAGGCCAGCCCAGATGATGATGCACACTCCACAGGTTCTGAATGGTAGAGCTCTGCAGATCTTTTGTGAGTCATTAGAAGTAATTTAGGGCCTTATTATGACTTGGGCGGTCTCGGAGCGGGCTGTCATGCCGCCGCCCCGCGACTTTTAAAGTCTCTGGCGGGCAGTTCTTTGGCAGTCCCACGGTGGTGCCTTTGAAAAAGTGACCACAATGGGAGTGTCAAAGGCAGTTCCTGCAGGGCATGGACTGTCAAGTCCATGCCCTGCAGGAACTGGGGGTGCATGCAGACAGGGGGGCACAACATGTGCCCCCCTGCATGCACTCCATGGTGCAGAGGCACAAGGGGGCCCTGTAGGGCCCCCTTTGTTTCCTCACCACCACACTTTTCATGGCTGTCGCATCACCATGAAAAGTGTGGCGGTAAGGAAACTCATAATATGCTTGGTGGGGCCGCAGCAGCACAGCCAAGCATATTGTGGCCTCAAGACCGCCGCAATACCAACAGGGATCTCTGATCCCTGTCCATTGCGGCGGTGCCAATGCGGTCCGACCACCCAAGTTGTAATGGGGCGGTCAGACCGGAAGTGCCGCGGTGCTGGCACTGCCACCATGGCTATGGCAGTCTGATGGATCATCGTAGTCATAATAAGACCCTTAAGCATTAGTATGCCCATGAGTTCATGTGTACCTCCCCATTTAAATGAGTTTTGGGAGTCTGTCTCCCCATGCTGAGAAGCAAGGAATGACAGAATCGGTTCTGTGGTATTAGTAGGAAATTCTTCAGCTGGCATATCCCGATTGAACATCCCTTAGCCATGAAGGAAAAACAGACTGGTTTTACAAGTAATGTATGAAGAGGAGCAATAGGAGGGAACAGCAGTCCTAAAGAGGGGCACATATTTTACCTACCCATTATGAAAACACAGGCATACACAAGCCCTGCCACCGACATATCTTTTTTCATCCGTCACACTCTATACCAATGACCGATTAATTTAGTTCCAAGCTGGCCTTCCTTACTTCTGGGACATTTCCGAAGAGGGGAAAACACAGAGTTAAAACCCTATAATACACACAGCTGTCAAATCACTATTTGTTAATAATAAATATTTTGGTAATG
Organism: Calotriton arnoldi; assembly: GCA_963921515.1. Classification (NCBI taxonomy): domain Eukaryota; kingdom Metazoa; phylum Chordata; class Amphibia; order Caudata; family Salamandridae; genus Calotriton; species Calotriton arnoldi. The sequence continues at coordinate 11,248 of CAWUFW010011651.1, read as the reverse complement.
AGTGGCGTGGCTTGACGTGCCGCAAGATGGCCGCTTCTCGGTGAAGCTCCGCGCCGCGACCGAGACCTTCGTTCTCCCGGAGCGGCAATTGGAGCTTATTCTCTTCATGAAGCGGACTGTCTAGCCGCGCTGATGCAGGGGTCCAGGTAGTGTGTTTCTTTTAGACCAAATCAGCTGTTTTTTTTACCTGTTTCCCCCGCGTCGCGCTCACCACAGAGGTGCAGCTGCCATTTTGAGTTCCTCTAGTGTGGGTATTTTTCTCAAATGGCGCGCGCGCTCCATTGTCTACTTTCTTTTTTCTGGCAATGCTACTCATTATTCAAGTGGACTCCCATAATCTCTCTTTTTTTTTTTTTAAAAGAAGGAAAGGAGGAAAATAAAAGGGAGAGAGCACTTTTATTGAATTAACCCCTGCATTGCATATTTTGACATTTTTGCAGCCTGTGGCTTTGTTGGAGGTGCCCTCTTCATGACTACGTTTGTTTTCTGAATTTCTCCTGTTGCAAGGTGTACCCAAGTGCACTATCTCTCTTCAGGTGTTGCTGGATATTTCCTGGTTCTGCCATACGCATTGGGAATCTGGTTTTCTTCTGCGATTAGACTGTGGTTTACTATTTGTCGCTCCCTCTGTTATTCCTACATGGAATCTCCCTCCATTCCCACTCAAATGGGAACCTCATCGACCATGTCTTCCCTTCGCAAAGACTCCTCTAATACTGCCTCCAAAAGACAAAAGAAGGAACCTTGCTCCCCCACTAAATCTCCTCTACCCTTAACGTTAGAGGACCTCATGGAGGAAATAAAACTTTTGAAGCCTTTTGTCATTGACACTAATGCCACTCTTCAGAGGTTAGAAGAGAAATGGTCCAGTCTTGAGGCTACAGTGTTGACGGTGGAGCAAAAGATTAGTGATGTGCAAGACGTGTCTTCTAAGGCTGACGCTATGTATAAGGAAATAGCTCTACTTAAACAACAGACGGAGGACTTGGAAAATTGTAATCATCGCAATAACCTTAGAATTTATGGTATCCCTGAAGGGGAGGAGGGCTTTGACATGCTCGCTTTCCTCAAAACTCATATTCCCAAAGTGGTTGGTCTTAAAGAGGGCACTAGCCTTAACTTGCAATGTGCTCATCGCATTGGCCCTAAACCTGGAGGATCTTCCTCTGCTCCGTCAACAGGCCGCTCCAGAGGGATAATTGTCCTTTTTTGGGAATATACTGAACTGTTAATGGTTCTCTCAGCGGCCAAGCAGAGAAAGCAGATGCTATGGTCTGGTCAAAAGGTCTTCTTCTCTCAAGATGTGGCTCGTGCCACCGCCGCCCGTCGTAAGGAGTTTCTTTCTTTTTGTCCTGCTCTTCGCTCCATGAATGCCAGATATGGTCTAGTGCATCCCTGCTTCTTCAAGGTTACCCACAAGGAATGGTCTTACTCTTTCGACCGCCCTGAGGACTTAAGACAGTTTATTTTGCGTCACAAGGGCAAAGACATGGAGTTCGGAAAATCCTAATTATGGACTCGTTCAATGTGTTTTTGTCACTTTTTCACATAACCCTTGTTTTTTTATCCCACAGGATAGACTGATTTTTGTCATTATTTATTTGTTTTATATGTAACTGTTGTTGGTCTGTTTCCTTGGTATGCTTTCTCATAACCAATTTTTGTATTCTCCTTTTTATAGGTGTCTCTTGTCTAGCACGGATACCCTTCCTTGATGTTTCCCGCCTCCCTGTGCTCCCCTTCCTTGTCCTAATGTTCATAATTCCTATACGTATGTTGGTAAGTGTCATTCCCTTTATTACATTTTCCTCTCTCTTTGTTTGTTTTTAGTGATATTTATTTACTCAATTTCATTCCGCTCTTAATTTTATTCTCTCTTGTCGCTCCATATTCTATTCTAATTATACTCTTCTCTTTTCCTTATAATGGTCTCTGTCGTGTTTCCTTGTCTTCGCTGTTTCTGCTGTCTGTCCTCTTTCTGCACGTCCCTGCCTCTCCATGCTATCACTTTTCTATTGTTACGGTATTTTGTCTACTTTGACTGAGGTCTTTTGGCTCCTTGTCAACTTATTTTCCTCTATCATTCTCACTTCTTTCTCTCTCTTCCTTCTTCCCGTTTTCATCTTTTGCTTTTCCTTTCCTATATTCTTTATTTTTAAGCCCTAATTTCTTTCTCTTCTCCCTTTTCTTCTTTTTTTAACTTCTATTTCTCTGTCTGGTAACTCATATCTTCTTTCTTCTCCCCTTAATGCATCATTCCGGATCGCTTTCATTTCTTTCTCTTTTCTTGTTTTTACTCCTTTAACATCCTTTTTTGGTTTTTATTGCTAACTTTTTTGCCTGGTGGTTTACAAATTTCCACGTTTAAATCTCAGTTTGATCAATTTTAGAATGCTCATGCTGTTGCTTATTGCTTTTATCCTTCAATATGACTGATAACGTTCGCATAATATCCTGGAATGTGAAGGGATTGCGTAATCCTGTCAAGAAACAAAGGGTGCTTACCCATTTATCTAGATTACACTGTAAAATCGCAATGCTTCAGGAGACTCATCTTAATGATAATGATATTAGTTCTCTCAAAAAGCAATGGGGAGGTCATGTGTATTGTTACCCGGCTAAAGACAGGAAAAATGGAGTGGCGACATTATTTCATAAGTCCCTTTCCATTGTTTTAGAGAAGGAGGAGAAAGATGATGGTAGATGGCTCCTTTTGCACCTTACTATAAATGGTTCCCCTATCTCTCTTCTTAACATTTACGGTCCCACTGGTGTCGATTCACAGTTCTGGCAATCCATGTCACATACCCTTCACTCATGTCCTTACTCTAACCTCATGGTGGGTGGGGACTGCAATCAGGTCATGGATCCCTTCCTTGATAGGAAGTCCACTGCTAGATATAGCCCCAATAAAATGCAGAAAACGTTTGTGAATACGATTCACTCGAGAGGTTTGGTGGACGCTTGGAGGATATATAATCCGGATATCTTGGAATTCACTTTTTATTCTCCCACCCACAATTCTACATCTAGAATTGACTATATCTTTTTGAGTCCCCATCTCCTCCCTAATCTGATTCATGCCGAAATTGGGTCAATTCTTATTTCCGATTATGCTCCCGTTTTGATTAGTCTAGATCTTCCTTCTAAACCATCCAAGCCCCGTAGATGGCACTTTAATAACTACTTACTTAAAGATCATACTTTTCTAGAGCGTTTCAAAGAGTTTTTGTCAGAGTTTTTTTTTTTTTTTAATGCTAGTCCCGACATCCCCTTTCACACTATCTGGGATGCCTTCAAGGCGACAGCTAGAGGATTTATCATCGACTATGTTGCGGTTAAAAAGAAACAACTTCTCAAGGAATCAGCTACCTTATTAACCTCCATTAAACATCTTGAACATACCTACTTTTCTTCTAATAATGATGACACTCTTAAGAAATTAATCCAAGCAAAATTGAATTTTAATAGGAAATCGACGGAGGAAGCAGCTGGGGTGTTACTTAAAGTTAACTCTAAATTTGATGGCGGTCGTAATAGAGCTGGTAAACTGCTTGCAAATTATTTGAAGGTTAAATCTCAAAGATCCAAGATAGTTAATTTCATTGATGATAACGGTGTTAATCATTTCAAGGACGAGGAGATACTACATTGTTTTACGGAGTTCTACAAGACATTATATACTCCTGAATCTTCTCCTTCTGAAACTGCCTTGGACTCTTTTTTCGAATCACTGCCTCCTCGCCCCTCCTCTTCTCCTGATTGCTCCTTATTAGAGAAAGATTTATCCCTTTCTGAACTTAAGTCAGCCCTAGCTCAGTTACCCAAAGAGAAGACTCCAGGCCCAGATGGCTTTACCGCCGAGTTTTACTCCTGCTTCTCACAGATCCTTCTTCCTCATCTTCTATCTCTCTTTCAACACTTTATTTCTCACAAAGAAGCTCGTGGTTCCTTTCTTGAAGCCATGATCTGTTTAATTCCAAAGAAGGATAAGGACCCCTCGCCGTGTGCCAATTACCGCCCTATTTCTTTAATCTAGATTGCAAGATTTTTGCTAAGGTTCTGGCTCTTTGTATTAATAAGGTTATCCTGGATTTGATTGGCTACAAACAGACAGGGTTTGTCAAAGGCAGAACGTTAGCGGATAATTCTAGAACTTTTCTGAATATCATCCATCTTGCATCTAAGAGTTCCTCCCCTGTTGCAGCCATCACCTTGGACACGGAGAAAGCTTTTGACCGCATCCACTGGCTCTTCATGATGCGTGCACTCAAGTGGCATGGTTTTGGCCCTGTTATTTTATCCCTTATAAGTCTGTCATATTCCTCCCCAACTACTTCAGTCTTTGTTAATGGGTCTCAATCCTCTTACTTCACTCTCCAGCGAGGCACCCGTCAGGGTTGTCCTCTTTCACCTCTGCTCTTTATCTTATCTCTGGAACCTTTTCTTCACTCTTTACGGCACTCCTCTGCTTTTCGAGGTTTTACTCATAAATCAATGGAGGTCAAGTTCACTGCTTACGCAGACGATATTCTGTTATATCTCTACGATCCTTCTACTTCTTTACCCGCCTTTACGGATCTTTTATCCTCTTATGCCGCCCTGTCCGGATATAAATTAAATTTTCTAAATCTGAAGTCCTTCCATTAAACAAGTATTGCTTAAGAAGTATGTTCGAAGGGGCCAGTTTCAAATGGAACACTAATTACATCACATGTTTGGGAATAAAATACTCCTCTTCAATTGCTAGAACGGTTCAGCTTAATTTGGAAGATGTTCTATTAAAGGTATCTGGCATGGTAGAGAAATGGTCTCCTTTATTTCTGTCATGGTGGGGCAGGTTGGACACCTCCAAAATGATGATGCTTCCGGTTATCAACTTTTACTTACCCATGTTACCAGTGAGACTTCCTTTAAAAAAATTTTAAAACTCTTAATGGCATTCTGAGTAAATTTCTCTGGAACAACCGGAAAGCTTCGTTTATCTTTATCTTCCTTGTCTGCTCCTAAGGATAGGGGTGGTGTCAATTTTCCTAATTTCCATCAATACCACTCTTCCTTTTTAATCCGTCAGGTTTTACCTTATTTATCTTCTTCTGAAGAACCCCCCGTATCGGTGTGGTACAGATTAGAGGAATCTGTGATTCATCCGTTCCCCTTCTCCTCATTAGCTTACTTTACTCACTCCCCTCACTCCTTTAAGTCCCCAACCACTTCACAATTTATATTGACTTTTAACCCGGTCCTTAAAAAAATCTCTTTCGCCTCTACAAATATTCCTGGATTCCTCTATATGGCATAGTAAGTCCATCAAACTCTCTAACCATACTATTTTTTGGAAAGATTGGGTTGCCAAAGGGATTATTCAGGTGAAACACCTAATACGGGATATGCAATTTTTGTCCTCTCAGGAAATACAATCTAAGTTCTGCTTACCTGTCACCTCCCTCCTGAAGTATGACTCCTTAAGATTACGTTTAACTCAGCAGCTTTCTCTTATCTCTGGAACATCCTCCTCTCCGTCTGACCCCCTATTAGAACCGATATCTACCTCCCTTTCCGTTCGGGCCTCCCACGTATATAAGTATCTCCACTTTTCTCTTCCCACCCGCCCCAAGAGCAAAACTTAAATCTTATGGGAATCCGATTTGCAGCGTACTCTATCTATTCACACATGGAATTCTATTTGGGCACGATTACACCATATTTCTTGCAATGCTAGTACCACTCAAACTCTTCATTATTTTTACCAGAGGTTGTTTTTAACCCCATTATCTGTCTCTAAATTTAGTTCCGACCTGTCCCCCAATTGTTGGTCCTGTAAAAACACTCCTGGCACATACTTACACTCCTTTTTCCTTTGCCCTAACATTTTCCTTTTTTGGACAAAGGTATGTAAATCTATTTCCTCCATCTGTTCTACCAACTTTCCTTTTGATATTTACTCCATATTTATGGGTAGTAATTCCATAAATTGGCTGGGAGCTCGTCCCCTGGGTTCTTTTGTGGGTCTGCTACTTGCTATTGCTTTCCAGGTCATTACTTCCAATTGGAAAGATGCCTCCAACGTTACTTTTTCTGCCTGGTGGAATCTTCTCTGCTACCATCATAGGCTAGATAGAGCCTCCGCTACTACCTCTCAGCAACTCCTTCGAAAAGACGCCCTCTGGTCTCCACTCACTAACTATTTATCCTCTACTGCATTGCGTAACAAAGACAGTAATTTTGTATTCCAACCGCCGTGAGTATTGTGTTAAATCTTTCACGCATTGTTCATATGCTATTGATAACATTTTGTTTCCTGAGATTTTATAATGTTTATTATTGCTATTTTTTCTTAAATATTTGATAAGGATGTTGTTCTTAATTTTTTTTCTTTTTCCTTTTTCTCCCTTTTTCTCTCTTTTCTTTTTATTTATCCTTTCTTCCTTATCTTACAAAATTTAAGAAAATGCTAATTTATTATGGTACATAATTGTTTAAGATTGTTCTCAGCGCCGGTTTCATTTCTTGGAAAAGTTTGCTATATCACTTCTTCACCTCCCCCTTTGTTCATATACATTTCATGATATCTTTGTACTCCGTTTATGACTGTTGTTATAATTCTGTACCATGGTCTTTTAAACTAAACATATTTGGTAATATACACAAAACCACCATGCACGCAATCATGATAATCTAGATGAATGCAACTTTTCTTCAGGGCAGTTGTTCTCAGTAGGATCAAAAAGCACATACATATTCAACTATATCAGTGGTGTTTGAGTGTTCCTGGACTGTCATACCCTGCATATTCAAGAATACAGGACAACTCAGGAAACCCCCTTGTAAGTCTAGTGCCAGTTATGTTCTTCAATCTTGTCACAAGTTTTTTATCAGGCCAGTTACCCTGCAGGGCATTCCAAAATGTCACTGACACACCCACTAAGCTAGGTTTCTGATGCAGTAAAATGCAAGGCATTATGGACCAGGAATCAGTGACACAGAACTCTATCATACATGGTTAAGGCTCCAATATGACAAAGTCTTGCAACTGCAAACAAGGTTGTGCTTTGCTATGAGACAGAGAGCTGATCTAGTGGAAATGTTTTAGAGGAACCAGTCTTGACAAGGGGGAATTTTACTGTTTCAATAGGGTTGGAGGGAGGGTGTGCGATATTACTTTCCAATGTGACAAAAGTTTGTAGTTTCCATACTCGATATATTAGGTGGAGCTGTGGTGTAGATTTTTTTTCTTTTTGTTAGTAGCTTATACAAGTAACACTTAACGTTTTTCTTAGTTGGAGTTATGAATCAGAATGGAATATTGTTAACAATGTGCAATGCTACAAAATGGAAAGGAATTGTCCTTATGTGCCTTCAGTCGTGGCTCCTCCGCTAAGGCGGAGGAGCGTATCCTCACTGCTTTATGAGCAGTGAGGCGGAAAATTAAAATGATAATAACCTGGTTATTATCATTTTATTTTTCACTACGGGCTGGGTTTGGGCGTGGTGGGGTTGGGGTTGGGGTTACGGCAGAGGAGTGGTTTGCCTACTCCAAGTGCGCAAGACTGCTTGGCTGGCCCTCTTGGGCCGGTCAAACAGTCCTGTGCACTTTGCATCTTCCCCACCAGGCTTGCTTTACACAGACTGATGAGGAACATGCAAAGCATCACAGTCCCCGTCTGAACACCAAACCACGGCACTCAGGCCATGCAGCGTTGTGATTAGCTTAGGGGAGGGAGCATGTGTGCTTCCTGCTTCCTTCCGCTACGGAAGCAGACGAGAAGGCGGCTGAAGGGACCGAAGGGAAGAGACGGCCGGCCGGCAGCAAAAGGTAAGTGGACATTTTGTTTTGTCTCCCCGCTCCCTCACTCCCCCCTTCCCCCGCCCCGCCACCCCTGTCCCCAACCAGTCGCCACTGGGTGCCTTGCTCCAGGTACTACAATGTGCAGGACTTTGATACAAATAAGAAAAAGCTATCCCCTCTCAGAGCTGGGCAATGACTGGGTTGAAACTGTGCTGAAACACGTGTCGACATCACAGCACCACACTCTTAGCACTACACTGAAAAGTTCACCCACTCTGCTAGGGAATAATAGCCACAAGAAACCATTGTTTTTTTTGCTCACAGTGGCGCTGGCAGTAACTAAGGGCCTGATTCACAAAGGGGCTCCTGAGAAAATCTGCTCTTTTAGGGTCACTTCTCCATTAGGAAAAAAAATTCAAATTTCTGGGAACTTTATAAGTAGGACGGAAAATATGCGATTGTTGCAGATTTCCCAGAGAACTTATTTTTGGGTTCTATGGGGGTACATTTTCACTGTATAGGACACCTTCCCCTACAGACCGGGCAATTTCGGGGGTGCTCCATCCTTTTTCCTATATATACGATAAAGACACTGGGAGCCATTTCTGCGAGCACCCAGACTGCCTGGTAAACTGTGATGATCCTGGGCAAAAACTTCCTGAAATGTTCCCACGTTAGGAGACAACTCCCAGCACTTGGGGGCATCACTTATGTTATATATGAAGCTGACCACCTCCTTTGAGGGTCTATCTTCAGGAATACCACAAGTGTCACAGTTCCACCATCCTGCATGGCATAACATGTTATGTTATGTTATGGTATGTGTTAGATTTGGGGGTCTCTAGTTGGCGGAGGTAGGTACCTTTGTCCAAATAGGGACCCTTGAGTCTAGTCAGGGAAAGTAGGTACACTCCAGAAATAACCCCTGCTCACCCTCTTGGTAGCTTGGCACGAGCAGACAGGCTTAGTTCAGAGGCAGTGTGTAAAGCATTTGTGAACACATACAGTAATCAAGTGACAACACTACAAATGGACACCACACAGGTTATATATTTATAAAAATAGGTATACTTTATATAGATTTATCACAAGACCATAAACGACAAAAATAATCCACAATACTGTCAAGAGTGCTTAGTTCTGATCAAAAGGCTTAATTCAAGGTTCTGTGCGAGTCGGTAGCCTCCTCCGGCTACGGCGATGTCGAGAACAAACAGAGTCCTAACAAATCCAGCTGACCGCGTCGAGACGGGCCAACACAGCGTAGACAGACTCGGTCACAGTACCTTTACTTAGAGCGGCAGGCACGGGCGTGCGAGCCGGATGGCTGTTCGTCGCGGTCGCGATGCAAAAATGGAAGCGTTGCAGGACGCGTTGTCCCTCGATGCGGTGCAGGCAGCGGCTCGTTGACGTCGTCGAGACGGAGTCGGGGAGACCAGGGCCGTGCGGTGCAGGGCGAGACGGTGCTTCGGTGCGGTGCTGGCAGGTTGCGGTGCGGCGACGGAGCCGGATTCAGGAGTTGGCGTCGATCAGTCCGGACAGCGGTGCGAGTCGGGCGGTGCGTCGCAAAGCGTGCGAGCGGTGCCCAACTCCGGTGCGGTCACAGGACTCGAACTCAGCAGCAGTGACCGTGTCGGTCGGACCAGTTCGATTCGGCGTAGCGAGCGTTGCAGGACGCGTTGTCCCTCGATGCGGTGCAGGCAGCGGCTCGTTGACGAGTCGGTGAGACCAGGGCCGTGCGTTGCAGAGGCGAGACGGTGCTTCGATGCGGTGCTTACAGGACACCGAGTCGGTCGTGAGAGTCGGTCACAGCTCCCTACCTCTGTAGCCACTGAAGCAGAGTTTCCAGCAGCAATTCACAAAGGGGTGAAGTCCAATGGTCCTGGGACTTCGATCAGGGGGCAAGCTCTCTTCCAAGCCCTTGGAGATCCTTCACAAGTTGATGAAAGTCACAGCAAAGCAAAAGTTCCTTTCTCCTTTCTTTGGCAGTCAGGCAAACCACTGCAGGCCAATCCCCAAGCAGCACTTCAGGCTTAGGGATAGTCTCTCCTCAGTTTCTTCTTGGTTCCGCTCCTCAGCAAAGGTTTCTTCTTGTTCCCAAAAGTGATCTAATTTTCCTGGGGTCTGGGTGCCCCTCTTATACCCTGATTCTCTTTGTTCTCTGGAGGCAGAGAGGCCTCTGCCTAGTCCAAAACCAGTTCTGGTCAGTCCTGGAGCACTTTGTTTTTCTGACTCCTTCTTTCCTTTCAGAATGTGGGGCAGAGTGCTCAGCCGCCCGGCAGGAGGTGGAGCCAGTATTGTGGAAGGCAGGCACAGCCCTATTCAGACCCAGGTGCAACTCCTCCCTCCACTCTGGATGCAGATCTTTCTATTCAGCCCTGTGCTGACTCACCCTGTCTCCTGTAGCCACCCCCAGCCCCTGTCACTCAATCTCCAGACAAGGAATACACAACCTAGCAGAGGCAGGCTTGGATAGTTAGGCAAGAAAATACCCACTTTCTAAAAGTGGTATTTTCAAACACAGAATGTTAAAACCAACTTCACTAAAAGATGTATTTTATCATCCTGAGTTCAGGCATACTAAATTCGTTTTTCTACCATGTTCCCTGGGTCAGTTCTGACTATAAGGTGTAATAGTCAGTCTGCCCATTCTGGCCTATGGGGAGCAGGTAGCCTTGCAATAGTGAAAAACGAAAATGGCTGTAATTCACTATTAGGACATGCCACAAACACCAGGGCATGTCCTACCTTATACTTACAATGCACCCTGCCCTAGGGCCTACTTTAGGGGTGACCAACATGCAGTAAAGGGAAGGTTTAGGGACTGGTAAGTGGGTGCACTCACCAAGTCGACATGGCAGCCCTAGGCTGCACACAGGCTCTGCAATGGCAGGCCTGAGACACACTTTACAAGCTGCTTCTGTGGGTGGCACAACCCGTGCTGCAAGCCCACCAGCAGCATTGGATTTACCAGCCCTGGGCACACTCAGTGCACGGTACTAGGGACTGACAAGTAAACCAATCATCCAATCATGGAGTCACTAATACATACATCAATTCACGATAGGGAGCACTTGCACTTTGGCACTGATTAGCAGCGGCAAAGTGCCCATGAGCATCTAGTCCAGCAAAAACATATCGGCAACAGTGGAGGCATTACGAAAAAATGGAAGGGAGACCCACGCCAAGGATGCCAGGTCTAACACGTGTCCCCTCCAGCTGAAATGTGGGGAGAACTATCCTACCCCTAGGGAGTTCTCATCGCTAAAGCGGAAAAATCTGGACAGTCCATCAGCATTGGCGTGTTCTGTACCAGGGCGGTGTTCCACCGTAAAGTCCATCCCCTGTAGGGAAATGGACCACCTCAACAGCTTTGGATTCTCACCCCTCATCTGCATCAACCATCTGAGGGGCCTGTGGTCTGTCTGAACCCGGAAGTGAGTCCCAAACAGGTATGGT